>CM033471.1:214237630-215437630 GCA_019447015.1 Hymenochirus boettgeri | reverse complement strand
TAATGGCTCATTTTAAAGGTAGGAAACTGACACAGTTCCCCTTTAAGGGACTTTTTCAATAAAAGGGTTTTTCAATAAAAGTTCTTATCATTAAAAATGGTGCTAATATCTGATTGGTTGGGGCAAAGTTGGCACCATTTTCAATTATAAGAACTTTTATTGAATCTCCCTGGCCCACATGCTTATGTACCGAAATAAAAATGAAAGGCAGACAATGCTGCTTGTTTCAGCTGTAATTCTTAATTATAGTTTAGATTCTAACACAACAAAATGATGGAAATGTGTACAGTTCTGCTGGCCATACACTTATAAGACATTTGGTAGATTTGATGTTCAAACATTGGGCAGTTTTACCTTCTGATATTCCTGCAATGTCCTGGCCTATTAATTTTGCAATTGAATATTTGCAAATTGGAAATCCAAATTTGCAATTGGAAAGATCAGGCCAGAAGCATTGTAGGAACCATTAACTGCATCTCTGACCTTGTGTGGATGCAACGAGATGTAAATGAAAAGTATAATGGCAATTACGAGGGTGTATCTTCTCTGGAATATTATTGTAGAAATGGACTGTTTGTTCAGAAACACTCCATAGTAAATGGAGAAATAAACATGCTATATTACAATGAAATTCCTAGTTGCTTGCTGTATATAAGCAAGGAACATCCAGCTGTTCTCTAATTGCCAGTCCCCACTTTGATCATCCTTAATTTACATGTTGGTTTCTTTTTAATACATTTTTTATATTAATTTTTTTTAGACATTAATACATTTATGACTGTTTGATTAAATTCAGTGTCCGAACATAAATAAATTCCAAAAATGTTTAATTTCTTTTTGCCGACGCTTTTTTACAGTTGAATTTGTGGAGTTTATGGTTTTCATAATTGGCTAAAATTAGATAATATATTGTGTGCTGCCTTAAGGTAGTTAATGGATTTAGTGGTATTTTTTTTTTAGATATATTTTTTACTCTGGGTGCGCCCAGTGTCACCTACCTAGGGCAGTATGCCCAGGATTATCCCCCATCCATATGGTCTGGGACATCTGGTTTGTATGGTATTTATGTATATATTGGTGATATGTAGGTATTTATTGTGACAATAAAGAGGAGTTTTGGATTGATTAAAACACAAGTGCGCGAGGGCTTTATGAGGGTGCTATAGGGGCCCCTATCTTGGTACCCCGATCTTTGCTAATGATATTTATTACTGCAGGCTTGCTCTGATAGTATTTCAGAGGTATACGTATCGGGTTTAAGTAATTAATTAGCAGAATAGTTGCAAGAGTGCATGGTTCATTTATTTACCTAAATTCAAGGTGGACATTTTTTTTTTCATTGAATTCTGTTTCTAGCCTTTCAGGAACCGTCTGTGTGCCAGAATGTGATTTGGGGACTTTTTACAACACTGCATTGATGAAATGTGACAAATGCCACTCCTCATGTTATACATGTATGGGTGAGTGTTTGAAAATAAATAAACTGTGGTTCAATGATTTTTTTTTTTTTTTTTTTTATTACACACAACCATCTGAACAGAGTTCATGGTAGTGATAATTGAACATACTATAGTGGGAATAAATAAAAGTGAGTGAAAAAAGTATAATAAATACTTTGCTTTTCAGTATTAAATCCTGTAATGGTTGCTTTTTTGGTGAGACTATAAAAACTGCTTGTGGCATAGCAGCAGAAAGAACACAGTTTGCTTCCTATAATTAGTGTTTTAGAACAGGTGCTCCGCATATCCAAGCCTGGCTGAGAAGTTAGTTGATGCGTAACGGAGAAAGTACATACCTGGCCCTAGCCACTCGAGAGCGACCCACCCTATGGTTGCTCAGCCACTGAAGCCTCAGTACCACACCAGGGACACCAAACTTAGTTGTATTTGTCTGGGCATCGCCTATAAAGATCTTGCTATAGCTGTGGTGACTCGGGGGACATCCATCTCTGCATAACATTCTTTCGGGCATAAAAAGTTTTCTGGTTTCTGTCCCAGTTGTCTTGGTCTATTAAGCTAAGTAGACATACATCAGCTGTGTGGAACAGATAGGGAGAGATGAGCAGATAGAAATAATTCTTGTTGCAAAATTCAGGAAACTAGAGGACAAATCAGATGTGAAAAAATCCATTGCAGAAGTCTGCTAAGCCTGGTGAATTATTGTATCAGTCTGTTCACTGCTGGGGCCAGGAGTTCTGTGAATTTAGCAATGTCTTCAGTATCTGCCTATACTGTAGGCATTATTGTTATTGGACCTTAAAATAGCAATAAGCTAGTTACAAATAAAAAGCTCCTAACCTAGATCATGTAGTCAAAACCAATGAGTTTAAAAATTGTTCACAGGTAAAATCACATTCCTGCCAAACTTTTCTGGCCACCTTCGAAGGGATAATATGTGAAATACAAGACAGGTCATGCTTTGTGGTAGGAATTCTTACATTTCCTATTTTGTCTTTATTTTTGAGATAATGTTCTGTACAGTATGTCAAAAGTAATAGTTCTAAATGATTATTATAATAGGTAAATTAACAAATATATTTAGTAAAGGTTATTGAGCAAGGAGTGATACAATTTCCCATGGACCATATAAATATTTTGCTCTCCAGTGTTTTATTTTTCTTCTGAAAATCTGCGTCTTGTATTAATAAATCAGTGATAGTTTAATGTAAGAAGACAATCTTCCCTACTCTGTGGCTTTACCACACACAGTTTGGGAAATAACTGGGTGGGCCTATGACATGATCTAATTCTGCAAAAGCAAAGGGCGTATGTCTAAGTCTATCACTTGTGTGCAGCAGGGCAAGATGTCAGCTTGTGGTTGACAATTCTCCAGTTAATTGTGTAAACCATGAGCATTTTACAGGAAAGGTGTGACTGCAACTAGTTATTCCTGGCTCTAAATGTTTCATAAGTAACATTAAAATAGAACTCTGAAAAAAAAAAAAAAAAGATTTTTGATCACCTAATTTTTATTAATATAAGCAAATTCTCTTGCTTACCTAAAATACCAGACAGCTATATAGCTTACTGTGAGATTGGTTTAAAAGGTATCTCCACCCTCTCAACAAAATATATAATGTAGGGCAACCACCTCCCAACCTAAACGCTAGGTTGAAATCTTCTAAAACAACCACCAAATGTACTTACCCACCTACATGTCCTCGGCCTCCACTGTTACTTCTGTGCAGGAAAGAGCAAAATGGGTCAGACTGGCAGCTGCGTCTGTGATTGGCCAAGAGTCAGACAATTACGGACATGGCTGCTGGTATGCAGAGAGAGATGAGGTTGTGCAAATACATTTCAGGGCTATCTGTTGTATTCAATTAGATTAACTGGACTTGAAGTTTAGTTCTTGAAGACGTTTCGCTAGTCATCCGACTGGCTTTCTCAATTCAGAATGACTTGTACAAGAATCTGTTGACAATTATGTACCATGGAAAATCCCAATTAGCATATCACAGCCAAGTGTTAAGGGCGTGATTGCATAGTGGCTAAATGGTGTTATAGGAATGCCCAGGCTAAGGTGTCAAAACAGCATTGTACATGGCAGACAGTTGGTGTCAAACCCCCCCACCTATATTGAGGCTTGGTTTCTTTATAAATAAGAACCTTAGAAGTACAAACCTTTACCTAGAAATCTGATTCTTGTTGCCCATCCTCTTTTTCTCTGGAATTGCAGCAGATGAGCATGGGAAGAAACAAAGCAACACATTTCTAATTGGATAAATTGCATTTTTAAATTTTTAAAAAATATAGCTGTTAAGATCCCCACAGTTCTTTTTAGCTAAATAAAACAATTTGATTTCCTTTGTATTGCATTAGGTTTCTGAAATAGTCAGTCAGTCACTTTAATAAAAGGAACTGTTGACATCACTGCACTTCTTCCAGACTTTTTAGACTTACCTTGCCAGGAAACACCTGAATCCTGGTAAACATTTTTCCCCCTTGTTTCTAAGGATTTGGAAAGGATCAATGCACACAATGTGCCAAAGATTTTCACTTGCATGAGTGGAGGTGCGTTCCCACCTGCAGTCAAGGTTTTTATTCTGAAGATGTACCTGGGATGCCCCATAAGGTGTGCAGAAGGTAGGTTACCTTGTATTTTGGGGTAGTTGTACTAGCACTGTAAGAGTTTTTAAAAGGAGAGTTACATTTCTACAGTAATTGACTCCTGACTGACTATTTTGACATTGGAGAACATGTTAATGAAGGAGGGTAGAAACTTGAAAACTGTCAGTTACAGCATGAGTGTAAATATTCTTTAACTACCTCTGTTATTTCATATGCGCTGTAATATGGTCATGGGGAATGGTTGTTTTTCAGGTGTGCAGATAATTGCATGAGTTGTGAGTCCTCTGGAAAGAACTGTATGAGGTGCAGAGAAGGCTACAGTCTTTTGAGTGGATCTTGTGTCTCCAATCATACTTGTAACAATGGTAAGAAAAATGGTGCAAAACTGAAAAATTATATTTTTTTCCTTACTAAGTAAAGTTAATGCAATATTTTCTGTTTGATTCCTATTCTGAGCAGCAGATGAGATGTTCTGTGAAATGGTGAAGTCGAGCAAGCTGTGCGAACGCAAGCTATTCATTCAGTTCTGCTGCAGGACTTGTCTGCTAGCAGGATGACCCAACCCTTCATGACTGCTTGCAGCTCACTACCTATAGGGGAGGCTGTTCCCTGCATCAGATGGGCCCAGGATAAAGAACACATGCTAACTGCAGTGGTGCGAAGCTAAACAGAACTAAAACTTTCAGTGCCAGAACTGTTCAGTGAATGTGCTCATCTCAAGATTTAACTTTCTACGTTACCTCTCTGCTTTTTTTTTAGCAGCATTCTCACCTGAGACTAGATATAGGAATACAGACTTGGGCTGACGGTTCCGTTTAAAAAAGGTTAAAGGACAAATAATCCACTATAAAGGAATTTTCTTTTTCACCTGTCTACTTGCACTTCATTCCACTGCTCCAACAAAGAGTAATGGACAGTTGTCCACATCTCTTAGAAGGCAAACAATATATGGGGGAAAATGGATACAACACAAAGAATTTGGAATTCCCGTCAATTTTTAAAAAAATAAATAAATATCATAGCCAAAGATTAGTCGGTAAACCAATGTTACTGTATAACAAATTATTTTGGATGGTCAAATTTGGCATTTACTAAACACACACAGAGGAAGTCTTTTTAAGGGTGTTGATAATATGTGAGCACATGAAACACTGAATGCTGCACCTGCACAGTGCGAATAGTAAAGATTTTACATTCACGTTCTTAAAATTGAGAGTAGTTACAAATGGGGCATAGAGACATGCCAACTCTTTAGAGCACACTTACAGGGTTATTCAATAAAAGTTCTTATCGTTTAAAATGGTGCAAATTTTTCCCCAACCAATCAGATGTTAGCTTTCAAATGTTAAATAATATCTGATTGGTTGGGGCAAAATTAGCACCATTTTTAACAAAAAACTTTTATTTGTTTCACTACAACATGACTATCACATTCCTTTCTAATGAAAAGGTGCTTTTTTGTTTTGCTTTATTTTTATTTTTTTAACTAATATTCATTTATTACAGAGCACAGATTATTTTCAAAAAAAGCTTGTGTCCATATTAGATCTTCTAAAAATGTGTCTCCACTCCTATGAAGCTATGCTTTAAAATACATGTCTTTGGTAATACGTCTAAATATTTTTAAATTAAATATGTCTTATGCATTACATACAATTATACATTTTGCAGGAACTGAAAACTATATACTATGTTTGTAATGGCAGGGAACGGAGTTTGCAATTTCTCTTGGATTGCAGCCTTAGATGGGCCTTGTTTTGAAAATATACTTTAATGTATCTATTACTTACATTAGTGTAGCTCTTATGATTTTGTTAAATATACAACATGAGGCATCTCCATTTATTTGCTGTAGGAGTTGCCAATGAAACACTGGTAAAAATTACAGGTTGGACATTTGCTGCCCCATCCTCTTGTTTGGTGCCTGCAGTTTTACAACTCTTTAGCTTATTGACTGTATAGGAATACAATACTAAAAATGTTTTTAGTTTTGATGGGGTTTGTCTTGCAATGTTTTATCCCCTGTAGAACTTTGTATAACTTAGTTTATTATTGTAGTGTAGATCTAGATTACATTTAAAGGTAATGAAAGTGTAATGCGTAATTTGAGGGAGATAAGAAAAAGTCCGGTGTCTAGATTGTTACCTTTTCCCCTTTGAGATGAATTTTTCCGTAAAGAACTGGGGAAGAGATGTCGCCCAGGAAAGTAGGTCTAGAAAAATAAACTGGATTGCTGCCTTATCTAAAAAGTTATGTTTTACTGTTTATTTGTCCTTCAAAGGGTTACATTTATGGGGCAAAGGGTATTTATGAAGCTCTATTCAATTTTTTTTTTTTAAGGCTTTCAGGAGCTTAATCTGAAAAACATTTGATATAAATCCATTTAATACAAATAACATTTAGTATAACATTCATTTTATTGAATACATTTCCCGCCCCTGTTGTCATTAAGAACCGAAGGGTCCAAAATTAACATTTTGTGCATTTTCCCATTATAGTTTCCTATATATAATGTTAAAATGGTGTCACTGTTTTAGCATTTTATTGATTTTCTATATATAGCAAAACTACTCAAATTTTGGAGCTTGTGAAATGTAGTAAGTTAAGTAAATCCATTTCTAAAAAGGTATGGGAGACTCACAGCTAAATAAGTGTTCATTATCATCTCTGCTTTACTTAAACATCTTTGTTACATTTTATTAACTGTTGCAGGGCTAGATCTGAATAAAGTACAAATTATACAACTTATTTGGTGGCAGATTAATTTTGCCACCAAACCAATAATCCAAAACTGTTGCCCACCAAACTGGCTGCCTGTAGGGATATCAAACTGCACAGTTAACACCTGGGAGGGATTTTGTAGTCTAAATAATCTAGTTCACGGTATTGCACAAAATAGCTTGTGGCCAATACTACTTTGCAGTTCAGTCTTTATTTACGAAGGAATGGGACAAATCTGTTTAGGTCAGAGTTTTGAAAACGTACCATTGTTTTATTTTCTTAACTTGACAGCTGCATTTTATTTCCATCATTTTGTATACCGTATATTTTTGTTGTGCGGTTTCTAATGGACACCATCTGTCAGGGCAGAGTTTATTGCATATACACAAGTGCTGTAGATATTTCAATGTGGCATGTTTAAAACTGTATCCTACAAAAAAGGGGTCTTGGCTAAACGTGAAAGCCAAAAGCAAGGTTTTTTTTTTGTTGCCCTTTTTTTACATTGTGATCTGAAAATGACCTGAACATTCTTAAAATATATTTTTAGTAACTAAATTCTGAATGTCTTCCCCCCCCCCCTTTTTTTTTTCTTTCCCCGCCACATTCATGGTATAACACCAACAATGCTCTTTTAAAGGCATCAAATTGCAAGAAAAACTAGAAAGGGAAAGTTTAAGTATAAACTTTAAATTTGGCTTGAAAGGAAATTTGTGTGTTTGTGCTGCAGATTTTAAAACTCAATAATGTCAATGAAGAGGACATTGTTGTTTTTACTTACCCTTTAAATATGTCACATGCATTAAAGGTAGGTCAGTTGGTGTGTGTGTATTCATATCAGGTTGGGGAATAAAATACTAACTTCTTTGAGTGGTCAAAATGAGTTTTTTTTTTTACTTTATTTACCCTTTTACGTATGGCTGCCATAGTAATGGATAAGTAGATCAGTAGTTGTGTGTACCCGTGTCGGGTTGAGAGTTAAAAAAAAAAACATTTTTGATGATTGGACAAAATTAGTTTTTTTGACTTTAGTTACCCTTTAAGTATGGCTGCAACAGTAATGGAGGGGTAGGTCAGTAGCTGTTTATACCTGTATCACGTTGGGGGTTAAAAAAACTAAGTTTTTTGATTATTGACCAAAATTTGCTTTTTTGACTTTAGTTACCCTTTAAATTATGGCTTCCACAGTAATGGATAAGTAGATCAGTAGGTGTGTGTACCTGGGTCTGGTTGAGGGGTATGTCTTTTTTGTGTTTACAACTATAAAACTATATTTTATTGAAAATAAATCTAAATTAGTTTTTTTACTTTAGTTACCCTATAAGTATGGCTGCCACTGTAATGGATAAGTAGATCAGTAGGTGTGTGTACCTGGGTCTGGTTGAGGGGGTATGTCTTTTTTGTGTTTATAACCATAAAACTATCTTTTATTGAGGATAAATCTAAATTAGTTTTTTTGACTTTAATTACCCTTTAAATATGGCTTCCATGGGAATGGAAAGGTAGGTCAGTAGGTGGGTGTACCTGGGTCTGTGTGGAGGGTTGGGGGTATCACCATTTGTATTTATGACCATGAAAAAAAGGTTTTGAAATATCCACATTTGAGGATTGTTACCATTATAGTCTATGGGCAAAAATGTCCGGAAATTCGCCGGTAACGCTTCCACAGATTCCTTAGCTAGAAGATAGCACACTTCTTCTATATGCCCCGCACGTCTGTACGGTCTCTAGCTCAAAAACTGTGGGAGGAGATACGGTCCAAAAAAGCGGAAGAATAAAACAGAAAAAGAAGAAGAAATAGAAAGAACAGTAATTTGGCTTTTTCAAGCCAAATTAACTAAACACCAAAATCTGAGCTGATAACCCAAAATTAGCACCGTTTTTAACCATAAGAATTTTTATTACATCTCCCTGTTACTCTTCTAAATTGGGTTCCACTCATTTTAGGGGTGGGCAAATTGTTTTTGACATTAGGGGGCAGCTATCAACAACAAGGTGCAAATCTACCTTTTTTAGGTAGCCAGTTTTTATAGATATCTGTGTAAAACCAATTTAAAGGACAACTCCACCCTCATAAGAACATCTTTTAGAAAGAATGGCCTCTTTAAAATATGTTGATATATCCTACTTTGTCCTATGAATTCATTACTGTATGCCTGCTATGCTTCGGGATGCCTCATGGAAACTGAGCCATTTAGAAACCTGTACTGAGCCTGTACTGAGCCTGGGCATGCTCAGAAAAGGCAGACAGGATTAACATTCAGTCATTGGCTGTGATGTCAACTGTCATAACTGACAGTTACTAACTGGAAGAACCAGGAAGCAGAAACAGGAAAACAGGACATTGTGCAGGATTTCATGTTAGACTTGTATATTTCACATTTCAAACTATTACCGTTTAGGGTTTTGGGGGGTGATTTGATGTAAGTTTTCATTTTAGGGCTGGATTTGCCCTTTAAAAGGGATAGTGGCCAGGAATAGATTTCTAGGCCTATTGGCTAACTCATGAGATTTGCTCCCTTCTTTTCCCATTCTTCCCTGAGGCCTCAAAGGAATCCTGATCCCTAATCACTTCTAAAAGGTCACTTCTGGTCACAGGAAAGTGGTATTGCGGATGCAAGGAGGATGGGGTCCAAAGAACAGGCTAGTGGTAAAGTAGTATTATTAACATAGCGTTTCAGGCCCCGGTTATATGAGGATTAAGACTATTTAAAGGGATAGTTCGCTCAAAAAAATAACGCTTGCTTAATCAAATGTATAATTCTAATAAATACTGGAGCACTTGCTCCTGTCTCCAATATTGCCCCCTAAGCCTAGATCTACTACTTGCCAAACCACAGTGCTGAAGCTCTGCTGTGTCTCCCCTGTCAGATTCCCCACACTCCCTACTTCCCATCATACTTGTGCGCAAGTGCCACTTTACCAAGATGTGAAAAGATAGTTCTGTTTGGTAACTAATCTGTAACCTTTATTTACCTTAAAATGTTCAACACAAATACACGTTTTCATGAAGAAGGAGCAATATTTTCCATAATCTGCCCATCAAGAAATTTCTCTACATAAATGCTTCCAAAGTAATGACAGGATTTCAATTAACAGGACTGTCCACCCCTCTGCAAATAAATTAGTATGTTATGCAGCACATCCCTAATCCTTGATCGTTTAGCTTACACTTTTTAAATCTGCTCCCAGCATGAGAATTCGCAATCCACTGCCACTTAGTCTCTGCACTCCCTATCCACTGCGGATGATGTGCTCTTTTTCTGTTCCCGAGCAACTGCAGTGGAGACGTGACGTCACTGTCACGGCTGATCATGGACTGCCTTACCCGGAAGTGAAGCGGGAAGTGCAGAGCCGCAGCGGTGGATCGTGGAGCTTGTAAGTATGCAAGCTCTTGCTGGAAGCAGATTTAAATCATTTTAGACAAATGATCTCTAGGCTGTGTGACCTTTCCAGAAAATAAGCATCCTGGGAAAAAGGACCATTGTAAAACCTAAAATGGCACAGAAAAGCATAGCAGAGTGTATGAATTCAAGTGATTGAGACTAAAAAGGACTAGATGTATAATATAGATAATTTTAAATTGTTTTGGGTTTTTTTTCAAGGAACTTCTTTATCAGTCTTTTTAAAGTGGTATGGGTACATAGATTATATGCAGGGTTGTACTGTGCCATGTAGAGTACAGTAGGTTCAAGTTTTTCGCCCAACAATCATGCCGTGTACAGGTGCTTTGTCGGCTGAAAGCCATTTAGTTGGCCCTCGTTTACAGATCCACCTGGTGGATCATCAACAAGCCCAAACCACGTTTCGCCCGACAAACAATCATACATGCTATTATTGTTTGCTAAAAAGCGGGTTCAAATACCTGGTGGGTCGACACCCACCCCCATTGCATGTGTGTATGTGCCTTAACTTATAAAAGCAAAGAATGTTAAAATTAGCCTTCTCTGGTAAAAAGTACACTTGGCACAGAAGCCATTATTGTCTTCTACAGGGCACCATTGAGAGTATCCTAACAAGCCTCATAACTACATAACGTAACTTATTCAGTTCATAATCCAGGGACAAAGTGTTCACAGAAACATTCCCATAGTTGGGCTCCGGTTGAACACCTTCCCTGGGAAGGCTAACAAGGCAGTAATCTTGCAGGGGATCAGTACTTCTACAACTTTAACATTGGGGTTCAGGTAGCTAGCTCTGGGTAGTAAGAGGGGTTGGTGCTGGGAAAGGGATCATGGTAAACTCAGAAACTACTCAAAGACATAGTAGTAATCCCTTGTAAAGGCTTTTGTAGACTGCAGGCTGCTTTATCCAAACAATGGGGTCAAGTGGGCAGGTCTGTGCAGTAAAGGGAGGATTCTGCTATTAAGCAAGTAGCAGGGCAAGAAAATAGGTCAGGGGACACAGTGGTTACCTGGTGTGCAGGGATTGTAATCCTGTTTTGGAAAGCTGCTTTCCTGGGTGTTGGTGTCCTCCTCTTTTTGTGATAGCTGGGTCTTTCTCCAGGGTGTGTGGTTTTGTCTCCTGAAGTCTTTCTGGAATCTCCACGTGGCATTGAGAGTACTTTACTGATGTAGAGGAAATGTCCCATTACTGAGGGCTGGGCCACTCCACATAGCATCCTCTTTGGGCAGCAACTTGAGCAATGAGCAGCTTGAGTTCCCTTTCCTGGTACAGGTGTTTGTGGGAACGATCCATTACCTTGATAGACAAGGTAAAGACAACCATGATAGACAACTCGTCATTAATCAATACTTTGAGACGGTTGGGCATAAAGATCCTTCTTATTTAAAAATACACTAGAGGTGATAGCACCTTGTGTATGGTAGATAAATAGCTTGGTGGGGCCTCCCATGCTAGAATGTCCACAAAATCCAACTCTGCTCAGCCCCCTACAGTCTATATCCAGCTCCAATGCTTTTTCCACAAGGCACTGTATCCTCCAGTGATTGTAGTATTCCCATGTAGGGCATCTGGCTTCAGTAAACATTGTATGCATGGACATGGGCTTGGTACTTACTTGATTTGCTCTTTGCCTTATCCCCACCGCTTGCCACCAATGTCAGAGGATGCCCTGTGTGAGGTTGTGGTAAATAAGGCAAACTAGATAACTCAAGCTGTTTTGCATTTGGAGGAGCATTATTATAATGTACCAGTATTAAGTACAACCGTATCCTACCAAGCAAGCATTGTCCTTGGGATGCAGTCCCTGGGATCTCTGGGCTCCACTTTGCTGCTTGCATCTCCTGGGCTGCTGAATCCTTCTGGATCCCTTGCTCTCATGCTAAGGGACACGGTGTAGTGTGCTACAGCTCTGAGCTGCTGGACACTGCCTATGCATGTGTCCTGGCTCTGTTCTCCCTTGCTCCGCTTTCCCTTCTGGCAAACTAGTCTGCTTCCTCCTGCAGACTAGCCTCCTGTATCCCTTGCTCTCAAGCTGTGGGGCAGGATAGTCTTATTCTGCTCTTGGTTTGTATTGGCATGTATCGTTGGGCCATATTTATATAGTGTCTGTATTTTTTTTAGCGATCGCCACAACATAACGATCGTTATTTTACGATAACCACAACATAACTCGTTATTTTACTATAACCACACCATACCGATCGTTATTCTACGATCTATCGATCGCAAATCTACGATCGCTATTGTAGATATAACGATTGTTATAGTGACGTTATCATAAAATAACGATTGTTGTGTTGTCGTTATCATAAAATAACGATCAGTATCAAAGAATAACGAATGTTATTTTACGATGATCTGCGGCTCCTTTAAAAAACAGGAAATGGCCTGGCAGCCATTTTAGGTACTGCAGAGGCGCACGGACCTCATTCCTTCTGTAGTAGCCAAACAGCACACCTGTGAGGCAACTTTTTAGGAATTTTTTTTGAGGCAAAATGGAGGAGGAGAGAATCAGTGGTAGTGGGGAGGTGTTAACCTTTACAGTGGGGGAGCCTTCTGTCTTTTCAGCCCAGGGTGAGGAGTGGAGGGAGTGAGAGTAGAGTTAGCAGTAGGGACAGGGGTAGAGTTAGCAGTATGGACAGGGGTAGAGTTAGGAGTAGGGACAGGGATAGAGACTGGGGATCGGGAAAGTCAGCATAGTAGGGGAGGGAGAGATAGAGACAGAAGGGACAGGGAGGGATAGGGACAGTAGTAGGGGGACAGGGAGGGGGAGAGACAGTAGGGATAGTAGTAAGGGGAAGGAGGGATAGAGACAGTAGGGACAGTAGTAGGGGGACAGGGAGAGATAGGGACAGTAGTAGAGGGGGAGGGAGGGATAGAGGTTTCTTCTAGGAACTCTCCTGAGAGGGAAGAGGCGATGTTGTGGGCTAGGAAATTTTCCCATCGGAAAAATGAAGCTCTAGTGAGGGAGCTCACTAAATACTGGGATTTTTGCTGTGCATGATACTCCGTGTGCAATGTGTTCCGGACCGAAAAGTCGTGCACGCATGCAAACCAATAATGGACTGGACTGCAGTGCACACAGTGGGACCTACCTGGTAGCATTGCAGTGGCAATACGAACCAGAAGCATAAATGGAGCGCTCCGCAGTAGTGGACCTAGCCCTTAATCCACCACCGGAGATTTGCACCAGCAGAGGAGGGGCAGTAAAGGAAGCTCACAGCTTGTACACATGCACTCTGAGGGTATAGGTGAGATTACTGTTTTCTCTCTCTCTGCAAAATAGCTGCAATAATGCTTTGGAGAATGGCTTTGGACCATCTTTAGCCTTTATTGCCATGCTTGGTAAAATAATTTAAGGAAAATTTAGTCATTATTCAATGTAACTTATACACAAAATATTGTTTTTCTCAGTAGCATCCAGCCTAAATATAAACTTAATCTGAGTGCCTGCACTATTGACTATCTGATGATTTTTTTTTTAAATTTTTCTTTTAAGATTCTGCTGCACCTGACCAGGCCACGAGCCTGCTGTTTCATCCAGGGGACCCCACCGAGAATCAAGGACTCCACTGCAGAGCCGGTATCTCCACTGCCTTCTGCACAACTGCCAATGTCTTTGGAGGAGTTCCACTGCATTTACACCAGTAGTTTTGGGGAATTAATGAGCTATGTAAGGTCCATGGACAATTCCATGAAACTACTGGCTGTAAGTCTCCAAAGAATTGCAGTGGTGTTGGAAAGGCAGGGAGCTCCAGGGGGTCAGAGGACCACAGATGCATCTGCTGAGGTGGGTGTTTCTGGTGAGGCGGTTGATGAGGAGCAGGTGGAGCGTTCAGGCAGTGGTGTTGGGGCATCTTCTGAGAGGAGAAGCTTTGGGACCAAAAGGAGTACTCGGACGGTGCAACAACCTTGAGGATGGCTTGAAGCTATGGTGTGAACCTGGTTACACCCACACTGCTTCAGACCCTTGCCTCATGGTGCTTGTGGTGTTAAGTACTGCCTCTTATTTAGTTATTTAGTACTGCTCTTTAAATTCACAGCCCTTATAATCCCTCCCCTGCTACAGAGGTTGTTCACAGTAGGATGCTGTACCTCTCCCAGTGTTTTTTTTTTTCCCAAGCTAAAGCTGCATTTTCCAGCATACCATTTAGCCATTTAATTTTGTTTTATTTATTTTTTCCTACTTAATGCCTTTACACATTAGGTTTTTGTTCCAATTATTATTATTTGTCATCAATGGTATCGCTTAACATCTAGGTACTTTCTCACCAATTTTCCTTTAGTATTATTGTATGATAATGGTGCCTGTTACCATTAAGTTATTAGGTCTTCATTTGACTTGCTTGTCTTTACCTCTAATGGTCTGAACATTGTTGCTTCAGCAAATTATCTAGATTTAGAGATAATGAAGATATCACTTGAGAGAAAGCTTTGCATATCTGCTAATCATTGCTTTTATACTTTCATCCAAATCTTCCAAGCCAATTTACATACTTTGCCAATATATTACTGCCTCAAAAATGTCATGGAATTTGATATATATATATATATATATATATATATATATTGACCACAAGTACCTTTTTTAGAATTTGGCATAAAATTAATGGTCCAGTGGCTGAAGAATGAATGGATCTTAGTCCATTTAATATTCCATCCCTCTAGTCCAGTGATGGCGAACCTTTTAGAGACCGAGTGCCCAAACTGCAACCCAAAACCCACTTATATATTGCATTGTGCCAATATGACAATTTAACCCGAATACTAAGATTTGATTGAAACAACTCAGACAGATAGACACAGACAGATGCAGTAGATTACCTACAGTATTAATACCATATTACCAGAAAAAAAGTTTGAGATCTAAAACAGAGCTGAAATTTAGAGCACAAATATAAAACCAATTTATTTTTATTTTGGGGAAGAAATGATCTTTCCCTGCCTGTTCCCCCTACCCACCCACCACCATTTGAAACTCGGTGAGAATACCCTAGTTCCCTTCAAAACCATGCAGGGCAGATGGAGACCTCAGTACAGTAAACTGAGTAAATTGACAATCCTGACCTCCTTAGCATGCTATGGCAGCCACGGACAGAAGGAAAGAGAGCCCATGCACAGCAGTTACTTACTGCATTACCCATCCTGCTGGAATGTGCAGAAGCAGAGAGAGAGAAAGACACTGATGTTCACTTGACCTCTCTCTGCTACGGATAGCCACTACACTTTCTCAAGGGTTGAATTTTAAAAGGGGTAGAAGACTGGACCGTTTCTGATATAAAAACTCTGGTGAACTCTGCTGTGCATGAGTGCCCAGAGAGAGGGCTCTAAATGCCACCTCTGGCACTCGTGCCATAGGTTCGCCATCACTGCTCTAGTCATTACACCCAAAATATTGAACCTTCATACTTGCAGACGTCTTGTCTTTACGGTAGGACTTTATGGAAGGACATTTTCAAGCCAGTGGTTCATAACACACCTTTTTGCAAGTAATGAATTTTTTTTTTTAATTTTGGTCAAATTGACAATTTGCATTTGAATGTGTTTGACACCACTTTTTAGACAATATCCATGTACATGTGTTTTTCCTAAGCTTTATCTATGGATCCTAAGCACATAGCTTATTGTTTGCCTCCAAACTTTTGTAACTTCATATTGTGTTTAGGCAAACCTTGATTGACTTTTTTTTTTTTTTTACAATATTAAAAACATGCTGTCAATTGGTTTTAACAAACACCTTTTTTTTGTAATGGGAGAAAAAAAAATAGGACTTTGAGCCTTTTATGTATTTAATAATTAATGTGTCTTTAATCTTAAATGCCTTTTTTTATATTCAGAAAAGTCAACAGATGATAATCCATTGTGTTTAAACACTACTTGGAAATACCTTTTTTCCAACTTTATATTTCTAATCTTTGAATTTTTTGGAACAAAAATATTTTTTTTACTTTTGCATTTGCAAGACATTACATTAAACTATGTTTTACAATATTATTATGTACACAACAAACACCAAACAAATACTTATATGTGAAATAACACATTTCAGTTTTCTGGGTTGGTACATATATATGGACAGGAAAATATAAAGACTTCTGTTTAGATGGAAAAGTTGCCCAGTGGGTGAGAAAAGAACAGGCCTTAAAATCCAAAGGTCATTCCACAAATCGCCTTCTTTAAGGCAAAGTAATCTGGGAGTGTTGTTTTCCTGGTCTCAACCTCTTTTCCTGGAAGGAATGTGATGTGAATGTACTGGCTTCAAACGCACCTCTTGTCTTCTGGGAACTGATCACTTCTCTGTTTTGGGGAAGGGGGGTTGCCAGTTTAAAGTACTTTTAGCCATTTTTCCATTGTGCTAATATGCGAGTAGAAAAGTTGCCCAGTGGGTGAGAAAAGAACATTTTAAGGGCAAAGGTCATCAATAAGGTGTTTCCACAAATCACCTTCTTTAGAGCAAAGTAATGTGGGAGTGTTGTCTCAACCTCTTTTCCTGGAAGGAACGTGATGTGAATGCATTGGCTGCAAACACACGTCTTGTCTTCCGGGAACTGATCACTTCTGTGTTTTGGGGGGGGGTTGCCAGTTTAAAGTGCCTTTACCCATTTTTCTATTGTGCTAATATGTGAGAGGAAAAGTGGCCCAGTGGGTGAGAAAAGAACATTTTAAGGGCAAAGGTCATCTATAAGGCATTTCCTCAAATCTCCTTCTTTAAGGGAAAGTTTGTCTAGCCACACCTCTTTAAATAGATACAATGGCTGCAAACACACATTACATATTTTAACTTAAAGCTGCATACAATATAGACCAAATTCTTTGTCTATAGGTTATGCAGTTACTCCATTTATTATTAATTCTGAGTAGATTGTTTAAATTTAATATGTTACGGATTTCTCTTACTTTAAAAAGATGACCGTGTACATAAAGTTTACAACAGTTGCACTTGCAGCAGTTGTGCAGGTATCGTAAAAGGTACCTGTGTAGCTGCTAGAAGATGTACCTCCACATACATGAATTTTCAGGCGCAAATGTAAAGTTACAACAAGCCTTCATTAATTAAAAAAACGTTTGGTTGTAGAATATCATGCGGTAGCAAAATAACACAATGGTATTCTATGGGGGATCGTAAATCTACAACTGCGGTCATAGATCGTAAATTTATTATTTATATTGAAGATTTACGATAGCAATGATTTTAACAATTGTTAAGAGTGGTGTATCGCTAAAAAGCAACACTGCACCTTTATAAATATGGAGCAATGTGACTAACAACAACTAATAACGTTAAAGAATCACGTAGTTATTTGTAGAAAGTCACAAAGAAATTATTGAATGTATTTAAGGGAAAAGAGCAAATCTGACTAAAATAACACCATTTGTATATGAATAATCTTTGGATTAGGCGTTTATTACTGTTTACTTACAATGGTTTGTCTCCAATATGTCTTTAACATGTTTTTACTAGTAATGTTTAAATTGATGTGTTCTCTCCCCACCCTTAGCTAAAAGTATCCCTAAAAAATCCTTACCCATATGGACATTTGGGTGTTTACAGTATTTTCTTTTTCATTTATCATGTTTTATTCTTTGACTTTGGACATTTGGTAATATAGGCTAAAAGTTGTCTGCACTTTGACAATAATCCATGAATGCAGCATTATCAATATAGGCATGGCAACAATAGTGGATATCCACATATTGGGCCTGTTCCATTATCTTTAAAAAATGAGATGCTTTAAGGTATTTGTAAGACTTTTCAAATTTCAAAATTACTCATTTGCTAGCAATTCCAAGTTGTATAAAGTGATATGGGAGTGTCGCGCAGTTAAAAGACATTGTGATTGTACAGTCATCCCCCAGAGCACTTGTCAAGCTGTTGCACATCTTGTCAATCCAATTGTTGGGTCTCTTGAAAACATTGGCTGATTTAAGTAATGTTTGAAGTAAAGTTTTTATTAGCTTTAATGTTAGGTAGTTGCAATTAATGTTTCCACAACATATTTTTTGTGTAATATGTAAAGTAGGTCAGTCAAAAATGCTATTTATATCTGCTGCTCTGTAGGAAAATACACTGTGACTGTGTAAACATATTTCTTTATATCAAAAAAAGTTAAAAATGACACTTTGAACAAATAGTTGTGAATTTTTAAATATTTAGACACATTACAAGGTTTTTTTTCCACCATAAAACCCAAAAATTTAGATACTTTTTAACACAAGAAATGAAAAACATCCAAATGTCTAAAAAGGAAAGCTGCTTTTGTGCTTCAACTCAGGTTTAGAAACTTCCAAAAGTAAAAATTGATTTCATAATACATGTTTATTCTTCCACATGTTGTTAATGTATGAATTATTAATTTGCATGAAAATTATGCCAGTTTAGAGTAGTCACATCCTTAAAATAGTGAAATATTGATAGTATAGGTAATGCAAGCTGTCTAACACACCTAGCTATATACATCCCATACAATCATATTCTCTAAAATCAAATTTAGATTGTACATTTGGATTAGGACCTTAAACAATATCCAAAAATATGCTGGTGAAATAGTTGATCAAAAATAGGTTTACAAATAAAAAAAAAAAAATTGGGGGTGGGGGAATAAGCAAAGTAAGTTACATAGTGGATAATGCACCCCAAACTGTAAATTATAAGGATATTAGAAGTCACCAAGGAGTTCTGTGACCATATAAATGTACAAGGCCGCAGGCTGAGTATCTTTTATACAGGGCACGGAACTCCAAGGTGACTTCTAATATCCCTTTAATTTACAGTTCGGGGTGCAAGGGGGAGGAACAAATAGATTAATAAGCATGTTTTATTGAATGAAAGAACAATGTTAAAATTTGTGTAATTCATTGGGTTCTAATTGCAAGCTTTATTATTATTAAATTATTCGGCTAATTACTTAAACTCAGGTTTACAAACTTTTGATTGTCAAAAGTACATGATGCACTTAAATGGTGTGTATATATTTGATATATTATGTTACTTACAATAAATTTGCAAAATTATTTAAAAGTGTTCCATTTACTTACCGGTGTATTTTGATCTGGTGTGTCACCTGGCGAATTCCCCCTGGCTGCCCTTGATTGCACAATGATATTTCTGTCCTCTAAAATGATACCCTCACACCACTATTCTAAAAAAATATGTTGCAAAAATAACATCTATTTGGAAGCACACTACAGTGACACCTACCACATATTAACCCTTTAATGGATGCATGTTTAGAAAACACATGATGCAGGGAAAGAATAATGACATCAACCTGATCCTAGCACAGCCCTGTACAATGCATTTTTCCATAGCTTCCCTATTTAAAGGGAAACGTTGGAGGATGATAGCTATAGAAACAACATAGTACAGAGGTGCAGGGGGAGGATAATGAAATGAACCCAGCTCTATATAATACACAAAGGGGAATATTAGAGGGTCAAACATTTGGCATGCAATCCACACATATGTGATTTTAACAATAACCCAGTCATTTTAACAATAACCTAGTCAGCCCTCTGGCATTGTTCCTGAAAACGTTCGTAGACAACTGACTGGCACAGAATATAAGAGTCATGGCAACTGCATGCCATTTCAGATCTTACACTCATTCATAACCCACAGATGGAAATCACACACCATCTGCACATTCAGAGTATGAAACCATTGCCATTTCCTCCCTGATGCGATGTTGTGTGAGCAGAATTGGAGTGCAATTGATTGTGCAAAAGCAATTTTGAAAAATTATCATTTTGCAAAAAATCTTAATTGTTGCCATTGTGCCCCAGTAGATGGGAAGGGAATGACCCTCCATGAGTGACGCATTGTCGCCTTGAGCACTTACTACTAAATGTAGGCTAGCTAATGCCAATAATGCAGGAGGTGGCATTGCCCAAGAAGTACGAAACTGCAAGAAGTTGTCATTCCAGGCAATGCCACATTTCTGCCACTCAGAGGTTCAAGCAACGGCATATAGCATCACGGTTAACCGGAACATTCTCACCACATCATTATAAAACCAATAAATTCTTCTGTGGAAGCATCTGGGCTGTCTGATCCTAACGGGTTATTGTGCTCTCCTTCTTTCCTCTTCAAGAAGAGGACCCGCCATTATTAAGAACTCCATAGCATTGTATTAGTGAACTATTACTATTTATAGGCTGCTTGTTTTCCAATTCTGAACAGTTGGCTAATGAGTCTGAAAACTTGGAGCTCTCTCTAGTGGAAGCTTTTTAGGGGTAGAACATTATCTGCTGATTAGTTTGATTGGTGTTTTAGGAATTTGTCTTATTACTGCAAGTAATGGATCCATTTTGTGTAAAATGCAAGCAAAAATGACAAGTGAGAGAGACACATTGGGAAAGGTAATAGAAGTGTATAGTATTTGAGTTTGGAAACTATCCAATATACCTGCCATCACATCTTCCAACGGAAGACCGTTCCATAGCTTTACCGTTCTCAGTGAAAAACCCTTTCCGAACTTGAAGCCTAAACTTCTTTTCTCTAAGTATTAAAAGATGTGTTTTTCGATTTTGAATTTCTCTAACAAATATTGTCAGAGTTAAGTTCTCTCACCCAAATATTCTGATAACATTTTGTGGAGATGAGAACACAAGTTGCAAGGTGTAGAACATCCTGTTAATAAACAAAGCCAATCTTGTGTTAAACCTTTCACTGCCAGGAGAATTTAATTTTTTTTGTGTTAACTGCCAGAAGAATTTTCAGGATTTTGCCCTTAATCGCTTTAGACTACCATATATACTCGAGTATAAGGCGATCGAGTATAAATCGAGGTAGCTATTTTTACCTGGAAAAGGAGTAAAACATGATTGACTCGAGTACAAGTCGAGGGTAGAAAATAGGACCACAACTGCCTCCTGATGCTGTATTGTTTTGAGGCTTTAGTTGCCCTTAAAATGGACAGCAGAATTCCCATACAGTAGTCCCATACAGCAATAGCCAAATTCAGTATGGCTATTACTATATAGGACTACTGTATGGGAATTCTGCTGTCCATTTAAAGGGCAACTAAAGCCTCAAAACAATACAGAATCAGAAGGAAACAATAGATACCATTCTCCTTATTCTGTATTGTTTTATGGCATTAGTTAAAATGTTAGCCCTTTAAATGGAGAGGAATCTAACACACTAACCCCCAATTCCTTGCCACGCCAGATGTTTGGAAACTACAACTCTCAGCATGCTTTAGTTGATGGGAGTTGTAGTTTCCAAACATCATCTGTGGCAAGCACTGCACCTATCCCCCCCAGAGCCCCCCCGTGGAGGAGAGGACCTGTTTTAAGGTAATCCGGCTGCATCTATCTAAAACCACTAACCTGAAATCCTGCAGCCGCACGCTTCCTCTCTCTTCGCACTCCAAGTCCAGGCACCAGGCATACACTATGGCGCCGGTGGCCGGCGCTGAGTACTGACGTCAGACACAGCACTGTGGGATGCGGAAGAGAGAGGAAGCGAGCGGCTGAAGGATTTCAAGTTAGTGACTCGATTATAAGTCGAGGTAGGATTTTTAAGCTTTTTTTAAAGCTTACTCGAGTATATACGGTAATTTTACAGTAGGAAACCTTGCAGTAAATCAGGAATATTATACATTGGTTTTTTTTTCAGCACAAAGTGTACTTTAACAAGGTAAAAGAATTTTGTAACTTTTCTGGAAATTTTACTGGAATTATGGGTAAAATATGTAAAAAAATTTGCAAATTTTCATGGATTTTTCCTATTTTTACTTATAGTTATCTTAAGGTTACACACAAAAATGTTTCTGTTTCTAAAAGCTCTGATACTCCCGAGTACAACGATACCAGATATATGTAGGTACCCCACTTTTCCTGTACAGGAGACCCCCCCCAACTAAAACTGCACCTTCAAGAATATTACACCAAATTGAAATGTATAACCATTACTGACAGTTAACAGTTTTTTCCTCAACTGTAAAATCAGAGACAAAATCAAATGCGAATTTCAGCTAAAAACTGCGGAGGAAAGTTCAAACGCATCTCAAATGTGAAAGCCTAACCCCTCCCGAATAAAACGGTATGCCCCATTCATGGGTATACCCAGATGCATGGCTACCAACTAACCCAGAGCGTGACCAGTGCCAAATGTCAGTAGCAGCAAAAAAAATTAGCCAGTTTTGTATTTGAACAGTCTGCAGTTTTTCCACAAAACACCCCCCCAACTCAGAAATACCCCCCACAAACTTTTTCTGAAATCTACACACCTTCAGCTATGGAACACTGTAGTTTGTTCATTCATACCATCAATGGTGTGGGCGTAGTTCTTCGTAGAAGTTCTACCTTTTTGAATGTTTGATATTAATTTTTTTGAAAATCTGGTAAAAGTGTGAAATCATACCAAAACCCCATGGAATGTAAAAAAAAGTTACCAAATATTAATCTCCCAAATGTCCTGAATCAAACGGTATGCCATATGTGTGGTTACACACGCAGACGTGGAAGCGAAAAGCCACGAAGTGAGACAATGCACGATGGCTCAGAATAAGCTAAAATATTTTGCCAACTCCGAATTTGAACAGTCTGCAGTTTTTTTCCACAAACCCCCCCCCGTAACTCAGAAATACCCCACACAAACTATATATTCCTGAAATCTACACACCTTCAGCTATGTAACGCTGTAGTTTATTCATTCATACCATCAATGGTGTGGGCGCAGTTCTTCGTAGAATTTCACATTTGTCTGAAAAAAATTAACAAAAAACAACTTCAAAAGGTAGAAATCATGCCAAAACCTGATGGAATATAAAAAAAAGCTACTAAATATCAATCTCCCAAATGTCCTGAATCAAACGGTATGCCATATGTGTGGTTACACACGCGGACGTGGAAGTGAAAAGCCACGAAGCAAAACAATGCACGATGGCTCAGAAAGAGCAAAAATATTTAGCCAACACCGAATTTGGACAACACCCCCATATATTAGAAATACCCCACACAAACTATATATTCCTGAAATCTACACACCTTCAGCTATGTAACGCTGTAGTTTATTCATTCATACCATCAATGGTGTGGGCGCAGTTCTTCGAAGAATTTCGCACATTTTCTGAAAAAATGAACAAAAAACAACTTCAAAAGGTAGAAATCATGCCAAAACCTGATGGAATGTAAAAAATGTTACTAAATATCAATCTCCTAAATGTCCTGAATCAAACGGTATGCCATATGTGTGGTTACACACGCCGACTTGGAAGCGAATGGCCACGAAGTGAGAAATGCACAATGGCTCAGAAACAGCAAAAATATTCAGCCAAATCTGAATTTGAACAGTCTGCAGTTTTTCCACAACAAAAGAGGATGGACGCTACTCACGAGGATAAGATATATAAGTCCATTGTTTATTCACATATATTCTCCAGAAACAAACATCACAGGGCAGATAGTGACTCCAGGTCCACCCGCCTGACGCGTTTCGTGGGTCAAACCCACTTCCTCAGAGTCTGCAGTTTTTCCCCACAAAACTGCAGTTCTTCGTAGAAGTTCGCAGTTTTAGCAGATTTTCTAAAAAAATAGAAAAAAAATACCCTCAAAGGTAGAAATCATGCCAAAATCCCAAGTAATATAAAAAAAAAAGTTACCAAATATCAATCTCCCAAATGTCCTGAATCAAACGGTATGCCCTATGTATGGTTACACACGCAGACGTGGAATCAACTAGCCACAAAGTGAGCCAATGAACAATGGCCCAATTACAGCATTTTTTCAGATTTGTCTGACTAAACACCCCTCTATATTAGAAATACCCCCACGAAATATATATTGCTGGAATCTACACACCTTCAGCTACACAATGGTGTGATTCCTTTATGCATACCACCAATTGTGTGGCGCAGTTTCGTGTAAAATTTCGCTTTTTTACCAGATTTTCAGGAAAAATTTATAAAAATACAA
The DNA here is from genome assembly GCA_019447015.1 of Hymenochirus boettgeri. Lineage (NCBI taxonomy): Eukaryota > Metazoa > Chordata > Amphibia > Anura > Pipidae > Hymenochirus > Hymenochirus boettgeri. The sequence goes on along the minus strand of CM033471.1, from coordinate 215,413,517 downwards.
TCCAAAGTTAAAAATCATGGCAAATTTCCATGTCATGTAAAAAAAACTTGTCAATTATCAATCTTCCAAATTCCCTGAATTAAACGGTATGCCATATGCATGGTTACACACACAAGCATGAAAGCCACTAGTCACAAAGTGAGCCAATGCGTAGTGGCCCAATAACAGCAACTTTTAACATTTTACAATCTAAACACCCCTCTAACTCAAAAATACCCCCCAAAAATATATATTTTCAGAATCTACATACCTTCAGCTAAGCAACTGTGCCATTTTTCATTCATACCATCAATTGTGTGTGTGCAGATCTTCGTAGAATTTTGCACTTTTAGCATATTTTCTGAAAAAAAATAAACAACAAGTTTCAAAGTAATAACCCTGCCAATTATGGTGCCATGCTTTCATACATACATGAAGAATTCCAGACCCAGTGATTCATATGTGTTTTTAGGAGGTTTTGTGAAAAATAAAATAAGATGATTCAAGGGTTGAGATCCTACCTAAACCCACTTGACAAGCAAAAAAACCCCACTAAATAGCAATCTCCCACATATCCTGCATCAAACGGTATGCAATATGTGTGGATGCACACAGAGACATGGCCACCAACTAACTCAAATGGGAAGCATGCATAAGTGCAATTACAAGAAAAAATCAAAGTGTTCTGTAATTTGAACAGCCTACCCTACTTCTAAGGAAACAGCCCCGAAACTTGGAAATTCCCCCCACAAACTATATATTTTTGGAATCTACACATCTTCAGCTACGTTACGGTGCCATGCTTTCATACATACATGAAGAATTCCAGACCCAGTGATCCAAAGAACTCCGTGTTTTTAGGAGGTTTTGTGAAAAATAAAATAAGATGATTCAAGGGTTGAAATCCTACCTAAACCCTCTTGACAAGCAAAAAACCCACTAAATAGCAATCTCCCATATATCCTGCATCAAACGGTATGCTATATGTGTGGGTGCAAATAGAGACGAGGCCACCAACTAGCTCAAATGGGACGCATGTAGAAGTGCAGTTTCAAGAAAAAAATTAAACACCACAACCCACCCACCACACGCACACTCTCCCCCTTTTAGTGGTATTTTAGTGAAAACCGGTTAGTAAGGAGAGTCACACACGTTTTTGCACACTTTACTGATCCTAAAAATTCAGTCCGGTCTTTTTTTGGTACCTCTGCAAAATTTCCTTTATAAAATAGGCTTAGTTTCCCTTGAAATCATACAAATAAGTATCTGCGTTTACTTTACAGATATAACCGGGGACATTGGGAAGCTTAGAGAAGACAAAGTTTTTTGCTAATTTATAGTTCTAGGTTAAAATTTTTTCCAAATTTTCCAATTCGAAATCCGATCGGAAAAATCACTTCCCGGAAATCATTTTCCAGGAAGTGATTTTTCATTCATTGGCAAAGATCAATAATTTGGTGATCAGAAGGGATCACGAAATTTTTATCTCTGTCCCCATTTTTTTTGCTAAGTAGCAAAGACTTAGAAATTTTTTTATTTGTGAATGGAACTTTGAGTTCCATTCACAAAAAGTATAGTAAAGCTGTCACACTAACAGCTTTACTATACCAGGTACTGCACTGTGATCTGAATGGAGATCACAATGCAGTACCTCCACTAGACCACCAGGGGCAGCCTCCTACCACTTTTATGGAAGACCCCGGTGAAGGAGGAAGCTCCGTGACGTCACCGGGGTCTCCCTTTCCGCTTCCTCTACTTACTCCACGTGGGACCGGCAGCTCCTATGCGGTCAAGGTAGGAAATCTCCCGATCCCCCCCCTCGGATTTGGACGAAACCTAGGGGGGATCGAGGGGGCTAGGGGGGTTGAATGCTGCCCCCCCTGATCGCCCCTAGCAGGAGGCAATTTTTTTGGGGGGGAGGGAAAGCCACAGATCGTATATTTGTGAACCCACCCACATTATAATGTACTGCTCTGCAATTCGGACACAGCAATGGATCACAGGTGCAATCATTACTATGCAATAAATACCACTAGTGTGGACTAGGCATGTTTAAACTAAGCTGTGTTTTAAAACTGTGTGTAAAATAAAACACATGAATCATAAAAATAACATGCAATTACAATATGTAAACATATTGTACATTACAGAATGGTCGTTTATCGCTATTTTACAATCGTTACGGTTATTTTACGACCGTTATAGTAAATTTGCGACAGCAATATCGTCTTTTATTTTATGATCGTAAAATAACGGTAACAATTGTAAAATAATGATATTGTTCTTTAGTAATACCGCGGCTTTATAAACATGGCCCCTAGCTCCTTCTTTGTCTATGTGCTTCCCCCTCATGAGGACTAAAGCTGCTCTTTTTATTCCCACATTCACTTTCAAATGTAAACGGCCAACCTTCAACCATGCTTTTCAGAACGAGCGCACAACCGCAGAATGTTCCGGTTGGCAGAGTGCTCGTTCGGAAAAGAGGGAAAATTTCCCCCGGACGCGATAGACTCCCTATAGTTCGGGACTGTGTATGCAGATCTTTGAAAATCTTTCAAGAGTACCTAGCTTCAGCAGACCAATCAGCAATTACTTAACTCAACCCAGCCGCATATCCAAGCAGGCACCGTACTAATGAGTTTAGGACCGGCAGTCCCAGAAGTTTTACCCATCTTGTGGACAAAGAATTAACTGCATATTCCCAACAGTGCTTGGTACATTTTACATAAACATTACTACACAGGATTTAATACTGGGAAAGTTGGTTACTGGATGAAACAATGTTGTATTATTTATTAAAAACTGGGCACCACTCCCTATGACATTACAAACCCCCTGGTGCTCCATAACAGAAGCCCAATTGGGAAGCTGCTTCAAAAACATGTACAATGGTAGAGGACAGCAAAGCAGTTCCATATAGTTTTGCTAATTGGGAGAAAGCCCAGGATTTCCAAGGGTGGGTTTTCACTGGCAGCAGCACCAACAGCATGCCAGTGAAATGCTATCCATACCTACATCCACTTTCAAAGGCAACTTCCAGTTTACAGCCTTCTGTATATTTTTTTTGCATTTCCTGTGGCTGCTCAATTATGTAACTGGGACGTAGCAGTCAATGGGGTTATCTTTTCTCCTAAAGACCATAGGACATCTTGCTTGATGCAGGGAGAGGGGGGCAGATTGCTAACGTCCCACAGAAACTGTCTCAGAATCTAGGACTAAACCGTCTGGAGATCTAATGGTTACCTGTCCCTATCACAGATCAACAAGAAAATAGTTGCAGATAAAGATTTTAAATGAGCTGATACCAGAGCAGGGGCCCATGGGTAGGTAGAGGTTGGGGACAGCAGGGGACACTAGATATAAAATAAATATCTACACCCATATAAAGGTGTTGAAATTTCACTGCAGCTCCACCTGCTCCCTACCCTTAATCCTCTGTTATGGTACTGCTCATTGTAACATTTACTGTCTCCCATAATGCAAGTTTACACAGTGGGTGGAGATTGAAATGTATATTCTGCAGGACATAGTTATAAAATCATGGATAGGTAACCATCTCCAGATGTTTTAAAACTATAAGTCCCAGCATTCCTGGCTATAGAGTGAATGCTGGGAGTTGTAGTTTTTATACCATCTGGAGATCTACTGGTTACCTTGTCCTGTCACAGATCAACAAGAAAATAGTTGCAGATAAAGATTTTAAATGAGCTGATACCACAGCAGAGGCCCATGGGTAGGTAGAAGTTGGGGATAGCAGAGGCCCATTGGTAGGTAGAAGTTGGGGACAATAGAGGCCCATGGCTAGGTAGAAGTTGGGGACAGTAGAGGCCCATGGGTAGGTAGAAGTTGGGAACAGTAGAGGCCCATGGGTAGGTAGAAGTTGGGGACAGTAGAGGCCCATGGGTAGGTAAAAGTTGGGGACAACAGAGGCCCATGGGTAGGTAGAGGTTGGGGAAGTAGAGCATCATGAGTAGGCAGTCTATTAACGTATGGTATTGTATGTCTGAACAATCGTAAATCGCGGAGTTTTACAAAAACCTGAGGTATCGGAACGTTCTAAACTGCAAATTTTTAAATACTGCCCCTAGTGATCAAAATGTTTTCATAATTCTGACATACAGTAAAAGCCAACAGCATGTTTTAAGTGCTCTTTTGGTACTATTGCTGTACATTTTATTTTATGAAATAAATTATTTCCTTAATATTAGATTGTAATTTACTGCCCTCTGCTGGCTCTACTTGAATAGCTTCATTTAAAACCCGTATGAAATATGTTTATATTTGAGTATACATAGACAAGGAATACAATTTTTCTTGAAAACTTTAAATCATGTAATTTGACCATTATAATTCACCTTGGAAGCATGGGACCTCCCAAAAACAAACTGGTGGTTCACAGGGAATAGAAAACAAACATAAATAAGTAGGAAACATTAGCCAAAACTAAATATATAACAGAAAATGTACTTATATGAAAGAATTATATACACATTGCAAAAGTAGTATCTTTAATGGCCTGAAATTCAGGTTCGATCCTTAATCCTTCACCTGCAGCTCTGCACCATGTTGTTTCTATTTGTACCTATTAAAGGGTTTGTCCACTTGAAAAATAAATACATGTTTCCTTAAGTAAACGGGAGGTAAGAGAGAACAGTCTTATTTCCCATTCTGATTTACAATGCAGCAGCATTGCAGTTGCTTAAGCTTTCACCAATAATGTAGCTCACAGGTCAGATGGATGGTTTTCCATTTCGCCCATCTTCCTGTGCACATCTGCTGAAGATCGAAGGTGAAAGATTGTGCATTTCAATCAGGAAAAATTGATTAGATGCATTATCTGTTTATTATCTATTATGTACACCCCTCTTTCAAAAATTCTGTATGTAGTAGGACCCCCCACAAAAGCTGGGTTTCGTTTAACAAAGATGCTCCCATGCTGTGTAAAGCTGCTTACAAACCCATGCTCCAGCGCCACCGCTCCCATGTACTTCTAGTTAAGGACAGTCAGTCATGGCCACGACTGTGACGTCATGGTAAATAGATGACTGCCATTCCTGAATGAGCCTCTGCTACTGCTGCTCAGGCATGTAAATGGCACGTGCAGCAGCAGCAGAGGCGTGGACTTAGCGGCGCTGAATTGTGGGTTTGTAAGTATCTTTAAACAGCCTGGGAGCATCTTTGTTAAATGTAAGTAAAACGAAACCCAGATTTTGTGGAGGGTTCTACTACATACTGATTTTTTTTATGGACATGCCCTTTAAGTCTTTAGCACCTCATAATGCACTACAATTTTGTTTTATCATTTAAGTGTGTTAGACCTGTTACTTGCAAATAAAAAGTCACATTAAAGCCCTCCCTTTTGCATCTTAATGGTACACAGGGTTGCCTAATCTGCGAGAGGGGGCAGAACTGTGATGTCACTGTGGGTGAATCAGGGGCATGGTTAAGACGTGGTCACCAACGGAGGCGGGGAGTGGGTGTAACTGGATGGGGCTGCCAGGGCTGATTTCTGGATGGGATTTCAGCCCTGACTGTGGGACTCTGTATTTTGTCCCAGCAGGTGGGGCAATCCTGTCCAAATAGTGATGCCTGGCAACCCTGATGGTACATCACTTGCTTGATACTGTCAGCCACTTGTTCATATCTCCTCTTCTTGCACACAACAGGAGTCTGGGTTCTATTATTGATAGGGATGTGGGAATAAGTTATCAAACCTTCATTTGAATTATAGCTCCAACTGGAAGCTACATGAATTTATCAGTTTAGTGTCCCTTTAAAGGGAATGTCCATCCTGAACACTAGAGGTGTCTAAATGCCAAATGCCATTAACTGAACGTTTCCTGAGTGGTTCCCTGAAAGTCGTCTACAGCGAAGTGTTAAGAAGTGTTTGCCTGTCTTTTTGATTTTGGCCCCTTACGTGAGTTTGACACGCTTGCGTTAATGGATTGCATAAATGCATGACTTTGTGCTCATATCGCACACGTCCCAATAACAGATACACAGGCACAGTGCACACAGCATCACGTACGACAGAGCATTGCCAAAACCCTGCATGTGTTCCCGTGCATGATAGTAGGACCTGACCCTTATTGCTCTATGTCTGATAAAGATCCCTGTCTTTAAAAAAAATGGAATGCTGCCCTCCACCTTCTCTAAGCACCCTTGTTGTTCGCCTATGCCTAGAAAATGCCGTTTAAAAGAAGATATCCCACCCTATTAATATTCTTATCCAGGACACACCCTCTAAATATTCCTATCCAGGACATACCCTTTATTAATATTCCTATCTGGGACACACCCTCTATTAATATTCCTATCCGGGGCATACCCTCTATTAATATTCCTATCCGGGGCACACCCTCTATTCTAGAATGTGCAATTATAAACTAAGATTAAAAAAAATAATATTTCCACTGAACTTTCCTTAAGTGTGGAACTCCCAGGCCTCAAACACAAGCTAGGCCGTTGTTCTGTATACCAGTTAATGTGAAAAGGATCCTGGTAATCACCAGCATGGAAACCCAGATCCCCCAATGCTCTGTGAAGAGTATCAGGCTGGCATACCAAACCGGCTGTCTCAACAAGGAATCAGGCCATAAAGTTCACACCCAACTCCATAACGGGCCATTCATTTATTTAACCCCCTCTACCACCGAGCCACATGCCAGAATAAAAACCACTCGTTGGCCCCTCACCTCTGAGATCCAGCTCTCGGTCTCGCACCGCGTTGGTGTATTGCGGCCTGTTCAATTAAATCTGCCGTGAGTTCACCATGCTGAAACCTTGAAAAGAAACGCGGCTTAACCAAAGAACAGCGGCAACAAGCACATTCACACACCACGTCCGGCCAATTCTCGCAAACGTCACTTCCTATGCGACGCCTGCGCCGATGCGTATCAATTTTCAATAAAAGTTAATGAAGGCGGAGTCTAGCTGTCTTTCAGTCGGATGTAGTGAGAAACCGTCTGGTTGTAATGGTTTTCACGATAGTGTTTTCGGTACCACTTTTTTGTGCTGTTCCATTACGCACCTTTTTCACCACCCTTAGTAAATAACAAGGATTCCCGAGTTTGCGCATGCATTCTAGAGCTGAGAGTGCCGGTAAGAATATTAATAGAGGGTGTGCCCCGGATAGGAATATTAATAGGGGGTGTGCCCCGGATAGGAATATTAATAGGGGGTGTGCCCCGGATAGGAATATTAATAGGGGGTGTGCCCCGGATAGGAATATTAATAGGGGTGTGCCCCGGATAGGAATATTAATAGGGGGTGTGCCCCGGATAAGAATATTAATAGGGGGTGTGTCCCGGATAGGAATATTAATAGGGGGTGTGCCCCGGATAGGAATATTAATAGGGGTGTGCCCGGATAGGAATATAATAGGTGGTGTGCCCCGGATAAGAATATAATAGAGGGTGTGCCGATAGGAATATTAATAGGGGTTGCCCGGTAGGAATATTAAAGAGGGTGTGCCCCGGATAGGAATATTATAGAGGGTGTGCCCCGATAGGAATATTAATGAGGGTGTGGCCCGGATAAGAATTAATAGATGGTGTGCCGGACAGAATATTAATAGGGGGTGTGCCCCGATAGGTATATTAATAGTGGGTTTGCCCGGATAGTAATTTAATAGAGGGTGTGCACCGGAATAGGAATATAATACAGGGTGTGCCCCGGATAGCAATATTAATAGGGGGGGTGCCCCAGATAGGAATATTAATAGGGGGTGTGCCCCTGATAAGAATATTAATAGAGGGTGTGCCCCGGACAGGAATATTAATAGGGGGTGTGCCCCGGATAGGAATATAATAGAGGGTGTTGCCCCGGATAAGAATATTAATAGAGGGTTGTGCCCCGGACAGGAATATTAATAGGGTGTGGGCCCTGGTAGGAATATTATAGAGGGTTTGCCCCGGATAGGAATATTAATACAGGGTGTGCCCGGATAGGAATATTAATACAGGGTGGCCCGGATAGCAATATTAATAGGGGGTGTTGCCCCAGTAGGAATATTAATAGAGTGTGTGCCCCGGATAAGAATATTAATAGAGGGTGTGCCCGGATAGGAATATTAATAGAGGGTATGCCCCGGATAGGAATATTAATAGAGGGTGTGTCCCGGATAGGAATATTAATAGAGGTTATGTCCCGGATAAGAATATTAATAGAGGGTGTGCCCCGGATAGGAATATTAATAGGGGGTGTGCCCCGGATAGGAATATAATAGAGGTTTGCCCCAGATAGAATATTATAGAGGGTGTGCCCGGATAGGAATATTATAGGGGGTGGGCCCAGATAGGAATTTAATAGAGGTGTGCCCCGGATAAGAATATCTTATCCGGGGCACACCCTCTATTAATATTCCTATCTGGGGCACACCCCCTATTAATATTCCTATCCGGGGCACACCCTCTATTAATATTCCTATCCGGGGCACACCCCCTATTAATATTCCTATCCGGGACACACCCTCTATTAATATTCCTATCCGGGGCATACCCTCTATTAATATTCCTATCGGAGCACACGGCCTCTATTAATATTCTTATCCGGGGCACACACTCTATAATATTCCTATCTGGGGCACACCCCCTATTAATATTCCTATCCGGGCACACCCTGTATTAATATTCCTATCCGGGGCACACCCTCTATTAATATTCCTATCTGGGGCAAACCCTCTATTAATATTCCTATCCGGGGCACACCCCCTATTAATATTCCTATCCAGGGCACACCCCCTATTAATATTCCTATCCGGGGCACACCCTCTATTAATATTCCTATCCGGGGCACACCCTCTATTAATATTCCTATCCGGGGCAAACCCTCTATTAATATTCCTATCCAGGGCACACCCCCAATTAATATTCCTGTCCGGGGCACACCCCCTATTAATATTGCTATCCGGGTCACACCCTGTATTAATATTCCTATCCGGTGCACACCCTCTATTAATATTCCTATCCGGGGCAAACCCACTATTAATATTCCTATCCGGGGCACACCCCCTATTAATATTCTGTCCGGGACACACCCTCTATTAATATTCTTATCCGGGGCACACCCTCTATTAATATTCCTATCCGGGGCACACCCTCTATTATATGCTATCAGGGGCACACCCCTATTAAATAGTCCTACCGTGGGCCACCCCCTATTAATGTCCTTATCCGGGCACACCCTATTAATATTCCTATCCGGGGCACACCCCCTATTAATATTCCTATCCGGGCACACCCCCTATTATATTCCTATCCGGGGCACACCCCTCTATTAATATCTATCCGGGGCACACCCCCTATTCATATCCTATCCGGGGCACCGCACACCCTATTAATATTCCTATCCGGGGCACCACACCCCCTATTAATATTCCATCCGGGGCACACCCCCTATTAATATTCCTATCCGGGCACACCCCCTATTAATATTCCTATCCGGGGCACACCCTCTATTAATATTCTTATCCGGGGCACTCTCAGCTTAATGCATGCGCAAACTCGGGAATCCTTGTTATTTACTAAGGGTGGTGAAAAAGGTGCGTAATGGAACAGCACAAAAAAGTGGTACCGAAAACACATATCGTGAAAACCATTACAACCAGAACTGTTTCTCACTACATCCGATGAAGACAGCTAGACTCCGCCTTCACTAACTTTTATTGAAAATTGATACGCATCGGCGCAGGCGTCGCATAGGAAGTGACGTTTGCGAGAATTGGCGGACGTGGTGTGTGAATGTGCTTGGTTGCCGCTGTTCTTTGGTTAAGCCGCGTTTCTTTTCAAGGTTCAGCATGGTGAAGCTCACGGCAGATTTAATTGAACAGGCCGCGCAATACACCAACGCGGTGCGAGACCGAGAGCTGGATCTCAGAGGTGAGGGGGCCAACGAGGTGGTTTTTATCTGGGCATGTGGCTCGGTGTAGAGGGGGTTAAATAAATGAAATGGCCCCGTTATGGAGTTGGGTGTAGAACTTTATGGCCTGATTCCCTTGTTGGAGAACAGCCGGTTTGGTATGCCAGCCTGATACTCTTCACAGAGCATTGGGGGGATCTGGGTTTCCATGCTGGGTGATTACCAGGATCCTTTTCACATTAACTTGTATACAGAACAACTGCCTAGCTTGTGTTTGAGGCCTGGGAGTTCCACACTTAAGGGAAAGTTCAGTGGAAAATATTATTTTTTTTAAATCTTAGTTTATATTGCACATTTCTAGTTATTCTACATATTCTCTCCCATTTTGAAAAATCTGTTGAATTTATATCCCTTGCTATTCCCTGCAGTTGACATTAGTGAGTCTACATTTCTGGTTTTGCAACGGCCCTTCTTCTTCCCAGGATGCACCACATCCTTGGAATGTTCCTAACAGTAATTTCTACTGATTGGCAGTTGGATGGGTCACACATGGTCAGATCTCTACTGGTCAAAGGCAAGCCCATAACTGTCTCTATTAGGGGTCCTGCAAACAGGAAGTAATTATTTTGAAAGCATTTATTTTAAAGTATGTATGTATTTGTACTGAACTCCCCCTTAAAGGGCAAATCCATTACTCAAATGAAAACGTATAAACCGGTAAACCACCCCCAAAACCTAAGTTCTTATAGTTTGAAATATAGAAGTCTAACCTGAAATCCTGCACAATATCCTGTTTCCCCTGTTTCTGCTTCCTGGTTCTTCCAGGACTGCCAGTTATGGATTTGACAGTTGACATCACAGCCAGTGACTGAATGCTAATCCCCTAGCTGCCTCTTCTGAGCATGCCCAGGCTCAGTACCAGGTAACTTAATTGCTCAGTTTCCATGAGGCATCCAGAAGCATAGCAGCCATACAGTAATGAATTCAGAGAACAAAATAGGATATATCAACATATTTTAAAGATGCCATTCTTTCTAAAATATGTTATTATGAGGGTGTAGTTGTCCTTTGAGAAGTTATCACACAAAAGTACGCTGATTTGTGTTGGGCATAACATTTTCCAAAGCAGCCTATATTTAGCTGGTCATAAGAAAGAAGTTATTTGCATGATGATCTGGCAGTCTATCACTATTGTGTCAAGTGTTAGCACATAGTGTTGGAACTAGGAATCACTGGGCCCCCTACCAAAATCATGATGGGGCCCCTCTCCCTGCTTCATATAAAGTGGTTTTCTTGGAAGTGGCTGTATCTGTCATAGGGAAATTAAGACCACCCCTATTGCCGGGTCTGTTTCACCTGGTAGTTGCACTTATACTTATCCTTTAAAGCTAGCACAAAAATATGTACGTTTTATAAAATGTATTGCATGCTAGGAATAGAAATGAAGCAAAGGAAAAAAAAATGTTAAAATCGGATGACTGTTTTTTATTGTTCTTGGTACATGCTGTCTGGAAAGTAAACTGCAGGCTAACAAGCAGCTTTCATGATTTTCTCAGGGACTTCCATGTCAGTGTGGAGATGCATGTCTTCCTACTGAAGCTCTATTGGATAAGAAACATCACTGCAGCTCTTTTAGTCCCTTACATGCTGTACTGTTTGTTTTGATCATCAGAAATTATTTGTGGGAAAGCAAAACTACAGTCCCAGTTGCAGACCAAGAATGAACTGCTGTGGGGGCATCTAATATTCTATATTGTATTATTTGCTTATATAACATTGAACATGTGCAGCACATTAAATTAATTTATCCATTCACATTAAGCCCTGCCCCAAGGAGTTTAAAATTTAAGTACCATGCCCATATATATTTGATATATATCAATAATAATAATAATAATAATGATTGCTTGTGAAGGTTCTCATTCATCCAGGTCATGTTATATCCGTTGTATTCAATTAGATCAACTGGACTTGAAGTTTAGTTCTTGAAGACGTTTCGCTAGTCATCCGACTGGCTTTCTCAATTCAGAATGACTTGTACAAGAATCTTTGGCAATTATGTACCCTGGAAAATCCCAATTAGCATATCACAGCCAAGTGTTAAGGGCGTGATTGGATAGTGGCTAAGAGGTGTTATAGGAACGCCCAGAGTAATTGAATACAACAGATATAATAATAATTAATGATGGTTGGGTAAAACCTATATAAGAAAATATCTGGATGGTTTTATATTAGACTGTTATGCATGTGAAAGTTTAAATATGCAATATTTACGTTTTTATTTTCCACAGGCTATAAGATACCTGTAATAGAAAATCTAGGAGCTACACTGGACCAGTTTGATACTATAGATTTCTCTGATAATGAGATAAGGAAACTGGATGGTTTTCCCTTATTAAAAAGACTTAAAACTCTCTTGTTAAACAATAACAGAATATGGTGAGTGACTTTTGTTTAACATTTACTGGTTTTCCTTTGACTTTGCACACCATATTTTTGCTACAGGTTGTGAAAACTTAAGCGAGGCTCATTGGCTATTATGTGTCATTTTAAAATGCTAATGATGTTTGTTAATGGGAGTCTGGTTGTTTACCACCTGGTATCGGAATGTACAACTACAGGCATTAAAACGAAGACCATAAAAGACGGAATTGCTAATAGCGATAACACACCTTTTGAATACAGCCCTCAATACCAAGGAACATTTGATTCATGCTCATATGATCTCCCATTATTACCCTAACTTATGTGGTTCAATAAAGAAGTGTATCATTATTCTCCCTTATATTCTTACCCATGATGCTATGTCTTTCTATCTTTTCTATATTGACCAGTGTTGGAAGGCTTGAATAAACAAATGGTGTTATCAAACATGTAACGTTTTGGTGCCACATGACACCTTCATCAGAACATCATGTGCTAAGTGAGTAAAGTGTAATTATAGGTGAGGTATTAAGCAAGGCAGCCATCTAGTGGTAATAGCTTGTAACCACTCAACAACAATACAAAATGTGACAATATAACATACATGGATAGTACAATTAAGAACATATAGCTTCAAATACTGTACCTTCAAAGTGATAATAAGTGTCAATATGTTAAAAATACCAGATATATAATTATATATAAAAGTGACCATAATAAAATAGTGAGGAATAAAACAACACATTAAAAAAAAATATTTTACTGATTAATTAATCTATACCAATGTACTGGATTCAGGCAGGAACATATTTATCATAGAAAGTAGGATACTTTTTATGGCTATACGAGAAAACGTTCAAAGTTAACATATCAAACCCAGGTTTGTATTAAGGCCTTTCGGTTGTAAGTATCTTCATGGAGATTCAATAAAAGTTCTTATGTTTAAAATGGTGCTAATTTTGCCCCAACCGATAGATCTATTAACATTTGTAAGCTAACATCTGATTGGTTGGGGCAAAATTAGCACCATTTTAAACGATAAGAAACTTTTATTGAATAACCCTGTTAATGTGTAAATCCAAAAGGCCTCTTTCCTGAGCAAAAATTATTTCTATCTCCACTCTATTGGTATGGGGATGTGATCAATGACCATTCCCCTCAGTTTCATTGCTTTGATGTTTTAAATTCGCAAAGTGTGCTGCTACTGGTGCCATTTCAATGCCCATTTTCATTCTGTCACGGCTAATCAAATATCGCTTCTGTGCCTTTGAAAACGCTTTTTAAAAGGACCAATTGTCTTCCCAACCTATACCACAGAACATGGACATTAGGGTTTACACACAGTACTCTGTGTTACATGTGAAATAATTGGATATTTTATATGGTTTACCTGTCCATGGGTGGAGACGTGGGACCTGTAAATAAAGAATTACATATATTGCAATTGTGGCATTTAAAGCAGCCAGTTGTATTAAACAGTTAAACATCTTCTTGTATTTTTTAAACAGGGTCTGTCTGAATCAATCTAGAATAGATCGTTTTTCCTTTTTTATATACAAAATGATGTTTTCTTCTGACCTGTTCACACAATGAATAATCGCCCTGCAATACAGTAAAGATTTATGTATGGCTTCTTTTTTGTCCATGACAATTTTCTTTATCATACCGTTTAACAAATAAATAAAATCCAGTGCCTGCGACTCTTAGTCTGTAAGGGGTCTGAGTGAGGCACTTGGATTTTATTTCTTTGTTACACGTATGGATAAGGATCTTAAAGGTGTTATTCACCAAATCAAAAAAATTTTTTTTCATATAAGTAGTACATCCCCAAGAAGCCTTTGCGACCTTTCTTTGAAAAAATTCATTCCTACTTTGCAGCAGTCTAGAAAGTCTATCTTTTGGGGGTGTGGCTAGCTGTGCGGATAAGAAGTACTTGATTACTAAATGAGGTATTACCTGGTTTGGTCGCCCACTTGACCCTGTGTTTATGTAAAAGATCCTTCCTGGTCAGAAGACTGTAGTAAAAACAAGACCAATCTGGCAGAGACAAGGAGAGAGTTATACATAAAGTGTGACATTTCTGTGGCTGTGAAGCAGGGAGAGGTGTTGTAGATAGACCAAGATCTAAAATATCAATCAGACGTAAGACCATTTCTGTGGCTGGGGGAAGCAGGGAGAGTGTTGTAGATAGACCCAAGATCTAAATATCCAATCCAGAGTAAGAGCCATTTCTGTGGCTGGGGGAAGCAGGGCGAGTGTGTGTAGATGACCCAAGATCTAAATAGCAATCAGAGTAAGAGCCATTCTTGTGCTGGGGAAGCAGGAGAGTGTGTGTAGATAGACCCAGATCTAAAAATATCCAATCAGAGTAAGAGCCATTCTGTGGCTGGGGAAGCAGGGAGTGTGTAGAAATAGATAGATAGAGAGAGAGAGGAGAGAGAGAGGATGGGAGGGAGAGGGGAGGGATGCCAAAATTGCAATATATGTAATTCATTAATTACAGGTCCCACGTTCTCCCACCATGGGACAGGTAAACCATATAAAATATCCAAATTAGTTGCTATAATACTATCTGTGTCAATGATCCATGTTCTCACTCCAATCTAATAGTTCAATGTCAATTTTAGCATATATGTCTCTACAAGTATTTATGCTTTATAATATGTTTATTTTTATATGCATTTTGTATGTAGACATATATGCTAAAATTGACATTGAAACTATTAGATAATGGAGTGAGAACATGGGATCATGACACAGGTGGTAGTATACAACTATTTATGTGCAAAAAGTGATACTAATATATAGACAAGGAAAATAATAGTATCGATATGTTGTCTCTGGAGGGAAGTTTTCTCCAGGGTTAGTTTTTATTGTCCACTGACTTCTCTTCACAGTCACTGCAAGGGAGAGCCTGGACAATACAAGTGATTTAGTAGATCTAGGTTCCTCAATCGGGGAGGTTCTCCCAGGGTTAGAGATGAATAACCACCGTCCTCAGGGGGAGGAGTCTATGAACATATCCTGATCGGGAGTTAGTGGAACGGAACCCAGCAAGTTACAACAGGTCGTAGGTAGGTATGTAGTTCCAATACTGATTGGTTTTAAGAGAGACTAGTGGGAACCGGCCCCAGAAGGGGGGGGCTTATATTTTAAATGGAGGAGGCAGAAGGGTGAGAATAAGCCTATGAGTAAGGGGACAGCACGTTCCCGAAACGCGTCAGGCGGTTCGCATTTTTATACATGTATGTACAATAAAGAAATCTGATTGAACTGAAGTGCCGAGAAGCTGTTTGTTGGGAACCGAGAATCCTTTCATATTACAGTACAACAATTCTTACTTACATCCCAGCTCCTTATGGTTGCCATGCTGTGCCCCTCCAAAGTCCAGGATAGTGTAGTGTAGAAGGTCTGGGTGACTCATCCTGCGTCTCTCAACCTCGACAAGGTGAGGCATGCA
Source organism: Hymenochirus boettgeri (assembly GCA_019447015.1). Taxonomy (NCBI): domain Eukaryota; kingdom Metazoa; phylum Chordata; class Amphibia; order Anura; family Pipidae; genus Hymenochirus; species Hymenochirus boettgeri. The sequence continues at coordinate 215,397,796 of CM033471.1, read as the reverse complement.
ACAGGAGAGTTGTGTCCCTCCCTCTCCCTCCCGTTTTTTGCTCCCTCCTAGTGTAAAATCCCCATAACCCAACCGCCATAACATAATTCATAGAAAGTGCCCGATAGTTACTTACCTTCCCTCTATCTCCGGCGTTCTGAGCAGCCAGCAGCGCGCCCTGATTGGCTGCCTCTCAGCCAATCAGGGACGTGGCAGCGGCCCCGCCCTGCTTGCATTTCCGTGCAAGCAGGGCCAGAGACGCCACGGAGGATAGAGGGAAGGTAAGTACCTATCGGGGCACTTTCTAATAATTTTATTATGGCGGTTGGGGCTGGGGGATCAATATGTATAACAATAAAAACTTTAAAAAAGGGGTGGACATGCCCTTAAGTCACTTGTTAACTCGATCTCTTCCTGGTTTTTCTGCTTTCTCCTGCACGAGCCATGTGCAAACTGCAAATTAGAAGGAGGTAGTATTGTGACCGAAGATTCAGAAACCTCACCCCCCCTAACTTTCTGATCAGTGATGTTCCTCCTATCTTGAGGTACAGCAATAAGAGAGGTGGTTTAATGGTAGGAACCTGGCCTTTCATTTAAAATCAACTTGTTTGTGGAACACAGTTCCCCTTAAGATATTTTGAAATTAAAATACTGTTCGAGTATTGTTTCGCACCTTGTAACTGAAGTGTGTTTTGTTGATTAAGGCAAGCTGGCAATAAATGTCTTAATTATTAATTATTCTTACAATATAGATTTAATAGGGAATAATTATTTGAGGCTTAGTGGTCTTTTAAATAGCACATTTAGTTGATGGGGAAAACATTCCCAAATAGTGTGGCTGAGAAACAGCTGTGTGCTCAGGTGCCTTTTAGCAGAAAAGGAATTGTTTGAACAAATATCCTTTAATAGATAACTAAATTGTCATAAGTTTTGTGGAATGAAAAAAAGCCTGGAGTTCACGCTACAATAGGAATTTTTCTTTGTCTCTTAATCTGTCATCAAATGTATGTTCACTGTGTATATTTGGAGTAAAAGGCCAATGCTGTAAAACAAAATCACTTTAATTCTAGAAACCAAATTCATTCACACCTGATATAGCCAAACCACAGGTATACACGGAGCGCAGGTCTTCTTGGTATCAGTAGATCCCTTAGGACCCACAGATCAGTGTTTGGTAAATAGTGAATTTAATGAACATATGCTTTAAAAACCCAAACAAATGCCTCACTCAACTGCAGAGGACTTCATTCATAGATTTATTTAAAAGAAAACGGACGACAGGAGAGCCTTATACTCTGGTTTAAAAAGCATATTTATTCACATTGCAAATATAAACCACTAATGACAAGCAAAGGTACTGAAAGTCCTGATAAAACTCATGAGGTACTACATCTGCAATGCTGCTTGTTATTACGTCCCTTATTTAGGGTAAATGGTGTTGTCAAGTGTTAAGGGAAAAGAAAAAAAATCAAACTAACTTCTGCTGTTTTATGCTTAAAAGGTTTATACTTCTGTTTGAAATTGATTTTCCACCTTATCTCACTGTAATCAGGATCTGAACTGCCTTCAATATTCACTGCTGGTGGCATCTTCAGCCTTTATTTGCACCCACAAAACCACCTCTATAGACGATTATTATAAAGTTTTCTGCACCTATTATCTAGGAATCTGCAAGTCTTCAGTGATATATTTGCGGCACCTATCCACTTAACAACGATGTTTATTCATGCACAGTTAATGGAGAAAATCTAATTGACTTTATTTAACCTTCCCTTTTCTTTTTACACAGTCGTATCGGGGAGGTCTTGAACAAGTTTTACCTAATTTAACGGAACTTATTCTCACAATAACAGTATTATGGAGCTGGAAGTACAGAATGTTACTCTGGGTTCAATCCAGTTGAACCCGGCTCCAAAACTCCTGATCGGAGTTATCAAAACAGGATTTTGAATAACCGTAAATGGCATTTATAAATGGTATAAATAACTGCTAGATATTTTATTACTTATTCCCAGATAGACAGGTACAAGCGAGAAATTTGTATACTTTGAAATATATATGTGTAAAATAAAAGTTTAGGGTATCACAGATGTAACAGGGTGGCTGAGAGCCAGCTAGTATGTTAACTGATTATGGTGGGCTAAGTGATGTTGTGCTATTTAGATACATCATGCTGTGCCTTCTATATTGGCCCCATGTGTGTGTTTAATACTATACAAAGCAATTTAGAGTTTAAGTTACTGTTAAAATGGTTGATGTATTCCAATACTGTGTGCTTTGTAGGGGGATCTTGACAGTTTGGCATCCTGTAAACACCTCTCATATCTCTGGTAAGTGGTCTGTGTAAGTTACAATTTATTTTTTTTTGTACATTGGCAAATGGTTTAATTTCAGTATTCCAAATGTTTGCCAATTCATACTACAGTAGCTATAAATCATGGTAATGCACACCAGATTACACCTCCCATTTTTTACGGATGATACAAGTAAAATACTGTTTGTATAATAAATAATTTCTTAAAGGGACACAAACTGAGAATTTACGTAGCTTCCATATGTATCTAATATTCATTGGGAAGTAGGATAGTTATTCCCACCTGTGAATAATAGAACCAGATGATGCATTAAACTTGCCGGATGGTGCTCCAATTATGGCTTCTGAACAGCCAATTATTGGCTAAATTCATCAGTTTAAACTGAGGTCACACTACGCCAGTCTGTAACGTGGGAAAACACGTGCACAGGGTTCCTGCGCATTACTGTCCTCTTGCACTGCGCTCTGCGCCAGTGATGCACAAAAACTTGTGGTCGCCTCTGTTTCGAAAGCTGATAGCGATGCACTTATTGTGGCCAGACCAATTGGCTAATGGATTGCACATGAAAATGCCATGCTTGCCTTTCCATACTAACTTGTAGAGATATCTTCCCATTCTTCGCTGTCCCTTCCCTCTTGAGCTCGAAGTTTTCACGCATCCTGTACTGAGCATTCACAGCATTTAGAAGACAAGCCTCTGCGAATACTCTGCAGTCATTGGCCATGATGTCGCCTGTCATGGTCCTAACTGCCAGAGCAAACCCGGAGTCTGTACAAGTAAGCTTGGGGAAAGGTGGAGTAAAGGTTATACCACACTCAATGAGTGAGCAACGACCCCCGATGGCGAGCGCACACACGAGGAACGGCTGCTTCGGCCAAGAACGTTGTGTGTGGTGTATGCGTTTGTCGGTGGTCGTTCGTCCATTGCCAGGCGGATCAACGAATGCATACACACGGACGATGCTCGCCCGAAAACTGCCGTTTGTTGAGTGTAGCACTCAGGTCGTTGCTCGCTCACAAATTGAGTGTGTGTACGAACCTTAAAGTGGGTTTTACAGTATGGGGTACCCTCTAACTGCAGGGCATTTTCAATTTTTTTTGGGGTGACATGCCTAGGTCTCCTTGGTTTTGTGTGCATATTCCTTCTTTGTATGAGTTCATTAAGGAGATGTTTTATCTTTCAAACAGCCTGTTAAGAAATCCTGTAATAACAAGAGAGACATACAGAATGTACATCATTTACAAAATCCCGCAGGTTCGGGTGCTGGACTTCCAGAAAGTAAAAGAAGTGGTAGTTATAAGGGGTACTTCTTTTGACATTTTTATTTTTGCCTTTGACTTTATATGCATATTTTTGGTAACTCTATTGTGAATTTTCAGCTTATGGCCTCTTTGAGCATATGTAGATGCAAGCACCTTTTTGATATGCATGCTAATTTTAATTTAAACACCTTTTTGATTGGCTTACAATATTTTGTTTTTCATCCTTGCCCCCACAGACTTAAGTCTATTTGTACAAAATTTATAGCTAATAAGTTCTATATTCGATGGATTATGGTTTTTCCATGTTTAATACAAATGTCTGTTATTGGTACATAAAGTTGAACCTATATTTTAGAGCAATCATTTTATTCCACCAAGAGAATACTGTGCACTCAGTCCCAAATACTGATTTGCTTTTGTTGGTTCTCACCTACTCTGTATATGGTATCGCTTCAGGAGCGAGAGGAGGCAGCGAATAGTTCAAGGGACAGCGGGGTGCACAGCTTGCAAAGGATTATTGCCAAGAGATCAAAAACGTAAGATACGAATTCCATCTGTTAAATGGAACTCTCCTTCACAAGCACCTTGTATGGGGGAGGGTGGTACAAGATAGATACTTGTGTATGTTTAGATTCGGATGTTTATACTTGGAAAAATATGACAGACAACTGGCTTAAATGAATGCAATGCCCCAAATAGTTTGTGGCTTATAATTTATAAAGATACAACTTGTATATATTTCCACCTAGTGGAAACTTGGAATAGCAAACAATATGACGGTCAGACAATACAGGCCCTAGTTGCCTGTACTGAAGCCTAGTTTTGATTGAAAAAAACTGGATTAAAACGGAGGCATTATTATGTATTATACTTGCTCTGAAATTTCTGTGCAGTATAATGTTAACTTGCTAACAGTGCTTCTCTAACTGCGAGGTAAAGCAGCACCTAAAACATGTAAATGTTATAGTTTTTGACATTCTAGTATGCATATTGTCCCTCTGTCCTTAGTCCTGTAAGGAATGAATGCTTTCAGTGGAAATGAAATCATTAATGTGGTCGTACACGTACACACTGAATAGAGAATGAATGGAGAGTAACTAAAGTAGTCCAAAGCCAAAATAATCATCTGTACAGTATCTTGTGAAATTGGTTATTTAGAGAAAATGAGTGTTTGATGCGAGATAAAATAATTATGTATGCTAGTGTGTTAATGAAATACTTATGGAAATGTGCTTGTGTGTAACTTTAAAACTGTTGGGGGGGGGGGGCGCTAGGCTTGGAGTTATACAGATCTATTTTAGATTTTATTCACTCATTAGTTTAACCATGACATTTCTCCGAAATGACAGCTCCTGAATGGCCGAATTGTTCAACTAGACAACTTGATAATTAAAGCCAGTTTGTATTATGTAAGGTAATTGGTTAGCTGTTTTTTTGGAGAATAGTAGTGGCAGACTAACATCCAAAAAAACTCCATGAGTGCACAGGTTGCGGGTTTTTGTTTTATTGGATGTTATAAATTTTAAAACAAATTCCAACTGCAAATGTCTAACCAAGGTTTTGTGAAGGTGCATTTCTCTGTATCAGTTGTTAACCAAGATAAGATATCACTGGTTTTAAATATCTTCATGGTTCTCTTGGAAGATAACAGAAGCAAGCACGGTATTTCCGTTAAGCATAAGTTCTAATGCTTGTACTTCAGATTCATTCCAGGTGCTGGGTTACCAACAGAAAAGAAGAAGTCTGGTCCATCGCAGAGGGATGTGAAGCAATTAAGGTGACATATGTTCCTTTAAGTATGTTCATTTAGATTGGTGTTAATCTAATAAGTGGTAAACTTTGAGGGTCCTCTCTTCCAGAAACCGTAATTGTGTGGTTTGTGAAATTCATAAAACCCTATTGCCTGCCTTTCCCGATCCTTGTGAAACAATACACATTACATACATTATCGCATTGTGGAATCTGGGCAAGCAAGACGGTTTGCGCTCCTTTTACTGGCCCTCTACCAATGTCTGGTTAAGGTAGCTTAAACTTAACTAAAAGGGTATAATCAGAAGCGCTATGCTATTTCCAAAAGGTTGTGAAATGTGCACTCCCCTAAAAGAACCCACGTTAACATATTACATTGTTTGCGTTGGTTTTAGATTTGGATTTGCAAGATGAATCTCCTTGAAAGTACATACATGAAATGTATTTGGTTTTAGAAATCTGCAGCACACTTTTTTCTCCCCTTATATTATGTTTTTACATGCAATGGAATATTTAACTTAGACTGTATAATATGAGTATATACCTGGGGAGGTGGGGGTGTCTTAGGACAACCTTATGCCCTTGTATAAAATGGGGGAAAAGTTTTATTTTTCAGATGGGTGCTCCCAATTTATTGCGCCACACAATATTATATTACACAAACGTGCGGAATGTGAACTATATCAGCAAGACCTTTGTGTTATACTATTTCTGCAAGGTATTTTATTTTCTTAACATATAAAAGTTTTTTTTCCACAGTATCAACTAAAAATGCAATTCTTGTACCTGGGAAAGGCAGCAATAAGATTCCTGTAATGTAAGCTGTCACTTTTCCAAAAAAAAAGAACTAACTCCTTGGACAGATTTCCAGATCAATGACCACTGATGTAGGACAGATGATATTAACACTTCTCACACCTTCTCTTTTGCAGAATGCCATAGCCAATGCATCTACCTTAGCAGAAGTAGAGAGACTAAAAGGTTTGCTGCAGTCTGGTCAGTACCTGGAAAAGATCAAATGCCTGGTAAGTGGTGAATTAGGGCTTTGCATGCGCTGTTCTGGAAATGTTTGCTGTGCCCCTATAGAAGTTCCATGAATAAATGTTTGAGAAATCTATCAGGCAATACATCATGGGGATAGTCAAGAGACAAAGATTATGACATCATTTGGTGTGTTGATAATAGAATTAGTTTGTTTACAGTCTCTGTATACATCCCATTTTAAAGGGCATGTCCACCCCCAAAACTATAATCCCCCAACTACTGGCCCCACCATGTAGTGTAGTTTAATCCTTACCTCACATCCCAGCTCCATCTGGTTCTCCTGTAGTCCCCCCCCCAAGTCCCAAAAACTGACCACCAGGAGGTAGCAGGTTCCATATAGGAATCTGCCTGCTACTGGCCTCCGGAGATTTCTGCATGCGGGCTGCAGCCTTCTCCCTCCCCTCCCCCCGTTCTGCTTCCTCCCCCTAGCGTTATTTCCCTTTAAACACAGCCTTCCCCATGTCCCCCAGCCCCAACCGCATACTTTTTATTTTTAGAAGCTCCCAATGTTTTACTTCTCTCCGCTTTCCTACGCGAGGAAGTGAGCTGCCGGCAGCCGCGTCCGTGATTGGCTGCGCTCGCCAATCACAGACGCGGCGTGCCGGTCCCGCCCCTCTGCTTGCATTTCCTCGCAGCAGAGGGCCGGGGCGCAGCGAAGGAAGGGGGAGGTAAGTAGAGGTTTGGGGGCTTTCTGAAATTAAAAATTACGCGGTTGGGGCGTGGGGGGACATGGGGGAACAACATATCAAATTTTAATTTTTAGGATGGACATAGCCTTTAAACTTTACCATCCTTGACATTTACAGTGCTAGTAACCATCATGTTGTTTCTTTAAGTGTGCTGATAAATGGGGATGTTGGAGGTATTTATACTTAAAATATAATACTTAAAATATAAAATACTTAAATATAACCCAGTTTTCACTATCACCTCAGCAGCTGCAGGGTTCATGTTGATACGGTTCTCTATGCTGCTGTCAATAGCAGGGAAAACTGGATACTTTAAAAAAAAAAAAAAAAAAAAAAAAAACAAGCAAAAGCTGCTTCTCACTTACGCCCCCAAAAATGCCACTGAGCAGGGGCCAGGGGACTCACATTGGAGGGCCATATCGGGACCAGTTTTGAGGACCTCTGATCTAATATCTAAAAACCTCAGTGGGTTTAAATAATTGGGCCGGGCAATTGTGGAGAGTAGTTGTAGTTAAAAAAAGGCCATTCATCATTCCATTAAAAAGAAACTCCAAGTTCACATCTATAGGTAAAGCTAATGAGAAGTGATATTGCTGCAAAGGTTTAGCAATATAACTTCTGCTTTCACCAGTTTGTAGTATGTGACCAAAACCCCCTCCCCAATACGGAAGAAGCAGAGGGTCACTTAAAGGACAGCAATATCAAAAAAAAAAACAAAAAATCAACCCCATTACATGCACACTTCCAGCAGATGAAATCACTTACTCCGTTTACAGCCGGCTGCCCTCCCTTAGATATCAACACAAGATGAGTGCTTAAGCACGCCTCCTAGATGGTTATGATTAACATAAAACTTGTCATTGGCTGGTGGGAATGTCTGTTACAACCTCTTGCCTCCTCCTCTGCCTAGCAACTTGAAATGTCCTGTGCTAGGATACAGCCTACATAATCAAGCGATCAAGGATGGGTGGAGGGTGTTTGAATGATAGTTAGAGGTAGACAGAATTGTTACGCCCCCTTCACAGCATGGCTAATTAAAGGCAGAGAGAGGCGTCGAAATCAGGAAAAAAAATATATGGGAGGGCTGCATCTTTAACTCTTTTTAAAGCAATTTAAAAAAAGTTATCCTTTAAGCTCCTGGAATCAGGAAGTTTTTTCACTATCCTCCATATCGTTTCTCACAGGCTGCATTTAGAATATGATTCAGAAAAGATTGCAGGTTTTTATTGAGATCACAGTTGCTATTTAATACTAATGTTTATTACATTAACTGAACATTATTTTAACAAAAATTAGTTCTCCTTAAGGGGCATGTTATCCTTTAAAACAAAAAACTGGTGATCTGTCAGTTATTTACCTGCAACCCAGCTGTGCTATATTTACCAGTTTATTACATGCATTTGTAACCAGATATTAAATGAAACGTTATTCTATCCTCCCTTGTTCAATGAGCTTTTTATAAGCTTCAGCATGTGACGAAGAGGCAGAAGATGGAATCGGTTATCAATCATTGGTGTGATGTTGGCAGTCACAGCCTTGTTTGACTTCATGGAGGGAGGAGCCAGCTTACTCAAAAATGGAGCCGTAATTATACTTAAATATCTGGTTAATACAACTTCTGAATATATCAGTTGGCGGAAAGGTAATGGGCATGAGACCAGTTTTTTACTTTAAGGATGGAAATGCCTGAAAGTCTATCTAATCATGGATAAAAGGTTTTGTTTAATTTTTCTGCTTTACATTTTAATGTTCCAGCAACATCTGAGGAGGCGCAATGAGGAGGAGGATGAAGATATGTTTACCAACGATCCTGAGCTGAATTTGTTTTTTCTGTTTTTCTATGTTTTGAGCTGACCATTGTAAAGAATTTTTTTTTTTTTCTGTAAATGTAAATCAAATAAAATTTGTTTTTTGTATTTTAGTTTATTTGGCTTTCGCTTTGTCTGTATTGGCTGGATCTCAGGAGCAATTAAATACTGTATTATGAAGTGATGATTATCCTAAAACTAATTAAATGATGTATCATAGGCCTTTAATAACTTCTAATAGAGACGTTTTCATGCTCTTTATTTGCATATTCCTCCCCACTTCTGGAAAAGACAGTGAGCTGTCCAAAATATAACATTGGGGCTGAATCAATAAGAGTTGCAAAGTTTGCCTATGCTGTTAGGGGACACTAAACAGATTTTATGTACTTTTAAGTACATGAAATCTGATTATTATTCACAGGGAGGTGAGAACGCTTATTCTACCTCCCTGTGATAATAAAACCTAACCTCCTTCATAGCAGATAGCGCTGCATCCCAACCGAGCACCAATCTTTTGCACTGCACGCCAATACAAAAAGATAAGGGCTTGATTGGACAGTTGCGCCTGTTAGCTGGGAAGGAGCCACGAGTGGAGCGCCGGTAAGTTTTTGACTGTTACCTGGGTGCTCTATTAAATCTGTATCTGAAGAACAGATAGTTACTTTATTAATTGTATAACATTTGTTTTGTAATTCAGTAGTAGGTAGTAGTACTATACTTTGTGTAGTGGTTATTTCTTATGGTGATTTTAATTAAATAGTGATAATTACACACATACATATAGACCTTTATAGTGTAATAATTATAATCCCCACCTAATAGTTGCGCCTAAAAACTCAATGCAATCTCCGTAAAAATAATAGAAGGGATACACACAAAACTGAAATGTTTAAATTTGCTTTTTAAATTGTTGAACACGCTAAGCTTCATTTAATACCAGGCTTACTGTACACCAGTTGAGAAAAAAAGAAGCGTTAGAAACAGAAAAGGGTTTAAGAACACAGATGCTGTTTCTGCTGTTGCGTATTGCGTTAGTGTAGACAGGTTTGTTAGGGCCAATAGAAACTATAACGTAATAAGGTGCAGAAAGCAATTAAAATAAAAAATTAAATACGAAAAGCAGAACAACAGTTTAAACCCCAAAATGTCTTATAAGTATATCAATGGTAAAAAGATGAGGACTGAGAATGTGGCCCTATTAAATAATGGGGTTGAAATGGTTAAAGAGGATGCAGAAAAGGCTAATGTGCTTAAAACCGTTTTTATTCATGGTATTTACTCTAGAGAATCCTAGTCCCTATAGTAGGGACTGTAACTCACTCTGATAAGCAGAAGATATGGTACAGAGAAACAATTGGGCAAAGTTAATGTCAATAAGTCCCAGGACCAGATAAAATACTCCTGGATCTTAAGGAATAGTTCACTGCAATAGTGAACTATCCCTTTTCTACATTGATGAAGCCCGGGAGGTTAAGGAGCTATGCCTTACTCCTGTTCTCAATCAATGTTTAGATAGCCAGGAACGAACTTCTGAAAATCTTACCTTTTCACGCGATCCAGCGGGCGCGCTCTGACAGTTCCCGACATGCTTCCTGCTTCTGTTACGCTATAACGCCGCATGCCCGTTCAAAGTGGTGCACCATAGACAAGGACACCCCTTATTACTGCCACATGTAATGTGGGGAACCTGTTTATCTGCTTCGTGCCAGACCCACCAGACTAAACCACTGTGTGCCATGCTACCCATAATCCTTCCAAAGCAGTGATCTGGTACAAATGGTGGCAGCGTGCTGGAAACCATTATTCTCCTGTTTCTCTGTTATTTGTCTCTGTATTAAGATGGAGGATGCTACTGAAGTATTGATTAAAATCCTCATGTCCTTGTACCTGCAGATGAATTCCCCAATTAGACTGTAGCTTACCAGGCCCAATTGCCAAACCTATTTTTAAATTGATCCATTTGATGGGGTAACTAGGGAGTGGACTGATTGGCTAGAACAATTTGAATTGGCAGCCACTATTAATGTTTGGGATAAAGGTGCTCGCTTGCAAGTCCTTAGCATTTTGCTTAATGGTAAAGCCAGGCAGGTATACAAGGATTTACTGTAATACTGAAATAAGAAGCAGTAGTTATCAGTTTAAAAAATTGCTCTGAACCAACTTTTTTCAATTAGATCTGTATAAAAGTATATAAAGGAAAAATCTTTTCTTTAGGTAAACTGGGAATGAGAAATGTTTATACGTTAGAGTATTAGGTCAATGCTTTCAATAACATGATGCTGTGAGGTACCTTCTATTATAATATGAGGTACCATCACCATTTGCCGTGGTGAATACTAATAAGTGTTAACCTACCATGTTAAGTTTCAACCACACTGTAGCAGGATTGCCTGGGATTTGCCTTCCTCAGGATAAACCGTTAGGTAGGGTTAAAAGGGTGAAAAGGTGGACTTGATGGATGTCTTTATTCAACCTCAATCACTATATGTTACTAAATTCTTAAAAGGGCATGTCCACCCCAAAACTCAAATTAACACATACTGGCCAACTCTGTAGTGTACAAAAATCTACCTACATCCAGCTCCTTATGGTTGCCATGCTGTTGCCCCTCCAAGTCCAGGAAGTGTAGTTGTAAAGGTCTGGGTGACTCATCCTGCGCCTGTCTCAGCTCAAACCTCGACAAGGTCTGATGCATGCACAGAGAGTCCCCCTGTCCCTCCCCCTAGTGTAAAAAGTTATTATTATATATATGATCCCCAGCCCAACCACGTAACGAATTCATAGAAAGTGCCCAGATAGTTACTTACCTTCCCTCTATCTCCGGCGTTATGAGATCGGGACGCTGCTGCCTGTCCGCCCCCGCTTGCATTTCCGTGCAAGCAGAGGGCCTGGAGAGTGCCGCGGAGGATAGAGGGAAGGTAAGTACATATCGGGGCACTTTCTAAGAATTTATTTCGGCGGGTTGGGGCTGGGGGATCAATATGTATAACATATAAAAGTTCAAAAAAGGGCTGGACATGCCCTAAGGAAAAAATAAAGCTAAAATAAGAATTAATATTACTAACAAGAGTTGTATCTCTCTATTCGGCAGCATCTGTTTAATTCTGCAGGTTACTGTCTTTTACGGAATGGGATACTGATCCATAGTATCACATTCACAGTGAGGTCTTTGTAGCTTCGATCCACAGCATCTATTTAATTCTGCAAGGTTACGTCTTTTACACAATGGGTTACAGAATCCATAGTATCACATTCACAGTGAGTTCTCTGTAGCCTTCTCTCTCCACCACCAGAGATAATGGTTATTCAATTGGAAGGGGGGCAACAGAAACCATGCATTGCAATAAACTGCCTATTAGGCTAGGCCACATAACGCGATTGCGCTTTTTAAATTATAGAAATCAGGCAACGCAAGTGCAATCAAGTTAGTAGGCCTAGACCTAAGTAGGCAAGTGAAGTGTGGCCAAGCTCTTAAAAATGATTTCCACATTGTGTAGATATCTACTAGTTAGAATATAATATTGATTCAGGCTTTTATACTTTTGAAAATTTTCTTTTGAAGTGCTTTGCATAATTTAAATGTGACCCAAAGTACTGTACCCAAGTTTTTTCAATTTTTCTGGTTAAATATTATAATTATCGGGAAATATATCTGAGGTTCATTCTTCCAGTTCCCTACCTTTGTCCTCAATATGACTGCAAGTCAAATCCAAGAATAGTTGAAAGCATGCTATATGAAAATAACTATTTAAAAGGCAAGTCCAGCCCAAATGAAAACTTACATACAGGTAATCAACCCCCTAAACGGTAATAGTTTGAAACCTGAAATCTATAATCTAACCTGACATCTGCACAAGTCCTGTTGCCCTTTCTGCTTCCTGGTTTTCCAGTTATCAACTGTCAGTTATGGATTTGACAGTTGACATCACAGCCAATGACTGAATGTTAATCCCGTCTGCTCTTTGAGCATGCCAGGTTCAGTACAGGCTCAGTACAGGTTTCTAAATTGCTCAGTTACCATGAGGCATCCAGAAGCATAGCAGGATACAGTAATGAATTCATAGGACAAACTATGATATTCAACATGTTTTAAAGAGGCCATTCTTTCTAAAAGATGTTCTTATGAGGGTGGAGTTGCCTTTAAAGTTTATGTCCACTGTGGGGTTTTGTTAACATTTTATCTGTTTAACTGAAGAATGGGAGGAAGATCTTACTCAGATCGCTCCAGCACCATGCATACGACTCCGACACCGCTGACATTCTCCAATGCATCCCCAGTTCTTTGCATTGTGCATGCATGTTACGCCTCTACAGAAGGAAAAACGGTTAAGAACATTACCTCATGTTCCTTCAAGTTTTAACAGACAAAGAAAGTTTAAAAAAACCTGGGGGGGCATGGCTCATGCTGCACTGATCGGACTGTGCTTTCCAGGCTCCTGCCACTGCCTCTAATTAATTACTTACTTCCCAATGAAACCATGGGCAAACACAAGGGTACCCACAAACCTAAGGACCCCAAAAGACGCCTTCAGGTGCCCCAAAACAAGCGGGACCTGAATGGCTACTTTAGATCAGACCATGAGGGCCCAGATTGCACCGGGCACCATCTTGCTAAATCCAGCCCATCAAGGCAAAACCGTTGTGACACACAGAAGGGAGGAGAGTGCTGAACTCCTACAGCGAACCGAGCATCCAGCCCCAAAGGCAGCCATGCCGCACAGCTTACAAACAGCAGCCCCCAGAAGCTACGGGGACTCTCCCACACTACCGGAGGCACAGACTGCTGAGACACGTACCATCACCCCCACCTACACCAGCCCAAAGGGTGCAGTTAAATATAGTCCCCAGCCAAACTCAATCAAGGGCCAAAAACAATTGTGGACTATACCATTGCAGCTCAAGGGGTGAACAATTGCAGACACTACCTTTAAATTTACCCACCAAAGAGGACTTATTAGGTATGACACAGCAAATCCAGGCAGACCTGCCACTCTGAAATATCTCTTGTCAGGGAGACCTAGGCAATGCTAGACAGAGTGAGTAGAGACGCTAGAGGAGGAGCCATTAGGCACTAACTCAACACCTCCAGGTAGTCACAAAAAGTGGTTAATGACCACTCCAAAGCACTGAGAGACCTGTACTATCATGTCGAGGACCTGGAAAACGGGGCGATGCAACAATTATGCATACGGGGCCTTCCTGAAAATGTACAGGACAGCTCCCTATAAGAAACAGTGCTCTCCCTTTTCCATATCATCCTGGGAGATGACCCCCTTCTGACATAGAGATAGACAGGTTGCACAGTCCTTACACCCTGAAGGCAGTTCCAATTTCCCAGAGACATTTTTTGTCATTTACATTATCTTGCCACGAAAGAAAATTTCCACTACCGCCTCATGAACGACTTGATGTATGAAGGTACATCAATACAACTATATCCTGACTTCTCACCCTCGACTCTGGATGCAGGTATCAATTAAGAGGAACTCTCAGACTTTTGCGATTCTCTTCACCTCCCCAACATAGAACTTCTGAACTGGAAACCTATAACATACCTGGCTGATGGCCCCAAATTATTGTGGTCCCTAGCCCCACACATTGCCCTAAACACAACCCCCCCAAAAAGCGAAGGCACCCCAGTTTCCAGGAATCATCTATAACCTTGGACTCCTCTAACTCGTGCTTCAATTTAAACCAAATGCAAAAGAACCCTTGATTTAACACATATCCCACTGTTGGTTTTGCATAGGCCGTACATAAAGGTCTAGCCTCCAACTACAGCCAGACTGACTTTAAAGACTGCCAACATTGCTGAACTAAACTGTTCTATCACTGAGGGTTCTTAACCCTTACCCATTCTGTTTTTTTGCCTCCTATGCCTCCTTGCTCCCAAAGTACCCGCATCCCTCCCCCGAACTTGAATTAGATCTATAAAGTTAATGAGCATAAAATTTGGTTAAAATATTAAAATATATCTATTTGAAATTGAGTTGTTTACCTTCTTTAATGTATAACTGCTATTATTGAAGAAGATCCTTAAGTACAGTAAAAACAAAAAACTTAGTGTATAGTCCTTCTTTTATAATGCATTCGAGACCTTTCATCCCCATGGTTCTTCTCAAAAATTTGCTTTGAGCCTCACGCCGATGGATTCACATAAGGGTAATCCACTTCTGCGACAGGCGGCAGCCTGCACTGGGCTGGACCATGGGAATGATTGAGCCACGCCACCCTATTGGTGGACCATCCTTCCTTAACCCCTCTTCGACTTCATTTGGTATTTTCCCCCACCGCAGAATAACTCACTTTATACCCAGAGATCAGTAGGAAGAGGACAAAGGCCTCTCCAGGGGGTTCCGACAATGATGTGCCAATGCCAAATACCAATCCCTGGAGGATCGAAACACCTCATATTCCTTTTACTCTCATCCCCACCACACTCACTACTGGGGAGTAGACTCAAGCAGGACACTATATTGAGATGACAAGGTAAAGGACTTGTCTAATTGGGAGAAAAAAAATGTATTCTTCCTATCCATTACACGTAAAGTCACGCTCTCCAACACAACTCAAATTGCTAGACACGTCAAGGCGAAGAGAAAAATCCCAACGGATTGGTCCCGTCTATGATTACAGCACACAAGCTCATACACTTTTAGCTAGGAGACTTCGAAATTCAGAACTCACATCCGCTACTCATCCAGTTATAATAGACTCGGTTACAAATAGCTCAGGGGTTCTTCTAGTTTTACAAAAGATTATACTTAAATTCAGATCATCCTTCTCCAAACCCCACACATTTTCAACTGGAATCTACTGAAACTCCTGTAATTTACCCACTTTCAATGAACCTCAATTTGTGCCACTTGAACAAAGAAATAACGCCACTCAACAATCAACAACCCCAAATAATCTACCATTGGGCAAATCCCCAGGACCGGATGGCCTTACCTATAAATACTATAAAAGTTCCTACCCACCCTAACTTCATACATGATTTAAGGGCATGTCCACCCACAAAACTGAAATTAACCCCTACTGCCATACATGAAGTTTTAAAAAAAATCCTACCTTCTAACTCCAAATGGTTCTTCGCAATGCCTTTTCTAAAGAGTAGAAGCTGTGCAGTGACTCATCCAGTGCTGTTTCGCCTCAACCTCATCAAGGTCTGAGGCATGCGCAGGGGAGCACTCCCCCCCCCTCCCTACCCATCCAGATCCATCCTCGAGGCCGTGGCACCAGTGTGAATCCCTATTAACTAAGGTAAGTAACAGCTGCCCAACCAACCGCCATATATTTCTAAAAAGCCCGATAGTTACTTACGGACCCTTCTCTCCCGCGGCGTCTTCGATGACATCAGCCTCGTCTGTGATTGGCCTCGTTAGCTAATCACAGACGCAGATGGCGGACCAGCCCCTGCTTGCAACTTCCGTAAGCAGGGAGCTGGATAGGAGATGTCGTGGGAGAGAAGGGGCTGTAAGATCTGTAAGATCTGTAAGATCTATTTTAGAAGTTAAAGGCGGTGGGGGGTGGGCAGCTCTACCCTTATATAAAAAGTTAATTTCCAGGGTGGTGAGGCTTTAAATCTATAATTCTAAGCTAGAAAAGCCTAGCCCCACCTGGATTTACAGACTCATTATTACCCTAATTCCAAAAGCCGGAAAAGACCTAACCAACAGAGCAAACTACTGCCCCATAGACTCTACTTCAACTCAGATTACAAAATTCACCAAGATCCTGGCAAACCGTCTGGCGCCATAGAGTGGGTGGGGTTTATAATGGGACGCCAGTCAAGTGAAAACACTAGGAGAACCATCAATATCGTGGATATATGCAACACAAAGACAAAACCCCACTCCTGGTACTCAGCTTAGATGAAGGCCTTTGATAGGGTAGAATGGCCGTTTATGTCCGTAACCTTGGAGTATAAGGGATAAAAGGAAGATTTATCAGGCTTTAACTCAACTATACCATACCCATCAGGATAGCTCCAGAACCTGGAGCTATTCTAACCGATTTTATATTCAGAGGGGAGCTAGACAGGGCTGCCCCCTTCCCCATTTATTGTACACTCTTAGTATAGAGCCTTCAGCAGCTCAGATCAGAATCCACTGACATCCACGGAAATAACATTAACAAAGGAACAATACAAGATTTTACTATACTCACACTCACCCACCCATCATCATCTCTAAAAATCTCTATAATATTTACAACAATACGGAACCCCCTCGGGATACAAACTTAACCAGGCCAAATCTGAACTCTTCCAATAAACATTACACTTCCATACTAAATCTCCTCAATCAAACATCCTTATCAGTGGTAAAAAAGAACACATTCAGTATTTAGGAATCAAAATTGCCCCCAATTTCACCAACTATACTGCGTCAACATGGACCCTATGATCCAGAAAATTAAAAACCTTCTTCGGCAATGGAAGAATTGCACTATTTCATGGTTTGGCCAAATCAATTCTTAAAGATGAATATACTTCCAAAAGCTCACTTACCTTTTCATGACCCTCCCAGTGGAGATCCCACTATAGAATCTTCGCCACTTACCGTATGAAATCTGCCTACTGACTCCACACACCACACCAGGCACAACGCATCTAACACTAATCCTATGAGAGTTTCCTATAAAACTTTGGGCCAACGTCCCAACTACTCCCATTGTCCAGACACCAGATGTCCCCACAAATTTGATACTAGCCTATTTCAAACCCTGGATAAAAACCACAATTATACAATTTGAAAGTATCCTAATCCAGTGACCGCAAAAGAAGGAATCATAAATTCCATATATTATATCTTGAACTCCTACCATAGATTCCCCCATAAACACCCATACATGATTAGATGGGGAAACAGCTTTGGGACACTGGGACACTATCTGGAAACCACAGCCAAGACCTCAATGTGAACATCACACAAAGAAAATGGATATAATTCTCCTTAGGCACCCTCTTCCCCATATCATGGTCGCCATGAGTACAGCCCTACTGATCACTGTAAAAACCTTGTAGACACAGTGTTTTGGAGACCCAACAGCTAACTCCAGAACATGCCCTTTTGGCATTCACATCAGAATTACTGAAACTGGAAACAGAAATTATTTAAACATATTCTCATGTCTAATCCCAAGATACTGGAAAATACTCAATCACTACCCACACTTAATTAGTTTACAAACTTAATGGGATCAAAGTTATGGAATACCTCACAGCCACAAGTATAGAGTAGAAGGAGTGGGAGTATTAAATACAAAGATGTCTGTGGTCCCTGGATTGACTATATTGGTCAGTCCTGACCCACTCCCGGAGGGTCCCTCAATGGACACAATCACCTAATTAGATTAGAAACGCAAAAAAATAGTTGACGCAGATGATCCTGGAGCGGAGGTGTGGAAGGAGAGAATTGTTATTCATAATCCTGCAGGAGGTATCCTAGGCCATACGAACATACGACTGGTCGGAGTACTGCTCGTCCAATCTGTTGGAGTAGGGTGAGTTAACCAAAGTTTAGATAATGCGCAGATGTTTTTAAACTGCTCTTCTTTTGTCAAAAACGTAAGATAAGTCACTAATGCTAAAGAGAGATAATTTTATTTTATTTTAAAGGGAATGTCCAGCCAAAAATTAACTATATTTAAAAACTTTACTACCCCCCCAAACCCCATTTTCCATGGGTGAAAGATTCCAAGAGTGCCAGAACTTATACCGTCACGTTCCTGTTGCCTCGTTCCAGTCATCATTCATGTGCCTCAGCTCTCAAACTATCGCTCACAGGTACTGGGGGCCGCAACCTGGTGTGGCTCAGCAGGTAACATCCCCACCATTCAGGGGCTTGGAGAAGACCTGGCCATACTTAGATTCTGCGTCCCAGTGCTTCACCAAGGAATGTCTGCTTTAAAGCAAATACTGGACAGAGAAACAATGCAATTAATGCTAGGTGCTCCAGAACTCCTGCCAGCAAATGGATAACCAGATATAAGGCAAGCTCAGCACAACCGGCTTAAAAAAAAGTATATATTGTGAAGTTAATATGAAAAATTGAGGTTGATAATAAAGACATCCATCATCAAGTCCAACCTTTTCATCCTCCTTTGGCATATGGATATGGAATGAATGTTCACTGAATAGCTTTAAAAGGGGGATAGATAAGTTCCCCCCTTTTAGCTTTTTTTTGCCTTCTCGGATTATGTTAGGTAGGGTAAAAAGGAGGGTGAAAAGGTTGGACTTGATGGACATTGGAGGATTCTCTTCTCATTTGCTTGGAGGATTTCTTCTATTTTCTTGGATATTAGTGGATTCTTTGCAGTGGAGACCTCCATATAACAGTGAGTGGTGATTCGGATTCTTTTGTTTCTCAAAAGATAAGAAACAGTGGTCTAGATAAAAGGACTAAGCTCTCTTAAGATCCAAGGATGTATTGCACTCAGTCCTGGGCTTTATTGATATTATCTTTGTCTAATTGTTTCCATACCATATCCTCTGTCAGCCAGAGTGAATATTCCTCATTTATACCCTTCTATTTATAAATCCCTGCTATAAGGATAGGATTCTCTATAGTGAATACCGAGGAAAAAAAATAATAAAGCACATTAGCCTTCTCAACATCCTCTATAACCACTCGCAGCCCATTATTTAATGGTCCTCATCTTTTTAGATATATTTAAAGAACATTTGAGGGTAAACTTGCTTTGTCTGCATCCGTATTATTTTCTCTTTTAACTAGTTTAATTGTTTTCTTGCACTCCTTATTACAGTTTTATACTCCCTGTAACCTGTTCGGTTTCCTCGATTTCAAAATTTTTCTTTTTTCCATTTCCCTTTTTACCTGGGCATTAAGCCAGCAGGACCTAATTTTTTTAAGGGGTCCACTGCGCAATTTCTTTACATATAACCAATCCCCCCAGTCTATGAGCAGGAGTGATTCCTTTAACAACATAAAATTAGCTTTCCTAAAGTGAAAAGTTTTTGTTAAAGGGCATGTCCACCCCAAGAACGATATTTAAACCGGCGTGATTGGATAGTGGCTAAGAGGTGTTATAGGAACGCCCAGAGTAATTGAATACAACAGATATAATAATAATGATTATTGGGTAAACCTATATAAAGAAAATATCTGGATGGTTTTATATTAGACTGTTTTCATGGTTGCGCGTTTTTCTGTTTTTTGTTTCGTGTTTTTATTTTCTCACAGGCTATAAGATACCTGTAATAGAAAATCTAAAAGAAAATATCTGGATGGTTTTATATTAGACTGTTTTCATGGTTGAAAGTTTAAATATGCAATATTTACAGTTTTTATTTTCTCACAGGCTATAAGATACCTGTAATAGAAAATCTAGGAGCTACACTGGACCAGTTTGATACTATAGATTTCTCTGATAATGAGATAAGGAAACTGGATGGCTTTCCCTTATTAAAAAGACTTAAAACTCTCTTGTTAAACAATAACAGTTTCGGTTGTGCAACGGCCCTTCTTCTTCCCAGGATGCACCACATCCTTGGAATGTTCCTAACAGTAATTTTCTACTGATGGCAGTTGGATGGGTCACCATGGTCAGATCTCGACGGTCAAAGGCAAGCCATAAAGTCTCTATTAGGGGTCCTGCAAACAGGAAGTAATTATTTTGAAAGCATTTATTTTAAAGTATGTATGTATTTGTACTGAACTCCCCCTTAAAGGGCAAATCCATTACTCAAATGAAAACGTATAAACCGGTAAACCACCCCCAAAACCTAAGTGCTTATGTTTGAAATAAGAAGTCTAACCTGAAATCCTGCACAATATCCTGTTTCCCCGTTCTGCTTCGGTTCTTCCGCGATGCCAGTTATGGATTTGACCAGTGACATCACAGCCAGTGACTGAATGCTAATCCCCAGCTGCCTCTTCTGAGTATGCCCAGGCTCAGTACCAGGTAACTTAATTGCTCGTTTCCATGAGGCATCCAGAAGCATAGCAGCCAGACAGTAAGATTCAGCGAACAAAAATAGGAATATAAAATATTTAAAGATGCCATTCTTTCTAAAATATGTTATTATGAGGGTGTTAGTTGTCCTTTGAGAAGTTATCACACAAAAGTACGCTGATTTGGTTGGGCATACATTTTCCAAAGCAGCCTGTATGATAGCTGGTCATAAGAAAAGAAGTTATTTGCATGAGATCTGGCAGTCTACCATATTGTGTCAAGTGTAGAACTTAGTGTTGGAACTAGGAATCAACTGGGCCCCCTACCAAAATGATGATGGGGCCCCTCTCCTGCTTCATATAAAGTGGGTTTCTTGGAAGTGGCGTATCTGTCATAGGGAAATTAAGACCACCCCTATTGCGGGTCTGTTCACCTGGTAGTTGCACTATACTTATACCTTTAAAGCTAGCACAAAATATGTACATTTTATAAATGATTGCATGTAGGAACAGAAATGAAGCAAGGAAAAAAATTGTTAAAATCGGATGACTGTTTTGTATGTTCTTGGTACTGCTGTCTGGAAAGTAAACTGCAGGCTAACAAAGCAGCTTTCATGATTTTCTCAGGGACTCTCATGTCAGTGTGGAGATGCATGTCTTCCTACTGAAGCTCTATTGGATAAGAAACATCACTGCAGCTCTTTTAGTCCTTACAGCTGTACTGTTTGTTTTGATCATCAGAAATTATTTGTGGGAAAGCAAAACTACAGTCCCAGGTGCAGACCAAGAATGAACTGCGTGGGGGCATCTAATATTCTATATTGTATTCTTTGCTTATAAACATTGAACATGTGCAGCACATTAAATTAATTTATCCATTCACATTAAGCCCTGCCCCAAGGAGTTTAAAATTTAAGTACATGCCCATATATTATTGATATAATCAATTAATAATAATAATAATGATTGTTGTGAAGGTTCCATTCATCCAGGTCATGTTATATCGTTTTATTCAATAGATCAACTGGACTTGAAGTTTAGTTCTTGAAGACGTTTCGCTAGTCATTCGATGGCTTTCTCAATTCAGAATGACTTGTACAAGAATCTTTGGCAATTATGTACCCTGGAAAATCCCCATTAGCATATCACAGCCAAGTGTTAAGGGCGTGATTGGATAGTGGCTAAGAGGTGTTATAGGAACGCCCAGAGTAATGAATACAACAGATATAATAATAATGATTGTTGGGTAAACCTATATAAGAAAATATCTGGATGGTTTTATATTAGATGTTTTCATGGTTAAAGTTTAAATATGCAATATTTAGTTTTTATTTCTCACAGGCTATAAGATACCTGTAATAGAAAATTAGGAGCTACACTGGACCAGTTTGATATATAGATTTCTCTGATAATGAGATAAGGAAACTGGATGGCTGTCCCTTATTAAAAAGACTTAAAAACTCTCTTGTTTAACATAACAGAATATGGTGAGTGACTTTGTTTAAATTTTACTGTTTTTCCTTTGACTTTGCACACCATATTTTTGTACAGGTTGTGAAAACATTAAGCGAGGCTCATTGGCTTATTATGTGTCATTTTAAAATGCTAATGATGTTGTTAATGGGAGTCTGGTGCTTTACCACCATGGTATCGGTAATGTACAACTACAGGCATTAAACGAAGACCAAAAAGACAGGAATTGCTAAATAGCGATAACACACCTTTATGAATACAGCCCTCAATACCAAGGAACATTTGATTCATGCTCATATGATCTCCCATTATTACCCTAATTAGTGGTTCAATAAAGAAGTGTATCATTATTCTCCTATATTCTTACCCATGATGCCTTGTCTTTCTCTATGTTCTATATTGACCAGTGTTGGAAGGCTGAATAAACAAATGGTGTTATCAAAAATGTAACGTTTTGGGGCCAATGACAACTTCATCAGACATCATGTGCTAAGTGAGTAAAGTGTTAATTATAGGTGAGGTACTTAAGCAGGCGCCATCTAGTGGTAATAGCTTGTAACCACTCAACAACAATAACATGTGACAATATAACATACATGGATAGTACAATTAAGAACATTATAGTTCAAATACTGTACCTAAAGTGATAATAAGTGTCAATATGTTAAAAATACCAGATATATAATTAATATAAAAGGACCATAATCAAATAGGAGGATAAAACAACACATTAAAAAAAATATTTTACTGATTAATTAATCTATACCATGTACTGGATTCAGGCAGGAACATATTTATCTATAGAAAGTAGGATACTTTTTATGGCTATACAGAGAAACCGTTCAAAGTTAACATATCAAACAGGTTTGTATTAAGGCCTTTCGGTTGTAAGTATCTTCATGGAGATTCATAAAAGTTCTTATTGTTTAAAATGGTGCTAATTTTGCCCCAACCGACAGATCTATTTAACATTTGTAAGCTAACATCTGATTGGTTGGGGCAAAATTAGCACCATTTTAAAGATAAGAACTTTTATTGAATAACCCTGTTAATGGTAAATCCAAAAGGCCCTTCCTGAGCAATAAATATTTCTATCTCCACCTCTATTTGGTATGGGGATGTGATCAATGACCATTCCCCTCGTTCATTGCTTTGATGTTTAAATTCAGCAAAGTGTGCTGCTACTGGTGGCCATTTCAATGCCCATTTTCATTCTGTCAACGGCTAATCAAATATCGCTTCTGTGCCTTTGAAAACGCTTTTTAAAAGGACCAATTGTCTCCCAACCTATACCACAGCACATGGACATTAAGGTTTACACACAGTACTCTGTGTTACATGTGAATAATTGGATATTTTATATGGTTTTACCTGTCCGGGTGGGAGAACGTGGACCTGTAAATAAGAATTACTATATTGCAATTGTGGCATTTAAAGCCGCAGTTGTATTAACAGTTTAAACATCTTTCTTGTATTTTTAACAGGTCTGTCTGAATCAATCTAGAATAGATCGTTTTCCTTTTTTATATACCAATGATGTTGCTTCTCTGACCTGTTCACACAATGAATAATCGCCCTGCAATACGTAAAGTATTTATGTATTGCTTCTTTTTTGTCCATGACAATTTTTTCTTTATCATACCGTTTAACAATAAATAAAATCCAGTGCCTGCGACTCTTAGTCTGTAAGGGGTCCTGAGTTGGGGCATTGGATTTTATTTCTTTGTTAAACAGTATGGATAAGGATCTTAAAGGGTATGTCTATTCACCAAAATCAAAAAAATTTTTTTTTCATTATAAGGTAGTAACATCCCCAGAGGCCTTTCTGCCTTTCTTTTGAAAAAATTCCATTCCCTACCTTTGCAGCAGTCTTTAGAAGTTCTATTCGTTTTTGGGGGGGGGGGCCTTAGCGTGCTGGATAAGGAAGTGAGCTGATTACTAAATGAGGCTATTACCATGCGTTTTGGTCCGCCCACTTGACCCTGTGCTTTATGTAAACAGATCCTCTCTGCTTGTCAGAACTGTAGTAAAACAGACAATGCTGGCGAGACAAGGAGAGAGTTATACATAAAGTGTGCCATTTCTGTGGCTGTGGGAAGCGGAGAGTGTGTGTAGATAGACCCAAGACTTAAATATCCAATCCAGACGTAAGAGCCATTTCTGTGGCTGGGGGAAGCAGGGAGAGTGTGTGTAGATAGACCCAAGATCTAATATCCAATCCAGACGTAAGAGCCATTTCTGTGGCTGGGGGAAGCAGGAGAGTGTGTGTAGATAGACCCAAGATCTAAATATCCAATCCAGACGTAAGAGCCATTTCTGTGGCTGGGGAAGCAGGGAGAGTGTGGTGTAGATAGACCCAGATCTATATATCCAATCCAGACGTAAGAGCCATTTCTGTGGCTGGGGAAGCAGGAGAGTGTGTGTAGATAGATAGATAGATAGAGAGAGAGAGAGAGAGAGAGAGGGAGGGAGGGAGAGGGAGAGGGATGCCACAATTGCAATATATGTAATTCATTAATTACAGGTCCCACGTTCTCCCACCCATGGACAGGTAAACCATATAAATATCCAATTAGTTGCTATAATACTATCTGTGTCAATGATCCCAGTGTCTCACTCCATTATCTAATAGTTTCAATGTTCAATTTTAGCATATATGTCTACAAGTATTTATGCTTTATATAATATGTTTATTTTTTATAGCATTTTGTATGTATGACATTATGCTAAAATGACATTGAAACTATTAGATAATGGAGTGAGAACATGGATCATTGACACAGGTGGTAGTATTAGCAAATATTATGTGCAAAAGTGATACTAATATAGACAAGGAAATAAATGTATCGATATGTTGCTCTGGAGGGAAGTTTTCTCCAGGGTTAGTTTATTATTGTCCACTGACTGTCTCTCACAGTCTGCACGGGAGAGCCTGGACAATACAAGTGATTTAGTAGCATCTAGGTTCCTTCAATCGGGGAGGTTTCTCCCAGGGTTGATGATGAATAACCACTGTCCTCAGGGGGAGGAGTCTATGAACATATCCTGATCGGGAGTTAGTGGAACGGAACCCAGCAAGTTACAACAGGTCGTATGGTAATGTAGTTCCAATACTGATTGGTTTCTAAGAGAGACTAGTGGGAACCGGCCCCAGAAGGGGGGCTTATAATTTTAAATGGAGGAGGCAGAAGGGTGAGAATAAGCCTATGAGTAAGGGGACAGCACGTTCCCGAAACGCGTCAGGCGGTTCTGCATTTTTATACATGTATGTACAATAAAGAAATCTGATTTGAACTGAAGTGCCGAGAAGCTGTTTGTTGGGAACCGAGAATCCTTTATCATATTACGAGTACAACAATTCTTACCTTACATCCCAGCTCCTTATGGTTGCCATGCTGTGCCCCTCCAAAGTCCAGGATAGTGTAGTGTAGAAGGTCTGGGTGACTCATCCTGCGTCTCTCAACCTCGACAAGGTTGAGGCATGCACAGGAGAGTTGTGTCCCTCCCTCTCCCTCCCGTTTTTTGCTCCCTCCCCTAGTGTAAAATCCCCATAACCCAACCGCCATAACATAATTCATAGAAAGTGCCCCGATAGTTACTTACCTTCCCTCTATCCTCCGGCGTTCTGAGCAGCCAGCAGCCGCGTCCCTGATTGGCTGCCTCTCAGCCAATCAGGGACGTGGCAGCCGGCCCCGCCCCCTGCTTGCATTTCCGTGCAAGCAGAGGGCCTAGAGACTGCCACGGAGGATAGAGGGAAGGTAAGTACATATCGGGGCACTTTCTAATAATTTTATTATGGCGGTTGGGGCTGGGGGATCAATATGTATAACATATAAAAACTTTAAAAAAGGGGTGGACATGCCCTTTAAGTCACTTGTTAACTCGATCTCTTCCTGGTTTCTTCTGCTTTCTCCTGCACTGAGCCATGTGCAAACTGCAAATTAGAAGGAGGTAGTATTGTGACCGAAGATTCAGAACCTCTCACCCCCTAACTTTCTGATCAGTGATTTCCTCCTATCTTGAGCTGTACAGCACATAGAGAGGTGGTTTAATGGTAGGAACCTGGCCTTTCATTTAAAATCAACTTGTTTGTGGAACACAGTTCCCCTTAAGATATTTTGAAATTAAAATACTGTTCGAGTATTGTTTCCGACCTTGTAACTGAATGTGTTTTGTTTGATTAAGGCAGCTGGCAATAAAATGTCTTAATTAATTAATTTATTCTTACAATTATAGATTTAATAGGGAAATAATTAATTTTGAGGCTTAGTGGTCTTTTAAATAGCACAATTTAGTTGATGGGGGAAAACATTTCCCAAATAGTGTGGCTGAGAAACAGCTGTGTGCTCAGGTGCCTTTTTAGCAGAAAAGGAATTGTTTGAACAAATATCCTTTAATAGATAACTAAATTGTCATAAGTTTTGTGGAATGAACAAAAAGCCTGGAGTTCACGCTACAATAGGAATTTTCTTTTGTCTCTTAATCTGTCATCAAATGTATGTTCACTTGTGTATATTTGGAGTAAAAGGCCAATGCTGTAAAAACAAAATCACTTTAATTCTAGAAACAAAATTCCATTCACACCTGAATATAGCCAAACCACAGGTATACACGGAGCGCAGGTCCTTCTTGGTATCAAGTAGATCCCTTAGGACCCACAGCATCAGTGTTTGGTAAATAGTGAATTTAATGAACATATGCTTTAAAAACCCAAACAAATGCCTCACTCAACTGCAGAGGTACTTCATTCATTAGATTTATTTAAAAGAAAACGGACAGTGAAGCCTTATACTCTGGTTAAAAAGCATATTTATTCACATTGCAAATATAAACCACTAATGACAAGCAAAGGTACTGAAAGTCCTGTATAAAACTCATGAGGTACTACATCTGCACTGCTGCTCTGTTTATTACTGTCCCTTATTTAGGGTAAATGGTGTTGTCAAGTGTTAAGGGAAAAGAAAAAAAATTCAAACTAACTTTCTGCTGTTTATTGCTTAAAAGGTTTATTACTTCTGTTTGAAATTGATTTTCACACCTTATCTCACATGTAATCAGGATCTGAACTGCCTTCAAATATTCACTGCTGGTGGCATCTTCAGCCTTTATTTGCCCCAAAACCACCTCTATAGACATTATTATAAAGTTTTCTGCACTATTATCTATGAATCTGCAAGTCTTCAGTGATATATTTGCGCGCACCTATCCACTTCAACAACGATGTTTATTCATGCACAGTTAATTGGAGAAAATCTAATTGACTTTATTTAACCTTCCCTTTTCTTTTTACCACAGTCGTATCGGGGAAGGTCTTGAACAAGTTTTACCTAATTTAACGGAACTTATTCTCACAAATAACAGTATTATGGAGCTGGTAAGTACAGAATGTTACTCTGGGTTCAATCCAGTTGAACCCAGGCTCCAAAACTCCTGATCTGAGTTATCAAAACAGGATTTTTGAATAACCGTAAATGGCATTTAAAATGGTATAAATAACTGCTAGATATTTTATTACTTATTCCCAGATAGACAGGTACAAGCGAGAAATTTGTATTACTTTGAAATATATATGTGTAAAATAAAAGTTTAGGGTAATTCACAGATGTAACAGGGTGGCTGAGAGCCAGCTAGTATGTTAACTGATTATGGTGGGCTAAGTGATGTTGTGCTATTTAGATTTACATCATCTGCTGTGCCTTCTATATTGGCCCCATGTGTGTGTTTAATACTATACAAAGCAATTTAGAGTTTTAAGTACTGTTAAAATGGTTGATGTATTCCAATACTGTGTGCTTTGTAGGGGGATCTTGACAGTTTGGCATCCTGTAAACACCTCTCATATCTCTGGTAAGTGGTCTGTGTAAGTTTACAATTTATTTTTTTTTGTACATTGGCAAATGGTTTAATTTCAGTATTCCAAATGTTTTGCCAATTCATACTACAGTAGCTATAAATCATGGTAATGCACACCAGATTACACCTCCCATTTATTTACGGATGATACAAGTAAAATACTGTTTAGTAATAAATAATTTCTTTAAAGGGACACTAAACTGATGAATTTACGTAGCTTCCATATGTATCTAATATTCATTGGGAAGTAGGATAGTTTATTCCCACCTGTGAATAATAGAACCCAGATGATGCATTAAACTTGCAGGATGGTGCTCCACTTATGGCTTCTGAACAGCCAATTATTGTGCTAAATTCATCAGTTTAGGCTGAGGTCACACTACGCCAGTCTGTAACGTGGGAAAAACGTGCACAGGGTTTCCTGCGCATTACTGTCCTCTTGCACTGCGCTCTGCGCATGTGATGCACAAAAAACTTGTGGTCGCATCTGTTTCGAAAAGCTGATAGTGATGCACTTATTGTGGCCAGACCAATTGGCTAATGGATTGCACATGTAAAAATGCCATGCTTGCCTTTCCCATACTAACTTGTAGAGATATCCTTCCCATTCTTCGCTGTCCCTTCCCCTCTTGAGCTCTGAAGTTTTCACGCATCTGTACTGAGCATTCACAGCATTTAGAAGACAAGCCTCTGCGAATACTCTGCAGTCATTGGCCATGATGTCGCCTGTCATGGTCCTAACTGCAGAGCAAACCCGGAGGTCTGTACAAGTAAGCTTGGGGAAAGGTGAGTAAAGGTTCATACACACACTCAATGAGTGAGCAACGACCCCCGATGGCCGAGCGCTACACACGAGGAACGGCTGCTTCGGCCAAGAACGTATGTGTGTGTATGCGTTTGGTCGGTGGTCGTTCGTCCATCTGCCAGGCGGATCAACGAATGCATACACACGGACGATGCTCGCCCGAAACTGCCGTTTGTTGAGTGTAGCACTCAGGTCGTTGCTCGCTCACAAATTGAGTGTGTGTACGAACCTTAAAGTGGGTTTTACATGTATGGGGTACCCTCTAACTGCAGGGCATTTTTCATTTTTTTGGGGTGGACATGCCTAGGTCTCCTTGGTCTTTGTGTGCATAATTCCTTCTTTGTATGAGTTCATTAAGGAGATGTTTTATCTTTCAAACAGCCTGTTAAGAAATCCTGTAATAAACAAGAGACATTACAGAATGTACATCATTTACAAAATCCCGCAGGTTCGGGTGCTGGACTTCCAGAAAGTAAAAGAAGTGGTATGTTATAAGGGGTACTTCCTTTTGACATTTTTATTTTTGCCTTTGACTTTATATGCAATATTTTTGGTAACTCTATTGTGAATTTTCAGCTTATGGCCTCCTTTGAGCAATATGTAGATGCAAGCACTTTTTGATATTGCATGCTAATTGTTTTAACTTTAACACCTTTTTGATTGGCTTACAATATTTTGTTTTTCATCCTTGCCCCCACAGACTTAAGTCTATTTGTACAAAATTGTATAGCTAATAAGTTCTATATTCGATGGATTATGGTTTTTCCATGTTTAACTACAAATGTCTGTTATTGGTACATAAAGTTGTAACCTATATTTTATATGAGCACATCATTTTATTCCACCCAAGAGACTACTGTGCACTCAGTCCCAAATACTGCATTTGCTCTTGTTGGTTCTCACCTAACTCTGTATATGGTATCGCTTCAGGAGCGAGAGGAGGCAGCGAATATGTTCAAGGGCAAGCGGGGTGCACAGCTTGCAAAGGATATTGCCAAGAGATCAAAAACGTAAGATACGAATTTCCATCTGTTAAATGGAACTCTCCTTCACAAGCACCTTGTATGGGGGAGGGGGTACAAAGATTAGATACTTGTGTATGTTTATATTACTGGATGTTTATACTTGGAAAAATATGACAGACAACTGGCTTAAATGAATGCAATGCCCCAAATAGTTTGTGGCTTATAATTTTATAAGATACAACTTGTATATATTTCCCACCTAGTGGAAACTTGGAATAGCAAACAATATGACGGTCAGACAATACAGGCCCTAGTTGCCTGTACTGAAGCCTAGTTTTATTGAAAAAAACTGGATTAAAACGGAGCATTATTATGTATTATACTTGCTCTGAAATTTCTGTGCAGTATAATGTTAACTTGCTAACAGTGCTTTCTCTAACTGCGAGGTAAAGCAGCCTAAAACATGTAAATTGTTATAGTTTTGACATTTCTAGTATGCATATTGTCCCCCTCTGTCCTTATGTCCTGTAAGGAATGAATGCTTTCCAGTTGGAATGAAATCATTAATGTGGTCGTACACTTACACACTGAATAGAGAATGAATGGAGAGTAACTAAAGTAGTCCAAGCAAAATAATCTATCTGTACAGTAATCTGTGAAATTGGTATTTTAAGAGAAAATGAGTGTTTGATGCGAGATAAAATAATTATGTATGCTAGTGTGTTAATGTAAATACTTAGTGGAAATGTGCTTTGTGTTAACTTTAAAACTGTTGGGGGGGGGGGCGCTAGTCTTGGATGTATACAGATCTATTTTAGATTTTATTCACTCATTTAGTTAACCATGACATTTCTCCAGAAATGACAGCTCCTGAATTGCCCGAATTGTTCAACCCTAGACAACTTGCATAATTAAAGCCAGTTTGTATTTATGTAAGGTAATTGGTTAGCTGTTCTTTTTTGGAGAATAGTAGTGGCAGACTAAACATCCAAAAAAACTCCATGACGTGCACAGGTTGCGGGTTTTTTGTTTTTATTGGATGTTTATAAATTTTAAAACAAATTCCAACTGCAAATGTCTAACCAAGGTGTTTGTGAAGGTGCATTTCTCTGTATCAGTTGTTAACCAAGATAAGATACTACACTGGTTTTAAATATCTTTCATGGTTCTCTTGGAAGATAACAGAAGCAAGCACGGTATTTCCGTTAAGCATAAGTTCTAATGCACTTTGTACTTCAGATTCATTCCAGGTGCTGGTTTACCAACAGAAAAGAAGAAGTCTGGTCCATCGCCAGGGGATGTTGAAGCAATTAAGGTACCATATGTTCCTTTAAGTATGTTCATTTAGATTGGTGTTAATCTAATAAAGTGGTAAACTTTGAGGTCCTCTCTTCCAGAAACCGTAATTGTGTGGTTTGTGAAATTCATAAAACCCTATTGCCTTGCCTTTCCCCGATCCTGTGAAACAATACACAATTACATACATTATCGCATTGTGGAATCTGGGCAAGGCAAGACGTGTTTGCGCTCCTTTTACTGGCCTCTTACCAATGTCTGGTTAAGGTAGCTTAAAACTTAACTAAAAGGGTATAATCAGAAGCGCTATGCTATTTCCAAAAAGGTTTGGAAATGTTGCACTCCCCTAAAAGAACCCACGTTAACATATTACATCTGTTTGCGTTGGTTTTAGATTTGGATTTGCAAGATTGAATCTCCTTGAAAGTACATACATGAAAATTTATTTGGTTTTAGAAATCTGCAGCACACTTTTTTCTCCCCTTATATTATGTTTTTACATGCAATGGAATATTTTAACTTAGACTGTATAATATAGAGTATATACCTGGGGAGGTGGGGTGTCCTTAGGACAACCTTTATGCCCTTGTATAAAAATGGGGGGAAAAGTTTTATTTTCAGATGGGGTGCTCCCACATTTATTGCGCCACACAATATTATATTACACCAAACGTGGCAATGTGAACTTTATATCAGCAAGACCTTTGTGTTATACTATTTCTGCAAGGTATTTTATTTTCTTAACATATAAAAGTTTTTTTCCCACAGTATCAACTAAACATGCAATTCTTGTACCTTGGGAAAGGCAGCAATAAGATTCCTGTAATGTAAGCTGTCACTTTTCCAAAAAACAGAACTCCCTTGGACAGATTTCCAGATCAATGACCACTGTATGTAGGACAGATGATATTAACACTTCTCACACCTTCTCTTTTGCAGAATGCCATAGCCAATGCATCTACCTTAGCAGAAGTAGAGAGACTAAAAGGTTTGCTGCAGTCTGGTCAGATACCTGGAAAAGATCAAATGCCTGGTAAGGTGGTGCAATTAGGGCTTTGCATGCTGCTGTTCTGGAAATGTTTGCCTTGTGCCCCTATAGAAGTTCCATGAATAAATGTTTGAGAAATCTATCAGGCAATACATCATGGGGATAGTCAAGAGACAAAGATTATGACATCATTTTGGTGTGTTGATAATAGAATTAGTTTGTTACAGTCTCTGTATACATCCCATTTTTAAAGGGCATGTCCACCCCCAAAACTATAATCCCCCCAACTACTGGCCCCACCATGTAGTGTAGTTTAATCCTTACCTCACATCCCAGCTCCATCTGGTTCTCCTGTAGTCCCCCCCCAAAGTCCCAAAAACTGACCACCAGGAGGATAGCAGGTCCATATAGGACTCTGCCTGCTACCTGGCCTCCCGGAGATTTCTGCCATGCGGGCTGCAGCCCTTCTCCCTCCCCCTCCCTCCCGTTCTGCTATCCCTCCCCCTAGCGTTATTTCCCTTTAACACAGCCTTCCCCCATGTCCCCCAGCCCCAACCGCATACTTTTTATTTTTAGAAAGCTCCCCAATGTTTTACTTCTCTCCGCTTTCCTACGCGGAAGTGAGCTGCCGGCAGCCGCGTCCGTGATTGGCTGCCGCTCAGCCAATCACAGACGCGGCTGCCGGTCCCGCCCCTCTGCTTGCATTTCCTCGCAAGCAGAGGGCCGGGAGCGCAGCGAAGGAAAGAGGGGAGGTAAGTAGAGTTTGGGGGGCTTTCTGAAATTAAAAATTACGCGGTTGGGGCTGGGGGACATGGGGGAACAACATATCAAATTTTAATTTTTAGGATGGACATAGCCTTTAAACTTTACCATCCTTGACATTTACAGTGCTAGTAACCATCATGTTGTTTCTTTAAGTGTGCTGATTAAATGGTGGATGTTGGAGTGTATTTATACTTAAATATAAATACTTAAAATATAAAATACTTAAATATAAACCCAGTTTTCACTATCACCTCAGCAGCTGCAGGGTTCATGTTGATACGGTTCTCTATGCTGCTGTCAATAGCAGGGAAAACTGGATACTTTAAAAAAAAAAAAAAAAAAAAACACAAGCAAAAGCTGCTTCTCACTTACGCCCCCAAACATGCCACTGAGCAGGGGCCAGGGGACTCACATTGGAGGGCCATATCGGGACCGTAGTTTGAGGACCTCTGATCTAATATCTAAAAACCTCAGTGGGTTTAAATAATTGGGCCGGGCAATTGTCGGAGAGTAAGTATTGTAGTTAAATAAAAGGCCATTCATCATTCCTTTAAAAAGAAACTCCCAAGTTCACATCTATAGGTAAAGCTAATGACAAGTGATATTGCTGCAAAGGTTTAGCAATATAACTTCCTGCTTTCACCAGTTTGTAGTTATGTGACCAACAACCCCCTCCCCCAATACGGAAGAAGCAGAGGGTCACTTAAAGGACAGCAATATCAAAAAAAAAATCACCCCCATTACATGTCCACACTTCCAGCAGCTGAAATCACTTACTCCCGTTTACAGCCGTGCTGCCCTCCCTTAGATATCACACAACAAAGATGAGTGCTTAAAGCACGCCTCCTAGATGGTTATGATTAACATAACACTTGTCATTGGCTGGTGGGAATGTCTGTTACAACCTCTTGCCTCCTCCTCTGCCTAGCAACTTGAAATGTCCTGTTGCTAGGATACAGCCTACATAATCAAGCTGATCAAGGATGGGTGGAGGAGTGTTTGAATGATAGTTAGAGGTAGACAGAATTGTTACGCCCCCTTCACAGCATGGCTAATTAAAGGCAGAGAGAGGCTCGAAATCAGGAAAAAAAATATATGGGGAGGGCTGCATATCTTTACTCTTTTTAAAGCAATTTAAAAAAAGTTATCCTTTAAGCTCCTGGAATCAGGAAGTTTTATCACTATCCTCCATATCGTTTCTCACAGGCTGCATTTAGAATATGATTCAGAAAAGATTGCAGGTTTTTATTGAGATCACAGTTGCTATTTAAATACTAATGTTTATTACATTAACTGAACATTATTTTAAACAAAACTTTAGTTCTCCTTAAGGGGCATGTCTATCCTTTAAACAAAAAACTGGTGATCTGTCAGTTATTTACCTGCAACCCCAGCTGTGCTATATTTACCAGTTTATTACATGCATTTGTAACCAGATATTAAATGAAAAGTTATCATATCCTCCCTCTGTTCAATGAGCTTTTTTATAAGCTTCAGCATGTGACGAAGAGGCAGAAGATGAATCGGTTATCAATCATTGGTTGTGATGTTGGCAGTCACAGCCTTGTTTGACTTCATGGAGGGAGGAGCCAGCTTACTCAAAAATGGAGCCGATAATTATACTTAAATATCTGGTTAATACAACTTCTGAATATATCAGTTGGCGGAAAGGTAATGGGCATGAGACCAGTTTTTTACTTTAAGGATGGAAATGCCTTGAAAGTCTATCTACTCATGGATAAAAGGTTTTGTTTAATTTTTCTGCTTTACATTTTAATGTTCCAGCAACATCTGAGGAGGCAGATGAGGAGATGGATGAAGATATTGTTACCAACGGATCCTGAGCTGAATTTGTTTTTTTCCTGTTTTCTAATGTTTTGAGCTGACCATTGTAAAGAATTTTTTTTTTTTTTCTGTAAATGTAAATCAAATAAATTTTGTTTTTGTATTTTAGTTTATTTGGGCTTTCGCTTTGTCTGTATTTGGCTGGATCTCAGGAGCAATTAAATTACCTGATATTATGAAGTGATGATTATCCTAAAACTAATTAAATGATGTATCATAGGCCTTTAATAACTTCTAATAGAGACGTTTTTCATGCTCTTTATTTGCATATTCCTCCCCACTCTCTGGAAAAGACAGTGGAGCTGTCCAAATATATACATTGGGGCTGACTCAATAAGAGTTGCAAAGGTTTGCCTTTGCTGTTAAGGGGACACTAAACAGATTTTATGTACTTTTAAGTACATGAAATCTGTATCTATTATTCACAGGGAGGTGAGAAC
The DNA here is from genome assembly GCA_019447015.1 of Hymenochirus boettgeri. Lineage (NCBI taxonomy): Eukaryota > Metazoa > Chordata > Amphibia > Anura > Pipidae > Hymenochirus > Hymenochirus boettgeri. Next base: position 215,362,602 of record CM033471.1, on the reverse strand, counting down.
GCTTATTCCTACCTCCCTGTGAATAATAAAACCTAACCTCCTTCATAGCAGATAGCGCTGCATCCCAACCGAGCAACAATCTTTTGCACATGCACGCCAATACAAAAGATAAGTGCTTGATTGTGACAGTGTGCCTGTTAGCTGGGAAGGAGCCACGAGTGGAGCGCCGGTAAGTTTTTGACTGTTACCTGGGCGCTCTATTAAATCTGTATCTGAAGAACAGATAAAGTTTACTTTATTAATTGTATACCATTTGTTTTGTAATTCAGTAGTAGGTAGTAGTACTATACTTTGTGTAGTGTTATTTCTTATGGTGATTTTAATTAAATAGTGATAATTACACACATACATATAGACCTTTCCTATGTGTAATAGTTATATATCCCCACCTAATTAGTTGCTCCTAAAAACTCAATGCAATCTCCGTAAAAATAATAGAAGGGATACACAAAACTTGAAATGTTTAAATTTGCTTTTAAATTGTTGAACACGCTAAGCTTCATTTAATACCAGGCTTACTGTACACCAGTTGAGAAAAAAAGAAGCGTTTAGAACAAGAAAGGGTTTAAGAACAAGATGCTGTTTCTGCTGTTGCGTATTGCCGTTTAGTGTAGACAGTTTTGTTAGGGCCACTAGAAACTATAAACGTAATAAGGAGTGCAAGAAAGCAATTAAAATAAAAAATTAAATACGAATAGCAGAACAACAGTTAAACCCCAAAATGTCTTATAAGTATATCAATGGTAAAAAGATGAGGACTGAGAATGTGGCCCTATTAAATAATGGGGTTGAAATGGTTAAAGAGGATGCAGAAAAGGCTAATGTGCTAAACCGTTTTTATTCATCGGTATTTACTCTAGAGAATCCTAGTCCCTATAGTAGGGACTGTACTCACTCTGATAAGCAGAAGATATGGTACAGAAACAATTGGGCAAAGTTAATGTCAATAAAGTCCCAGGACCAGATAAAATACATCCTGGGATCTTAAAGGAATAGTTCACTGCAATAGTGAACTATTCCTTTTCTACATTGATTGAAGCCCGGGAGGTTAAGGAGCTATGCCTTACCTCCTGTTCTTCAATCAATGTTTAGATAGCCAGGAACGAACTTCTGAAAATCTTACCTTTTCACGCGATCCAGCGGGGCCGCTCTGACAGTTCCCGACTGCTTCCTGCTTCTGTTACGCTATAACGCGCATGCCCGTTCAAAGTGGTGCACCATAGACAAGGACACCCCTTATTACTGCACATGTAATGTGGGGAACCTGTTTATCTGCTTCGTGCCAGACCACCAGACTAACCCACTGTGTGCCATGCTACCCATAATCCTTCCATAAAGCAGTGATCTGGTACAAATTGGTGGCAGCGGTGCTGGAAATACCATTTATTCTCCCTGTTTTCTCTGTATATTTGTTCTCTGTATTAAGCTATGGAGGATGCTACTGAAAGTATTGATTTAAATCCTCATGTCCTTGTACCTGCAGATGAAATTCCCCAATTAGACTCTGTAGCTCTACCAGGCCCAATTGCCAAACCTATTTTTAAATCTGATCCATTTGATGGGGTAACTAGGGAGTGGACTGATTGGCTAGAACAATTTGAATTGGCAGCCACTATTAATGTTTGGGATAAAGGTGCTCGCTTGCAAGTCCTTAGCATTTTGCTTAATGGTAAAGCCAGGCAGGTATACCAAGGATTTACTGTAATACTGAAATAAGAAGCAGTTATCAGTTATTAAAAATTGCTCTGAACCAACTTTTTTCAATTAGATCTGTATAAAAGTATATAAAGGAAAAATCCTTTTCTTTAGGTAAACTGGGAATGAGAAATGTTTATACGTTAGAGTATTAGGTCAATGCTATTACAATAACATGATGCTGTGAGGTACCTTCTATTATAATATATGAGGTACCATCACCATTTGCCGTGGTGAATACTAATAAGTGTTAACCTACCATGTTAAGTTTCAACCACACTGTAGCAGGATTGCCTGGGATTTGCCTTCCTCAGGATAAACCGTTAGGTAGGGTTAAAAGGGTGAAAAGGTTGGACTTGATGGATGTCTTTATTCAACCTCAATCACTACTATGTTACTAAATTCTTAAAAGGGCATGTCCACCCCCAAAACTCAAATTTAACCCCATACTGGCCCAACTCTGTAGTGTACAAAAATCCTTACCTTACATCCCAGCTCCTTATGGTTGCCATGCTGTGCCCCTCCAAAGTCCAGGAAAGTGTAGTGTAAAAGGTCTGGGTGACTCATCCTGCGCCTGTCTCAGCCTCAACCTCGACAAGGTCTGATGCATGCACAGGAGAGTCCTCCCTGTCCCTCCCCCTAGTGTAAAAAGTATATATTATATATATTGATCCCCCAGCCCCAACCACCGTAACAGAATTCATAGAAAGTGCCCAGATAGTTACTTACCTTCCCTCTATCCTCCGGCGTTATGAGATCGGGACGCTGCTGCCTGTCCCGCCCCCTGCTTGCATTTCCGTGCAAGCAGAGGGCCTGGAGAGTGCCGCGGAGGATAGAGGGAAGGTAAGTACATATCGGGGCACTTTCTAAGAATTTTATTTCGGCGGTTGGGGCTGGGGGATCAATATGTATAACATAGTAAAAGTTCAAAAAAGGGCTGGACATGCCCTTTAAGGAAAAATAAAGCTAAAATAAGAATTATATAATTACTAACAAGATGTTGTATCTCTCTATTCGGCAGCATCTGTTTAATTCTGCAGGTTACTGTCTTTTACGGAATGGGATACTGATCCATAGTATCACATTCACAGTGAGGTCTTTGTAGCTTCGATCCACAGCATCTATTTAATTCTGCAGGTTACTGTCTTTTACACAATGGGTTACAGATCCATAGTATCACATTCACAGTGAGTTCTCTGTAGCCTTCTCTCTCCCACCACCAGAGATAATGGTTATTCAATTGGAAGGGGGGCAACAGAAACCATGCATTGCAATAAACCTGCCTACTTAGGGCTAGGCCACACTAACGCGATTGCGCTTTTTAAATTATAGAAATCAGGCAACGCAAGTGCAATCAAGTTAGTATGGCCTAGCCCTAAGTAGGCAAGTGAAGTGTGGCCAAGCTCTTAAAAATGATTTCCACATTGCTGTAGATATCTACTAGTTAGAATTATAATATTGATTCAGGCTTTTATACTTTTGAAATTTTCTTTTGAAGTGCTTTGCATAATTTAAATGTGACCCAAAGTACTGTACCCAAGTTTTTCATATTTTCTGGTTAAATATTATAATTATCGGGAAATATTCTGAGGTTCATTCTTCCAGTTCCCTACCTTTGTCCTCAATATGACTGCAAGTCAAATCCAAGAATAGTTGAAAGCATGCTCATATGAAAATAACTATTTAAAAGGCAAGTCCAGCCCCAAAATGAAAACTTACATACAGGTAAATCAACCCCCTAAACGGTAATAGTTTGAAACCTGAAATCTATAAATCTAACCTGACATCCTGCACAATGTCCTGTTGCCCGTTTCTGCTTCCTGGTTCTTCCAGTTATCAACTGTCAGTTATGGATTTGACAGTTGACATCACAGCCAATGACTGAATGTTAATCCCGTCTGCCTCTTCTGAGCATGCCCAGGTTCAGTACAGGCTCAGTACAGGTTTCTAAATTGCTCAGTTACCATGAGGCATCCAGAAGCATAGCAGGCATACAGTAATGAATTCATAGGACAAACTATGATATATCAACATGTTTTAAAGAGGCCATTCTTTCTAAAAGATGTTCTTATGAGGGTGGAGTTGTCCTTTAAAGTTTATGTCCACTGTGGGGTTTTTTAACATTTTATCTGTTTAACTGAAGAATGGGAGGAAGATCTTACTCAGATCGCTCCAGCACCATGCATACAGACTCCGACACCGCTGACATTCTCCAATGCATCCCCAGTTCTTTGCATTGTGCATGCATGTCTACGCCTCTACAGAAGAAAAACGGTAAGAACATTTACCTCATGTTCTTCAGTTAAACAGACAAAAGAAAGTTTAAAAAAAACCTGGGGGGGCATGGCCTGATGCTGCACTGATCGGACTTGTGCTTTCCAGGCTCCTGCCACTGCCTCTAATTAATTACTTACTTCCCAATGAACCATGGGCAAACACAAGGGTACCCACAAACCTAAGGACCCCAAAACGCCTTCAGGTGCCCCAAAACAAGCGGGACCTGAATGGCTACTTTAGATCAGACCATGAGGGCCCAGATGCACCGGGCACCATCTTGCTAAATCCAGCCCATCAAGGCAAAACCGTTGTGACACACAGAAGGGAGGAGAGTGCTGAACCTCTACAGCGAACCCGAGCATCCCAGCCCCAAAGGCAGCCATGCCGCACAGCTACAAACAGCACGCCCCCAGAAGCTACCGGGGACTCTCCACACTCACCGGAGGCACAGACTGCTGAGACACGTACCATCACCCCCACCTACACCAGCCCAAAGGGTGCAGTTAAACTATAGTCCCCAGCCAAACTCAACTAAGGGCCAAAAACAATTGGACTATACCATTGCAGCTCAAGGGGGTGAACAATTGCAGACACTACCTTTAAATTTACCCACCAAAGAGGACTTATTAGGTATGACCCAGCAAATCCAGGCAGCCTGCCACTCTGAAATCTCTCTTGTCAGGGAGACCTGAAGGCAATGCTAGACAGAGTAGAGTAGAGACGCTAGAGGAGGAGCATCAGGCCACTAACTAACACCTCCAGGTAGTCACAAAAGTGGTTAATGACCACTCCAAAGCACTGAGAGACCTGTACTATCATGTCGAGGACCTGGAAAACCGGGGCAGATGCAACAATCTATGCATACGGGGCCTTCCTGAAACTGTACAGGACAGCTCCCTATAAGAAACAGTGCTCTCCCTTTTCCATATCATCCTGGGAGATGACCCCCTTCTGACATAGAGATAGACAGGTTGCACAGATCCTTACACCCTGAAGGCAGTTCCAAATTTCCCAGAGACATTTTTTGTCATTTACATTATCTTGCCACGAAAGAAAATTGCCACTATATCCTGACTTCTCACCCTCGACTCTGGCATGCAGGTATCAATTAAGAGGAACTCTCAGACTTTTGCGATTCTCTTCACCTCCCCAACATAGAACTTCTGAACTGGAAACCTATACCATACCTGGCTGATGGCCCAAATTATTGTGGATCCCTAGCCCCACACATTGCCCTAAACACAACCCCCCCAAAAAGCGAAGGCACCCCAGTTCCACGGAATCATCTATAACCTTGGACTCCTCTAACTCGTGCTTCAATTTAAACCAAATGCAAAAGAACCCTCTGATTTAACACATTATCCCACTGTTGGTTTTGCATATGGCCGTACATAAAGGTCTAGCCTCAACTACAGCCAGACTGACTTTAAAGACTGCCAACATTGCTGAACTAAACTGTTCTATCAACTGAGGGTTCTTACCCATTACCCATTCTGTTTTTTTTGCCTCCTATGCCTCCTTGCTCCCAAAGTACCCGCATCCCTCCCCCGAACTTGAATTAGATCTATAAAGTTAATGAGCATAAAATTTGGTTAAAATATTAAACAATATCTCTATTTGAAATTGAGTTGTTTACCTTCTTTAATGTATAACTGCTATTATTGAAGAAGATCCTTAAGTACAGTAAAAACAAATAACTTAGTGTGATAGTCCTTCTTTTATAATGCATTCGAGACCTTTCATCCCCATGGTTCTTCTCAAAAATTTGCTTTGAGCCTCACGCCGATGGATTCACATAAGTGTAATCCACCTTCTGCGACAGGCGGCAGCCTGCACTGGGCTGGACCATGGGAATGATTGAGCCACGCCACCCAATTGGTCGGACCATCCCTTCCTTAACCCCCTCTTCGACTTCAATTTGGTATTTTCCCCCAACGCAGAATAACTCACTTTATACCCCCAGAGATCAGTAGGAAGAGACAAAGGCCTCTCCAGGGGGTTCCGACAACTGATGTGCCAATGCCACTTATACAATCCCTGGAGGATCGAACACCTCATATTCCTTTTACTCTCATCCCCACCACACTCACTACTGGGTAGTAGACTCAAGCAGGACACTATATTGAGATGACAAGGTAAAGGACTTGTCTAATTGGGAGAAAAAAATGTATTCTTCTCTATCCATTACACCGTAAAGTCACAGCTCTCCAAACACAACTCAAATTGCTAGACACGTCCAAGGCAGAAAAATCCCAACGTCTGGTCCCGTCTATGATTACAGCAACAAAGCTCATACACTTTTAGCTAGGAGACTTCGAAATTCAGAACTCACATCCGCTACTCATCCAGTTATAATAGACTCGGTTACAAATAGCTCAGGGTTTTCTTCAGTTTTACAAAAGATTATACTTAAATTCAGATCATCCTTCTCCAAACCCCACACATTTTCAACTGGAAATCTACCTGAACTCCTGTAATTTACCCACTTTCACTGAACCTCAATTTTGTCCACTTTGAACAAAGAAATAACAGCCACTCAACATCAACAACCCCTAAATAATCTACCATTGGGCAAATCCCCAGGACCGGATGGCCTTACCTATAAATACTATAAAACGTTCCTACCCACCCTAACTTCATACATGATTTAAGGGCATGTCCACCCACAAAACTGAAATTTAACCCCATACTGGCTATACACTGAAGTTTAAAAAAAATCCTTACCTTATAACTCTGCTCCAAATGGTTCTTCTGCAATGCCTTTTCTAAGAGTAGAAGCTGTCAGTGACTCATCCAGTGCTGTTTCTGCCTCAACCTCATCAAGGTCTGAGGCATGCGCAGGGGAGCACTCCCCCCCCCCTCCCTCCCACCATCCAGATCCATCCTCTGAGGCCGTGGCACCTAGTGTGAATCCCTATTAACATAAGGTAAGTAACAGCTGCCCAACCTCAACCGCCATAATATTTCTAAAAAGCCCCGATAGTTACTTACGGACCCTTCTCTCCCGCGGCGTCTTCGATGACATCAGCCTCGTCTGTGATTGGCCTCGTCTTAGCTAATCACAGACGCAGATGGCGGACCAGCCCCTGCTTGCAACTTCCGTAAGCAGGGAGCTGGATAGGAGATGTCGTGGGAGAGAAGGGGCTGTAAGATCTGTAAGATCTGTAAGATCTATTTTAGAAGTTATAAGGGCGGTTGGGGGTGGGCAGCTGCTACCTACCTTATATAAAAAGTTAATTTCCAGGGTGGTGATGGCTTTTAAATTCTATAATTCTAAGCTAGAAAGCCTAGCCCCACCCCTGGACTTTACAGACTCATTTATTACCCTAATTCCAAAAGCCGGAAAAGACCTAACCAACAGAGCAAACTACTGCCCCATAGCTCTACTCAACTCAGATTACAACATTTTCACCAAGATCCTGGCAAACCGTCTGGCGCCATAGAGATTGGGTGGGGTTTATAATGGGACGCCAGTCAAGTGACAACACTAGGAGAACCATCAATATCGTGGATATAGCAAACAAAGACAAAACCCCACTCCTGTTACTCAGCTTAGATGAAGGCCTTTGATAGGGTAGAATGGCCGTTTATGCCCGTAACCCTTGGAGTATAAGGGATAAAAGGAAGATTTATTCAGGCTTTAACTCAACTATACCATACCCCATCAGGATAGCTCCAGATACCTGGAGCTATCTCTAACCGATTTTATATTCAGAGGGGAGCTAGACAGGGCTGCCCCCTTTCCCCATTATTGTACACTCTTAAGTATAGAGCCTTTAGCAGCTCAGATCCAGAATTCCACTGACATCCACGGAAATAACATTAAAAAGGAACAATACAAGATTTTACTATACTCACACTCACCCACCCATCATCATCTCTAAAATCTCTCTATAATATTTTACAACAATACGGAACCCCCTCGGGATACAAACTTAACCAGGACAAATCTGAAGCTCTTCCAATAAACATTACACTTCCAATACTAAATCTCCTCCAATCAAACTATCCTTATCAGTGGTAAAAAAGAACACATTCAGTATTTAGGAATCAAAATTGCCCCCCAATTTCACCAACTATACTGGTCTAACATGGACCCTATGATCCAGAAAATTAAAAACCTTCTTCGGCAATGGAAGAATTGCACTATTTCATGGTTTGGCCAAATCAATTCTATAAAGATGAATATACTTCCAAAGCTCACTTACCTTTTCATGACCCTCCCAGTGGAGATCCCACTATAGACTCTTCGCCACTTACAGTATGAAATCTGCCTACTGACTCCACACACCACACACAGGCACAACGCATCATACACTAATCCTATGAGAGTTTCCTATAAACTTTGGCCAACCGTCCCAACTACTCCCTATTGTCCAGACACCAGATGTCCCCACAAATTTGATACTAGCCTATTTCAAACCCTGGATAAAACCCACAATTATAACAATTTGAAAGTATCCTAATCCAGTGACCGCCCAAGAAAGGAATCATAACTTCCATATATTATATCTTGAACTCCCTACCCATAGATTCCCCCATTAAACACCCATACATGATTAGATGGGAAACAGCTTTGGGACATGGGACACTATCTGGGAAACCACAGCCAAGACCTCAATGAACATCACACACAAAGAAAATGGATATAATCCTCCTTAGGCACCCTCTTCCCCATATAATGGTCCTGCCATGAGCTACAGCCCTACTGATCACTAGTACAAACCCTTGTAGACACAGTGTTTTGGAGACCCATAAAGCTAACTCCAGAACATGCCCTTTTGAGCATTCCACATCCAGAATTACTGAAACTGGAAACAGAAATTATTTAAACATATTCTCATGTCTAATCCCAAGATACTGGAAAAGTACTCAAATCACTACCCACACTTAATTAGTTTACAAACTTAATGGCATCCAAGTTATGGAATACCTCACAGCACAAGTATAGGAGTAAGGAGTGGGAGTATTAAATACAAAGATGTCTGTGGTCCCTGGATTGACTATATTGGTCAGTCCTGACCCACTCCCGGAGGGTCCCTCCATGGACACAATCACCTAATTAGATTAGAAACGCAAAAAAATAGTTGACGCAGATGATCCTGGAGCGGAGGTGTGAGAAGGAGAGAATTGTTATTCATAATCCTGCAGGAGGTATCCTAGGCCATACGAACATACCGACTGGTCGGGAGTACTGCTCGTCCAATCTGTTGGAGTAGGGTGAGTTAACCCAAATGTTATAGATAATGCGCAGATGTTTCTAAACTGCTCTTCTTTTGTCAAAAACTGTTAAAGATAATGTCACTATAATGCTAAAGAGAGATGATTTTATTTTATTTTAAAGGGAATGTCCAGCCCAAAATGAACTTATATTTAAAAAGTTTACTACCCCCCCAAACCCCATTTTCGCATGGGTGAAAGATTCCAAAGATGCCCCAGAACTTACTTACCTGTCCCGTTCCTGTGCCTCGTTCCAGTCATCATTCATGTGCCTCAGCTCTTCAAACTCATCGCTCACAGGTACTGGGGGCCGCAACCTGGTGTGGCTCAGCAGCGTAACATCCCCACCATCAGGGGCTCTGGAGAAGACCTGGCCATACTTAGATTCTGCGTCCCAGTGCTTCACCAAGGAATGTCTTGCTAAAAGCAAATACATGTACAGAAACAATGCAATTAATTGCTAGGTGCTTCCAGAACTCCTGCCAGCAAATGGATAACCAAGATATAAGGCAAGCTCAGCACACCAGGCTTAAAAAAATAGTATATATTGTGAAGTTAATATAGAAATTGAGGTTGAATAAAGACATCCATCCATCAAGTCCAACCTTTTCATCCTCCTTTGGCATATGGATATGGTAATGACATGTTCACTGAATAGCTTTAAAAGTGGGATAGATAAGTTTCCCCCCTTTTTTAGCTCTTTTTTTGCCTTCCTCTGGATCATCTGTTAGGTAGGGTTAAAAAGGAGGGTGAAAGGTTGGACTTGATGGACTTGGAGGATTCTCTTCTCATTTTTGCTTGGAGGATTCTCTTCTCATTTTTTCTTGGATATTAGTTGGACTTCTTTGCAGTGGAGACCTCCATATAACAGTGAGTGGTGATTCGGATTCTTCTTGTTTCTCAAAAGATAAGAAACAGTGGTCTAGATAAAACTGGACTAAGCTCTCTTAAGATCCAAGGATGTATTGCATCCAGTCCTGGGGCTTTATTGATATTATCTTTGTCTAATTGTTTCCATACCATATCCTCTGTCAGCCAGAGTGAATATTCCTCATTTATACCCTTCATATTATAACAATCCCTGCTATAAGGACTAGGATTCTCTATAGTGAATACCGAGGAAAAAAAATAATAAAGCACATTAGCCTTCTCAACATCCTCTATAACCATCTCAGCCCCATTATTTAATGGTCCTCATCTTTTTAGATATATTTAAAGAACATTTTGAGGGTAAACTTGCTTTGTTCTGCTATCCGTATTTTATTTTCTCTTTTAACTAGTTTAATTGCTTTCTTGCACTCCTTATTACAGTTTTTATACTCCCTGTAAACCTGTTCGGTTTCCTCCGATTTCAAAATTTTTCTTTTTTTCCATTTCCCTTTTTACCTGGGCATTAAGCCAGGCAGGACCTAATTTTAAAGTGGTCCACTGCGCAATTTCTTTACCTATAAACCAATCCCCCCAGTCTATGAGCAGGAGTGATTCCTTTAACAACATAAAATTAGCTTTCCTAAAGTGAAAAGTTTTGTTAAAGGGCATGTCCACCCCCAGAACTATAATTTAACCCACTACTGGCCCCACTCTGTAGTATAATAAAATCCTTACCTTACATCCCAGCTCCAAATGGTTCTCCTGTAATTCCCCCCCAAAGTCCATATAGGACTCTGCCTCCTGTCTCCCCTCCAGGAGAAGTTTGGCATGCGCACTGCAGGCCTCCCCCCCTCCCTCTCCCTCCCGTTTTGCGATCCCTCCCCCTACCATAGAAACCTTTTGCCATATGGTAGTATTCCTTCCCCCAGCCCCAACCGCTATAAAAGATTTGTAAGAAAGTCCCCTGAACTCTACTTACCTTACCTCTCTCCCCCGGCATTCTGAGCAGCCGGCAGCCGCATCCGTGATTGGCTGCCTCTCAGCCAATCAGGGACACGGCTGCCAGTTCGGCCCCCTGCTTGCAGTATCGTGCAAGCAGAAGGCCAGCCAGTGAGGCGGAGGATAGAGGTAAGGTAAGTAACTATCGGGGGACTTTCTTGAAAATCTTTTATAGTGGTTGGGGCTGGGGGAAGGAATACTACCATATGGAAACATTTTTTTTATAAGGGTGGACATGCCCTTTAACCCAGTTTCTACCATCTGTGAAAGAAAATGCTCATAAAGAAGATTTAAGAACTTGATACCTTTTGAGGTGCTGGCAGTTCCCTTACTCCAATCTATGTCAGGGTAATTGAAATCCCCCACAACCAGAACATGCCCCATACCAGCAGCCTTCGCCAACTGCATTTCCACATCCTCACTGGCATTTGGCAGCTTATAACATACCCCAACAATTAATTTCCCCACCTTCTTGATTCCTGCACACAGCTCCACCCATATTGTTTCTGCCTTATTGTCTATGCCCCCATCTATGTCATCTTTTAAATCTGGCTTCAATTCTTGTTTAACATACATACATACTCCCCCTACTTTCTTATTATCTCTGTTATATCTAAATAAGGAGTATCCTTCAATATTTACTGTCCAGTCATGTGAATCATTTAGCCATGTTTCTGCTATACCGATTACATCATACCTTTCCTTTAAAGCTATTAATTCTAGTCCTCCACTTTTTCCAGATAGTCTTCTTGCACTTGTAAACATACATTTTAGATGATCATTCAATTTACTTTTAAACTTGGACATACATGCCTCCTTATCCTCTATACTCCCCCATTTTCACCCACCAATATCTTATTAGCCCCCTGATCCCTAATCCCTCTATCTACCACTGTGTAGTCCAATGTACCCCCCATACCTAGTTTAAAATCTCCTCCAACCCTCTAGCCATCCTTTCCCCTAAAACAGCTGTGCACTCCATCTCTACTAAAGAGCCTGTATCCAACAGGGAAGTCATGTGGCTGCGGTAGTATTTCTAAAATTACTACCCATGAGGTTCTTACTTTAACTTGGCCCCTAGCTCTTTGAAATAATTTTTAAGGACCTCACCCCCACTTCTAATTTTGTGATTGCCACCAACGTGAACTAAGGCCTCCAGGTCACTCCCAGCCCCACCCACAAAACAAGGGTCACACTGTTTGTCTCAGGAAGGTAGATGTGTTAGGAAACATCACAATAAAATACAATTTTCCTTCCATCGTTGTTATGGCACAAGGTACAAAACCCCTAAAATCAAACCTATACACATCTGGAAAAACAGATTTCAATACCAACTGATTTGTAATCAGCTTGAAAAAGGTATTAGGGCTCGTTCACACTACATCAGTTTGTATCCATTTTTTAAACGCAGGTGCGTTTAAAAAAATGGAAAGACAGTAAAACCCCATAGGATTTCATAATATCGTTCACACCTGCTGCGTTATAATCCGTTCCGTTCCAGTCCGTTTAAAAAACACACTCCATGCATCATTTCTGTCCGTTTTTTCATTTTCCAAATCTATGGAATACACATTGTTAAAAAATGGATACAAATGGATGAAAAAAATGGATACAAACTGACAGAAACACATGGTGTGCGTTACTGTCAGATTCTAGTGTGAACGAGCCCTTAGAAAAGCTTCTGAAAGCTTGCTATGATTATCTTAGTTATCCAATAAAGGTCTCACGTTTATACCACATTTGTCATTTTTTATTTCAAAAGGGTTACCCTGTAAAGATTACCAACTTCAGGATAACCAATGGCCCCACATATTGTTCCAGTCAATGAGGTGTTTGGCTAATGTAGTGAAAAGTCAACATAATATACAGTCTAGCATTCACATCAGGGTGGGAACCCTTACATTAAAACATTAGTTATTTTTATTTATATCTCAGAGATCCAACACCAAACACATAATTCATACAGAACATAAAACACAGAATGATAAATATATAGAAAAATATATCTGTTTTCATCAAAATGCTGGATCCATAAATTTATGGCAATCTCTTGAGGACCCCCCATACAACCTCTCAGGGACCCCTAGGGGTCCCCGGACCCCTGGTTGAGAAACACTGCCTTAAACTGAGATGTTCTAAAAGATAGATACCGCAAGCTCCAGGCTTTGTTCCAGGCTCTTCCATGTAGAGCTGCAGTCACTGCCATAACAAATGACAATGACTATTGGATCTTCCCGGGGGTTTCTTGTGTCAAATATCAGCACTTGTTGCAGTTAGAGTTATGCCACTAGGTGTGCTCTGATCCCGGAAAATAACAGGGATTGCAGCACAAGCAGACACCAATGAGCATGAATTGGGTCATAAACCAATATTTTTATGTGAGTGTGACCACTTAATACAATGCTCTGCTGTTATTGATCAAATAAAAGGTAAATGTCTTTGTAGAGACCTGCAAAACAGCAAATAACAAAAGGAGAGTGATTCTTCTGTGCATGTGCCAAGTGAGGATGGGATTGGGGGGTACAAACCACATTGGTCACACACTATGAGGAGTACCAAGGTGAAAAGTATACTTTTCAAGTGAACTATTCCTTTAAAGGGCATGTACACCTCCCTAAACCAACTTTGAGGGTAAGGTAGGTAACCCCTACCAACCCCCAACCGCCGCAATATTTTTTTTAAAAAGTCCCCCTAATTCTACTTAAACTGCCTTCTCTCCCATGGCACTTCATTCCGGCCTCCTTATTGCAAGCAGGGGCCAGCCCTTAGCCGCGTCTATGATTGGCTGAGAGGCAGCCAATCACAGAAGCGGCTGAGGTCACTAGAAACGCCGCGGGAGAGAAGGCTCAGGAAGTACGGATCGGGGGGATTTTTTAAAAATATTGTGGTGGTTAGATGCGGGCATTGGTTACTTACCTTCCCCAAAAAGGATTACACGCTAGGTGCAACGATGGCTGAGGATGGATCCGGATGGTGGGAGGGGGGTGGGGGGGGGTACTGCGCATGCTCCAGACACTGATGAGGACAAGGAAATAGCGTGGATCAGAAGCCTCACAGACAGCTTGGAGTCTTCAGTTTCCTGGACTTTGAAAAGGCATAGTATGGGGTTAAATTATAGTTTTTGGGGTGGACATGCCCTTTAAGAGCATCTTACAATCAGCAGATGATATGTAAACCCTTAACCGAACCAGTTTTTGGTTAAAAAGTGGAATGTGACCACGCCCCTAGATATTACTGTCACGGCCACACCCCCAAACATCACAGTCATGCTCATACCTCAACCATCAAGGCCACGCCCCAAAGTTAACTGCCATGCCCCCAAACATTGCAACCATGCCCCCAAATGTTGTGACCACGCTACCAGATATTGTGGTCACTCAAAAAAAATCCCAAAACATTATGGTCCGCCCCCATACATCATGGCAACACCCCCAAACATCCCAGATTTGTTTCCGAACCACACCCACATACACAAACATCCTGTCCATGCCCCCAAACATCACACCCACACCCCTTAATGACACGGCCACGCTCACGCTTTGAAACAGCATGGCTATGTCCCCAAATATTGTGACCACCAAGTGTCACATCTAAGCCTCCTGGACACCACAACATCACAGACATGACTCAGACTGTCCACACCCTAGAATGCCGTGCCCCCACCCACCACAACATCGCAGACATGCCCCATCCACCTATTCAGTTGGGGGGTATGGACTACACAGGAATTACCTGCAGACACCTTAAACACCAGACACACACTGCCCACATGTCACACACATGTCAGATTGTTACAACTAAAAGAACAAAGACATCAGGGCACTTTCAATTCGGACCAGAAAGTAACTTTATTGATTGGGATCTAACAGTCAATATAAAGTGGTCCTTGAGCAAGGATAAAATGTTAAAGTGCAAACAAGGTGACATACTGCTAACAAATGTGCAAAAAATTGAGCATGCTTAATAAAAACACACAACGCTTAGACAGCGCAACAGAATAAAGCCCGACTTTAACAACACGGACAAAAAGCCCACACGTCACATGCTTCAGAGACACTGACACCTGTCAGTCACTCAAGTGCTGCAATATTCAGTTGCAATCAACATGTCTTCCCAACGGCAAATTCCATGTAGCATGTTCACAAGTAGGTTCACCACAACATTTGTATATTTACGCTCCAAGTGGAAAAACTGATAACGTTGTATATAAGGTTTTGCAATAAACATGTGCTATACATCCCTCAAGCAATGTCACCTACCCAACTCATAACTATAAAATACTGTACATGACATATGCCTCTGAGCATTTCTTTTTCCCCTTGTCTCTCCCATCTAAGCCAAACACACACCTGCATGTAAAAAATACTTTACCCACAAGTGTACACAGGCAACGCCGGGTACAACTGCTAGTATGTTTAAAATTGTTGCGCTACTACGTAGTAGTGCACCGATTATAACACGGAAGTTCTCCTGGAAACTTACCCTTTGGTGTAAGAGCCGCGTCAGGAAGCAAGTTTGAGAAGCTGGATGTGTCAGAGGGAATCCAGATGTGAGCAGAGGAGGTGTGGCCTTGAAGCTGTTAGCAACCAGAACACTGGAACACAGTTGGGTGGTCTGATAAGGTCCCGTAGTTGCTAGAAACCAGGAGATGAAGGGGTCAGGTGACCTAGTAATGCTGCTGGCCGAGATGCTGCACAGTGAGGATAAAGATACACTGCAACGTACTCTCGCAAGCATGGCCGCACAAAAAATGCGGATATCATGCGCAGCTGCGCCCTAGTGTGTCCACATTAATTGGGCCACAATAGTGTGTGCTTTTAAAATTGCAATTGGATTGGAAAGCACAGTAGTGTAGCCTAGCCCTAACATAGATGGAAGGAAAGCACAGGGGAGAGGAAATGGAGGTAATGTCAGTGTGATTTACCATGGAAAGGCCAGGAAACAGGAATGTCTTTAAATCAGGGGGAAGTTTTGTGGGTTATGATGGATAATGTACCCCTTACTGTAAATTCATAGGGATATTAGAAGTCCCCTTGGAGTTCTGTGACCTATATAAATGCACTCGGCCTGCGGCTTTAATATGCTCGCGGTGACTTATAATATCCTTATAATTTACAGCAAGGGGTGCATTATCCACTATATAATTTACAGTAAATGGTGCATTATCCAATGTATAATTTACAGTAAGTGGTACATTAGCCACTATATATTGCTGTAAGTACTGTAACTTGGAAACCATTCAATTTCAACATGACTCGCCACATTCTTGAATTCTAATTTCACCCACCAATCATAACACAATACGGAGCCATCACGTGCTAAAAATGATTTAGAGGCTTGGGACGCACGGGGGCAACCAGCTTTTGATTGGCCATCTCAGTCGCAGTCTCACTACGTGTTGGCTTTGACACGTCAACCGCGCATGTGATTGGTCAGGTACTAGAGTAAACACAGAATCTTGGTCTGGCAGACGGCGGAGTTTCTGTGGCTTCGACATGGAGCTGGGGGACCGGCAGTTGCCTGGAGATCGAACCGAAATGGAACGAGAGTGGTACCAGTATGTCCAGGGTACAGGTAGGGAGGTTGTGGACCGGTCCATATAGAGCCTCGCAATGATACTAAATACAAATCCCTGTCTGTCTCTGATAGGTTGGAGAGTTCATTGTGAACTGTGTCTCCCTCTGACCAGATGCTTACAATGCTCACTGTACACCAGAAGGGGGAACTTCACAATAAGGGGCTAATGTAATGAATGGTGTGTCTGTTATTAATCTGCAGGAACCAATCAGATGTTATCCAAAGGTTCGGACACGGGCTCAATCTGTGAGCGAGCAATGACCCGCGACCGAACGCATACACACGGACGATTCTTGGCCGAAACGGCTGTTCGTTGCGTGTAGTGCTCGGCCGTCGGGGGGCGTTCCTCGCTCACAGATTGAGCGTGTGTACGAACCTTTACTGTTGTAACCCAGTAAAAAGTGAACATTTCATTTGGTTGCTGCAAATAAGTAACACGGGCAAAATTTGGCACCTCTAATTGCATCCACTCCTGGATGTACAGGTCCAGTGTAATTCTAAATACCCTGTGCCTGTCAGGTTCTGCTGCTGACAATTCTTTATGGACTGGATTCTATAAATTCAGATTACAGAGCAGTGATTGTAATCTGGGATACCGAGAGTGGGATCTTGTTGTATTGTTGACATCACCTAAGATGAAATAGCAGGTGACATTAAAGGCAATTTTATTGAATATTAACCATGGTGAAAACCTAAACTGCTAAAGCTGGGTACACACATTCCCAATAAAGGGCCAGTCCCGTTGTCTGTAAAGTCAGTGTTTTCCCCAGAATTTTTTTTCCTGCCGGGTGGCATGAAAAATTAGCCGGGTGGGGTAGGACCGGGGAAATTTGGTGGTAAGGGAAAATGTGCACTGCATCATGCTCATTATATAGGTCAGGGATGTCTAACTTTTGTCCCACTAGATGTTTGAAAACTAACTCCCAGCATTCCATGGTTGTAGAATGCAGGGAGTTGTAGTTTCCAACGATGAAATACTTTCTGCGTCGGTATCTGAAACTGTTTTTTCCTATGAAATATTTCCCTTTGTCGTGGCCACAATCGTAGAGAGTATAGCAGTCACAAATAGTTATTGCAGCTGATCGGTAAAGTACCCAGGATGAGGACTTGAATGGTTTAGGTCCTCACACTAGGTTCTATTAATAGGTAGAATTAGAGGTGTGAAGGGGAGGTGAGCTTAATTATCCTTTAGGGTTAGGCCACACAACACACTACGTGCACTATCGCACTGAAATTGCACAGAAAGTGTTGGTGTTTATAGTGTGTGTAATAGTAAGCATTGTGGTGTGCTTGCACTGCGACTCCACAATGTTGTGTAATCACATGCGGTTGCGCTAAAATCATGATCGCATGCAATCTGAAAAGTGGTTACAATACAGCGCACCTAGTTTGGCCGGACCAATTGGCCAACACTAGCACACACTTTTTAGTGCGTGATTGGATTGCGATCAGATTGCACATTTAACCACACTTGTGTGGCCTAGCTCTTATTGGACTGCCATTAGTCTCCTTGCTGTCTCTTTATCCCATCTTTGTATTATTACAGATCTATGCAGGAATTAATTTATGGAGAGTGACTTGGAGAGATTGTCATTGGCTGAGATTTTTGATGCACTACAATACATGAGAGTTTGCTAATTTTGGCCCAGCTCAGGCTCTCTTCATATCATTCATCTAATATTATATGGTGCAATGTATATAAATTCATCTACTAATACTATTTGATTCTAATCCTCAACATTGAAACATTTAACCACTATTTTAAGCACTGTACACAGACAAGTACTATTATTTATGCACTGTCTGTTTCTATGATTTTGTATTTTTACACCTATCTGTGTATAAATTTGAATGATGGACTTTCAGATTAGTTTTGTGTGTAGTCTATCACATGCAATGTAACTACTACATCATCAGTATTGTTGCTTAAACCTGTCCCAGTTTCTATCTGGGAAAACATTACAGATTTGAGCTCTTGATGTAATAGCTTAGCATCTGTTTATTGGGTTGTATAACCTTTATATAGTATTGATTTCTCATTGTTAGGGGAATATTACCCTAATTATTTCTCACTTTATCCTTGTCTTTTAGTGGGAGTAGCTCTGTCTAATTATGGCTGGTACATCCTCCTTGCATGTATCACAATATACTTTTTGGTTCAGAAGATGTCGGCATCCTTCAAGCGAGAGGGCACATCACGACAGACAGCTGCTGCAGGTTGTTATTTTACATTTCTTATTATCTGTCATTATTATTATTATTATTATTATGGATTTATATAGCGCCAACATCTTCCGTGGTGCTTTACAATTACATAGTCATACATTACATACAGGGTAATACATGTTATACAAAGTCATACATATTACATACAAAATATGAGTAAACAAAGAGTGATGAGTTTCTTACATCAATACCATGATACAATAGGAGAGAGGACCCTGCCCAAAGAGCTTACAGTCTAGAGGATATGGGGTGAGACATAAGGTTGCAGGAGGCTGTAAATATATTGGCAGTGGAGTGTGAAAGGCAGGTTGGATCATATTGGGTAGTAAGATGGGTAATGTTTATGCTAGGTTATATGCTTGCCTGAAGAGGTGGGTTTTAAGGTTACATTTGAAGGTATTAAGGGATGGTGAATGACGAACAGATGGAGGAAGGGAGTTCCAGAGCAGAGGGGCAGCACAAGCAAAGTCCTAAATACGGGCATGGGAAAAGGTGACAAGGGTGGATGTGAGGAGATCATTTGCGGAGCAGAGGTTGCGTCTGGGACCATATCGTGGATCATCTCTGAGATATATATGAAGGGGCTGTGTTGGATAGTGCTTAATAGGATAGGGTAAGCAGCTTGAACCGGATCCTTTGCGTGATGGGCAGCCAGTGGAGTGACTGACAGAAAGGAGAGGCATTAGAGGAGCGAGAAGAGAAATGAATGAGCCAGGCAGCAGAGTTGAGGATGGATTGAAGCGGAGCCAGGCAGTTGTTTGGTAGACCACACAGGAGTGTGTTGCAGTAGTCAAGGCGGGATATGACTAGGGCATGGACTAGGATTTTTTTAGCTTTGTTCGAGAGGATTATTATTATTGTTATTATGGATTTATACAGCGCCAACATCTTCCATGGCGCTTTACAGTCATCTGAATAATTTGAACCATTAACAGGTTGTTATCAATGATGGTTATTACTTTCACGTCTTTATACTAATGAATGTCATATAGCACAGCAAGAATAAAAAAATGATGTGATTAGTTGAGGATGTAGTAAAGGGTTGTACTGTCTTAGCCATTAGTGATAAAAGAAACAATGAAAGTGAAGGCAATACCTATAGTTGGCAAACTAAATATTTTTATGCAAGCATTCAAAAAAATCCGGCATGGCAAATGTGTTCATTTAAATATTTAATATTTTGTTAGCCAACTATAGATATTGTCTGCACATTCATTGTTTCATTTGTTGAGGATGTAGGTGAGATGTAACTAGTTGAGGATGTAAAAGGTGTATTTCAGCAAGAAGTTCTCCTGCCTATTATTAAATGATGCAATGGCCAACCAATCTCTGTTTCTTAGTAACTGAGCCTGTTACCTTGCATCAAGTGTGTATACAAGATTACTAAATGTGTTTTTCTGTTTAAAGGAACACTAAATCAATTTTTTAAGTATATGCTTTTTAAAAAAACTAAAGAAGCGGTTGGGGCTGGGGGACATGGGGGAGCATGATATAAATTTTTTATTTTGTGGGTGGACATAGCCTTTAAACCTGTCCCAGTTTCTATCTGGGAAAACATTACAGATTTGAGCTCTTGATGTAATAGCTTAGCATCTGTTTATTGGGTTGTATAACCTTTATATAGTATTGATTTCTCATTGTTAGGGGAATATTACCCTAATTATTTCTCACTTTATCCTTGTCTTTTAGTGGGAGTAGCTCTGTCTAATTATGGCTGGTACATCCTCCTTGGATGTATCACAATATACTTTTTGGTTCAGAAGATGTCGGCATCCTTCAAGCGAGAGGGCACATCACGACAGACAGCTGCTGCAGGTTGTTATTTTCCATTTCTTATTATCTGTCATTATTATTATTATTATTATTATTATTATTATTATTCTTATGGATTTATATAGCGCCAACATCTTCCGTGGTGCTTTACAATTACATAGTCATACATTACATACAGGGTAATACATGTTATACAAAGTCATACATATTACATACAAAATATGAGTAAACAAAGAGTGATGAGTTTCTTACAACAATACCATGATACAATAGGAGAGAGGACCCTGCCCAAAGAGCTTACAGTCTAGAGGATATGGGGTGAGACATAAGGTTGCAGGAGGCTGTAAATATATTGGCAGTGGAGTGTGAAAGGCAGGTTGGATCATATTGGGTAGTAAGATGGGTAATGTTTATGCTAGGTTATATGCTTGCCTGAAGAGGTGGGTTTTAAGGTTACATTTGAAGGTATTAAGGGATGGTGAATGACGAACAGATGGAGGAAGGGAGTTCCAGAGCAGAGGGGCAGCACAAGCAAAGTCCTAAATACGGGCATGGGAAAAGGTGACAAGGGTGGATGTGAGGAGATCATTTGCGGAGCAGAGGTTGCGTCTGGGACCATATCGTGGATCATCTCTGAGATATATATGAAGGGGCTGTGTTGGATAGTGCTTAATAGGATAGGGTAAGCAGCTGGAACCGGATCCTTGGCGTGATGGGCAGCCAGTGGAGTGACTGACAGAAAGGAGAGGCATTAGAGGAGCGAGAAGAGAAATGAATGAGCCAGGCAGCAGAGTTGAGGATGGATTGAAGCAGAGCCAGGCAGTTGTTTGGTAGACCACACAGGTCTGTGTGTTGCAGTAGTCAAGGCGGGATATGACTAGGGCATGGACTAGGATTTTTTTAGCTTTGTTCGAGAGGATTATTATTATTGTTATTATGGATTTATACAGCGCCAACATCTTCCATGGCGCTTTACAGTCATCTGAATAATTTGAACCATTAACAGGTTGTTATCAATGATGGTTATTACTTTCACGTCTTTATACTAATGAATGTCATATAGCACAGCAAAAATAAAAAATGATGTGATTAGTTGAGGATGTAGTAAAGGGTTGTACTGTCTTAGCCATTAGTGATAAAAGAAACAATGAAAGTGAAGGCAATACCTATAGTTGGCAAACCTAAATATTTTTATGCAAGCATTCAAAAAAATCCGGCATGGCAAATGCGTTCATTTAAATATTTAATATTTTGTTAGCCAACTATAGATATTGTCTGCACATTCATTGTTTCATTTGTTGAGGATGTAGGTGAGATGTAACTAGTTGAGGATGTAAAAGGTGTATTTCAGCAAGAAGTTCTCCTGCCTATTATTAAATGATGCAATGGCCAACCAATCTCTGTTTCTTAGTAACTGAGCCTGTTACCTTGCATCAAGTGTGTATACAAGATTACTAAATGTGTTTTTCTGTTTAAAGGAACACTAAATCAATTTTTTAAGTATATGCTGTCCGTTTCTATTATTCACAGGGAGGTGAGAACTCTTATTCCCACCTCCCTGTGAATAATAGTACACTTGGGGGATACTGGAACTTACCTTACCGCCGCTCCACTCGCAAGCCGCTCCTGCACTGACAGCCGCTCTGTCTGTCTGTAAGTTCCTGTGTCCTCCGAGCGTACTATTATTCACAGGGAGGTGGGAATAAGCGTTCTCACCTTCCAGTGAATAATAGAAACTGATGGCATATACTTAAAAAAATGGATTTAGTGGGTTTAGTGTTCCTTTAATATCTATTATAATATACCCCTTAATGGGTCCCTATGAATCCCAACTGTACAATAATATCCTTATAATCGGTGCGCTACTATGTACTATGGATTGAAGGGAAAAAATTATATTCTTCCTCTTTACAAAGCATTGGTAAGGCCTCATTTGGAATATGTGGTGCAATTTTGTAAACCTGTGTACAAAAAGGAAATGGAAAGGGTTCCGAGAAGGGCAACTAAATTAATAAGGGGATTGGGGGAGCTTGAATATGAAGACACTGGATAAGTTGCAATTATGTACGCTAGAGAAAAGGCGCTTGCGTTGGGATATGATTACTGTGTATAAATTCATTAACGGGCCATACAATAAACTATCTGGGACAATTTTCACCTATAGAACATGTCCGAATATGCCTTCTTCTGGATACAGTTAGGCAGGAAATTAAGGTATTGATAGATGGGCTGGACTGGATGGACATATGTCTTTATTCAACCTCAAATACTATACTAGTAGCGCACCGATTATAACATTCTGGAAATGTTACTTACTTTTTCTGCAACCAACCCCCCCGTTCGATGGTAACTCTCACCTCCCAGCACTGCACTTCAGCTCACCTCCTCTTCTAATACAGGATTTCAGGAGCCAGCAGATGTTGCGCCAACAGCAAAGTCAATGTAAGTACGTATAGAGCAGTTTGACAGTGTACTTGGCACAACATCTGCTGGCTGCTGATTTCCTGTATTAGAAGAGGAGGTGATCGCGCGAGAGGTGAGCTAAAGAGCAGTGCCTGGAGGGAAGAGGTGCGGGGAGGGTTACCAGTGAAGCGGGGGTTGGTTGCAGAAAAGCGAGTAACACAATTTTTGTTGTTAGGAGGGTGTGTGTGTGATGGGACAGCCTCTATTTGTGTGTGTGTGTGTGTGTGTGTGTGTGTGTGTGTGTGTGGAGGGGTTTGAAGGCATGCGGTAAGAACAGCACCGTGACATTTGGGACAGAGATATAGTAAGGTTTAAAGCTACCCTGAATTAGGACAAGAGGTACATTATAAACCTACTGTAAACTATATGGATATCAGATGTTACCTCAGAGTTCTGTGCCCTTTATATGGTCATGGAACTCCTCGGTTATATCTGATATCCTTATAATTTACAGTAGGGGGTACATTATCTACTATATAACCCACCCCTTCCATTAAATATATTGGAGCCAGCTGTAAAATAAATTTGTTATAATTGGCGTGCTACTGCATTGTAGCACACCAATTATAAGAACAAGGAAGTAGAGAGGGACATATATTTGCTCTCCCCCTCATCCCTTGTCTGAACTTACATGCAGTCACCTGATGAGCACAACACTGGGTTTTTTCTATAATTGCTTTTAGGTGATGATTAAAGGGCATATATAGTGAAAAAATACATTGCCCCATTGCAAACTTAAATTCAAGTACTGCAAAATGTATTATAAAGACGTCTGCCAAATGAATTATTAACAAACAGACTGTGTTGCCAGTATCTTTATATTAAGCAATGTTTATAATGTATGTATGTATAATTTTATTTATAAAGCGCCACTTAGGTACATAAAAAATACAGAGTGTACAAACAAGGGGATAAGTGCAAGCCATTATACAGATAGATAAAAATTAAATTAAATACAATTGCATACATCAGTAAAGAAAGCATATATATATATATATTATGTATAAATTGATTTAAGTGCAACAAGCCTTGACACATTAGGAATGAGATCCCTGCCCCGTAGAGCTTACAATCTAAATGGGAGGGACAACATACAGATACAAGTGGGGTACAAAAATCATTCTCTTTTGCATTAACATAATAAAGGCATTTCTCTATAAACTGAAATTACTTTTCTTTTATCCTGTATAGTCCTAACCAATTACTTTTCCAAGGTTTGCTGTGTGTTACTCAGCTGAACTGACCTAACTTGGTTAATGTTTTGAAACCGAATAGGAGTAAGGGGCAGGCTCCATTGCTCCATTTTCTTGAATCATTAGAGCATGGGAATCGCAGATCAACCTTATGAGGTTTATAGCACTCACAGCTGTCTCCAAATATACTTACCAGCCTTCGTTCCCCCGCTGCCTTCTGCTATACTTCCGTGCCTTTTCCAAGCACGGAAGTCATGAAGGTGGGGCTCAACCGGCATAGGCTCCTGTGATTGGCTAAGGCATCTCTAGGTACATTTGGGGAGAGCTGTGAGCGCTATAAACCTTGCAAGGTCAAGGTTTATAGTCATTTCCTGCCACATATCAAAATTGACTTTGGGGGGTGGACAAACCCTTTAAACAGCTTAATTGTTGAAGGAAAATATTTGCTTTATGGGTAAAGCTGTACAGCATGGTTTTCAGTAATACAGAAAAATTATTTTCTATTATGTGCACTGTTGTATTCATCTGATCTAATTACACCTATTTAACTGGAAACTCTTCTGATGTTTTTTACTTTGATGGTATATGTTATAATTGTGTGGGTCTAATTTTCCAGACCCAACCCGATAAATCCGCACTCGACCTGCAACCTGCTTCATTCTTGTGACCCGACCCGAAAGTTTCAGGCCCGAGACCCAACCCGCTTTTAGTCTTTTTTGCAAAAATTTGTACAGGGAAGTTAAAAAAAAGTCTAAACATTAAAATAAATATTTTATTCATAACCAAAAATTTTCATAGAAACAAACCTACTATACCACTTACATATATAGCAGGGGTCTTCAACTTGAAGGCATCCAAATGTCTGAAGAGCTGCTTTTGATATTATGATAGCTGTAGTGGACTGCTGGGAGGTAGATTTTTCAAACAAAAGTAGGCCCACAGGGATGAGATTCCTTGGTAAAGAGTGCAATATAAAGTACAGACCAGGCAGGGTGATCCCTCTCCCATCAACACCAAGCCAAGGAAACTTTATATCTATATAATATATCCCTATTGTCCCCAACTACCTTCCCATTGGCTTCTGCTTGTTGATCTGTGACAGGGATAGGTACCCAGGGATTATCCAGATGGTTTAAAAACTACTACTCCCAGCATTCACTCTGTAGCCAAGGAATGCTGGGAGTTATAGTTTTCAAACATCTGGACATCTACTGGTTACTTATCCATGATTTTATAACTATGTTCTACTGAATATACATTTCAATCTTCAGCGACTGTCTAAACTTAACTTGCATTGTGGGAGACAGTAAAAGTTACAATGAGCAGATACCATAACACAGGATTATGGGTAGGGAGTAGGTTGAGCTGCAGTGAAATATTTACATCCTTAAATGGGGTGTTTCCCCCGGCCGCGGCCAACTCCCCTATAGGGAGTCTACCACGGTGAAGGGATATTTTCCTTCTATCCGGAACGAGCGCTCGGCTGTCCCGAACGTATGGCCTCCGTGCGCTCGTTTGGGAAAGCTAGGTACACACCGTACCAGTAAAGTGTCTACCTAGCTTAAGATTCTAAGTACATTAGAGCTGTTGATAACTCAAAATTTATCCAGCCAAAAGCACAGTTAAGTTGGGTACACATTTGCCAGATTTTTCAAAAATCACGATACAGACAGTCCCGAGCGTTCTCCCTCGAGGGAACTGTGAGAGGGAAATTTTCCCTTTTTCCCGAACGAGCGCGTGGCCGGTGAACGTTCGGTAAAAGAGGGAAACGGATTCTGACTGTATCTGGGCTTTGTCGGTATTTAGCGGTATTGATATTCGATTGATAACAATGTATTTTCGGTTTCAGTTATGAGAGACAGATCTCTCTTCATAGACAGGAAAAAAACTTTTTTTTTTTACAGACTCCAATTTTTCTACCCGCGACCCGACCCGCAGTTCTCTTTACATGAACCCCACCCGCAACAAAAAATGGCCAAAAACAAAAGAAAAAAACCCCAAACCCGACCCGCAAATCGGGTAACCCGCTGGTACCTGACCCGATGCAGGACTCTATTGTGTGGTACAATATGCAGAATTTAAAACTTTGTGAACCAAACTGAGAAACAGAAAGGAGGTAGTATTATGTGAACAATATGGGTATAAATGGTTATATGGCACTTAGTTTGTATTTTTTTCTGAATCTGAGGACATATTTAAAGACTAGGAGAACTGTGGTCATACATGTTGTAAATATATTTTTAATTTCAAGGTTAAGTAAATTTAAAGGGCAAGTCCACCCCCCAACTAAAATTTAAATGTAAGTATGTTCCTGGACATCTTTGAGGAAGGTAAGTTAAACTGAACTTAAGTTTTGGGCGATGCTTAACCTATATGTGAAATTTATTTTTATGGGTGGACATGCCCTTTAAAAAATCCTTACCATTCTCCAATGCTCCTTATAACTGTCCTGCACGGCCTAATGAAAGGCCAGAAAAGTGAAGCATACTCCAGTAATCCAGTGCCTGCTACTTTCTGCTCCTCTTAGAGGACTCTGGCATCCACAATGGAGCTCTCTCCATCCCCCCCCTACACCCTACCTCCTGGTCCCACAGCGTCTAAAATGGCTTTAGGGGGGAAAAAACCATCATACAAGGTAAAGCACCCCCTCCCATCCTAAATGCTAGCTTTAAATCTTGGCTGTTTGCTTTCTTGTAAATTTGTAGAAAAGGAAGGCAAACGATATTGTCTATAACAGACCGTTTATTCAAGCTGAAACTTCTTTTTAATTTTGCTTTTATGTAGATTACAGCATAGAAAATACATATATATGTTTATATATCAAAATGGGGTATGTGGGGCCAGCAGAGAACACCTATCGGTGGGTGCAAATCCTGGTAAGGAATATAAACCAATATAATTATAGAATAAAGAAAGAAATAGGAAAGGAATATAGTAAGAAAAAGAGAAAGAAAATGGGGCAGAAACAAGGAAGAAAGGAAGAGGAGAGAGAAGAGACAGGAAAAAAAAAAGATCAAGGAAGAAGAAAAAGAAGGACCAGGTTTAAACAAGGGGCCCAAAGCCCACAAGGCACTCAAATCTGCATATAAGGCACCAAAAATAGAACATGGGGAGACAAATCGCCTCTAAGAATAAAGTACCCCCGTGGTGGACATTGACAACAATAGCGTATTAAAATTTATACAAAACATCATCTTTATTCAACATAGAAAAAAAGAAAACCAACCGACATATAACATAAAATAATTAAATCACTGCGCAGTGAACCCCCTAATAAGAATATGTGACCTGGCCAATACGAAGCTGTGGCACAAAAATATATGTAATAGATGCCACAGCAATAAGATAAGAATCCAATATTTGTGTATCATCACGTAGGCACAAGCATAGCGCAGAGTGGCAGGCTGATGTAGATAGAAATAGTTTGTAAGTAGATCTGTTCCACGACTACTATAATGCAAGTGTACGGGGCCACAGGAACAAACACTAGCGGCTCACTATGGTACAATCTAGGCTGTTCAGTCAAATAGCACATAAACAAATATGGATGGATCTCACCCAAGGAATGATGGATTGCCACAGCGGGCACAGTCCAAATCGCCAAGTCCGTTTTGCTTCCTAGCGTGCATACAGATCACGAAGAGGAGGGATTCTAATCCGTATAGCCAGGTAGGGAGTTCCGCGTCCAGTTCAGCTGTAAGACCAACGCACGTTTCAAGGCACAGGCACGCCTCTTCTTCCGGGTCACGTGTCCCCATTTTCATTTCTCTTTTTCTTACTATATTCCTTTCCTATTTCTTTCTTTATTCTATACTTATAGAATTTACATAACAAGCATAGCCCTGCAGATATTTTGAAAACTACAACTACATCATTCCCTGGCTGCCTCTGGCTGTTGCAGAGCACTTCTAGATGAATGCTGGAGTTGTCGTTTTTAAAATATTTTAAGTGCTACCTTCTGGTTGCCTATCTGTGGTTTACTAATCTCCTTACCTCTAACACCCCCGCCCTTGGTAATAGTTTTATTGAATTTATGCGCAAATAGTCTGTCGGTAATTAAAATGATTCTGGATTCACAATAGTAGTCTAGTTTGTCTAGCCCAGAGGGGGTTATATGAAGGTCAGGAGTTGTTAAGTGGAACTGATGTTGAGCACAAGTCTGATTTCACAAGGAGAAATAGGCAAAAGTGTGCATATTCGGTGTTGTAAAATCAGCACTTTACTCTGGGCTGAATGTCTTTCTAATTATATTTTCTTCTAGGGAATGCTTTCAGTTGCCTTTAAAGAGCAGGTGATAAGCTCAGAAAGAATAAATATACTGTAACTAATAATAAACATAATCATTAAAATTATCAACAGAATATTGCTTTGAGGAAATGATAAGCAGCTCAATGTATATAATTTAAATATGGTGGTCAGCCTTTGCAAAAAGATATTCACTATATACAGGCAGTCTCTAGGTTACAAACATCCGACTTAAATACAACTCCTACACAAAAATTGAGCAAATGGAGGGGTATAAAAGTTCGTACACACGATGTGTACGATGTGTACGAACGGCAGATAATCGGCCCATGTATGGGCACTTTATCAACCGAAACGCCCGATCATTTGGGCATGGGTGCCCGATCGCCGGGCAGATCTCTGAACGAGGAGACATTTCGGCCGATAAAGTGCCCGTACACGGGCCAATTATCGTCCGAAACGCCCATTCGTACACATCGTGCATCGCGGGTGTGTACGAAACTTAAGGGCAAACATTGTACAGCATGGGGGTCTGAAGGAGCGTACAGCCAGGTGGTCTACCGGTGGTTGGCTACCCACCTCTGTTTAATGAGCCTCCCAGATGATTGCAAAGCGATCCAGTACCGCAATCCATTTTCAAAAAATCTTTCTAAGTTGCATTTAATAGGTACAGTATATGAACAAACAAACAGATTCTGGTTCACAAACCGTGTACTGCCTGTATCCAAAATAGTAAACTTATACAAAGTGATAATGTACTGTGTATGTATGTTTTTCTTAAAATTGCTTTATGGCATTTCAATTTGATAGTCTGTGTGAACCACCATATTACTATAAATGGCCTCAAATAGAATGTGTATATCCTTTGATGTATTGCAATACAATGTATGTAATTTTACTTTTTATGAGTGAGGATATTAATATGTGCCTTTTACAGGGCTGTATGGACAGGATATGAAGTAATTTCCTGTATAAGCCAATAAAATGCTTGCTAATGTGATTTTTATTTTTATCTGATATCTAAAATTTGTGAGTGTGTCTGTTTTGATATTTAGATATATAAGGGATAATGCACTCCTTACTTATAAGGATATTACACAGCCTTGTGCTTCTATATGGTCAGGGGACTCTGGGGTGTAGTAATAGGTATTATCCTTATATTATATTGTGAAGGGGCACATTATTTCTTATAATACATACCTTTTTGATTCCTTGCCCCCCAGCTCCAGCAGGTCCTGTTAGTGAAGTTAAACACTGGGAAAAAACAGTGAGGCATGAACACTGGAATGGGAGGGGCAGTGGGATACAAAAAACAAGTCATAGTGACATACTTGAGTGATTGTAATAAGGATTCTCGCCACTGCACCATTCTAAATCCAGAGCCTATCTATATCGGCATCCTAAATGCCTCGACCCTGAAATTTAAATACTGGCCATCCAAATACATTGACAGGTAATTTCAACCTATATCCGTTTGTTTTAATCAACTGGATTTTACTTTGCAGACCCTAATGAGATTGTCAGAAGACAAGAAGCAGTGGCTGCTGCCCGGATGAGAATGCAGGAGGAACTCAACACACAGGCTGAACTATACAGAGAGAAACAAATCCGTGTACGTAATTTAAATGAAAAATATCTCCCAAAATTTACTTAATTCAAAATATCCTATAATACTAGCTGGGAGATTTAATAAAAGTTCTTATTGTTAAAAATGGTGCTAATTTTGCCACAACCAATCAGATCTTATGTAACATTTGAAAGATAACATCTGATTGGTTGTGGTAAAATTAGCACCATTTTTAAAATTAAAGCAGGGAGAAGTAATAAAAGTTCTTATCGTTAAAAATTGTGCTAATTTTGCCCCAACCAATCAGATATTATTTAACATTTGAAAGCTAACATATGATTGTCTTGGGCAAAATTAGCACCATTTTTAACAATAAGAACTTTTATTGAATAACCCTTAAGAATTTTTATTGAATACCCTGTAGTTCTTTACTATTATGTATTCGATATTTCACTGTTAATTTTTTAGATAACTGTAATCTACAAACCAGGGCAACATTTGATTTATAGCTAGTCCTGCAGTAAATGTATGGTGAATTCCTTAAATAAGTAACCCGACATAAACCCTTTGCCCCCACAAAAAGAGGCACGTGCCATTAAGTTAATAATTCATCATCTCTATATTCATTTCTCTTTTCATTCTATTAACTATAGATGCTCTTCAGAATTCAGTCTCAAAATACTCTACACTGATAAAGAATAAATCAAAAAAATTCTATTTTATTTTCCTATCTTGAGTCTAAAAGTTGCCAAAAGATCTATTTGTTTCTTTTTTTAAATTCAAATGATTGGTCTGATTGAATATTGTGTAGTTAGCCAAACACCTGGCTAGCAAAATCACATTGATACCAGACAGGGACCTGGATCTATGATAAATTGCATCCTATTGTCACTTTCAGAATGATCCGTGACTTATAATACAAACCAACGTGTGGTTGACTGTCAATTTTCCAATTAGTTTGCTCAGTTCCTCAACTGAGCTGAATTAAAATCTCAATTAATATGTGGCCTGCATCAGGAATTAGGTTAATACCAATAATTGTAACTAGGTAATCGGCAACTAGATTTTATTTTCTGGGCTAAATGGGTTAGGTATTTGGTTACATTTCCCCTGAATGTTCTTTTTATTCTTTTTGATTTAGTCTTAATGTCAATATTATTAGCCCAGGTTGAATTTCCTTCTTATTTCCATATTTCCTTCTCAGCTGCAGGAAGAGAAAAGGCGTAAAAATATTGAAAGCTGGGAACGTATGAAAGAAGGCAAGAGTCTAAAAGATGGTTTCCGATTGAGCCAGGTGAGCTTGTGTTCATTGTACGTTGAAGATTGAAAGGAAAGACACAATAAAGCACAAACAATATATTAGATATATGTTTATTATACAGCAAGCTTCTAACGGCAAGAGGAATGGGCAAGTATACATTTGATTGGTATACTGTCAAGAAAACCAAGGTGTGCATGTATGCTTGTGAAGATTCTCATTCATCCAGGTCATGGTATATCTGTTGTATTCACTTAGATGAACTGGACTTAAAGTTTAGTTCTTAAAGAAATTTTGCTAGTCATCCGACTGGCTTTCTTAATTCAGAGTGACTTGTACAGGTCACCGCATTAAGGCTAAGGGCTGTTATTGAAACAGCAACTGCACCAACGTATGGCCCAGCACAGAAGAGCCAATTCCTCTGGTCAGGACTCAGCCGTGTACCTGCATCTTAAGGATAAAGGACATACCTTTGAAGATTGTAATGTCAGCATCTTGGCAAATGAACAGGACTATTCAAGAGCGGTGTCAAGGAGGCCATTTATGTGAAAATAAAGAAACCAAGCCTGAATAGGGAGGGTTTCAACACCAACTGTCTGCCATCTACAATGCTGTTTTGATACCTGGACAGTTTCGAAAACACCCCTTAGCCTCAATGCATCCACACCTTGCAGAAGGTCCCTAACACCTGGCTGTCATATGCTAATTGGGACTTTCCAGGGTACATAATTGCCAACAGATTCTTCTACAAGTCATTCTGAATTGCGAGCCAGTCGGATGACTAGTGAAACGTCTTCAAGAACTAAACTTTAAGTCCAGTTGATCTAAATGAATACAACAGATACAAGGTATGCATGATTCTAGTTTTTTTCCCCAGTAAGTAATATCTACAGCTACATGTTTAGTGTATTTTACTAGTCTGTTTCTTTAGGGATTTTAAAAATAAAATACCTAAAGATACCTTTTTAGCCCTGTTTGTAAAAGTGTATCAAATTAAATGAAATTAGCAGGAATTGGTCTGTGCAAAATACTAAGTGGTTGATGCACTAAGGCTACTTTCAAGCGAATAGCAAGTTGCCATTAACTGAGTGGGTCCTTGACCGTTGCTGCTAGCAAAGCGCTACATGTAGTGTTTCTTTAGCCGCAAACATATGTAACTGATCACTGTTGCCGCCCACCTGAATTGTTACCAATTGGAAACTAATGCAAATTGATACTGAAAAAAACGGTGTGTTTTCTACATTTGTATGTTTCGGATTGCAACTTCACACCTTAAACTTTGTAGATATTAGAGACAATAGGAATGCAAGCAGAAATAACCTGGCGTTTAAAAGTTCATATCATCTTTTTAAATAAAATGAACTGGCAATGTTATCACTTAATACATAATGTATATTGTTATTGTAACATAGTTGTCATAGTTGAAACTAGCTTCAGAATCCAGCTCCTTACACCACCTCCGTACGGCAACGTAGCACCGCTCAACAGCTTCAATGAATCAATAGCCGGGCTCCGATCCAATTAAAAGTTACATTTATTTAGTGCATGTTTAAAATTGCCAATTAGCAAGTATATAACAATCTGAACAGTCCTCTTACGCGTTTCAGATTTTCATCCTTACTCATAGAGTAAGGATGAAAATCCGAAACGCGTAAGAGGACTGTTCAGATTGGTTATATACTGCTATTGGCAATTTAAACATGCACTAAATAAATGTAACTTTTAATTGGATCGGAGCCCGGCTATTGATTCATTGAAGCTGTGAGCGGTGCTACGTTGCCGTACGGAGGTGGTGTAAGGAGCTGGATTCTGAAGCTAAGTTGGGTTTGGGACGAGCCCCAGGCAGAAGCACGCCAGACAGCATAAAGTGCCGAGACCGAGAGACCGCAAGCACTAGGAAACCGGGTTGCTGGTCAGGCGAAGGAAGGTAAAAAGGCGGCCTTGAGCCATCAAATTTGTGTGTATATCGAAATTTATAGTTGAAACTAGACCTATGTCCATCAAGTATATATTTTATTAGTTATTTTTTTGCATTTCCCCCAAACCCCACTTTTGCATTAAAAAAATTTCAAATACGGTATGTCCCTGAAGGGACTTACCTGACCCAGTCCCTTGCTTCCTAGGTGCTGCCCCCTGCTCCTGTTTCAAGCAAAAATTGGAGCAGAGGGCTTCTGCGCTAACAGACACTCTTCTTCCTGGTTGGGACATTGTGCCTTTACTGACAGCCTCAACCAGGAATTGGAGTGGCTGCAGAGCAGAGAATGAGCGGCAAGGGACTGGGTCAGGTAAATCACTTCAGGGGCATACTTAGAATTGTTAATGCTAAAGTGGGGTTTGGGGGGTGGAGATCATTTATAGCAAAGTTATTTTTTGCCAGGACATGTCCTTTTAAACACCAAAAATCTACATACATAGTAATTTCACCAGTTCTAACTTAAAGGGAATGTCCACCCCCAAAACTGTAATTTAAGCCACTACTGGCCCCACTGTGTATTGTGGTTCTCCTGTAATGTCCCTGTTAAGTCCAGAGAACTAACCACCAGGAGCCTGGCAGAGTCCTTATAGGACTCTGCTTCCTGTCTCTCCTCCGGGGAGAATCTTGCCATGCGTACTGCAGCCCTCCCTCTCCCTCCCTGTTTTGTTCTCCCTCCCCCTAGCACAAAACCCCTTTTCTGTGGTGTAGGGCTCCCTCCACCAGCCCCAACCGCTATAGTAATATTTGCAGAAAATCCCCCGATCATTACTGTTATGTCTCCAAGAGCAAGAAAACACTTGGAATGTAGAGGGAACTTGATTTATTCACACAGAGCAACAGGTACATCACACTTTCTCATCCCATGCTATTCCCTAGCTTACGTCCTGATACTGCCCCTTTTTCCCAGCTTGCCTCTATGCCTTAAAGAAACAGTATTATCTAAACACGTAGATGTTACATCATCCCTCTTTTTTTTTTTAAAGGTTAAACACAAAACATACAAATAGTAATGAAAAAAATAACTGAAACACTGGCATATTAAAATACAGATCAGTTTATATTATGAAAGAGCTTATATTTCCTCAATAAGTCTTGGTGGGGGTTTTCGAGGTCGGCAGGGGTATCGTCTCCTTGAACATGGTTCATCGTGAATCGGAGACTGATCACCACTCCTTGGTGATACTGAAGTATCAGCAGGTACATGGATGCATTCAGGTGATTGAACTGGCCCTCCTAATGTTTGAGGAGACTCTCTGACTCCTGTCTGTGCCTGTGGTATGTTATATCTCTTAAAAAAAAAAAAAAAAAAAAAGAGGGATGATGTAACATCTACATGTTTAGTTAATACTGTTTCTTTAAGGCATAGAGGCAAGCTGGGAAAAAGGGGCAGTATCAGGAAGTAGAATGAGAGCTGTGCAGTCGGCTGTAGATAAACAGGCAAGTGAGTATAACTGGATCCTGTATGCGGAGGACTGGTACAGGTAGTCACAATGGTAAGTATGCTGGTACTCTCCTCGTCGCCAGTTGTTATGTCTCCCTTGTTATATTGTTCAAGAGCAAGAAAACACTTGGAATGTAGAGGGAACTTGATTTATTCACACAGAGCAACAGGTACATCACACTTTCTCATCCCATGCTATTCCCTAGCTTACTTCCTGATACTGACCCTTTTTCCCAGCTTGCCTCTATGCCTTAAAGAAACAGTATTAACTAAACATGTAGATGTTACAATTACTTACCTTGCCTCTCCCCACCGGCATTCTGGATAGCTGGAAGCCGTGTCCGTGATTGGCTGCCTCTCAGTCAATCACAGAGGCAGCTGCCGGTCCGGCCCCTGCTTGCAGTTTCATGCAAGCAGAGGGCCGTGACAGTACCTCGGAGGAGAGAGGCAAGGTAAGTAATGATCGGGGGATTTTCTGCAAATATTACTATAGCGGTTGGGGCTGGGGGAGAGAGCCCTACACTACAGAAAAAATTCAAAAATGGGGTGGACATGCCCTTTAATATATGTTCTGCCTAAAACCTGTGCAATGGGCATTAAGGTTGTGTACACACTACATGCGTGGTATCACAGGGGGAATCATCGCACTTGCAATGTAGTGAGATGTTCCCCTGCGTATCGCATAGTGGTGTGCATTTATTGCTATGGTTTAAATCAGCAAACTGCTGTATGCTGTGCAATAGAACATTGATCACTCCTAGGATTAACACATTTTGGTTTAATTTCACCATTTGAAATCTCTAAAGTATTTATGCTTAGTTGTGCTGTATCTTGAAAACCTGAAGGAACATATAGATGAGTGATACTCCCATTTGATTCAAGTTAACTTAATTTCTTAATTTCTCCTCACCAGGATCCAACCCCCAGCACCTCTGCTCCTTCATCTGAACCAAAGCCTAAGCCAGAACGGAAACCTCTGCGAGGCAGTGGTGAGTATTCTTTAGAAATAAAGCATTTTAACCTGACCCAGCAAATTATTACATACATTTTCTCTTAAACACTTTATTTCATTAAAGGATATAATCCTCTGACTGGTGATGGAGGAGGAGTATGTACTTGGAGACCAGGCCGAAGAGGCCCTTCCTCGGGAGGATGAGGTTAAAGCCCTTGCTGGTGTTTTTACCTGGAGAGACCAGCAAGGTGAAGAGAATGCACCACCTACAATAGTAGTGTCTGTTCCAATGGCCCTTAAGCTGTAGTCGCGTAGCTTCTCGAGGAAAAGAAATGGAACCTGCAGTTTTTACCTCCACGTGGAGTCTTTATGTGTTATGGAGAAAAACGGCAACATTGATTTTTAAGCTATTCTTAAAAAGAATACTGATGTTCTGTTTAACCTGATTAAGCTGGGGATTTGTCACTGTGATCTGGCACTCTGCATGATGTCATCCCTACAAATGGCACTTAAGCCAATTAGGATGATTGATGTTGTTTGGTGGAATGCACTGTATGTATTTTTGTTTGTTTGCTTATGTCTGCGGCTTTAATAGATGCCTTGTACCATCGCCTTTGGGTTGATATCTGTCTTCTAAGGTATTTGTGGCATTGTGATTTGGAGATGTTCCATTGTGCCTTCCACTCTTTTAAAACAGCAGTTGCTGGGGTTGACAAGTTATCTAGAAAGCTAGATAAGAAACAATGACTTGGCAAATTGCATTGCTGTTGTAGAGGGTAGCAAAGGAATGCTGGAAGTAGTTTTAAAACATCTGTCGACCTAACGGTCGGAGATCCCTGGTATAGACCTCTCCTCACTTTCTCTATTCACATTTTTTCCTTAGAATCTACATAAAATATTTTTTAGCATCATAAACATGTAACTTTTCTTATAGTGCCACCTTTCCAGTGGCCATGAAACACAAAGCGCCTTTGCTATTAACAGCATTGCAGATAATGACAGATAAAGCTGCTTTCAGGGACCTTATTAACCCAAGTGACCCCCTTCCACTTTTGTTTTCCTTTACATTATTCCCTTGTTATTATAATTACAGTGTACAAGAAAGAAGTGCTCTATACTGGTGAACTGTTGGAGGAAATAAAATTATTGTACATAATTTTAAATTTACTTTTAGTAAGTTCCAAAACAAAATTAGTAATAATAAGAATAGGAAACAGCACTACCAAAAATCTAACCTTGCTACTAATCTGACAACCATAGAGCTGTTGGAGGAGCAGGGTGGAAATGCAAATCACCCACAGCCATCTAAATTTACTGAAAGATTGGTCTATAAAAAATACTTTCTCAACAAATGAGTTTGGAGATGTCTGCTAAATAGTGTGTAGGTTACTGAAATACAAAACATCCCTTGATTAAAGACAATGCTATTTATATGTAATGTAAAATTAATACATGTTTGAATGTTTAGGAATATGGAAAATCACAAGGTACAATCACTTAAAGGGTCACTATACTCAAACAAATTTAAATTTTTTGAAACTACTATTTGAGAGAAGGAAAATGGTGGTAATCAATATTTATCTAAGATGAATCTGCTGAAAAGTGGTACTGCACTGTGTCCCTGGGGTGCCTGTAATTGCAGGTTAGTATATAAGATGTTGCAGAAAGTGTGCTGGGAGGCAGCTAAAGATCCCAGTAAGAGGTCATGGATTGGGGAATATTTTATAATTTCTGCTTTTGGAGTGACAAGTCTTTCCCTGTAAATGCTGTGATTTCAAATGATGATTTCTCAGAATCTACAGCTTAGATGTAAAAGGTTTTGGAGCAGTGAGATCTTGCTGTATTTTTGAAAATTATGTTTTTTTTAAAAAGTAAAAATACGCTTTAAAGGGCATCTATACCGAAAAATAGGTTATTTTAAATTGACCATAAAAGGAAACTATAATTCTTCCCAACCACCACTATATAGTTTTTTTTGTTGATCTGCCCCCTATTTCTTTAGATATCCAACTTATATTTTAACTGTCAATCAAGTTCTTTGCTCTTAAAAACTATTCTTCTATGAGTAGTTTTACTGTAGCTGGAATGGTGACAGAGTTTTGACAGTTGGGATGCTGTGTGCAGGCTGGACAGTTGCTTTGTGGGAAAAGTCAGGTTGTGGGAGTGGTTAAAAGAGGGAAGGAGGATACTGCTCCTAAACTAAATGTGTGCTGGATTGAAGGTATGCAGCAACACACACAAACTTACATACTTACATGTATTCAATTATAGATTAAGATGAGGCAAAGTCATTTTTTCACTATAGTGTCCCTTTAATACTCACATGAGACCAGTGACTTTAAATCCTTAAAACTGCATTGTAAAATAAGTCACCCATTAAATGGATGGTAAATTTGGATTGATTTTTGTTGCTATGTTATCATTGTGAAATTTAAAGAAAATCTTTGCTCCACAATTTATATTTTAAAAAGACTTGCATAGAAATTTACTGTGATGGCTCACGCTGCCTTTTAGATTCCAGACCTTTGCATCTCAAACCAGAGCTTTCCTCCACCTACTGATGTCCATTCTTCCTGCATCTTTTCATGCAACTGCATCTCCCTTTCTGACTGGTGTGCTATCTTGAACATGCACTTCACCGCACTGTTGGAGTGAGTAAGAACTTGTCACTGCCTGAGACAAACTACCTCGCTCTCCTATTGTCAGGAAGGTGGGAGAGGAGGGTCAAAAGGCAGTGAGATCAAGGGAAGTTGAGCTCTGATAATTGTTCTTGTGAACTGAACCCTTTTTACAGTTCAGTAATCATTGACACCATGAAGAATAAACAATACGTTTAGGCTACCCATGTGATTTAAAAAATAAAAAAAAGCACTTTAAGAACATTCATAATATGTTTGCAAAAAAAAAAATCAACAAAATCATAATTTTAATTTGATCTAAAGAAAGCCCTCTGTACATCACTCATCTACATTGTCTTGTAAAATTCTCTAACACTCGTTAATGGAGAAAACTTTCTGCCTCACATTCAGGAGAACCAAAATATTTTTAAATGTGTATGTGTTCATAAAGTATAACTAATATAGCTAATCTATAAATGTATCCTAAATGTATTTTATCATCTTAAATGAAAATGGCTGTTTATATAACTCGGTTTATCTAACTCCGAAATCAGTAGCATTGTGGGCAAAAAATCTCTTCAATTATGCAGGTTTTTAGTGTTTTTATAAAACTGGTCACAGGTAAGATTGAATGTGCTCAGCTGCAACTGGTATACC
This sequence comes from Hymenochirus boettgeri, assembly GCA_019447015.1. Taxonomy (NCBI): domain Eukaryota; kingdom Metazoa; phylum Chordata; class Amphibia; order Anura; family Pipidae; genus Hymenochirus; species Hymenochirus boettgeri. The sequence continues at coordinate 215,323,596 of CM033471.1, read as the reverse complement.
TGTCCGTGACAAGGAATAGTTCACTAGGAAATAGGACTGGTAATTCCTACCTCCCAAAATTGTTTCTGTGAGGAGCACCAGTCCAAAGAAAACTGATTTTGCCAGTCTTCCTCCTGGCTTTAGCATTATCTTTAATACAGGAATAGACTGGGACTAACCTGGCAAATGAAAACTGTTGGTGCTTCATTCCTGCATTATTTGTGAGGTAGGAATAATCAATCGACATCCCTGTCCCAGGTACTTTTCATTTATAAACAGTTCATTTTGAGTATAGATTTCCTTTAAGCTTGGTGCAGACATAAATGATTAACATTGAGATTCAGTAAAAGTATAGGGAGTTGTCCGTAGCCACAGGGAATGCGGCAGTCCCAAACATACTCCCTATACTTCATCTTTGAAAGATTGTGTCTCATCTTTCAAAGATTGATACTGTGTGTTCCCAGCTTAAAGGTATTGTACACTGAAAAAATGATGTTGCCTCATTTCAAACTATAAATGAATACATGTTAGAAGCATTAAAGTGCACGTGTGTACGAACCTTTACTCTGATGTGTTACTGTTGGTGCATGACTTTAATACGGTACTTGTTTTGCTCAAGCTCAGTCCCCTATCAGACTATCTGACCCTCTGTGAGGGCAAGCATGCTCAGTAATCCCTATGAGGCAGCATTGGGAGAGGGAATTTTCCACCATGCACTTCACGTACCAACTGTCACCATTCCAGCTACAGTAAAACTATGCATAACAGAAGAGTTTATGATACTTGATTAACAGCTGAAATGGTACAGTGATTGTTTCCAGTAATGGGCAATTTAAAAAACAAATTTCCCAGTTTACATACCCTTTTAAGTTGCAAAGATTTCTATGGACCAATATTTCAGTTTTCACCAGTAGATGGAGCTCCTGCACCTTCAACCGGCTGTACACTGTCAATAATGCACCCAAAGATTATAGTAGTAGCAAAACCACTAATAAAGTCCTTCCACTGATTGGGAACCCAAAAAAAGAAAGTTGAGCAGAAGCAAGTATAGGTTCAGGGACAGAGACCCAGATTCCAATGGAATCTCTCTGCTACACATTTGCAGTGTGTGTGCCCATCTTGAGCACAGGCTTGTTCACACTGAGCGTTTCAGTGCTTTTTAACACAGTGAGTATATTATGTGATATTGTACGGACAGTATCGCTAGCAAATAAATAATGTAGAGGAAAACGCATTATAATTGACTTGTATATAAACGCACAGAGGTGCAGACAAAAAAATATGCAGGGAGATTCAATAAAAGTTCTTAACATTTAAAATGGTGCTAATTTTGCCCCAACCAATCAGATCTTATTTAACATTTGAAAGCTAACATCTGATTGGTTGGGGCAAAATTAGCACCATTTTTAAGAACTTTTATTGAATAACCCTGCTTGTATCAGATGTGGGTTAGCATATGCGTTACGTCATGTTGATGTGTGAACTATCCCTACCGGACGCTGAGGTGATATTCTCCAAAAAAAATTCCCAGACGATTTATATTTATTTGTTTCCCACATCTGATCTGGCAAAATATCCACAATAGGAAGTAAAACCTTTAAATGATAGGGGGTTCGGTAGATTTATGGTCGCGATCAGAAATTTATGGTCGCTGCAATGCTCATTAAAAGGTGCAGTATAACCAAATATACCATGCCTTTTTAAATATGGCCCTGATTCTCTGTAACGTAGGTTTCATTTGAGGCCCTTTAAATGCACATTTAACATTTTTATTAAGGTCCATGCAGGATTTCTCACCAACTTCATTAAATGCAAGGCAGTAAAACATAAAAGGAAATACAAAAAACCCACAAAGGAATGTACTTGTATTTTCAGTACATATTAAATGTATTTAAGTTTGCCTTTATCTACCATACACTGAAAATTCCCCAGGAGGCTTGGGATGGTGAACCTGCACCTCTAAATATTCCCAGCATTGCAGCAATACTGTGATTGGACATTGAAGTTATACCTGCTTGGCAGCTTAGGGACAACACATTTTGTTCTATGACTTGCCTTTCAGGAATATATTCCGTTGTTTGCTATTTTAAACACGTTCCGTTTGTACATTTCAGATTTACGTATTCAGTAAACATTCCATTTGTTGGTTTGCATAGCGATCGTAATAAAGTCAATTGTGCAATATTGTGTTACTATAGAAAGATGTATTGTGTGTTTTGAAAGCAAAAAATACCATCCCTCTACTTTTAAACCAGTTACAATGTAATGTGCGTGTTTCTGAAGAATTGGGGTATTTGCTTGGGATTATATAAATTCTTTTCCTGCCTCTACTGGCAATAAAAAAGTAGAGTTGTCACCTGACGATTGAGTTAAGTGTAAATTGCTGGCTGATGTGCATTAAATTAAAAATAGGGCCTAGCCTACTAGTCACCAATAGCACCTAATAAATTGTATGTAGCTGAACATGAAAGCGCATACAAAGGCACACATACAACAGTACATAGTGAAGGACACCAACACTGGCCTGTCAAACCTACTGGCATAAAGAATAGCAATCAGTACAATAAGTAAGGTCTGCCATAATTATCAATTCCATTAGCAGTAATCACTAATCCCAATTTCAGAGCAAATGTGGACAATATCTGGGTAAAATCACAAAAGTAAATATTGAAAAAAAAATAGGCACCATCTAACTTATGGCTGGGAAAAGTTGGGAGCTATGCAGTGATATAAAAAATAAAGGATGAGAGCATCTATAAGCATTTTAGTATTATAAGTGTGAAAAGGACAGATTATATAAATAGCATGCTTTTTTATTTTTTTACTTATCTTTATTGGTATGCATACAATCATACAATGCAACACAGGATGAAGCATTAAGAGACATTCTAGATGATTCTAGTCTTTAAGTGTATGTATACTAAAATAAATGACTGCGTCATCATAATCTATAAATAAATACATGTAAGTGCCACTTACTCTGAGGTGTGTGTGTTGCTGCATGCATTCAATACAATACTTTTTTTGCTCAGGCTCTGACCACTGACCTGACTATTTTCCCTCATACCAACTGTCAATACTGCATACAGCACACCAACTGTCAAACCATTCCAGCTACTGCAAAACTGCTTACAGAAATGCTAAAACGTAAGATGGTTCAGATTGGATATCTAATGTAATAGGGGGCAGATCAACAAATAAAAACAGTACAGTAATAGTTGGGATGAATTATAGTTTCCACTAATGGGCAATTTAAAAAACAAAATTTCCAGTGTACATACCTATTAAAGGGGGTGTCAACCCTTAAAAATTGATCATATGTCTGTTACCAGACCCCAACTGATATCCTGTATTCAGCACATTATTAGATGCATTATTAACCAGATGTTTAAGTATAATTATTGGCTCCAGTCTGGCAGGCTCCTCCCTCTGTGCAGTTAATCAGGCTGTGACTGCTGACATCACAACTAATCTTTGACTGCTGTTCTCCTTGTTGCCTCCACTACACAAGCTCAAGCTTATAAAAAAGATTATTAGGCAGGAGGCAGAAACCTTTGCCAGAATTGAAAAGAACTTATTAAATATCTGCATGTTAAAGTTAAAGGGCATGTCCAGCCATAAAATACAATTTTACCAATGGGTAAATCCCATTTTAATCACCTTCCCCAAAGATGTGCTTGAAGTTACTTACCAAACTCTGCCCCTTGCCGCCTCCTGCTGCTGTTACAAGCTTGTTTTCGAACAAGCACATCAGCAGTGATGCGGTGTTGGCAGCTATTGTCCGTGACATCACCAAAGCGACTTTGACAATTGCGACCAGGAAGCAGAGCGGTGAGGGACCATGTAGGGTTTGGGGGACTGCTGCACCTATAGGTAAAATATTATGGCTGGACATGCCCTTTAACTAAATAACTTTTTAATCTCACTCTAACAATATCTCTTGATTAAACTGTGTTGTATACAAGGTTGCTATTCATACTTCATTCTTGTTGTTTTACAAGGTTGATGACAAGGATATTGATTATAAGGCCGAGGCCATACTACATCACATAGTAGTCTACCGGAAACATGCACACAAATGCATTTCTGGTGTGCTGTGATTGCGCAATGTTGCACAATCTGGGCACATGTGATTGTGCAAAAAATGCCGATTGCATGCACTCCACTTAGCAGATCGTATTGCAATGTGGGAGAGCGCGTTAAAACTGCAGTGTGGCCTAGACCGTAACTCCTTTTTTTTCAAGTGTCGGACCAAATGGACCTGTATTTTTATTCTCAAAAGAACTACCCCTGCAATTTTCTTTATTACAAAGACAATGGAGATGAATGCACAGCTAAACACCTGGTGCTCAGTGGTGGGGTTAGGGATTACAGAGAATTGGTTTCACTTTTTTAATGGTGATGGGAACAAGGGAAGCTTTTGTTCAAAACGACCTCTCCAGACGTGAACGTGGTACCGACGAGATTGGCCCTTAACCCAGCTTAAAATCTGCTACACACGTGATGCATGTATATGACCACTGACAAACAAACGGCCATTATGGACGACAATTGGTTGTCGTTCATCAACTGAACGGCCACATGCACAAATCTATTGGCCTGGCAAGCCATGTTTTTAGACTGACAACCAACTGGTTAAATGGTTGTGTACAGAGGGTAGTTGCCAATGGGTTCTCTTTGGGAATAAGTTGACAAGATAATATATTTTGTATTTAAGAATATCTCTTTCATTTCTAGTAATATGTTGGAATAAAGAGGATTTTACTTAATTCTAGGTATTATTCATTATTCTTCTTTTGTCTGAGTTTGCACATCTGGAATTTAAATGTTTGCTCATTTTTCTGCTGCAGTTTCCCTTCCTTTCATCTATCGTAGATTTAACATAGGCATTGGTGCTTATTGAATAGAGGTAGAAAATGTTGAAGATAGTCACCCTAGGAGCAGGACTATGTGAAAAATATTTTCAACATAGTTGCCCTTTAATGTAATTGCACACATTCAACAATACCAACGGTTGCTCATGTTTTGTCATTCTTTTTATGGTATAATGTTTCCCTATATAGGCTTTGTTGGTATATATATATATATATGGCTTGGCTTGAGGACGGGCACATCTATCATAGTGATCTCTACCGGACACATTGTGTGGCCTGGTGGAGATTCATTGATGATGTGTTCGTCCTCTGGAGGGGTGACGTTGATACCCTGTCGCGGTTCCACCTGGAGCTCAATGGAATGCATCCAGCAAATAGATATACTATGGAATGGATAGGAATGTACTTACTTCTTGGATATTACTGTATATAAGGACCAGGGACTCCAGACGAATTATACACCAACCGACAGACAGGAATCAACTACTACACTTTGACAGTCAACACCCTATACATACAAAGAGGGCTATACCGATAAGCCAGTTCACAAGAATTGACAGATTAGTTAGCAAAGAACAGGTTAAAATTACTCAAATGCACACATGGAAAATAAATTTAGAAGGAGGGGTTTCCCATGGATGTTATTAAAGAAGCTAGAAATAAGGTACAGAACAAAAGGGATAAACAAGAAAAAAACGAGAAATAAATCTAGATTAACATTTATCACCAATTTCAGTGAGATGAGTGGTGGGATCTCAAATATATTGAGGAGCATTGGAATATTTTGAGGAATGCTTGTCCGGAGATTAGAGAATTCCAGGCTCCTCCTATGATGTCATATAAAGGAACAGGACCTAGGCTCAAGGGTGGTCAATTCAATTCGAATAAAGTCACACACTCGGGGACTACGAAGGGTACTACATGGTTAACCAAGAGTCTAAGTGGAATGCGACCATGTTATAATTGTATTTACTGCCCCTTGGCCCTGCAGGGGAATACGTTTACTATACCCCATACAGGAGAGATATTAATGTGAAAGGTAGTCACACATGTGACACTAAATTGTTATATATGTAATTGTGTGCCCATGTGGCCTACTATATGTAGGCGAAACAACACAAAAGATAAAGATGAGAATGACTCAACATAGGTCCTCAGTGAACACCAGACAAGTACAATTACCTCTGCCCAAACATTATATAGACAGGGCCACTAGCCACTGAAATGAGATTTATGATACTGGAATCCATACCCCTGAATTATGTTGGGGATAGGGAGCTCATTAAAATGTAGGGAGTTTGGTGGATAAAAGGTTGGGCTCTCTACATCCCAATGGATTGAATAGGGACTATACCTATATATTGTTTTTGTAGACTTCTTAGGTCCTGGTCCTGGTGTTCTACATAGAATGTATTTACCAGAGTGTGTAAACAGTTAATATTATGAGAGATCAAAATGGTGTCCTTAATTTGCATATGATGTCATATCCTGTCTATGATGTATAAATGGGATGGCTCTTAATAGCCATCCACTTTCTTGTTCTCATGCCTGATGAAGGGTAACAAAGACCCGAAACGTTGCAACTATGAGAATGTTTGATTATTAAATACAATTGATCTATTGGAAATTGAGTGCTGCTCCTTCCTGTATTTTTTTGGATAAAATTTGGGATACAGCTCCCTATATTGGAGATTTGCACCAACATATAGAAATAATTTGGTGTGCTCTACATTTTGGTTGGATTTTTTATATATATTATATAATAATTATAATATATATATTATATATATATATATATATAGTAGAGATGCGGTAAAGGAACACTCCTAGGGTTATTAAGGAAATCAATTTATTGTGGCAGGGGCGGGTCATTTGAATTGGGTTTGGGTATTTCAGCACATTGTTTGCACTGGCAGATTGTCTTGAGAACGGTCCGGGGTAGGACCGAAACGCGTGACAGCCACAATAAATTGATTTCCTTAATAACCCTAGGAGTGTTCCTTTACCACATCTCTACTGATTATCTCCCTAGGAAGCACCCAGGTGGATGAACAGATGGTGAGTGCCGCTCGCTACTAACCTTTCTGATATATATATATATATATATATATATATATATATATATATATATATATTTTAGAAAAGTCAGTAGCGAGCGGCACTCCCCCTGCATACGTCCACCTGGGTGCTTCCTTAGATGATAATACGTGGAGATGTGATGAAGGAGCACTCCTAGGGTTTATAAGAACCAGTTTTATTATAGTTGTCTACGCGTTTCGTCCGCCACGGACTATCTCAAGACGGTCCGTGGTCAGACCGAAACACGTAGACAACTATAATAAAACTGGTTCTTTCATAAACCCTAGGAGTGATATATATAATATATATATATATATATATATATATATATATATACACACACACACACACTGGCTTAACACGAAGGGCCCATAGATATGTCTTATTTGAGTAGCACTTCCTGTATTGTTACATTGTAAAAATATACTTCTAGGTATTTTCCCAGAAGGCTAGAATTCAGTTTATGTAACGTTATAATGTGAAATTAGTCATGGAATATAAAAGTAAGTTAAATAAGACTGGTTAGACATGCTAGGGATGTTCCAGTGTAAGTATTATCCTTCCAATCCTATTGAAGATAACATCAGACCAAACAAAGAGAAATTCTCATTTGGCAGGAAGAACAGGTGTGGGGAGATACCGTAATAACCTGGTGGTTACATTCTTTCACTAGCTTCAGAAAGCAAACATTAACTAACTTTATTAAAGAACTTGTACAGGGAAACTATTTATATGCATCTTTTTGCAAAAAGACCACTTTGTTGTTGGTTTATCAATAACACTTTACTGGCATTACAAATAAAAGGGGAACTGCAATCAAAAATGTAAAAGCAATTAAAAAAAAAAAAGTTATTTTTCTTACCTGCAAATTGATCCATTATTTAGACTTTTACCTCCAAGGGCTTAAAAGTTCTGACGACTGAAGAATGGGCCACTGCTTCCTTCTGCTGAGTCTCTGACAGGCAGCTCTGTCCTCTACCTCCATTGTAGACATGTGCTGCCACCTTTTTCGCATCATGCATGCCTTTACCCAGGGTCGGTTCTGGCCATTTTGGTACCTTAAGCCTAGTGTCCCCTTCCAAACTGAACTTTCCCTGTCACTGCTTGGATTAATCTGGGTACACACATGAACGAGAAAGAGATGATTAAGTTGAATCTTATGGAATCGCCCCTTTCTCAACAATATGTGTGCTGACAAATGGTCACTGTTGGATGCAGTTGGCCCCCTGTACTTCTTACATATTCTGTCAATTTTCAAAGATTTGAACTGTGTGTACCCAGCTTTAAGCTGGGCACACAGAATCCAATAATTTGTCCTGACTGACCAACATTTCAGTATATGGGTCGGGTGGGCAGAAATATTGGATGGTTTCAAACAAATGATTGGACATGTCAGAAAACCACAATCATGCAGCCCACTATGGACCGTGTGCCTCGTCAACTGATCAGAAGAGCTAAATACTGGGTTGGGACGAAGGATTGGCAGATGTGTACCCAGCTTTAAGATTCGTACACACGTATGATTTTGCAGCTCGGTCGGGGGTCGTTTGTTGACCCGCCTGTTCTTTAAATAAATGAGGTGTCAGGTGACTAGGCCTACAGAACTCCTTAGTAACACATGATTAACACCCGGGTAACACATGGGTAAAGTAAAGGGCTGAACTTGAAGCACATTATGCTCATATTTGACAACTATGTTATGTTTTAATGTTCGACACCGTAGGACTCTGACACAATACAATAACACAATGGGTTAATACAACATACTGGTTATGTAAAAAGAACAGCACCTGTCCAGTTCCCATTGACAAGAATGTGGTCTGGGTAGACCTGTTGGAGCAAGAGCAGTAGGTTTGGTTGCTGTGCTTTTTTTCAAGCCTTTGCTTGCTCAAATGAAGAGAAAAAACTTAATGTATGTATGTATATGTTTATTTATATAGCGCCACTAGGGGACGCAGCGCTGTACAATATAGAATAGAAAAAGTCGTACAAGGGGGACAGTAAATGAATAAATATAGAAAGTATGAGCATCATGAAATATACAAGTGCTTGAAACATGTAACATGAGGAAAGAGGTCCCTGTGCTGTAGAGCTTACAATCTAATTAGGTGGGTATCCAAAATCTTCAGTAAAGTACACTCCAGCACACCTCAAATGGCACGGCCTTTGGTTGGTAGGTGCAACCCTCCCAGCCCTCCACCTCAAGGGCCACAGCAATATGGCAACTGCAAAGAAGTTGGAGGAGCACACTACTACGTTTTCAGTGTTTATTTCAGCAAAATGCAAACATACATATAATTAGGTGGGTAACATTCAGATACATAGGAAAGGGTGGAAGTGCTAAAGTAATATCTGGTGCAGTGTCAACAGTCCTATGTAGTGCTGTGCTCGGAGAGATAGGATGAGAGGTTAGATTTAAACTTGTTTATTGAGGTTTCTTGATGTAGAGAATGGGGAATAGAATTCCAGAGGATGGGAGCCAAAAGAGAAAAAGGTTTGAGGCGAGAGGAGGCAGTGTGAGTGAAGGTCTATATGAGCGGAGGGTACGGGCAGGGACATATGGGGACACTATACAGAAAATATAAGAAGGAGCAGCAAAGTGAAAGGATTTAAATGTTAAGAGGAGGATTTTGTGTATAATGCATTGTTTAATGGGGAGCCAGGTAGGCAGGTAGAGGAGATTTAATTTCCCGATTGTTAGAGAGCGAGATAATGTGCACAGCAGAGTTAAGTATGGACTGAAGCGGAGAACGATGGGAAGCAGTAAGACCTGAAAGCAAAAGGTTGCAATAGTCTGGGTGTGATAAGATGAGAGCATGGATAAGCATAGCAGTAGTCGGAAGAGAAAGGAATCTACTGATTTTCACAATGTTACGAAGAAAAAAGCGTCAGGTTTTAGCAACATAGTTAATGTGATTGGAAAAGGAGAGAGAGGAATCAATAATAACCCCTAAGCAACGTGCCAACTGAATAGGTTAAATGGGGGTGTTGTCCACAGAAATAGAAAAAGGTGGGATAGGACCAGGTTTAGGTGGGAAAATGATTAGTTCGGTTGGGTGTCAGGACAAAGCGTGGGGATGGAAAAATATATTTGCGTATAATTGGCATACAGATGGTAGTTAAAACCAAATGAGCTGATGGCCTCTCCCAGGGAAATGAAATAGTATAGAGAGAGAACAGCAGGGTTCCAAGAACAGAGCCCTACAGAACCACAACATTAAGAGGAACCAGAGAGGATGTTTTATTATCATATGACACTGAGTAGGTTCTGTTTGAGAGGTTGGATCGTAGCCACGATGCCGCTTCATTCCGGATGCCCAAGGAGTGAATAATTTGCATTAGGAGGGAATGATCAACCGTGTCGAAAGCAGAGGAAAGGTCGAGAAGGATGAGAATAGAAAAGTGGCCATTTGCTTTGGAAGTCTGAAGGTCTTTCACAACTGCACAGGGCTGTCTCTGTGGAGTGCGCAGGACGAAACGCTGATTGCAAGGGGTTCAGTAAGTTATGAGAATTAAGATAATTAGTGATATGGGAGAAGACGAGATGTTCCAGCAGCTTAGAGGCTACAGGTAGATGAGAGACCGGGAGGTAGCAAGACAATAGGGGTCAAGGGGGGCTTTTTTGAGTATGGGTTTCACGTGGACATGTTTAAAGGAGGAAGGGAAAATGCCAGATGACAGGGAGACGTTGAATATTTAGGTAAGTATAGGGGTGACTGCCGGATTACAGTGCTTCAGTAGGAAAGAGGGCATGGGATCGAAAGTACGTGTAAGTAAGCGGACATGACCGAAGCAGAGATGAGACCTCTGACTGGGTCACGGGACTAAAAGATTCAAGAGCAGTATAAGGGCGTGTGGGTAAAAGAATCTGAGAGCTATGCTGAGGGTTAGGAATCTGCATACGGATTGACTCTATTTTATTTACGAAGTAGTCCGCAAAGTCTTGGGGAGAGTGTGGAGAGAGAAGAGAGTCAGTGGGCAAGGGACGGGGAAGGCAGTTTAAGATGGAGAAAATGCGGCATGGGTTTGATGTTATTATCTATAAGCGTCTTATAGTATTTTTGTTTTGCTCCCGACAGTGCAGTGTTGAGGCATTGTAGCATAAACTTGTAATGGAGAAAGTGAGCCTGGGTACGAGACTTTCTCCACATCCACTCAGCAGCACGTGTGCACCTACGTATAAAACGGGTTGTGGGACTGAGCCAGGGGCAAGGATTTGAGAGACAGCGATTGCGTGGTTGCAAGGGGGCCAAGTTATAAGAGTTAAGAAGCAACTCAGAGTAAGACATAAGGGTAGAGGAGAGAGAAGCCAGCATCAGCAGATCTATGGCTCGGGTATTACAGACATACATACAAGAAGGGTCAAGAGAAACAGAAGAGTGTTGAGCGAGGAAAGTAATAAGATAGTGATCAGAAAGTGAGACAGAGATGAGACAGAGAGGTTTCTGGTGAAGACAAGATCCAAGAAGTGGCCATCCTTATGAGTACCGGTAGTCGTCCACTGATGAAGATCAAATAAGGATGTTAAGTGAAGAAAACGAAAGGGCCAGGATAGAGCAGAGTTGTCAATGTGACAGTTGAAGTCGCCCAGAATTAGAACAAGACCATCAGTAGAGAGGAAGAAAGCAAGCCAGGTCTCAAAGTCTGAGAGGAATGTAGCTGGGGGAGTCGTGGATGGGGGTCTGTATGCCACAGCTACATGTAGCGAAAGAGGGTAGGAAATTTGAACAGTGTGAACCTCAAAGGATATGAACGAAAAGGCTGGTGGGGGGATGATGACATTAAAACGACAGGCGGGGAGAGAAAGAGGCCAACACCTCCGCCGCGACCCGATGAGCAAGGTGTATGGGAAAGGCGGAGACCTCCTGTAGTAACGTAGGCCTCAATAGCAGAGTCATGTTGGGAGAGCTAGGTTTCAGTAAGGGCAAGTAAGTGAAAGAAAAGGTTGTGAATAATAGTGGATTTATTTGAAAGGAATCGAACATTAAGAAGGGCACAGGAGAAGGGCAGATATGAAGAGGGTATTAGAGGAACGGATAAAAGGTTAGAGGGCATAGATCCACAGAAATGGGGGAGTAAAGGGAGAGTAGGGCGAGGAAAATAGGAAACTGAGATAATACATGGGTCAGGATTAGGAGATACATCCCCAGCAACAAGGAGTAGCAGAACAAATAGAAACTGGATATGTGAGATGGATTTGAGGTGGTGACGTTTATTTGTGTCAGACTGATAGTGGAGTGCGGTGTTGGTAAAGAGCTGGAATAGTGCATGGGAGCAGTGAGCGGAGGAAGAGAGAAGAGATGGTGAGATATGAATAGAATAAGGACAGTGAGATGGAAGAGAGAGGGATGAATTGAGCTTAGGGAACAAGGTAAAAATGACAGTGAGACACAGCCATAGTAGAGACATTATCTGTTTAAGCAGGGGAAATGATGTTCCAAGCTGATGGTAGTTGATCTAGAATTGCAGAGTCCTGTAGTGTTGCTCTCCTTGCTGAACTCCTTTGTTAAACTCCTCTTTTCACTCTTTGCACTGCTCTTTATTATTATTAATTTGGCTTGAAAAAGCCAAATTACTGTTCTTTCTATTTCTTCTTTTTCTTCTTCCGTTTTATTCTTCCGCTTTTTTGGACCGTATCTCCTCCCACAGTTTTTGAGCTAGAGACATGAAATTCGGTACAGACGTGCGGGGCATATAGGAGAAGTGTACTATCTTCTAGCTAAGGAATCCGCGGAAGCGTTATGGCGTTATCGGCGAATTTCCGGACATTTTTTCCCATAGACTATAATGGTAACAATCCTCAAATGTGGATATTTCAAAACAGTTATAATACCGTATATACTCGAGTATAAGTCGATCCGAGTATAAGTCGAGGTACCTATTATTACCTAAAAAATTAGTAAAAGTGATTGACCCGAGTATAAGTCGAGGGTAGAAATACCCCTATCCCCCAGCAGCCTCCATGATCACATAGTCCTAAACCTTCTTCCCTATACAAAAGCCCTTTAAGACCCACCATCATTATTTATCCCCACCATAACCCCATACCCTCAACCCTAGAGGCCCAGAGGCAGCAGGCCAGACCAGGCCAAAAGGAGCAGTCAAATAATAAATTACCTCTTCTCTGATCCAAAGGTCCTGGGCCCACCGGGATTCCCGCTGCTGGTATGTCAGTCCAATCCTGCTGCCGCATCTCCTGATCGTCGCATCCACGGACGTCACTACTCGGCGCCAGGAAGTAAGATAGGCGCCGAGTAGTGACGTCAGTGGATGCGACTATCGGGAAATGCGGCAGCCGGATTCTTCTTCCTAAGTTAGTGATTGACCCGAGTATAATTCGAGGTTCAGTTTTCAGGCTGTTTTTACAGCCTGAAAACAGCCTGAAAACCTCGACTTATACTTGAGTATATACGGTAGTTATTTCATAAATACAAATGGTGATACTCCCAACCCCCCACACAGACCCAGGTACACCCACCCACTGACCTACCTTTCCATTCCCATGGAAGCCATATTTAAAGGGTAACTAAAGTCAAAAAAACTAATTTAGATTTATCCTCAATAAAAGATAGTTTTATGGTTGTAAACACAAAAAAGACATACCCCCTCAACTAGACCCAGGTACACACACCTACTGATTTACTTATCCATTACTGTGGCAGCCATGCTTAAAGGGTAACTAAAGTCAAAAAAACTAATTTTGACCAATCATCAAAAAGATACAGAGAGATTCAATAAAAGTTCTTATCATTGAAAATGGTGCTAATTTTGCCCTAACCAATCAGATGTTAGCTTTCTGATTGATTGGATCAGAATTAGCACCACTTTGGGCTGGGTACACAAAAAAATGTTTTTGTCCCAAACAAGCGTTCACTACAAACTCATCATTCCTATTATTGAGTTTTAAAATCTGCAGCAAACACACATATATTCCCTTCCAAAATGCAGCCCTTCAAGCCAAATTCAAAGTTTATACTTAAACTTTCCCTTTCTAGTTATTAATAATAATTGTTTTACAGACATAGGAAATAAAACTATACCCAGGCCAGCACAATGGAATATATTAATAAGAGTTGCCAGTGCTCTTTACGGCAACCAATCAGATGTTATCAAATGTCTTGATAAATATTGATACAAGATACAGAAAAATGGGATTTATGCAGTAACACTTATGAGCACAGGATAACCAGACACATATTGCACATTACTTCCATAGGCATCTGTAACATTTGACACACTTTCACCTGAATGACCGCCAATACTCTTTATAAGGGTTCAGTCAACTAGGTGGGCATACACATAGTGATGGTATCAGCTCCCTCAACCTGGCATTGACATTACCCTTCTCACTGACCCAACCTAATCCTAACCACCTCTCACATTCCATTGCCAATATAATTACAGCCTATTCCCGTCACCTTATGTCTCACCCCCATTTCCTCTAGACTGTAAGCTCTTTGGGCAGGGTCCTCTTTACTATTGTATCACGGAATTGCTGTAATGAACTCATCATTCTGTGTACTTATATTATGTATTACCTGCGTATGTAATATGTATGATATGTATTACCCAGTATGTAATGCATGACTGTTATTGTAAAGCACCACAGAAGATGTTGGCTCTATATAAATCCATAATAATAATAATAATAAGACTACAATGGTGCTAACATATCAGTATGGACAATAGTTTTAAAGTCTCTTGTCCATCAAGACATGAAAGCTGGCAATGTGATTTGAAAATACTTACTTGTTCCAAATTTGCTGTGTTCCACAATACCCAGAGGATTCCAGTGCTGACCCAACTATGCCTTGATCTCTTCTAACCTTCCTATTTTAACCTTTCTATTTTCACACAAGGAGTTACAGGGGATAAGCCTGGATCTGAAGATTTGTACTGTGGCAGTGCCTGAGACGTCTATGTATTCGTTTTCAGTGGGCCCACAGTGCATGAACTCCAGCAAAGGCTTCCCTTAATGCTCCCATAATGCAGTTCTGAATGTGGCCTTTCCCAATAGAAAAACCTGCACTATTAAACAATACTTCTTTATAAATTTCTACAGTAAGTTTGCAAACCTGTGTCAGAACATTTCTCACTGCAGCTAACATTAGAATAACTAGAAAAGTCAAACTCTCCATTGAAAACTTAGGTGGATGAAGAAATCAATATGTGGCCCATGTACTCTCCAGTGCCTAACCCACCATGAAACACTCTCCATGAAAAAAAGTTTCCATCTTCTTCCTTGCTTGCCGACCACCACCCACGGGCTCTTTACGAGCTCACACAGCTGCAAAGGGAGCTTACAGAAGTACAATAAGAAGTCATGAGCTGCTGACAAGGATAAGAATTTGGATTACTGCCTTTATAGGACAATTATTTACACAAATCCTGACAGCAAGAATATGTGTAATTCTCAGACACTGGAAACATCCAGTCTGAGTGATACTTCAGATACAAAAGAGAAGATAGGGCTACCTAGAAACACACAACCCTTCAGCTAACTCATGAAAATAACATCATTAAAGGACATGCCCACCCCCAAAACTAAAATTTTCCCCAAGTGCTGGCCCCACTGTGTTATCCTTACCTTACTCCTCAGCTCCTTATGGTTCTCCTGCAGTGCCTGTTCAAAGTCCCAAAAAGTGAAGAGTAGGAGCTGTCTGTGTGTCATCTGGGGCTTGCTACTTCCTTGTCCTCGATAAGGACATGTGCAGGGGAGCCCTCCCCTTTCCTCCCACCTTCTGGATCCCTTCAAGCAGAGTTATCTTCAGAAAAGATATTTTCTGTAGTGCAGGGCAACTCCCCCCTCCAACCCTAACCGCTAGATTTTTAAGTAAAAAAGCGCACAGAAATAGACGTACCAAGCTTTGTTCATTCTGCTCACTCCTGACTCTCAGCCAATCGCAGTCAGGGCTGTGATTCGGGCAGAGCTGCTATTGCAATAGAGGCAGAGGGCCAAGGGAATGATGTTGATGTAAGTTGATTTATGGTCTTTTTTTAACATATAAACATGGTGGTTGGGGGCCGGTTCGCTACACCACAGCACACAGCATTTTGGGGGTGTAGATATCCTTTAAAGGGCATGCCCACCCCAAAAAAGAAAAATGTAGAGGTCCCACAAACATGTAAAAACACCATACCCCCTCTTCTTCTTTGCGCTGTGAAGGCACTCAAAAGACTTGCCTCTGTGAATGCAGCCACTGGACATTCACCCGTCATGGCCCTGACTGCAAAGTAGATCCAGAAGTCTGTGAGCACAAGCAAGAATAGGTTAGAAGGGGGTGATAAGGAACGGGAAAAATATCTCAGTTGAGTATAGGGCATTTTTTGTTTTTGGGGTGGACATAACCCAAAGTAAGGGAACTGCCAGCACCTCAAAAGGTATAAAGTTCTTAAATTTCCTATATGAGCATTTTCTTTCAAGTTCCTACTAGACAGAATGCGTTGTTGGATCTGGTGATATCTAATAACCCTGAGCTCATTTTGGAGATGAGGGTAATGGGAAGCTTAGGGAATAGTGACCATTATATAGTGTCATTTAATATAGGTTGCAAAAAACTAAAGTGCCCTGGGTTAACAAAAACTTTTAACTTTAGCTAACTTTAGCTAATTTTATGCTGTTAAAGAAATCGCTCAAGCTCATAGACTGGGGGGAACTGTTTCTAGGTAAAGATACTGAGCAGATGTGGACCACTTTTAAAGGGATATTAAACTATTACATTTCTAAATCTGTACCTTTAGGTAACAAGTGTAAAAAAATGAGGTCCAGTCCTGCATGGCTTAATGCTCAGGTAAAAAGGGAAATGGAAAAAAAAAAGGCTTTTAAAATTTTGAAAACAGAAGGCACAGAACAGGCTTACAGGGAGTACAAAAGCTGTAATAAAGAGTGCAAGAAAGCAATTAAACTAGCTAAAATAGAAAATGAAATACGGATTGCCGAACAAAGCAAGTCCAACCCCAAAATGTTTTTTAAGTATATAAATGGTAAAAAGATGAGGACTGAGAATGTGGGACCATTAAATAATAGAGCTGAGGTGGTTGTAGAGGATGCCGAAAAGGCTAATCTGCTAAACCGTTTTTTTACATCGTTTTTACTGTTGAGAATCCTTGTCCTTACAGTAGGGATTGTAATAATATGGAGGGAAGAAATGAAGAGTATTCACATTGGCTAACAGAGGATATGATACGGAAACAATTAGACAAAGTTAATATCAATAAAGCGCCAGGAACAGATGGATTGCATCCTCAGATTTTAAAAGAGCTTAGTTCAGTTCTATCTAGACCACTGTTTCTCATCTTTTCAGATTCGCTTTTGTCTGGGGATGAGCCCCTGGATTGGAAAAAAGCCAATGTAATACCAATATTCAAAAAAGGTAGTCGTTCACAGCCTGGAAACTATTAGAACCTGTAAGCCTAACATCAGTGGTAGGGAAGGTGATGGAAACTTTGTTAAGGGATATATCCTTGACTTTGTCTCCAGAGTGACATCTTATTAGTAGTAGTCAGCATGGATTTATGAGAAATAGATCATGCCAGACAAATTTAATTGTTTTTATGAAGAAGTGAGTAAGAAGTTAGATTCAGGCACAGCAGTGGATGTGGTATATTTGGATTTGCAAAAGCTTTTGATACTGTGCACATAGGTGACTAATGTATAACTGAGGACTGTTAGCCTTGAAGAAAACATTTGTTCATGGATAGAGACTGGTATTTGAATCGCAAACAGAGTGGTGGTTAATGGCTACATCTATGTGGGCTAAAGTTCTAAGGGGAGTGCCTCAGGGTTCTGTACTGGGGCCGCTTCTGTTAATCTGTTTATAAATGACTTAGAAGGGGGCATTGAGAGCAAGGTCTAAGTGTTTGCTGATGACACTAAACTATGCAGAGCTTTGGAAAAGTCCAATGATGTGCAAGTGCTGCAAGCAGACCTAGATAGATTATCAAAATGGGCAGCAGAATGGCAGATGAGATTCAATGTTGATAAATAAGGTGAGCATTTTGGATTTAATAATCCCTGTGCCACCTACACCAAATAACTTGTGTGTGCATCTGTAATGGAAAAAGATTTGGGGGTTCTGGTAGATAACAGACTAAAGCTAGGTACACACAGACCAGATTTCTGAAAGATGAAGACAAGATCTGCAAGATCCTGTGCCACTCTTCAAAGATTGCATACACAGTCCCGAGCGTTCTCCTATGAACTTCATAGGAGAACGCTCGGGACTGTGTGTTTCCATCGGCCGCGCTAGACTCCTCTATAGGAGACAGCGGGCCAATGGAATTTTCGGCCTTTCCCGAACGAGCGTACGGTGACCCGATCGTTCGGCGGCCGCGCGCTCGTTCGGGAAACAGCGTACACACATAACGATAAAGCCCCGATACCGTCGGATCCGACGGTATCGGGGCTTTATCGTTACTGTGTGTACCCAGCTTAGCTATAGCAAAACAATGCCAGGTAGCAACGGCTAGAGCTAGCAAGATACTGTCTTGTATAAAAAGGGGAATAGATTCAAGAGAGAAAAATATTATTCTCCCTCTTTACAAGGCACTGGTAAGGCCTTATTTGGAATATGCGGTGCAGTTTTGGAATCCCATATAAAAAAGGGACATCTTGGAAATTGAGGCAGTTCAGAGAAGAGCAACTAAATTAATAAGGGGAATGGAGGGGCTTGAATATGCAGGCAGATTAGACAAGTTAGGGCTGTTTACATTGGAGAAGTGACGTTTACGTGGGGACATGATAACCTTATACAAATATATTAATGGCCCATACAATGAACTCTCTGGTGCATTGTTCACTAATAGGTCATATCAGAGGACTTGTGGACATCCTTTAAGGTTGGAAAAAAAGAAGTTTCATTTTCAGGTTAGGAAAGGTTTCTTTACAGTGATAACAGTTAAACTGTGGAACTGTCTTCCAGCAGATGTGGTAATGGCAAGTTCATTGAATAGCTTTAAAAAAGGCCTGGATAAGAGGGTGAATAGGTTGGACTTGATGGACGTATGTCTTTATTCAACCTTAATTACTATGTTACTATGTTACACAAAGGCAGTATTTTGAAATGATTGGCACAGTACAAATCGCCACTGCTATTTCAGTGTAAATCAACCTGTGTGTACCTAGCCTATAACTGTCATGAGTCTTAACCTGGGTTCAAGACATTTTATATCTAGTAGATCACAGACAGAATTTGTAATGTTAGGGACACACAAGTTGATATTTCGACATGACTGACTGATATTTTGGTATTTCGGTCAATTGGGTCAAAATATTTATAAATTTCAGACACTTGTGCAATCTTCCTATTTTACAGGGGCGGATGATATTTTGACCTGGCCGACTCTTGACCTGTGAATCGGGTTGAAATATCGACCCATGTACCCAGCCCAAGATTCCATCTGTGATCTTTTAAACACATGGCTATACACAGTCCTGAGCTATCTTTCCTATAAAAACATTCAGGGTTAAACACTTACCAATCGTGGTAGACTCCCTATACTACAGTAAAGGGAGACGACAGTGACCAAGAGAAATTTTCGATATATAACAACTGTTTCTGACACCGACAGTGAATCTTCGTTGTCCTTGTGATTGGTTGTATTTTCTGTCTCATGTAGCCGATAAAGGATGGTCCTGTGTGTACCCAGCTTTAGAACATGCACCATTGGGCTGAAAGTCTACACTACTGTTTACCTTGAAGTCCCTGCAATGGAATGTACCAGTTGGGGGAGAAAGATTGGGATCAAATCTTTGTTCAATTCAAATAGCAACAGTCCTTCTGGTTTAAACTTTTTACCCTAATGCCTGCCAAACAGTTCAGATCTAGAGGATGCCCAGTCAGAAAAAAATCCTAGATCAACAAAAACATTCAGGGAGATTTAATAAAAGTTCTTATCGTTTAAAATGGTGCTAATTTTGCCCCAACCAATCAGATCCTATTTAACATTCGAAAGCTAATATCTGATTGGTTGGGGCAAAATTAGCACCATTTTAAACGATAAGAACTTTTATTGAATAACCCTGATTATGTATTAATTCCACTTTTTTCATTTTAAAAATGTATATAGCCCTCCCATTCTCTTTCCATGCTCTTTAAAGGGTAACTGTGGTCTCCATGCAAGTGTCCTCTATTTAAAATAGTTCTCTTATACCTTTCAAACAAGCCTAAGATGATGTCTCTAGCTTCACTGGATCACTGGATGTTAAGTTATAGGCTTGTAAATTTACATTTAGACAGTCAGGATAAGCAAGAAAGTGTGTAAAAGTCACATGATGTTTTGGTGCTGTCAAAGCTCACAGTGCTAGTTGGAAACACCCCCTTTTATACTGCTATAAGTTTGCATAGATTGCAGCCATGATCCTGGAGTTGTTTTTAATAAAGGGCACTTGTATGGAGACCACAGTTACCCTTACGGGCTGGACAGGCAGCATCTCCTGTTATTGGCTGAGACGCCGTCTTTCAGCCTATCTCAGGAGACACTGCCGGTCCGGCCCATTTTACTTGCTGGTAAGTACATGCTATCAGCATCTTTAAAAAGTAAAAACCTCACAAGGTTGAGGTTTTGTGGGGGTTGTCACCAAAATAGTTTTTTTGGGGGGTGGACATACCCTTTAAAGGAGAACTAAACCCAATTTTTTGTACTCCAGAATCTGAAAACAACCCCCCTAAAAACACCAGTAAGCTATAAAATCCAACTTCGGTAAATCGTATTATAGTAAATGTAAGCCTGTTAAAAACTGGATGTAGTATCTGTGTGTATGTGCAGTGTCAGACCACACCTCCTGACCTCAGTCACATGCTTCCTTGCTTAATCTATACTGTAAAAGGATTGGCTAGAGATTATTAATGGGTGTGACCAACTGTAACAAGGTTCTGCCATAGCTAAGGACTGAGCATGTGCAGAACATGTCATTGACCAAACTGTGTGATGCTAGAATGCTGTGAAGTAAAGCGCAAACCATATGTTATTTAGGTAAATTTCCCAGTGTCTGTATCAAAATGAGAGGTAAGACACAGATTACTGGTTTTATATCAAGGTGTTCTGCCTTCTGGTTCAGTGTTGTTCTGCGGCTTTAGTTGTCCTTTAAATGATGTCCACAAGTCCTCCGATATGACCTATTAGTGAACAAAGCACTAGACAGTTTATTATATGGCCCATTATTTTTATTGTTATTGTGGATTTATATAGCGCTGACATCTTCCGTAGTGCCTTACAATTACATGTATACATTCACATCAGGCCCTGCCCCAAAGAACTTACAATCTAAGCACATTTATTTGACACATACAACCTATCGGTATGTCTTTATGAGTGCCCGGAGGTAACCCACGCAAGCACAGGGAGAACATACAAACTCCTTGCAGATGTATCCAAGGGTGGAATTGAACTCAGGGCCCATTAATATATTTGTATAAAGTTATCATATACCCACTCAAACAACGTTTCTCCAATGTAAAGTGCCCTAACTTGTCTAATCTGCCTGCATAGCAAAGCCACCTGCCATGGAGGATTAACGAATTACCTCTTACCGAACTTATACACATGCATGATTATCGGGGCGAAATGCCTATTGGTTGCGCACGTGAACGCACTCGGGGGTCGCAGGCTGTGGCCAAAATGGGACAACTGCACGAATCTTAAGTTTATTATCTACCAGAATCCCCATATCTTTTTCCATTAGAGATTCACCGGCAACCGCGTTTGTAATTGGCTGAGAGGCAGCCAATCACAGACGCGTCTGCTGGCTATGAAGACAGCCGTGGTAGCGAAAGGGCTGTAAATATGATTCTGATGCTTTTTTTTAAAGATATAACTCGGCAGTTAGGGGTGGGCAGGGAGGAGCTACAATATGTAAAAAGCAATTAATGTTAGGTGGAAGGGCAGGCATGGGGGGATAAGGAGGGTGGAGAGATGGGAGAAAGGGCTTCCCTGCGCATGTCACAATCCCTCCCGGGGCAAGAGAGGAGGCAGAAACATTTTTGCAGGAAGACAGCTCCTACTGTTCAGTTTCCTGGACTTTGGTTTGGGCAGCCATTGTAGGGGAACTAAAGGGGGCTGAGGAGAAAGGTAAGGATTTTTTAAAACTATACAGTGGGGCCAGTAGTGTGTTAAATTTTAGTTTTGAATGTGGGCATGCCCTTTAACACAGTTATTTATGGTGTAGGTGGCACAAAGATTGTTAAACAAATGCATCACCTTTTGATAATATATCTAGGTCTGCTTGCAGCAATTGCACATCATTTAAAGTTTCCAAAGGAACTCTCCAACTTTAGCCCACATCGATGTAACTTGCATTCCTGCAGGGAACCCCTAGGCGTCCCTGAGATCTTGCATGGGAGTCCTCAAGAGATTGACAGAAATTGTATGGATCCTAGACATCCCACCCTGTCAATTTGTGCTTCTGGCCAGGGTGGGAGAGGGGGCATGGCAACTCTGCGTGATGTCACTGATGTCATGCAGTGGGTGGGGCATGAATGCTAGGGAGTGGGGGAGGCAGAGTTATGGGCGTTACTGGGCATGGCATGAGCACAAAAAAGGGGGCATAACAGGGAGATTTAGAACTCCTCTCCGGGAGATTCGAAGGAGACTCCTGGAGGATCCAGGAGGGGGCGGGATACATGGGATCCACCATTTTGATGAATACAGACATATTTTTCTATATACTTATCAATGTTCTGTATGAATTATGTTTGGTGTATTGATGTCTGAGAGATCAATAAAAATAAGTAACGTTTTTATGTAAGGGTTAAAAAACATTGAATTATCGGTGAATTAAGTGCATTTTTTTTAAATAGAGATATATTGATAGATCTATTATTTGTATAACCTACCCCTGTGGTGGATTTCTATGGGAGGAACTGTAAGATTATAGCCTTATAATCTTACAGTTCCAGGAGGAGAAGGAAACCAGAACCCACAAAGGGGTAGGTTATAATAAATAATGCAAAATGAACTGTAAATTAAAGGGTATGTCCACCCTTAAAAATATTTTTTGACATATGATTCCCCCTGTCCCCCCAGCCCCAACCGCTCTATTTGTATTCTCAGAAAGTGCCCCAAACTCTACTTACCTCCCCTCTTTCCTCCGCCGCGCTGCCGGCCCTCTGCTTGCGAGAAAATGCAAGCAGAGGGGCGGGAATGGCAGTCGCGTCTGTGATTGGCTGAGCGGCAGCCAATTACAGACGCGGCTGCCAGGAGTTCTTTGCAGCGGGGGAAAGAGGGAAGGTAAGTAGAGTTCGGGGCACTTTCTAAGAATACAAATAGAGCGGTTGGGGCTGGGGGGAATCATATATCTAAAGGGATTTACACTAGGGGTAGGGAATCCTAAGAGGGAGAGAGAGGGAGGGGGAGAAGGGCTGCAGTAAGCATGCCAAACTTCTCCCGGAGGCCAGGTAGGAGGCAGAGTCCTATATGGACTCTGCTATCCTCCTGGTGGGCAGTTTTTGGGACTTTGGGGGGGGGGGCTACAGGAGAACCTTATGGAGCTGGGATGTGAGGTAAGGATTAAACTACACTACACAATGGGGCCAGTAGTGGGGGGGATTATAGTTTTGGGGGTGGACATGCCCTTTAAAGGGATATTAGAAGTCACCTTGGAGTTCTGTGCCCTGTATAAAAGGTATTCAGCCTGCAGCCTCGTACTTTTATATGGCCACGGAACTCCTTGGTGACTTCTAATATCCTTATAATTTACAGTTGGGGGTGCATTATCCATTATATAATTTACAATTGGGGGTGCATTATTCACTATATAATTTACAATTGGGGGTGCATTATCCACTATATAAATTCTGTATTTTGAAAATTGACAAAGATAAATAACAATATATAATCATTTTATGTAGGGGTTCCCCCGAGACAAGAACATTTCAAGAGGTCCCCACAGATAAAAAGATGTTTGAAAACTCCAACTCCCATCTAGTTACCATTTCATTACTGTGGAGAGGCCAGCCCTAGTTCCTTAATATACAATCACCATCCTGCAGTAAAGCTAGGTACACACCTAGCGATTTTTCCTCCTGACCGACCGTTTGATACTTTCGAACGGTCGGCCAGGAGGAAGGACTGTCAGTCGTGGCAAAAGCAGCCGCGTCCGATAGTCACCGCGACCGATCGTGCGGTCCATAGAGGACCGCACGATCGGACGAGGTTTTCCACCCTGTCCGATCGTCCTTTCGTCCGATTTGGACGAACAGTCGATCGGACATGGGCACATTTGCATGCGATAATTTCGGTCCGATCGACCGATACACTGAACTATCGGTCGATCGGACCGAAATATCTCATCGTGTGTACCCAGCTTTAGATCTGTGCCTCCTACAATCACCATCCTGCAGTGAGATCTATAATGAGATCTGTGCCTCCTACAATCACCATCCAGTGAGATCTGTGCCTCCTACAATCACCATCCTGCAGTGAGATCTGTACCTCCTACAATCACCATCCTGCAGTCAGATCTGAGCCTCCTACAATCACAATCCTGCAGTGAGATCTGTGCCTCCTAAAATTGCCACTCTGCAGTGAGATCTGTGCCTCCTACAATCACCATCCTGCAGTGAGATCTGTGCCTCCTACAATCACCATCCATCAGTGAGATCTGTGCCTCCTACAATCACCATCCTGCAGTGAGATCTGTGCCTCCTTACCTCACACCATCCTGCATGAGATCTGTGCCTGCCTACAAGCACCCATCCCATGCAGTGAGATCTGTCCTCCTACAATCACCATCCGCAGTGGATCTGTGCCCTCCTACAACTCACAACCATCCTGCAGTGAGATCTGTGCCTCCTACAATCACCCATCCCAGTGAGATCTGTGCCTCCTACAATCACCATCCAGCAGTGAGATCTGTGCCTCCTACAATCACCATCCAGCAGTGAGATCTGTGCCTCCTACAATCACCATCCTGCAGTGAGATCTGTGCCTCCTACAATCACCATCCTGCAGTGAGATCTGTGCCTCCTACAATCACCATCCTGCAGTAGATCTGTGCCTCCTACAATCACCATCCTGCAGTGAGATCTGTGCCTCCTACAATCACCATCCTGCAGTGAGATCTGTGGCCCCCCTCCTACAATCACCATCTGCAGTGAATCTGTGCCTCCTACAATCACCATCCAGCAGTGAGATCTGTGCCTCCTACAATCACCATCCTGCAGTGAGATCTGTGCCTCCTACAATCACCATCCTGCAGTGAGATCTGTGCCTCCTACAATCACCATCCTGCAGTGAGATCTGTGCCTCCTACAATCACCATCCTGCAGTAGATCTGTGCCTCCTAAAATCACATCCTGCAATGAGATCTGTGCTTCCAACAATCACCCCTGCAGTGAGTCTGTAATGAGATCTGTGCCTCCTACAATCACCATCCTGCAGTGAGATCTGTGCCTCCTACAATTACCACCCTGCAGTGAGATCTGTGCCTCCTACAATCACCATACTGCAGTGATTCTGTTGCCTCCTACAATCACCACCCTGCAGTGAGATCTGTATGAGATCTGTGCCTCCTACAATCACCATCCTGCAGTGAATCTGTGCCTCCTACAATCACCACCCTGCAGTGAGATCTGTTAATGAGATCTGTGCCTCCTACAATCACCACCCTGCTGCAGTGAGATCTGTGCCTCCTACAACTTACCACCCTGCAGTGAGATCTGTGCCTCCTACAATCACCATACTGCAGTGAGATCTGTGCCTCCTACAATCACCACCCTGCAGTGAATCTATAGATCTGTGCCTCCTACAATCACCATCCTGCAGTGAGATCTGTGCCTCCTACAATCACCACCCTGCAGTGAGATCTGTAAGAGATCTGTGCCTCCTACAATCACCACCTGCAGTGAGATCTGTGCCTCCTACAATTACCAACCCTGCAGTGAGATCTGTGCCTCCTACAATCACCATACTGCAGTGAGTTCTGTGCCTCCTACAATCACCACTCCTGCATGATACTGATGAATCTGTGCCTCCTACAATTACCACCCTGCAGTGAGATCTGTGCCTCCTACAATCACCACCCTGCAGTGAATCTGTATGAGATCTGGTGCCTCCTACAATCACACCATCCAGCAGTGAGATCTGTGCCTCCTACAATCACCATCCATGCAGTGAGATCTGTGCCTCCTACAATCACCATCCTGCAGTGAGATCTGTGCCTCCTACAACACCATCCTGCAGTGAGATCTGTGCCTCCTACAATCATCACCATCCTGCAGTGAGATCTGGTGCCTCCTACAATCACCATCCTGCAGTGAGATCTGTGCCTCCTACAATCACCATCCTGCAGTGAGATCTGTGCCTCCTACAATCACACCATCCTGCAGTGAGATCTGTGCCTCCTACAATCAACCATCCAGCTATGAGATCTGTGCCTCCTACAATCACCATCCTGCAGTGAGATCTGTGCCTCCTACATCACCATCCTGCAGTGAGATCTTGTTCCTCCTCAAATCACCATCCTGCAGTGAGATCTGTGCCTCCTAAACACCATCCTGCAAGTGAGATCTGGCCTCCTAAATCAACCTCCTAGTGAGATCTGTGCCTCCAACAATCACATCCTGCAGTGATCTTATGATATCTGTGCCTCCTACAATCACACCTCCTGCAGTGAGACCTGTGCCTCTACAATACCACCCTGCAGTGAGATCGTGCCTCCTACAATCACCATACTGCAGTGAGATCTGTGCCCTACCACAATCACCACCCGCAGTGAGATCTGTAATGAGATCTGTGCCTCCTACAACACACCATCCTGCAGTGAGATCTGTGCCTCCTACAATCACCACCCTGCATGAGATCTATGAGATCTGTGCCTCCTACAACAACCACCACTGCAGTGAGATCTGTGCCTCCTACAATTACCACCCTGCAGTGAGATCTGTGCCTCCTACATCCCATTGCCGTGAGATCTGTGCCTCCTACAACACCACCCTGCAGTGAGATCTGTAATGAGATCTGTGCCTCCTACATCACCATCCTGCAGTGTAGATCTGTGCCCTCCTACAATCACCCACCCTGCAGTGAGATCTGTAATGAGATCTGTGCCTCCTACAATCACCATCCTGCTGATATCTGTGCCTCCTTCAATCGCCACCCTCCGTGAATCTGTAATGAATCTGTGCCCCTACAATCACCATCCTGCAGTGAGATCTGTGCCTCCTACAATCACACATCCCCTGCAGTGAGATCTGTAATGAGATCTTTGCCTCCTACATCACCATCCTGCAGTGAGATCTGTGCCTCCTACAATCACCATCCTGCAGTGAGATCTGTGCCTCCTTCAATCACCATTCTGCAGTGAGATCTGTGCCACCTACAATCACCATCCTGCAGTGAGATCTGTGCCTCCTACAATCACCACCCTGCAGTGAGATCTGTAATGAGATCTGTGCCTCCTACAATCACCACCCTGCAGTGAGATCTGTGCCTCCTACAATCACCATCCTGCAGTGAGATCTGTGCCTCCTACAATCACCATCCTGCGGAGATCTGTGCCTCCTACAATCACCATCCTGCAGGAGATCTGTACCTCCTAAAATCCCATCCTGCAGTCAGATCTGAGCCTCCTACAATCACATCCTGCAGTGAGATCTGTGCCTCCTACAATCGCCACTCTGCAGTGAGATCTGTGCCTCCTACAATCACCACCCTGCAGTGAGATCTGTGCCTCCTACAATCACCATCCTGCATTGAGATCTGTGCCTCCTACAATCACCATCCTGCAGTGAGATCTGTGCCTCCTACAATCACCATCCTGCAGTGAGATCTGTGCCTCCTATAATCACCATCCTGAAGTGAGATCTGTGCCTCCAACAATCACATCCTGCAGTGAGATCTGTAATGAGATCTGTGCCTCCTACAATCACCATCCTGCAGTGAGATCTGTGCCTCCTACAATCACCATCCTGCAGTGAGATCTGAATGAATCTGAGCCTCCACATACAATCACCCCCTGCAGTGAGATCTGTGCCTCCTACAATCATACCACCCTGCAGTGAGTCTGTGCCCCTACAATCACCACCTCGCAGTGAGATCTGTAATGAATCTGTGCCTCCTACAATCACCTCCTGCAGTGATATCTGTGCCCTCCTACAATCCACCCTGCAGTGAATCTGTATGATCTGTGCCTCCTACATCACCATCCTGCAGTGAGATCTGTGCCTCCTACAATCACCACCCTGCAGTGAGATCTGGAATAATCTTTGCCTCCTAAATCACCATCCTGCAGTGAGACTGTGCCTCCTACAATCACCATCCTGCATGAGATCTGTGCCTCCTTCAATCACCATTCTGCAGTGAGACTCTGTGCCACCTACAACCACCATCCTGCAGTGAGATCTGTGCCTCCTACAATCACCACCCTGCATGATATCTGTAATAGATCTGTGCCTCCTACAATCACCACCCTGCAGTGAGACTGTGCCTCCCTACAATCAACCATCCTGCAGTGAGATCTGTGCCTCCTACAATCACCATCCTGCAGTAAGATCTGTGCCTCCTACAATCACCATCCTGCAGCGAGATCTGTACCTCCTACAATCACCATCCTGCAGTCCAATCGGAGAGCCTCCTACAATCACATCCTGCAGTGAGATCTGTGCCTCCTACAATCGCCACTCTGCAGTGAGATCTGTGCCCCTACATACCACCCTGCAGTGAGATCTGTGCCTCCTACAATCACCACATCCTGCAGTGAGATCTGTGCCTCCTACAATCACACCTGCAGTGAGATCTGTGCCTCCTACAATCACCATCCTGCAGTGAGATTCTGTGCCTCCTAAATCACCATCCTGAGTGAATCTGTGCCTCCACAATCACCATCCTGCAGTGAGATATGTGCCTCCAACAATCACACACCCTGCAGTGAGATCTGTGCCTCCTACAATTACCACCCTGCAGTGAGATCTGTGCCTCCTCCAATCAACCACCACCTGCATGAGATCTGTAATGAGATCTGTGCCTCCTACAATCACCATCCGCAGTGAGATCTGTGCCTCCTACAATCACCATCCGCAGTGAGATCTGTGCCTCCTACAATCACCATCCTGCAGTGAGATCTGTGCCTCCTACAATACCCATCCTGCAGTGAGCTCTATATGAATCTGTGCCCTCCTACAATCACCATCCAGTGAGTCTGTGCCTCCTAACAATCACACATCCTGCAGGGAGATCTGTGCCTCCTACAATCACCATCCTGCAGTGAGATCTGTGCCTCCTCAATCACCATCCATGCAGTGAGATCTGTGCCTCCTACAATCACC
Organism: Hymenochirus boettgeri; assembly: GCA_019447015.1. Lineage (NCBI taxonomy): Eukaryota > Metazoa > Chordata > Amphibia > Anura > Pipidae > Hymenochirus > Hymenochirus boettgeri. The sequence goes on along the minus strand of CM033471.1, from coordinate 215,294,402 downwards.
ACCTGCAGTGAGATCTGTACCTCCTACAATCACCATCCTGCAGTGAGATCTGTGCCTCCTACCACTCACCCCCTGCAGTGAGATCTTGCCTCCTACAATCACCATCCGCATGTGAGATCTGTGCCTCCTACAATCACACCATCCGCAGATGAGATCTGTGCCTCCTACAATCACCATCCTGCAGTGAGATCTGTGCCTCCACAATCACCATCCGGCAGTGAGATCTGTGCCTCCTACAATCACCATCCTGCAGTGAGATCTGTGCCTCCTACAATCACCATCCTGCAGTGAATCTGTGCCTCCTACAATCACACCACCAACCCTATCCAAGACATCTGCAGTGAGATCTGTGCCTCCTACAATCACCATCCTGCAGTGAGATCTGTGCCTCCTACAATTCACCACCACATCCATACAGTGAGATCTGTGCCTCCTACAATCACCATCCTGCAGTGAGATCGTGTGCCTCCTACAATCACCATCCTGCAGTGAGATCTGTGCCTCCTACAATCACCATCCCACATCAGCCCTGCAGTGAGATCTGTGCCTCCTACTTCACCATCCTGCAGTGAGATCTGTGCCTCCAACATCACCATCCTGAAGTGAGATCTGTGCTCCCATACAATCACATCCTGCAGTGAGATCTGTATGCGTGCTCCTACAATCACCATCCTACAATCAATCCCCAACACCATCCGTGCATGAGATCTTTGCCTCCTACATACCATCCGCCACACCTGCAGTGAGATCTGTGCCTCCTACACACCATACTGCATTGAAGATCTGTGCCCCTACAATCACCCCCTGCAGTGAGATCTTCATGAGATCTGTGCCTCCTAAAACACATATTTCCATCACATCCTCATCCTGCAGTGAGAACTGTGCCTCCTACAATCACCACCCTGCATAGATCTGAATGATCTGTGCCTCCTACAATCACCACCCACCCAACCGACACCAATCAATGAACCATCACACCATCACAATCACCAATCACCCCCAACACTCACCACACCAAATCCCCACAATAGCACGCTCACCAGAAACCTGCATGAATCTGTGCCTCCTACAATTACCACCCCCCTGCAGTGAGATCTGTGCCTCCTACAATCACCATACGCAGGTGAGATCTGTGCCTCCTACAATCACCATAATCCCCACCCACCCGCAAATGCATTGAGAATCTGTAATGAGATCTGTGCCTCCTACAATCACCATCCTGCAGTGAGATCTGTGCCTCCTACAATCACCACCACCCTGCAGTGAGATCTTATGTGGCCTCCTACAATCACACCACCTGCAGTGAGATCTGTGCCTCCTACAATTACCACCCTGCAGTGAGATTCTGTGCCTCCTACAATCACCATACTGCAGTGAGATCTTGTGCCTCCTACAATCACCACCACCCTGCTGAGATCTGTAATGAGATCTGTGCCTCCTACAATTCACCACCCTGCAGTGAGATCTGTGCCTCCTACAATCACCACCCTGCAGTGAGATCTGTAATGAGATCTGTGTCCTCTGACAATCAATCACCATCCAGCAGTGAGATCTTGCCTCCTACAATCACCATCCAGCAGTGAGATCTGTGCCTCCTACAATCACCATCCTGCAGTAGATCTGTGCTCTCCTACAATCACCATCCTGCAGTGAGATCTGTGCCTCCTACAATCACCATCCTCAGTGAGATCTGTGCCTCCTACAATCACCATCCTGCAGTGAGATCTGTGCCTCCTACAATCCACCATCCTTCAGTGAGATCTGTGCCTCCTACAATCACCATCCTGCAGTGAGATCTGTGGCCTCCTACAATCACCCCATCCCAGTGGAGATCTGTGCCTCCTACAATCAACATCCTGCAGTGAGATCTGTGCCTCCTAACCATCAAACCCCATCCTGCAGTGAGATCTGTGCCTCCTACAATCACCATCCTGCAGTGAGTCTGTGCCTCCTATAATCACCATCCTGCAGTGAGATCTGTGCCCCTAAAATCACCATCCGAATGAGTATCTGTGCCTCCAACAATCAACATCCTGCAGTGAGATCTGTAATGAGATCTGTGCCTCCTACAATCACCATCCTGCAGTGAGATCTGTGCCTCCTACAATTACCACCCTGCAGTGAGATCTGTGCCTCCTACAATCACCATACTGCAGTGAGATCTGTGCCTCCTACAATCACCACCCTCAGTGAGATCTGTAATGAGATCTGTGCCTCCTACAATCACCATCCTGCAGTGAGATCTGTGCCTCCTACAATCACCACCCTGCAGTGAGATCTGTAATGAGATCTGTGCCTCCTACAATCACCACCCTGCAGTGAGATCTGTGCCTCCTACAATTACCACCCTGCAGTGAGATCTGTGCCTCCTACAATCACCATACTGCAGTGAGATCTGTGCCTCCTACAATCACCACCCTGCAGTGGATCTGTAATGAGATCTGTGCCTCCTACAATCCACCATCCTGCAGTGAGATCTTGCCTCCTACATCACCACCCTGCAGTGAGATCGTAATGAGATCTGTGCCTCCTACAATCACCATCCTGCAGTGATATCTGTGCCTCCTCAAATCGCCACCCTGCAGTGAGATCTGTATGAGATCTGTGCCCTACAATCACCATCCTGCAGTGAGATCGTGCCTCCTACAATCACCACCCTGCAGTGAGATCTGTAATGAGATCTGTGCCTCCTACAATCACCACCTCCTGCAGTGAGATCTGTGCCTCCTACAATCACCATCCTGCAGTGAGATCTGTGCCTCCTACAATCACATTCTGCATGAGATCTGCCACCTCAATCACCATCCTGCAGTGAGATCTGTGCCTCCTACAATCACCACCCTGCATGAGATCTGTAATGAGATCTGTGCCTCCTACAATCACCACCCTGCAAGTGAGATCTGTGCCTCCTACAATCACCACTCTGCAGTGAGATCTGTGCCTCCTCAATCACCATCCTGCAGCGTGAGATCTGTGCCTCCTACAATCACCATCCTGCAGCGAGATCTGTACCTCCTAAAATCACCATCCTGCAGTCAGATCTGAGCCTCCTACAATCACAATCCTGCAGTGAGATCTGTGCCTCCTACAATCGCCACTCTGCAGTGAGATCTGTGCCTCCCACAATTACCACCCTGCAGTGAGATCTGTGCCTCCTACAATCACCATCCTGCAGTGAGATCTGTGCCTCCTACAATCACCATCCGCAGTGAGATCTGTGCCTCTACAATCACAGCCTGCTGAGATCTGTGCCTCCTAAAATCACCATCCTGAAGTGAGATCTGTGCCTCCAACAATCAACATCCTGCAGTGAGATCTGTAATGAGATCTGTGCCTCCTACAATCACCATCCTGCAGTGAGATATGTGCCTCCAACAATCACCACCCTGCAGTGAGATCTGTGCCTCCTACAATTACCACCTGCAGTGAGATCGTGCCTCCTACAATCACACCCTGCAGTGAATCTGTAATGAGATCTGTGCCTCCTACAATCACCATCCTGCAGTGAGTATCTGTGCCTCCTACAATCCCCCCTGCAGTGAGATCTGTAATGAGATCTGTGCCTCCTACAATCACCATCCTGCAGTGAGATCTGTGCCTCCTACAATCACCACCCTCAGTGAGTCGTATAGATCTTGCCTCCTACAACTCACCATCCTGCAGTGAGATCTGTGCCTCCTACACATCACCATCCTGCAGTGAGATCTGTGCCTCCTTCAATCACCATTCTGCAGTGAGATCTGTGCCACCTACATCACCATCCTTCAGTGAGATCTGTGCCTCCTACAATCACCACCTGCAGTGAGATCTATGAGATCTGTGCCTCCTACAATCACCACCCTGCAGTGAGATCTGTGCCTCCTACAATCACCATCCTGCAGTGAGATCTGTGCCTCCTACAATCACCATCCTGCAGTGAGATCTGTGCCTCCTACAATCACCATCCTGCAGCGAGATCTGTACCTCCTACAATCACCATCCTGCAGTCAGATCTGAGCCTCCTACAATCACATCCTGCAGTGAGATCTGTGCCTCCTACAATCCCACTCTGCAGTGAGATCGTGCCTCCTACAATACCACCCTGCAGTGAGATCTGTGCCTCTACAATCACCATCCTGCAGTGAGATCTGTGCCTCCTACAATCACCATCCTGCAGTGAGATCTGTCCTCCTACAATCACCATCCTGCAGTGAGATCTTGTCCTCCTATATCACCATCCTGAAGTGAGATCTGTGCCTCCAACAATCACCATCCTGCAGTGAGATATGTGCCTCCAACAATCACCACCCTGCAGTGAGATCTGTGCCTCCTACAATACCACCCTGCAGTGAGATCTGTGCCTCCTACAATCACCACCCTGCAGTGAGATCTGTAATGAGATCTGTGCCTCCTACAATCACCATCCAGCAGTGAGATCTGTGCCTCCTACAATCACCATCCAGCAGTGAGATCTGTGCCTCCTACAATCACCATCCAGCAGTGAGATCTGTGCCTCCTACAATCACCATCCTGCAGTGAGATCTGTGCCTCCTACAATCACCATCCTGCAGTGAGATCTGGGCCTCCTACAATCACCATCCTGCAGTGAGATCTGTGACTCTAACAATCACCATCCTCAGTGAGATCTGTGCCTCCTACAATCACCATCCTGCAGTGAGATCTGTGCCTGAGTGCCTCCTACAATCACCATCCTGCAGTGAGATCTGTACCCCTACAATCACCACCCTGCAGTGAGATCTGTAATGAGATCTGTGCCCCTACAATCACCATCCTGCAGTGAGATTTGGTCCTCCTACGATCACCATCCTGCGTAGCTGTGCCTCCTACAATCACCATCCTGCAGTGAGATCTGGGCCTCCTACAATCACCATCCTGCAGTGAGATCTGTGACTCCAACATCACCATCTGCAGTGAGTCTGTGCCTCCTACAATCACCATCCTGCAGTGAGATCTGTGCCTGAGTGCCTCCTACAATCACCATCCTGCAGTGAGATCTGTACCCCCTACAATCACCACCCTGCAGTGAGATCTGTACTGTAATGAGATCTGTGCCCCCTACAATCACCATCCTGCAGTGAGATTTGGTCCTCCTACGATCACCATCCTGCAGTGAGATCTGTGCCTCCTACAATCACCACCCTGCAGTGAGATCTGTGCCTCCTACAATCACCATCCTACAGTGAGATCTGTGCCTCCTACAATCACCATTCTGCAGTGAGATCTGTGCCTCCTACAATCACCATCCTGCAGTGAGATATGTGCCTCCCACAATCACCATCCTGCAGTGAGATCTGTGCCTCCTACAATCGCCATCCTGCAGTGAGATCTGTGCCTCCTACAATCACCATCCTGCAGTGAGATCTGTGCCACACTAACATCACCATCCTGCGTGAGATCTTCCTCCTACATCACCACCCCTGCAGTGAGATTGTGCCTCCTACAATCACCACCCTGCAGTGAGATCTGTGCTCCTACAATCACCATCCTGCAGTGAGATCTGTGCCTCCTACAATCAACATCCTGCAGTGAGATCTGTAATAAGATCTGTGCCTCCTACAATCACCATCCTGCAGTGAGATAGCCTCCACAACACCACCCTGCAGTGAGATCTGTGCCTCTACAATACCACCCTGCAGTGAGATCTGTGCCTCCTACAATCACCATACTGCAGTGAGTATCTGTGCCTCCTACAATCACCATCCTGCAGTGAGATCTGTGCCTCCTACAATCACCACCCTGCAGTGAGATCTGTAATAGATCTGTGCCTCCTACAATCACCATCCTGCAGTGAGATCTGTGCCTCCTACAATCGCCACCCTGCAGTGAGATCTGTAATGACATCTGTGCCTCCTACAATCACCATCCTGCATTGAGATCTGTGCCTCCTACAATCACCACCCTGCAGTGAGATCTGTAATGAGATCTTTGCCTCCTACAATCACCATCCTGCAGTGAGATCTGTGCCTCCTACAATCACCATCCTGCAGTGAGATCTGTGCCTCCTACAATCACCATCTGCAGTGAGATCTGTGCCACCTACAATCACCATCCTGCAGTGAGATCTGTGCCTCCTACAATCACCACCCTGCAGTGAGATCTGTAATGAGATCTGTGCCTCCTACAATCACCATCCTGCAGTGAGATCTGTGCCTCCTACAATCACCATCCTGCAGTGAGATCTGGGCCTCCTACAATCACCATCCTGCAGTGAGATCTGTGCCTCCTATAATCACCATCCTGAAGTGAGATCTGTGCCTCCAACAATCACCATCCTGCAGTGAGATATGTGCCTCCAACAATCACCACCCTGCAGTGAGATCTGTGCCTCCTACAATTACCACCCTGCAGTGAGATCTGTGCCTCCTACAATCACCACCCTGCAGTGAGATCTGTAATGAGATCTGTGCCTCCTACAATCACCATACAGCAGTGAGATCTGTGCCTCCTACAATCACCATCCAGCAGTGAGATCTGTGCCTCCTACAATCACCATCCAGCAGTGAGATCTGTGCCTCCTACAATCACCATCCGGCAGTGAGATCTGTGCCTCCTACAATCACCATCCTGCAGTGAGATCTGGGCCTCCTACAATCACCATCCTGCAGTGAGATCTGTGACTCTAACAATCACCATCCTGCAGTGAGATCTGTGCCTCCTACAATCACCATCCTGCAGTGAGATCTGTGCCTGAGTGCCTCCTACAATCACCATCCTGCAGTGAGATCTGTACCCCCTACAATCACCACCCTGCAGTGAGATCTGTAATGAGATCTGTGCCCCCTACAATCACCATCCTGCAGTGAGATTTGGTCCTCCTACGATCACCATCCTGCAGTGAGATCTGTGCCTCCTACAATCACCATCCTGCAGTGAGATCTGGGCCTCCTACAATCACCATCCTGCAGTGAGATCTGTGACTCCAACAATCACCATCCTGCAGTGAGATCTGTGCCTCCTACAATCACCATCCTGCAGTGAGATCTGTGCCTGAGTGCCTCCTACAATCACCATCCTGCAGTGAGATCTGTACCCCCTACAATCACCACCCTGCAGTGAGATCTGTACTGTAATGAGATCTGTGCCCCCTACAATCACCATCCTGCAGTGAGATTTGGTCCTCCTACGATCACCATCCTGCAGTGAGATCTGTGCCTCCTACAATCACCACCCTGCAGTGAGATCTGTGCCTCCTACAATCACCATCCTACAGTGAGATCTGTGCCTCCTACAATCACCATTCTGCAGTGAGATCTGTGCCTCCTACAATCACCATCCTGCAGTGAGATATGTGCCTCCCACAATCACCATCCTGCAGTGAGATCTGTGCCTCCTACAATCGCATCCTGCAGTGAGATCTGGCTCTACAACCGCATGAGATCTGCACCTACAATCACCATCCTGCAGTGAGATCTGTGCCTCTACAATCACACATCACTACCCGCTGCAGTGAGATCTGTGCCTCCTACAATCACCACCCTGCAGTGAGATCTGTGCCTCCTACAATCACCATCCTGCAGTGAGATCTGTGCCTCCTACAATCAACATCCTGCAGTGAGATCTGTAATAAGATCTGTGCCTCCTACAATCACCATCCTGCAGTGAGATATGTGCCTCCAACAATCACCACCCTGCAGTGAGATCTGTGCCTCCTACAATTACCACCCTGCAGTGAGATCTGTGCCTCCTACAATCACCATACTGCAGTGAGATCTGTGCCTCCTACAATCACCATCCTGCAGTGAGATCTGTGCCTCCTACAATCACCACCCTGCAGTGAGATCTGTAATGAGATCTGTGCCTCCTACAATCACCATCCTGCAGTGAGATCTGTGCCTCCTACAATCGCCACCCTGCAGTGAGATCTGTAATGACATCTGTGCCTCCTACAATCACCATCCTGCATAGATCTGTCCCTACAATCACCCTCAGTGAGATCTGTATGAGATCTTGCCTCCTACAATCACCTATCTGCAGTGAGATCTGTGCCTCCTACAATCACCATCCTGCAGTGAGATCTGTGCCTCCTACAATCACCATTCTGCAGTGAGATCTGTGCCACCTACAATCACCATCCTGCAGTGAGATCTGTGCCTCCTACAATCACCACCCTGCAGTGAGATCTGTAATGAGATCTGTGCCTCCTACAATCACCATCCTGCAGTGAGATCTGTGCCTCCTACAATCACCATCCTGCAGTGAGATCTGGGCCTCCTACAATCACCACTCCTGCAGTGAGATCTGTGACTCCAACAATCACCATCCTGCAGTGAGATCTGTGCCTCCTACAATCACCATCCTGCAGTGAGATCTGTGCCTGAGTGCCTCCTACAATCACCATCCTGCAGTGAGATCTGTGCCCCCTACAATCACCACCCTGCAGTGAGATCTGTAATGAGATCTGTGCCCCCTACAATCACCATCCTGCAGTGAGATTGTGTCCTCCTACGATCACCATCCTGCAGTGAGATCTGTGCCTCCTACAATCACCACCTGCAGTGAGATCTGTGCCTCCTACATCACCATCCTGCAGTGAGATCGTGCCTCCTACAATCACCATTCTGCAGTGAGATCTGTGCCTCCTACAATCACCATCCTGCAGTGAGATGATGTCTCCCACAATCACCATCCTGCAGTGAGATCTGTGCCTCCTACAATCACGATCCTGCAGTGAGATCTGTGCCACCTACAATCACACCATCCTGCAGTGAGATCTGTGCCTCCACAATCACCACCCTGCAGTGAGATCTGTTAATGTAATCTTGCCTCCTACAATCACCACCTGCAGTGAGATCTGTGCCCTACAATCACCATCCTGCAGTGAGATCTGTGCCTCCTACAATCACCATCCTGCAGTGAGATCTGTGCCTGAGTGTCTCCTACAATCACCATCCTGCAGTGAGATCTGTGCCTCCCATTCACACACGTTCACACTGCCTGCTTGAAAGTTTTTTTTCTTAGCCCTGAGGATTCGCTCGGTCACGTGACATGGGGGACTCGCTCTAGTCGCCAGCCAATCGGAAGCCCCCAGACGGGAGCCGGGCGGGTTCAATCCTTTCTGTTCCCAGAGCGGTGCGTTCTTAAAGAGCCTCAGAGAGAGATAGTGACGTGAGAAGGTGCTGGAGTGTGAGAGAGACCGGACTGGGCTATAGACCGGGCTGGAAAGGGTTTAGGAAGAACACAAAGAGACTTGGGGCACGGGAAGAGGATGGGGGCGGCGGAGCTTTGACTCGAAGACCCCACAGGCCCGAGTTGATATGGGGGAAAGGGGACGGGGTGAGAGGAGGTGGGGGGTGTAAGGCCAGAACTGGAGGACTAGGTGGGTTTGATCCCGGGGGAAGGAGCTGTGGGCTGTATGTGAACTGGGCCGGAGTAACGGGGCTGCCGGGAAGTGATGTGGGAAGTGGCTCTCTGCCTATTGGGCTGTTGATGAAGCTCTTGGAGGGGGGATGAGCATCCAAACTGTCCGTCCAGGGGGATAACAATGATACGGTCTATACATGGGTATTGATTCTATAGGTGCCTGTGAGTCCATAGTATTCCCACTGTCTGCCTGCGGTTACATGGTCATTGTTGTCTGTACCTGAAGCTTGTACTGTACCCCAGGGATGGCCGGCCGGAGCCGCCACTCCTGGCTCAGTGTCCTGGTGGGGCTGGTCCTGGGCTTCCTCTTGGCCTCCAGGTTTATCCTCCCCAGAGCTGCTGAGCTACAGAGAGCCAGCCGTGCCAGAGTTGGTGGTGGCAGAGGAGGAGCAGCTGCAGCAGGCGGACAGGCTGGTAGTTGTGTTCGGCAAGGGGCCCTGAGGACTGATTACAGTGGCCTGCTGGGTTGGCAGCAGCAGTTGCAGAGTGACACTGGGGCCCTGCACCTAGGGAATGAAGGAGAAATCCCCAGAGACAAGAACTTCCTATTTGTGGGGGTCATGACAGCCCAAAAGTACCTGGAAACCAGAGCAGTAGCAGCATATAGGTAAAGTTTATTCTTTCCTTGCATTAAGAGCTTTATACCTACAACATGCTCTTTTCTATCTCATTATCCAATTTGTACAGGTTCTCTGTGTTCCTGTGATGTTTTGGCAACTACCTGGCCTGATCATTTTGTATTCGATATTATGGTGGTAATGACTATTGCAAATGACGATTTGGCTGGAAAACATTGTGTAATGTGGCGGGTTTACCTGCCACAATTCCCAAGTTACAATTGATACGACATACATCAAGGGCGTAACTACAGGGGAGCAGGGGGAGCAACCGCAGAGGGGGGCCCCATCTTCTTATTTTTCCTATAAAAGATATAGCCTCCTCACAGAAAACCACTGCGAATGGTTTATAAGAACCTTAATGACGGTGTATGATTTTAATAATTTGGTATGCTTTGTCTTGGCAGACCCCTAAAGCAGGCCATTCCACAGTCTAATTTTCGTTTCATAAGGGAAAACCAGTCGAAACTTTCCACCTTGCACTGTTGATTATCCACAGATTTCAACTTCAAATCTGCTGAAGATGATCTGCCTGTCTTGAATTGTTTTTTTTTAAATCAAGCAGACAACCGATAAATTGACAATCAATTTTTCAATCAAATGAATTTAATTTGACTGAAAAATCAACCTTGTGTATTGCATGCTTTACAATACACAACTGTTGTAAGACTGTTAGATTTGTAACTTTAAAGATTTGTAACTTTAAAGATCTGCCTCTTGGGTGATGACAAGCAAACTGTGGTGAGATGACTGATATATTTCAACAGCAGCAGTGAAGTGTTACCAGTTTCTCTTCCTTTATAGTAATGTCATTAATATATTCAACATGGGGAAAAAAATCTGGAAACTTATTGGAGTTTTGTTGCCCTCTGGATATTCTAAAATGGTTCCATGAATAAAATCCCACTTAGAAACCTCTCCAAAGTGGAACCATACCAATTCATCAAAGGATGAATGCTCAAAAATGAATATTCCAAATATAACATTTTGTAACTGCATTTGCTGCTACTGAGAATAAATATTTAGTATTCACTTGAGGGCTGCGGTTTGGTCAGCACTCTCACACTAGCTTCATCATGTGTGTGTGCATGAATGGAAAACTATACCTACAGCCATGGGTTAAATGACTATGTTTTAGAAGTTCCTTTTGTGTTTTACTTTTTTGTTGCCTTAAACTGGAATTCATATTGTCCAAGCTATAAGGGCTAGGCCATACTAACAAGTTTTTCATGTGTGTGCACAAACGCATGCTTTTCTATAATGTTAAATTGCATGCGCAAACACAGAACAATGCATCAAATCGCGTGCGATAATGCTTGCCATTGCATGCGTGATTTGATGAGTTGTTGTGGGGCCTCAGCCATAGGCTTGATTTTCTTTAGGTAAGCGAGTATCTTTCATTCTGATAGCAAACTTTGAATTTTATAATTAAATCCGAGTGTTTTGAGCTTCAAGCTTCTTTCTTTCCTGTCATTTTGTGTAGTGGTTCTTTTAAAGCTGCTTAACTTATACATTAGTCAGCAATTTTACTAATGGTTATTAACTTGTAGAACAGATGCACTAATGATTCTAACAACCGCTTCCTCTGGCAACTTGTGGCTTTGTAGTACATGCAACACAACTACATTCATTCCGATTTGTAGAAGATAATAGATTGTCATTTTAATTTAAATTTAAGATCCTACATATCGGGGATTTTGCAATCTTAAGTAAAGCCCTGAAACAACAGGAATATTGCATTTGGACTAGAAAATATAACACATTGTTTGACTATTTATTGGAACCAATAGATTTTCATATATACCGGTAACTATTTTTCTTACACCGGTCAATATTCAGTATAAATTGAAGTTACTCGGAGCACTGGTTCTTTTGCTATCACATTCCAAATCAACATTATTCTTTAAATGAAACTTTGGCCATTACTTAACAATATTTTATCCCCATTTAAAATGGACATAGATTTGTTGCTTCTTTTCATTTTTATTTTCAGTCACACGGTTAATTATTAGTATGTGTGGACTGAACAATTGCTGTTTTCCAATTATATGAGTGCTTAATAGCCCTACTGCAGGTATTGTCAATAAAGATTTATCACCACTAGATGGAGATGTTCTGTTGAGAGAGATTTTGGAATTGGAAATTGGGTATGTTACTTTCATAGCTTAATATTTATCTTCTTAAAAGGTTTAATAATGGCATTCAGTACATAGAATGTTGTAGTTGCAAAATAATTTTTCAATTCATGTAGCTAACTCCTTTTCATTGTGTTTAAAAATATAGAATACCTTGAGTTTTTTTTTTTCTGTTTTTAAATGTGTATATAAGCTTTAAAAATGCAGGAAGCACAAAAAGCAGATGGTGGCTTCAACAGATAAAAATATTTGATATTTCTTTACCTATCGATAGTTTCAAAGGATGAAGTTGAAGTTTATCAAGTTTTAAGCAGATATTTGTACTTATATTTTTTCCCTCGGGCATATAGTAAAGCTTGCTCCAGTGAATAGTATACAAGTATATATTAAGTGTTGTTTCCTTACTGACACATTTCATGATTCTGTGGGGAAATATTACATGCATGTTAATATATGCTGTGGTTATGTTGCTAGTCTTTAAAATATCAACACTTTTTTATCCTTCAAATCTTTTGTATCTTTAACAGAAGCTGCTGTTTACTTATTTGTCTGCACTAAATAAATGGTAAAGTTGCATTCAATTTTGTTTCTGTGTTTCTTTGCTTTAGGTGTTTGTGTATAAGAAAGAATTGGCAGTAATGCCAGTTTGCCCTATTTTAAGGTCTTTAGTAATTTAAGTATTGTAATTCTCAAATCTGCTGATGTAATTCATTCAAACACTTCAACAGCAAACATATTGGGTAAACTTGAGTATCTGCTATTCCATAAAATTTTGTGATTGGCCATCTTATACTTTGCAGTTATGCCACAACTGTTCAGGACTTGTATACATGTGTTTAAAAGGTTACCAAAGTAAGGATTATTTGTGTTATAAATGCATAGTGTACATAAAGGAATTCATTTTTTTATTGTGGTTTAATAGGCTACACACAGTCTATCCATCTGGTGAGATAGATATACGTATTTTTTTACAGAGGCTTTCTGTTCTCTATTGGTTCAATCTAAAAGAAGATGCAGGTATCTTAAGGATAAAGGACATACCTTTGAAGATTGTAATGTTAACATATTGGCAAAGGAACGTGACTGATTCAAGAGAGGTGTTAAGGAGGCCATTTATGTGAAAAAAAAGAAACCAAGCCTAAATAGAGGTGGGGGGGGGGTTCGACACCAACTGTATGCCATGTACTATGCTGTTTTGACACCTTACTCTGAGGGTTCCTATAACACCTCTTAGCCACTATCCAATCACGCCCTTAACACTTGGCTGTGATATGCTAACTGGGATTTTCCAGGGTACATAATTGCCAAAGATTCTTGTACAAGTCATTCTGAATTGAGAAAGCCAGTCGGATGACTAGCGAAACGTCTACAAGAACTAAACTTCAAGTCCAGTTGATCTAATTGAATACAACAGATATTCCTTTTGCAATATGTGCATAGTGGATTAATATAGTTACTAATAACCTAATGTTTTGATCGGTTATGCTGAATATTATTCCTGATAAAATGTTGTTCTGTCACTACTAAAGGTTTAGATCTGCCAAAATGCACTGTGATGAAAACCACAAGTTCCTTGTTTAAAAACACAAAGTAACATAGCAATTGTGTGTTTTATACCATGGGAAAAACCTTTGGATTATGTTTATTATTTCAGTTTTGCTTTAACTTTTTGTTTTTTTTAAATACATTTTGTAATTCTTTTGTAAAGGATTTGTTTATAAATCTGAAATAACAGTAACAGCTTTGGCTCTTTTATTTCTGTTATACATGCTTAAATGTAAAACGAACACTGATCTTATTTAAATTGAATCAACTCCTTACCGCTCAAGTAGCCCTGTGAAATGTAATCTTGTTAATCTGTTAATAATAAATAGTTTCATCTGTAGCCCAATGCATTACTTGTAGATTGTAGAAACAGTCACACACAAGTCTACCATTAAGTGAAAGGTTGGAATAAATCTGCTTTCTGTTGATCAGGTATGAAGTTTCTAAAATGGCACATTTTTAGTAAATCTTTAACCCTAGTTTGGTTAAATTAATTCAGTTAAAGGGTATGTCCAACAATTTTTTATTGTATTTTTTATTCAGTTTAACTGTATAATTTGAAGGTAAATGAGCTATAACCTCCCATTCTTTAGTTAAAGGGCATCTATACCTAAAAATAGGTTATTTTACCTTTATTCACTATAACTGGAAACTATAATTCTTCCCGACCATCACTGTATCATTTTTTTTGTTGATCTGCCCCCTATTTCTTTAGACATCCAATCTAAAACTTATAATATTTCAGCTGTCAATCAAGTTCCTTCCTCAACACACACACACACACACACACACACACACACACAAATCAGAGTAAGTACTACTTACGTGTATTCAATTATAGATTAAGATGAGGCAAAGTAATTTTTTCAGTATAAAAAACATATGCCACTGACATTCTCTGACCCATGTACAGTCCTTTGCATTTAGTGTACATAGTTCAAAGGAGCATGGATGCATTTGGACCTGTCAGTGAGAAGCCAGTGCTGGAGTGATCCGTAGTAAATTTCTTCTTCTCTTCTGCAGGTTTTACTGAAGAATGGGAGGTAAGACATAGGTCATTTACCTTCCGTTATTCAGTTAAACTGAATAAAACATACTTGTGTGGACATACCATTTAAAACGACCCATCTTTGAACGTGGATATCTATTTGGCACATTGCTGGTTTCCAGTATCCTTGTTTCATTAATACTTCAGGAGAACACATATATTTGGGGAAATAAGGTGCAAAAAGTTTCTTAACTCTTTAGAGCTAATAGGTTACAAGGGAGGGGATGTAGCAGTACCAGACTTTAAAGTGCATGCTCTTAACATAAGAAATGCTCCTTGATAACCACATGCATAGAACACATGTCAAAGTGTGATGTATAGTAAATATTATACCCCCTGTTCTAAAATAAAGAGACTAGAAGTTACCAAAGAGTTTTGGGACCATAGGCCAAGTACTTTAATATTGGTTATACAACTCTTAGGTGACTTCTGCTAAACTTATATAGTAAAACAGGGTGTGCCCATAGCGGAGCACCATTTCTAAAGATGAAATAGTTTATTATTTTTAGAATGGGAGCAACATTAAAAATATATTATAATAGTTGCTTTGTTACAAGTAGGCCTTACTTGTTATATACTTCATGGCATAACAGAAGTATATTACACTGTAAGGTTCTCATTCTTCCTTGTATGACTTACGGTACATAATATTTGTTCCAGCTTTTTTGATATTGCGGTTGCAATAGAAAGATTCAGATGTGTATTTTAAGGAACTATAAACTTATGTTCATCTGGTAACTGTTAAACTGGAAAAGATGTCTTAAGTTTACATTTTTCAATTCAAATACCCAGTGCCACCTTTGAGAAAATATTCATAGACCATACAAACTGTATCTTCATATGCTCACATGGCTAGGTAATCTATTATAGCACAGTGCCTACAGCAATAATTATAACCATAAACTTAAACCAATGGCCTTGACTAGCAAAATCAAGGGGCTGACCTGATTTACTTTGCAGACCATGACTAACTGGAAATATTTACTCTGTTAAGAAACTTTCACATTTGTGATAAGTGACTAATACACCGGGAACATAGCAAGGTTTTGTGTAATTCAACTTTGACTTCTCCAGATGTGATAGTAACTTACTGGTACCTGTGGTACTGATGGGAATTAATCATTTGTTACAATAATGCAATGGTAGAAAGGCCTTTTTCATTTATGATTGCCTGTTTAGGTCCATATTAGGTGGTGAATACAGCAAATTAAAGTTTATTTTTTGTTTTTCTTATATTTTTCAGGTGAAGATGTTTATTTTTTAAAATTTTCAGTTTTGTCACCAGTCCATAAGGAGCATATAAATTAATGGAGAGATAAAACAAAACTGGTGAATTGCAATATTGATTTATGATGACAGACTAGACTGGATTCTTTTCTTAATATTGAAATGGCAGAATCCCTAAATTCCTTTTAATAAGGGGTTTCTTTTTGGACAGGGCAATATCCAGATGTATAATAAAGGTGGCCATACAGATGCGATTAAACTAGCATTTGTGGAAACATATTCCATTGGTATGCAGTGCTAATCGTATACATGACCCGCACCAACCTCCTAAATGTGGTATGGTGATCGGCTGGCCATTCACCATGGGACGAATGTATTTGATACCCTTTCACTTAAAATGGAGCCAATACAGATTCGTATATCTACCAGGTGTATGGCTGCCTTTAGTCAAATGCATGCATTGGATGGGTGACCGATTGGGCCAATATATTGGACTGTGTGTACTAGCCCTTGGAGCTTCGCACACACGTATAATTGTGTGAACAAGGCCCAACGGGGGATAGTGCAACAATTGGCCCCTCCTGATGATTGTCGCACGTGTATGTATATGTTTATTTATATAGCGCCACTGGGGGACACAGCACTGTACAAAATAATATAATACAAAAAGTCGAACAAGGGGGACAGTAAATAAATACATAAATGTATATTTACTGATGCTCATGCTCTTTTATAAAAGGGCTTGAAAGATGTAACCTGAGGAAAGGTCTCTGCCCCATAGAGCTTACAATCTATTTAGGTGGGTAACATACAAATACATAGGAAAGGGTGGAAGGGCTTAAGTAATAACTGGTGCAGTGTTAACAGTTCCTAAGATGAAAGGTTAGATCTAAACTTGTTTCTTGCTGTAGAGAGAGGGGAATTTAATTGTGGCCCCTTGGTTGAAGGTCGTTTGTAGATCCGACTGCCGGATCTACAAATTAACCCTGACCGAGCAGCCACACACCTGTGGCAAGCGCACGTTCGTTCATCAGCTGTCATGCCTCATACACAGTAAAATGTGTACAAAGCTTAAAGAGGAACTGTGGTCCAAAAATTACTTTTGGTAAATTGATAGGAATTGCTCTCCTGAGTTTTTTTGCAATTTATTTTCATTGTTTATTTTGCATAGTTTTGAAGATATTTACAATTTTGCGTGTGATATGGCAGCAGCATCACCAGGTCCCCTGCACTTCCTGCTTCCTGCTCTGAAACCGGTCAGTCAATCTGCCCTGTGTCTCCTCCCCTTTGCAGCCCCCCTTGGCCCATTCCCTTACAGCCCCATGTGGGAACCCCACCCCCCCCCCCCCCCTGTGGAAACAGCCTTTTCAGGCAGAATGAGAACTGAAAGGCTTCCCTTACTGAGGGAAAAAGCCTTTGCACACTGAGGGAGTCTGAGGCTGTGCTCGCCGGCGACACTGTGCAGGAGAAGCCATAGGAATGTCACATGTCAGCCTCCCACCCATTAACTTTCTGGTCAGTCATTTCTTTATATCTTGGCCTGTGGAGCACGTAGAGAGGTGGTTGATGGCTCGTTTTAAAGGTAGGAAACTGGCCTTTCATTTCAAACTCAACTTGTTTGGAGACACCAGTTCCCCTTTAATAGAGCAAGAGGCACATTATGAATGCAAGGAAGTAACTGTTTGTTTTTTATCATTAGGTCAATTAAGATGATAAAATTGTTTTTTTCACGAAATCCTCCCCATAGCCTCAAACATGCTCGGTATGCTTCCCCTAGTAAAAGAAATGGAAGCTCCCCAATGATTCACTTTTGCTAAAGATCGGGAAGTGACTGCAGGACTTGTTGTTTTGGAGATTTTATAGAGATCTATAGTGTCTTGTGTTCAAAGCAGTCATAAAGTTTAACAATGCACTAATTTTAATCCTCTTTTAATGTTTGGTCTATACATCATGGGGGAAAAAACGTATTTGAGGGTAGTTGTTTTTGCTTATGTACTCTAATATTTCTTTTTGTTTGTTTTTGGTTCTAGGACTTGGGCAAGCTCTATTCCTGGTAAAGTAGAATTTTTCTCCAGTGAGGGATCTGACACGTCTATACCTATTCCCATTGTTCCATTGCAAGGTGTGGATGACTCTTACCCACCACAAAAGAAGTCCTTCATGATGCTCAAGTACATGCATGATCACTACCTTGATCAATATGAATGGTTCATGAGAGCAGATGACGATGTTTACATAAAAGGAGATCGATTGGAAAGCTTTTTGCGGAGTCTCAACAGCAGTGAGCCGCTATTCCTTGGACAGACTGGCCTTGGTACCACAGAGGAAATGGGTAAATTGGCACTGGAACCAGGAGAGAACTTCTGCATGGGTGGTCCTGGAGTGATAATGAGCAGAGAGGTACTTCGCAGGATGGTTCCCCACATTGGCGAGTGCCTAAGGGAGATGTTTACCACCCATGAGGATGTGGAAATTGGCAGATGTGTTAGAAGATTTGCTGGGGTGCAATGTGTCTGGTCTTACGAGGTAAGATCAGGTTTCACTCAACTTTTTAAAAAATGCGCCAACAGTTAGCATGTGTAGATTGCTAGTTGTACAGTTTTTTTATTTTGAGTTTGTGATATTAGCAGACTTGGTGCTTCCACCACTTACTATAGGAGGTTAATGAATTTTAAAGTAAACAGTCCATTTAAAAAAATGAAATTAAGAAATATTATCTTTTGGAGAAAATAAGGTGGCAGTCCGGAGCAATGGATTTCTGCCTTAAACTTTCCAAAAGTTAACATAAAACTTTTCTTCATAGCTGGCCTTCTATGCTATACATTCTGTATGAGGAATTCAGAAAGGCCCATAGTAGTGGGGACAAAAAAAAGAATTTAAAAAAAACTGCTGAGCTTCTGCTGTTCTTTAGGGGGAGGGTATCTTAAAGGACATAGTGTGATTTTCAATAATCAGAGGCAGTTCTTATGCTGGCTAAACAATCTCCACTTAGACACTGATATATTTTGACAGATTTCCAGACCAGGCTAGAGCAAATTAATTGAAAATGAAGATGGATCATCCTTTCAAATTAGGATATACAAATCCTGATAAGGATAAGGAGAATTTCTGTAAGTCTCCTAATTGGATATGTAATATGATTTTCAAATAAGGAATTTAATACATATTTTCCTAATTATAATGTTAGTACTTGTATATTTTTTTTTTTTCATGCATTGCTAACATTTTGATCTTTAAAGTTGCTTCATATAAAGCCTTTACTGTGAGACAGGACATTTAAATTTGTTACATTGTCTATAACTCAATCTACAATTAAAGGAACACTAAACCCACTAAATCCATTTTTTAAAGTATATGCCATCTTTTATTATTCACAGGGAGGTGAGAACGCTTAATATTTGTACGCTCGGGGGACACTGGAACTTACCTTACCGCCGCTCCTGCACTGACATCCGCTCTGTCCCGACCAAGCGCCCTATCTTAGGCGCAGGAGTGGCTTGCGACTGGAGCGGTGGTAAGGTAAGTTCCAGTGTCCCCCGAGCGTACTATTATTCACAGGAAGGTGGGAATAAGCGTTCTCACCTCCCTGTGAATAATAGAAACAGATGGCATATACTTTAAAAAATGGATTTAGTGTTCCTTTACAATAGTTGTTTCCAAAGTATGTAAAAGTAGAGTGCTTTGCAGTTTAAAGCAAACTCTGATTTCATTGTTTTTTATTGAATTACCTTTTAAGGAAAATTCTGTTCAAAGATGTGTGAAGCCTCTCAGCTGGCACAGCATGGGCATAGGATTCCATTTATAGTTCTGGCCAAAGGGTCAAGTGTTAAAGTCAGCATTCTGAAAAATGTATAATAAAGATATGTATTCTGTTCATAGACTCTGCAGAACCCTTTTCTGTGCTTTTAGAGGTAATTAAAACATGTCTGCCGTTATAAACCTTAAAACCATTTATCTGTTACACTCCTTGCATGAACGCAAACAAGTCATCGTTTTTATTTTAGCTTAATGTATTTTTTTCTTTACTAACTTGTTGGTGATTTGTTTGCTATTGTGCTGTATAAACTCTGCTGTCTTACCTTTCTGCATGTTCATCCATGGGATAAAGAGCAAACCGGATTAAACGTCGCTTTAGTTTGGGTCAGCAAAGGCTAATCTCTTACTGCCTCACTGGAAGAGGTGCCTTTACATTTCCTATTAATAAAGGCTTCTGTAGAGGCTTGGAATGTAGTGTAGTTTGATATGCATTTTTTTTCTGTATAATTTCTATCCAGGTAATCCGATTACTTGCCATTATTGCTTAGTCTAGTAGCTGTAATATGTTTTATGTATATTCTGTATCTGAAATCTGGATCGCAATACCTTTTTTGAATTTGAGTTTTCTTTATTTTGGAAAAATAACTGTTTATGTATTTACTTTTATATAATACTGAAAATATTATTAATTTCCAGATGCAGGGATGCAGGGTTACAAGCTAAATAGTGGTTACATGTGGCTTTTTATGCAGTAGACTAAAGTGATACAGGGAATGAATTGGCATCAAAACCCTGCTGCCATTAACCATTGCTATGCGAGTATTGGTAATTTTTGTAAGACTGGGGCAAAAGTTTTAAAGTTTTTTTAAAAGAATGAAGAGTGGAAAGAGAAGGCAAGATGTTTGTCACTGTAAAAAGGGGACGCAAATAATTTCATCTCTGTGACATGGGGCAGATATGAACAAGATCCAGTCCGATGCATTTATTTATTGTGCTAGTATTTGCTTATTTCCTGCAAACCGAATCTTTCCTAGACACTGGTCTTGCATTATTGCTAAAAGTTCGTTAAAGTATTTCTGTAGAAAATATTGCAGCAAATAAATGATGGGTGCTGGTTGGGCACCTTTTAAATATATTTATTTTGTTGATTTTTGCAATGAACAGTAAATAAGAAGAGATTTAAAGTTAATACTGCAAAGGAATCCCTAGAAAAATAATATAATGACAACCAAGTTAAGTGATCTGTATGACTCTGGGGATTTTGATAGAGAGGGAAAGAGACAAATTCCAAGCCTTCTAAAAAGGAAGCATGTTTACTTTGTTGGACTGCAGAAGACATATCACATACAAACTGAGCCTTGTTAGTTCTCAGCATGCGTACAAGGGCTGTTTGTGACAACTCTACACCTAGGCTCCAGTATGCTGAGCTATTATTAGTGCTGAGTGCTTTTTCTTTCTGCATGCTCACAATGATCTATATCAGTGAAGTGCAAAAGCTAAACACTTTCCCAAAATATAGCCAGCACAGTAATGAGGTATAAACCTGCCATGCAGCCTCAGATAAGCTCATACTTGAAACCTGACTTTTTAAAATATTCTACAGCCTGTTAGTTTCTGTTGATGGTAAATAATAAACTTATTTGCTGTATGCTCTTGGAGATTCTGTCTTATAAACCCATCTCTTTTTACTTGTCCTGACTATATTCTCATGTAATAAGTTTCCTTGTGCAAAACAAATTACAGTGGCATTTCCATCAAAATACCTTAATACGCTTCCATTCCTGTCTTATAAACCCATCTCTTTTTACTTGTCCTGACTATATTCTCATGTAATAAGTTTCCTTGTGCAAAACAAATTACAGTGGCATTTCCATCAAAATACCTTATACTGCATAAGGTATAAGCCGTGGTACTTACTTTTACCTCAAAAAACTAAAACTGATTGATTCGAGTATCAGCCGAGGGTTGATTTTCTCCCATAGACAGCCCCATAGATAGTTCCATAGACAGTCCTGTAGAAAGCCGAAAGTCCAAGGTAAGTAGTGTTCGGGGGAGTCTCTGGAAAATATATTTATAACGGTTGGGGCTGGGGGAACTAGCTCTACTATATATACAAAACTGGTGGGAGAGGGGGGGAGGGCTGTCTGCTCTGAGCAAGCCAAAAACCTCTGCTAGGACATATCCGAGGTGAAAACAATGCTCATGGTGAACAGTTTTTTGGACTTTGGGGGGATTGGTAAGAATTGATTTTTATACACTACAGAGTGGGGCCAGTAGTGGGGGAAATTATAGTTTTGGGGGTGGACATGCTCTTTAAATGTTCAACCACACTCTCATAAGTGTTTCTTGACCTATTTAATCATATATGAAAAGAAAACTAAAGAGAGTAAAAGGCTTGTACTTGCGGTCGGGCATCATTCTTTGATTCGCCCGGAGGATCCACAAAGGACACTCAATCGAAAGAATACACATGGGCAATTATTGCCCATAGTGCCTGTTCTTCAGACACACTTTCATTTGGGATAGCAATTGCGCATCCCCCCTCTGTGGGAACATTTTACGATTGGTCACAGAACAATAGGAAATTTTATATGCTATACTTCCTTTTCCACGGCTTAATTTTAATTACGTTAAAAAGTTAAGAATCTATATATACCATATACCCTCTACACTGGTTCACAGTCTGCTGTTAAATTTGTGCACTGTATTGCTTGAGCTTTGAGATCGGGACGATATCGTTAAACGGTTAGAAAGTATGTGAAGCCAGTTGAAGCATTTAGATCATGAATCCTTTCTCATAAAGATTCCTACATTTGTCCTTCTGACCTCAGGACACTACAAAACAAGACTCTCAATTTAATCCACAGTTAATTAAACTGCCATGAATTATAGAACTAATCTTTGTTAATTCCCTGACTCAATACTCTGCCAATACCAGTTCACAGATGTTTAGCTTCTGTTAGGAGGGGATAGTAAAACTGGTGATAGCTAATGAATTGTGATTGTAAACACCTATTCTACTTCAGTGAAACCTTAATATTTTTGTTGGATTAACGCTTTCTATGCCAGAAATGCTTTTATTTATGAAGTGTAGCTGGTAGATTTTTAGGCTAATACAACAACAATAACTACTTTTATACACCTAAAGTTAAAGATAATTAATCAAAATACCAACATATATGTTGTCCAGAAGAAAAAGAGACTAAGGGCTAGGCCACACTGCTGCGCTTTTTTTGCGTTTGGGCATGCGTTTTTTTCATATCATTGATAACGCGTCAACACACACAAAACGCGTATTTTCAGGTGGATTGCGATTTGCTTTCCGCATTTTAAATCGCGATCGCATGTGTTTTTCAATAGTTGATGAAAAAATGCAAACGCAATGAAATCGCAAATGAAATTGCATGGGAATGTGTTTGCGTTGCAGTGTGGCCGTGCCCTAATGATTATCTCTTAAAAGCTGGTATTCTCTTTTGCCTAAAATCTCCATTTTACATGTTTGCAATTGATATACTGAACTGTAGATTTTAATGAACTCTCCAGTTTTTGGTAGCGAAAAATTTTTGCATTTGAATTGGTCAAAACCAATAAGATATTTTAATTATGACCGATATTGCACAAAAGTAATCGGTAAGTCCTTGGATGATATTTTCATTTGTTTGTTTTTTTGGGGTTTTTTTAGACCAAAATCACACTTTCACCTTATTGATAGCCTCGAATCTGATGATTTTAAAGCACTATATCACTAGCTTAGCTATGTGGTTTCTTAAAAAAATACAGAATTATTATAAAGGCCTGAACATATTTTTCTAAACTAAACACTCCAAACCCCCAGTGTTTCTCCCCCTCCTATTACAACATTACTGATTGGAAAGCTTTACCCTCTCTGAGGCTTTGTTTACTGACTGTCATTGAAAAGGATAATAAAACTTTATGATGCTCTGTTTCTTTGAAGAAATCTTAAAATGCCACCTGCCTAGGCAGGCAGTTGGTTACCACATCTTGATTATACTTTAATATACACAATATACTCTAATATACAAAAAGAGCTTTCCAGTTGAGGCTGGTACAGTCGTGCAATTTTGCACGTGACCACCAAAAATGAGCAATCATACCTAGGTGATTATCCGTTCATTGGCAGATGCCTGCAACATTACAAATCTATACTTAAAAGGTATATAGATTAAAGGGCATGTTTACCCTTACAACAAAACCCACAACTCGTATATTCAGCACTTTATTACCTTCATTACTAACCAGACATTTAAGTATTATTATTTCACCTGCTGCCTCCTCTGCACATGTTCATTGGTATAAAAAGCTCTTTGAGCAGAGGGAGGAAGCAGATATCTTTTGCCAGAATGGAATAGAACTTAGTATTAAAGGGCAACTGTGGTCTCAAAACAAGTGAGGGTTAAATGAAAGCATGCAGTATTTCCTTTAAAATGAGCCACCAATCACATCTCTATCTGGAGCCTGTGAGAAATTTCATTGGGGTGAATTTTCAAACTTCCTGCTTCCAGTAGATTGAGTGACATCACCTGACCTCTGCCACGCCCCTCCGCCCCAAGGGAGAAACATGCTCAGTTAAGACTTAATGCTGGGGAAAAAATTGACAGATGAGAAGGGAAACCTATTAATGCAGGCAAAGGATGGTCACATGGCTGAAAACAGGAAGAGCTCAACCAGGAAGTTACATTGCTGAACCTTTAGAGCTTCTCACAAATTTTATCTAGAGATGTGATTTTAGGTTTTATTTTGAAGGTAAGATGGAAGGCCTTTTATATAATTCTTACTAGTTTGGAAGAATTTATGACCACAGTTACCCTATAAATGGGTTACAAATGCATGTAATAAACTGGTAAAAATAGCAGTTTGGGGTTGCGGGCAGATAACTGACAAGTCACAAGTTTTGTTTTAAAGGTGCACATGACCTTTTTAAGGAACCTTGTTTTGTTTCTTTGCAAACTGAAATGTGCTGACTCCTATATGAATTAGTAAAGGGAATGTGATTTCTATTTAGTATTACAGAATTCTAATTTTTTTTTCAGCAAACAAAGCCATTGGCATCTGCCACTTCCTGTTTGTCCAGGGAGAGCACCACTACTAATATTTTATAGGTCCTTATAATGAGACCTATAGTTCTTCCTACTGCGCAGCTTTATTGCAACTCAAGAACTTGTAAACACAATGGCGTAAAACTGCAGTTCTTGTTAAGGTTTATTCATTGTCTCAGGCACTCTGAATAGGGCTTTGTTAACCTTTTACTGATGTCTGGCTAAAGGCCATACACACATAATGGTGATACAATTCCTATATTATGCAATTATTTTCCTACTATGTCTGATAAAGAAATTTGTCACCGATAATCTGATCATTGTACAATGTTGGAATATTCCGAAATCATACAATCTTTCTTTGTTTACATAACAGTAGATACGGAGGAAGGAAAGAAAGCCTTCCTGACTAAATGGCAATTTGAAGAATCCTGGATCAACAAAAATGTTAATACCAGACCAGACGTTTTGTTGAACCCGCACGTCTAAAAGTTCCAAATGACTCAATGTCTTGAGCCTCATAGAGAATACTGTATATACATTTACAATGTAAAAAAACAAAACATTTTTGTTGGAATGTCTAAATTTTACCATTTGCTGAGTCAAGTCTTGCACACAAGTGTGGTGGGCTGTGAATAACCTCCTTTTTTTCTTTTTTTTTTTTTCCTGCTTCTCATGCATGTAGAATGTGTTTGCTATTATGCACTGTCTAACAACTTTTCTGCTTGCATTTATTTTGCATTCTTGCTCAAATGGCAACAGTATTGCCCCAAACCAGCCTCCCTCCCTTAATAGAGTCCTGGTCGCAGTGACATCTCCCACACACCTCTCTCAGAGTCTTTTTACAGACTGTCCAATGTCTTTCCAATTAATGTCTTGGTGAGGAGACTGAGCTTAACCGGCACATTGATCTGGACTTACTATGGTATGTCCTTTTTGTGCAAACTCGGAGACGAGGGCCTGGCGGTTTAATTTTTTACCTTGGGTACAAGTAGGGAAGTTGCCCACAAAATTGGTTGCTCAGGTCTCCTTTAGTCGGGTGCCGGATCTGCTCCTCCTTAGCTCACAGGCTCTTGCGGCAATTTTTCTTCGTCGTCACTTCAACCTACACGCAAACCTTCCGGTTTTACTGGGGTGTGCTCTGGTCTACCGGCCCATCCAAGGCTCTGTTAATTTGAAAGACAGAAGTAAGTACAATGCTCCTATAGCACCAATCCCTCTAGCTTCAATATCAAAAGACGATCCATCCGGTAACAATAAAACAGATTTTTTATTAAATACAAAAAGGGCATGTCCGCCCTAAAATTAATATAAGATTCCCCCTGCCAGCCCAGCCCCAACCGCTATATTTATATGTTTAGAAAGCTCCCCAAACTCTACTTACCTCCCCTCTTTCCTCCGCTGCGCTGCCGGCCCTCTGCTTGCGAGAAAATGCAAGCAGAGGGACCTGCAGTCGCATCTGTGATTGGCTGAGCGGCAGCCAATCATGGACGCGGCTGCCGGCAGCTCATTTCGGCGGAGGAAAGAGGAGAGGTAAGTTAAAGTTTGGGGAGCTTTCTAAACATATAAATATAGCGGTTGGGGCTGGGGGGACAGGGGCAAGCATATAGCTAAAGGGATTTACGCTAGGGGGAGGGAATCCTTAGAGGGAGGGGGAGAAGGGCTGCACTACGCATGCCAAAATTCACCAGGAGGCCAGGTAGGAGGCAGAGTCCTATATGGACTCTGCTATCCTCCTGGTGGGCAGTTTTTGGGACTTTGGGGGGGGGGGGGGCCGGCGGGGACAGAAGTAGAGTAGGGAGGGGGGGTGGGGATTACACTACACTACATGATGGGGCCAGTAGTTGGGGGGATTATAGTTTTGGGGGTGGACATGCCCTTTAAAAACTGCTATGCTATGCGAAACCTTGTACATAGACTTCTAAATTTACCAGTACTCCTTCATAAAAGGACCCTCCAGCCAATCAACACATTACTAAAAACATACACTACTTCCTATCAATACACACATAAGTTGCAAACCGATAAATACTCCTTAATTTTCATAATCCTATGTTAAGAACATAATGAAAGGACGATAAGATTAAAATATATAGAAAACCTTCCTTATTGTACATAGTAAATATATTAGAAGAAATATCTGTCCGTGTCTCCATATAAAGGGTACTACTTTTACCCTGGTCTGGTGTTCCATTATCCAAAAGGCTTCTCTCTTGTCGAGCAACTTAGTTTATTATCACCCCTTGGACCACAAGAGACTTTTACGATTATCCGCACAATGTCACCTCCGTTGCATTCACTAAAGTGCTTTCCTATTTGGGACCTAGGACCTTTATTAGTGATTGCATTTAAGTGCTCCCTGATCCTTTCTTTAAAAGCACGTTTTGTCCTTCCTACATACTGTTTCTAGCAGTATGATTTAGGTTATCAAATCCACAACATAACTAGTATCACATATCTGTTGTATTCAATTAGATCAACTGGACTTGAAATTTAGTTCTTGAAGTTGATCTAATTGAATAAAACAGATATACCATGACCTGGATGAATGAGAACCTTCACAAGCAACTAGTATCACAGTTTACATATTGTAATATTTTATTTCCTCTCCAACCTGGATCCTTCTTCATGTTTTAAATCTATTTCTTCTGCATGAATGATTACACTTTTTTTCTTAGACAGGTCTCTCTTTTCTGTTTAACTGACCTGTCATTAGTACAGAGACTCTGGGATACCCTGCTTCCAAGACTTTTGGCTCTCCTTGATGCCATTTTTACACCATTTCCCAAGATCTGTCTCAGTATGGGCTCACCTCTCAATACGAGAGGTGTTTTCCTAAAACCTTCTTGATCTGATTAAATTCCAAATTATAATTTGTTATAAAAGATAATCTTTCTATAATCTTCTCTCCGTATCACTAATTACAGTGGTTGGCAAAAGTATTCGGCCCCCTTTAGGTTTTCAACATTTTGTCACATTACTGCCACAAACATGAATCAATTTTATTGGAATTCCACGTGAAACACCAATACAAAGTGGTGTACACGTGAGAAGTGGAAAAAAAATCATACATGATTTCAAACATTTTTAACAAATCAATAACTGCAAAGTGGGGTGTGCGTAATTATTCAGCCCCCTGAGTCAATACTTTGTAGAACCACCTTTTGCTGCAATTACAGCTGCCAGTCTTTTAGGGTATGTCTCTACCAGCTTTGCACATCTAGAGACTGAAACCCTTGCCCATTATTCTTTGCAAAACAGCTCCAGCTCAATCAGATTAGATGGACAGCGTTTTTTTTTGTCCTCCTATAAAAGGGATTTTCTAGACTTCTAGCTAATTTATAGGCCTTGTTTACATTAACTTGTGTATAATTCTTATCCAACAATCTTCCTTTTAAGTTGTCAGTCGCCTTCTCAAATAAGGCATCGGTCAAACAGTTCCGCCGGAGCCCAATGAATAGCTCAAAGGGTATACCCCTAATCGTCTCTTTAGGATGACAGCCACTCCCCAATAAGATGGTTTTTTTTTTATTTGTTTTTCCTGTACACTTCCGTCCTAATCTTATTAGTGGATCCTTCCCCCTCCAATTTTAGATCTAAAAAGATGTTGGTTCTATCCCATGTGGCAGTGAATTCTAGGTTTTAATTCATTTTGATTCATATACACAATAAACAGTCTTATGGATTCCTCATCCTCCTTCCATACCAGTAGCAAGGCGTCTATGTAACAACCATACCACTAAATGTTTCCTGAATGGGTTAGTATCTCCAAAGATGTGAGACCGTCCCACCAAACTATAAACAGGGTGGCAAAGGAAGGGGGCCCTTTGCCCATCCTGGTTTCACACCTTTGGAGATAGTAAGAGACAATAAACAGGAAATAGTTCTTGGCCCTTGACTATATTGAGAATGTCATTCATGGAAAAACCAAATTACCTAAAAAGTCATGTCTAATCACTGAATATAGAGATCTGACATCCAAGGTCAACCAAAAGTAATCACTACCCCATTTCAAATTATCCATTCTTCTCAAGACCTGTTTAGTTTCTTGCATATAGGATTTAAGTGATTTTACTAATGGTTGAAGATAGGCCGCCTTATAGATTTCTAAGTTCTCACCAAGCGATCCAATGCTTGCGATAATTGGTCGCCCTTCAGGGTTTTGCATACTTTTATGGACCTTTGTCAGGTGGTGAAAAATGGGAACACTGGGGTTTTCACATAAGGCCAGACTCTTATCTTTATTGTTTAACACTTCCACTGCGTGATATATATCAAACCTTTTATCCAATTTCTTCTTGAATGTTATTTTAGGGTTATTATCCAAATTCCTGTATGTTGTCTGGTCACCTAATTGCCTCATTGCTTCAGCCATATAGGCTCCTGTTTTTAAAGAAAAGAGATTGTTATCCATATTCCCAAAGTAAGAAAAATTCAACAAGGCTCTACAATCCAGTGGCAGGGTGTCGCCACCACCCCAAGTATATGAAGCAAAATGTAGAGAGCCAAACGTGGTATTAATCTAACAATGTCAATAAAGTTTATTGGAGAGATCACTCGCACTACATGTTTCGGGCCTACAAACGGTCCTTCCTCAGGTGCACCTTAAGGAAGAAACGTGTAGTGCGAGTGATCTCTCCAATAAATTTTGTTAACACTGTTGGATTAATACCACGTTTGGCTCTCTCTGTATCTAAAGGTTCGTACACACATGCAATCACTGGTGCCGACCCGCGACACGCTGTGGATAATCGTGCCGTGTTCGTCCGAAACAGCCGTTCATACACATTGTGCATTGTTGGTCGGCACCTGCGCTCGCATGTCTGTAGGAAACCTTAATTATTACTAAGGCTCCCTCTTTGTCTGCCATATTTATCACCTCATTTCTCTCTAAGGTCCCAAGGGCCTCTCTTTCCTGTGGGGTTAAGTTATCATTAGGGATATAGGACTTTTTTGCATGTAAATCCCTCAAATCCATTTCCACCAATTGTTGGAACCAATCAATCTCGCTGCTGTGTGCATTCACAGGGTAGAAGTTCGATTTTTTTTTTTTTTTTTTTTTTCACTATCATTTTCTAAACGCAGAATTTCATTATTTTGATGGAGGCTCTTCCCAATCTCCTTCATATCCTGTAAGTCCTGCAGCAGCATTTGATTCTGAAAGGAAAAAACACAGGTTGTCTTTAACTTCTGTTTGACAGATTTGAGACTCCTCACAAAGTACATCAGCCAGAAAAAAAGTGCTGTCTTAACATTTAAATTTGTCACAAATGCATTAATGTCTAGAATAGTCCTCAACAAATTGAAATATATTTTAGGGTCAAAAGTGCATTCCAGAAAAGCACAAACGGGTCTAGTGTGAACGTACCCTTAAATTTCTTTGAAAATGCACCTAATAATGTCTGAACAGTAAAATGAATCCCCTTTAATGATGCATAGAGCCATAGTGTTTTCTTCCACTGTAAAAGGATATCAGTCAGGATAAGTGAAAGAGAGGAAAATGCCTATCCGTGTAGGGTTATACAATTGAAACATTGTTCAGTCCTATGCTTAGACCTTGCTCTTAGGTTCTTGTTAGCTGTGAATATTAAATTTAAGTTCTCTTGTGATAAGTGATCCGTTACAGAAACCTTTTTACCCCCACAATGACCTAGTCAGATATAAAGAAATGCCATCATGTTTTAACCTTTATTACTGAATATTCTCTTTTACCTCTGTACCGTTTCTGTACACAGAAGGGGATGAACCGTTGGCATGTAAGTAATTGGCTAACACATGATGCTATATCATACAGCCGGCTAAATGTGCAGTACTACATCAAAAAAATGTGCAAACAGTCGAATAGTCAGTGGCTATAATGAGGGTTCCCCTACTCACAACCAACAGGTGTAGACTGAACGCAATGGGAAAAGTTGACTCGTTCACTGAGCGAAACATGTCCTGCTGTTTACTCAACCCTGGAGTGATTTTAGCTTGTGCTGTCTCCCATCGCATTCTGTTTCGACCTATTGGTCGTGAGTAGGGGAACCCCCATGATGCCCACTTACAATTTGACTGCACTTTTTTTTTTAATGTAGTTTTACACATTAAGCTGACTATGTGGGATAGCATGTGTTAAATGTTTTTTTATGCAGTCCTTGTAATCATTGTTTGTGCATATGACACTTTCTATGTCTTGGAGTATGGTGGACTAGTCCCATTTCGTTCTTTCTTCCCTTTGTTTTATATTCTCGTACATAATTTAGTCGGACTGCTTTATTTTGCACATGTCCAGTTCTAAGCTACCACAGAGGTTTGTTAAAGCAGGTTATTGCCTGAAGTCTAAAGACAACTGGGTTACAAGAGACAAAGCTTGAAATCTTCATAATGGTCCATGTGACCTATTTCATGATCTCTTGGTTGGCGGCTACTTTTGCTGCGACCTACAGTCCTTCGTCCTGGCCAACCAGTTGGAAGAGCAGAGTGGTCATTAGTGACGAAGAAGTGGAAGGTGTGCACCCACCTATATTCACCCACATAATGCAATATGTATCTAATGTATAAAGCTAGAAAATTACATTATTCTGCATAGTGTTGCTTTGCCTTAATTAGAAATGTTTAAAGGGCATGTCCACCCCCAAAACTATAACCCCCCCCCCCCAGTAATGGCCCCATCATGTAGTGTAATAAAATCCTTACCACACATCCCAGCTCCATATGGTTCTCCTGTAGTTTCCCCCCCCCCCCAAAGTCCCAAAAACTGCCCACCAGGAGGATAGCAGAGTCCATATAGGACTCTGCCTCCTATCTGGCCTCCGGGAGAAGTTTGGCATGCATACTGCAGCCCTTCTCCCCCTCCCTCCCTCTCCCTCCCGATTAGGATTCCCTCCCCCTAGCATACAACCCTTTACATATAACATTCCCCCTGTCCCCCCAGCCCCAACAGCTATATTTTTTATTTTAGAAAGTGCCCCCAACATTACTTACCTTCCCTCTTTCCTCCTCCGCACTGAACTCCCGGCAGCCGCATCCGTGATTGGCTGCCGCAACCGGAAGCTCTGCTACATTTAATAAACAAAAAGGGGGGCTGTGGGAGCACTCCTATGGCAACATTATTATAACATATAGTAGAAGTGCTACTGATCTGACCAAAACATTAGAACAAACAAGAAAAGATGCACATTCCTGGGCCCATATACCATCCTAATATCTGTGCTATTGCATACCGTAAAAACATGGTTTTTTTTAGTTACACGGGGGGGAAGTGCATCAGTTGTTTTTTTTTTCTTTGCCAAATACAGATATATATCATCCTTACTTTTGAAACAAAAGCTTATAGTACTGAACTTAATACATCATAAAGTGTTTCCTCTTTCAGGCTCTTAAAAGATTTAATGCTCCCTTGGCTGTGTGAGACTGTTAGATGGTCCATTCTGGAAAAGAGTGGCTAACAAAACAAAGTTTCCAACAGATAACTGGCAGAATGCGATGGAGAAAGGCCGCCTACTTAATCTGCTCATTTCCTCCTAGTCTGGTTATTCTCATCTGTTGTGTACACATCAAAGAAAGTATTTTTTGAAAGTTTGTTTTTAACTGAAGAGCAACTAAAAAATCCTGCAGTGAGAGTTTTCTTTTTGACAAATAATTAATTTTTTTTTCTATAAAAAAATAACCTGTTTGATATTCTGGTAGTGTGATTACTTTCTTAAATGTAGCCTAGTCATTTAGAGTTTGTTAAAGGACAATTATTGTTACCTTTCTTGCTCCCTCTACCCAGGGTAAGGCCCTTAACAGCTAAATCCTTACCCCTGGGTAGGGTCTCTCTCTCCAGATATACTTACTAAAACTTTCCCTCACTGATCCAATCTACTTCTGCATCTCACGGCTCTCTGCGATTTGGCTAGTGGTGCAGAGCAAGTCTTCCCATTGGACTAGCTGCTGACAGTCTGTGAGGGAGAGTTAGAGTGGAGCATTAAGTAAGAACGAGGGTTAATGTAATGCTTTCCTCGTTGTTGTTATTGTTGGTTGTTTTTTTTTTTGAGAGTCTGCTTGATCATTCTTTACTCTTCTGATGCAATGTAGTATAGTTAAAGAAAGTGCCTTTCTTATTGGCATGTTTGGAATCACTGATCAGCCTGTTATAATCCCTACAAGGAAATGTTTGATAGTATTGTATAGAATTTGAGTTTGAATAAAGAAATCTGAACCTGCCTTCCACCACAAAATGGAAGGTGGTTCCAAAGTTATACCGTTTTTTGTTTGTCCACGTGTCCTCTGAGATGTACTATCATTGAACAGTGCCCCAGGTATTTTAATGTATGACTCGTTTTAATGCATTTATACAGTGCAATAGCCCCAGGCAAGAACCTTTTTCTCTCGTGTGCATAATTGTAACTTATCAATCGGTCATAATTAAGCTCACACTTGACCCATTGTCAATTTAGGCTGGGTACACACCAGCCGATATTTTCGGGCGACCAACCGATTCACGGACCGATTCAGTGGGTCAGCCGAAAATATCGCCTGGTGTGTGGCGGCCGACATTGTTCGTTCGTCCGGATCGAAGGCATTGGAAAATTCCGATTGATTCGCCGTGGCTGAATTTGCCACGACCTACAGACATTTGTCCTGACCGAGCGCTCGCTCGGGACAAATAGTCCGGCCGTGTCTACCCAGACTTAGTTACCTTTCTCTGAACCCTTTCGAGGATTCCAAAACTGCACATCCTATTCCAAATTAGGCCTTACCAATGTAAAGAGGGAGAGTAATATTTTAATCCCTTGAATCCATACCCCTCATTATACAAGACAATATCTTGGTTTTCCACCAAAACTCCAAGATCCTTTTCCAACAGAGATTCACTTTACCCAGAGCCATTTATAGTATAAACAGCACCAGGATTTTTAAGCCCAAATAACAATGTACTTGCCATGGGAATGCTTTCAAAACTACTGATCCTGCATCCAGAGGGTCATCTACATCAGTCATGGGAAGTCACACTAACTGACACCAATGATTAGGTTTGTTTATTTAGGTAAAGTTGTATCATTTTAAATTTCTGTATAGCATCTTGTATAAGGTTTATTTTTTTTTATAACTTTTATTTCAGAATTTCATTTTTAACCGTATAAAATTAAACTTTATATGTTGTTGGTCTTTTGTGTTTTTCCCCAAAGACTGTATGAAATATAGGAAGCTGCATGCAGGTGTTAAAGTAATTGAAAAGCAGTACTAAACAAGAAACTGCTTATAAAATCTACAACAGTAAATTGTTTAGTTTTTACTATCCTTTATTGCAAAATATGCTTGTAAGCCTTTCTAATTTACCTTTGAATGCCTCTTTTGTTTGTGTAAAACCACAATCATGTACTCGGTTTCTATTACATTAGGGAGGCAGACTGATGACAGTTCTTATACAAACACAGATGCAAAATGATAAAAGTTCCCTACTAAGCCGTACATACTGTTTAGTAGATGACGTTTATTTAAGTTTGTTTTAATGTGGGGAAAAAAACTCTTAATTTTAAGAAAAATTGTTTAATACCTTAGAGATCCATAATTCTGTCAATCATTAAGGGCTAGGCCACACTAGCGCATTTTGGGGAAAAAATAGAAATTGCGGGAATGCGAAAATTCCCGCGATTGCACGTCCATTCGTGTTTTGGTAACACATGCGTTTCCATAACGGAAAACTAAAACGCACAAGAATCGCGCACACAATCACGTGTGATAATGCTCACGATTCCTGTACGTTGCAGTGTGGCCTTAGCCTTACTTGCAGTGTGCCCAACCTAATGCCCAAGAAGATCTTTGTGCAGTATTGCCCTGCTTTGATCTAGCACTAGGACCTCACCCTGGGTACATTAGATGGGAGGGGGTTAGTGAAGGACTGCAACACTAATTAATTAAATGCAATGCATGCACATACATTGCAGAAACCTGTCAGAGAAACAGCAGAGGGGCGCGTTTGAGGGCAAGTTCTTTAACTTCCCTGTCTGCTCCTGATTATTTAAATAACGGGAGGCAAGACATAGCTCCTTTACCTCCCATTCTTCAATTTTGTGCTTAAAAAAATCTAAGTCCAATTTCTGAGTGGAGATACCCTTTAGGATCATAATAATAATGTATTTCTAACCCCTTTGTTGAGAATTTATGTATAATTACACTCGCACAAGATGAAAACACCAGACAGAAGCTTGTATTTAAATCTTTTTTTTAAATTTTTTTTTTTTATTGACATTGCAAAAATGGTGTGACCTTTTTGTTTGTGTTCCTGGTATATCCGTGTTTGAAATATGAATAGCTGCAGGTCATACATCGGAAATATTTTTTTCATCTCCCAGTGTAAATCAAAGTGGGAAAAAACCTCGAAAAGCATTGCCACTGCTGGAACCCAGTGGGAAACAGCAGGTCTGTTTGCAATTGAAAGCAATATTTGCAGGAGAGATAAGAGCATGTGCTAGAAACAGAGGACTTGCACAATGGGAGCATAGGAAAGTGTTGATTTTATGGGAGGTTATCCACAGTAGCCACTGGGTAATTAAATAAACAGCCAACGCAAGGACAGAAGTGAGATGCAACCTTTTGGATTAATCTGAATGTGCTTTGTCTCCTGGAGACTTAAGCTAGGTACACACAGCACAGATTTCTGAAAGATGACAGACAGGATCTGAAGATCCTGTCTGCCATCTTTCAAAGATCTGCATACACACAGTCCCGAGCGTTCTCCCTATGACTTCATAAGGAGAACACTCGGACTGGTGTTCCACGGCCGCCGCTAGACTCCTCTAAAGGGAGTCTAGCGCGGCCGATGGAAATTTTCGGCCTTTCCCGAACGAGCGTACGGCCGACCCGATCGTTTCAGCGGCCCCGATACCGTCGGATCCGATGGGATTGGGGCTTTATCGTTACTGTGTGTGCTCAGCTTTAAGTTATGCCTTAGGCTGAGGCCACACTGCAACGCACAGGAATCACGCACAAAATTGCAAGCGTTATCGCACGCGATTGTGTGTGCGTTTCTTGTGATTTTTCCATTGTCAGTCATGGAAACTCATGCGTTGCGTTAACCCACCAAAAATGGTGAATGCATGCGTTGCCAAAACGCGAACGGGCGTGCAATCGCATGTGCACCAGAAATCGTGGGAATTTTCACACTCATGCAATTTCCCATTTTAGTGAAAATCGCGAGCGCAAAACGTGCTAGTGTGGCCTAGCCCTTAATGGGCATCTATGGTGAAAAACACAAATTGCCCAATTGGAAAGTTAAATTCATGTACTCAGTGCTGCCTCTCTCCTACCTCTGTCAGTGACTGTTTTTCCATGGTGTCAGATCTTTCTGCAGCACTCCCCTCTGTTACCTCCTCCATGTCTCAACTCTGGCTAACCTACAAGCTTATCATGTACAGTAAGAGTTAAAAGTTCAACATCCTGAAAAACACACCCACTCACAGTGGCCAATAGAAAGCAAGCTGTCCTGGAGACAGGAAGAGAAGGGAGAACAGTAGTTTATTATTGCAAAACGATCTTACTCTTTGTGACCCATCATCAATCCGTGAAAGCTATCAAGAAGGGGGGTCCAGTGCAGCCTTATTTCTGCAGTCAAACTACCTCTCTCCCCCTGCTAATGCTCTTATCTCTGTTTGTAAAAGAGCAGGGAGGAGGGAGGGACTTGAGCAGGGAAGAGGGTCACGTCACAGGGATTTGATAGTACAAGTAGTAGAGGAATGCAATCACGTATTCTTCTAACTGGTGTATCTCCGGACAGAGAGGGAATCTGAACATAGTGATGACACTCTGGGGGTTGGGGGGAATTATAGAACACATGGAAAGAAAGGAAAAAAAGTTCATTTTCCCACTATAGATGCCCTTTAATACTTACATTTTTACAATAATGTACTAAAACCTTTAGCGAAAACAAGGAAGCAGTTCAACACTGGTTCACACCCCCCCCCCCAAATTTGTCTGTGTGAATCTTTTTCTTTTCCCTGGTTTCTAGTAACTTCAGTACTGTATACTTATTTAAAAAAAAGGTTGAAGATTTTTCTATTGACTAAAGTGAAAATATTAATTGAATCTTTACAAATAGTTCCCCATATTTGTTTGTTGGTTTGCTGCTTGGTATGATTAGTGTTTTAGGTTACATAATGACTAAAGCTGGTTATTTACATAAAACACATTTGTGGTACTTCTGTGGTATCTTCTGCTTATGGATACATTTGTTTCTAATTCAGGAACTGCTGTTGGATACATTAATTGCTCAGTTGTGTATATCTGCAAATCACTTTTACTTGGTAATGCAATCATCATGGATATGTACACACTTCCTGGTCTGCACTGTCCCACTGAATCTCTGTGTCTAGAACATGATTAGCTGGGTAATTTTTTTTTTTTTGCGAATACCCAGTCCTGACCTAATGCAGTGACTTGTTACTGGCCACTAGTAGGGATGCACAAATTCAGCAGGATTTGTGTTCTGTCTGTTAATGGTTCATACCTAGGTTTCAACAAAGAATCACAACTGTTTCAACAAATTGTTTACACTAAACTTGGTTTAGTTGCCATGCGCTGCTGTTGTGCAATTAGATGCATATGATTGTGCAAAAACACGAAGCGCAACGCAGGGGAGCGCACCTAGTGCAGCCAGACTAATTGGCCAAAACTAGTGTGCGCTTTTAATAAGCAATCAGATTGTGTGTTAAAGTGTGCCACTGTGATCTAGCCCTTACTCTGGTACTTTCTTATCCATTAGTCTTAAGTCAACCCTGTTACACCTAAATTTTAGGCAAGGGATCCGTTTTTAGGTAAAAAGTTCTTCAGTTTTTATTATTCTGACCAGATGCTTTTATGCGAGTATAACCAGCAGACTATCCTAAAGGTGTATATTTCCATTATGACCTCAACCCACATATTAGCCCACAAAACATACTCTGTTTCATTGGCTTAATAATAAGGTTAATAAGATAAGATCATTGGGTGGGTAGTTTTCTTCCTTTTAAAAGAAAAAATCTTAATTAATGGATTTTAATTTTTTTTACATAGTTTTTGTAGGAACATAAGAGTCCTGAATAGCTCTATGTACTTAGTAGATACAGTTTGTCTATTTTTAGTTCTATGTCAAGTTTTCATGCATGCATGAGACATTTGTTTTACTGCTGTTGTCGGTGTGAAAGGTCTGTAATAAAACATGACAAGACAGATGTTTATACATAGGAAAACACTGGTTCCAAGTCAGATGCTAATGACAATGTCAACTTTACATTGAAGCAGAACACTCTATTCAAATGTCATTTTTGTAGTAGGTCTTATTTTAATGTAAGAAACCCCTTTTATTGTTATGGTATAACTCGCGTTTTAATTTGGGAATTCTTTTGTTTCTTTAAGCCAAATAAAGATAAGACGGGTTGTTTTTCGAACTAATGCAACATAATATGTAAACATATCAACTCCAATGAAAGATACAATACATAATTTCAGATTGCAGTAGCCTTTTTTTGTCCCATACTGCATATGTGCCGAATTGAGTAATTGCTAAAATATTGATAAAATATTTTTAGCTTGTAGTTTAATTTATCCTTGCTGCCTGTTCTGTAAAGGGGTTATGTTGTAGCACCACATATTGTTTACTCTTTTAGAATTTGGTGTACTAGTTAAATTTCCATTCACTAAAAAAGTTGCATTTTAGTGTTTAATTTCGTACTAGTGCAGTTAAGCTAGCCATACACATCTTAGACCTCCTCAAACAGATAAATGCCAAATTGGCTGTAATGTCTAATGCATTAGCTGTTCTTACCTGCAACATTCCCAGCTGGATAACGCTTTACGACTGAGGTTGTGTTTGACAAGTTTTAGGGCAAGGCAGTTGTGAGGAACGTCACCTGAATGTTTGCAGTTAATGGATAATGTATGTCCCAATTACAGCATATCTGTAATCTGCACAAGATACACACTTAAAGGAGAACTAAACTTAATTTTAAAATCCTAATGTAAAAGCTTTTCTACCCAGAACACCTATACATTGAAAAATTCTTCTCTAGTTATTTGCATTTAGTAGATATAAGTAATAATTCTGTAACAAAGGAGTCTTCCATGTGTTTGCCAGTACAACTCAAAGCGCATGTTGGCTTCAAAGAGCCGCCCCTTGACCCCAGGATTCGCTGTCTGTATGCACACAATTTCTAGCTTCTCTCTCTAGTAAAAGATAAAGTTTCTACATGTACCTGTGATCACAGTTGAGTTGCTGGTGGCGCACCATGTAAATGCTGTGTTTTTAGGAACAAACACACCAAGTCACAAGTTCAAATCCCTGAGTTTACTTATGAAACAATATAACATAGTTTACTGCCTGAGTTTATTGCTTTTTTCATTTTTGTTTCCATGTTTCTAGAAAAATATAACGTTTCTACATACCGTATATACTCGAGTATAAGCCGAGGTTTTTAGGTTTAAAAATCAACCTAAAAACCTTGCCTCGGCTTATACTTGAGTCAAGAGAACTTAAATCCAGATGCAGCCACGAGTCAGGAAGGAAAGCCGGCAGTTGCCAGTAGTTCATCTCGGGTGCGCGATGTCATCGCGCACGCTGGCGGGATGACGTCATCGCGCAGCCACGAAGAACTACTGGGAACTGCCGGCTCTGCACAGAGCGAGCGGCAGCCGGCGGAGAGATGAAGACTGGCCAGGTACGGTAAGTGAACTGGGGGGGGCTCTCTACTTTCTACTATAGGTGTTTGGAAACTACAACTCCCAGCAAGAAAGAATGCTGGGAGTTGTAGTTTCCAAACATCTACAGTGGAAAGGTATTAGGGTTACTGTATGGGATTACTGTACATTTAAAGGGCAACTATCTACCCTCGGCTTATACTAGAGTCAATCATGGTTTTCAGATTTTGGAGGCAAAAATGGGTACCTCGGCTTATACTCGAGAAGGCTTATACTCGAGTATATACGGTATGTACAAACTTTATATATAGCAGCTCTGTTATTTATTTACCAACCAGCATGAATTGCTGACAGTCTTCCAGTAGCAATACAAAATAGTGAACTGATTTTAGTGACATTTACTGAAACATACACCTCTCTATTGCAAGTTCACTGGTGGTGTGTTCTGCTAAAGTGCTGGGTTAGTAAAAACTATTGGGGCACAGGTTCGATTCCCCATGCTCCCTTTGTTTTTGTTTTTATTATGTGTCTAGCAAAAGATTAAGACTCCACATGTACTAGTTAATTACTTATTAGCCATTGTGGCCTAGAGGTAGAAAGCTTTGTTTTTAGAAAGACACAATATAGAAGGTTGCTGGTTCGTATGGTTATAGTATGCAATTTATTTGCACTAACAATTTCTTAAGCGTTCTGGTGCTTCATTCTTTCTTTAGACTATTAAGCAGGTCACGTTGGTTTCTCTAATTTTTTTTTTTTTGCTTCATAATATCAAAAAACAAAGCTAGGCCAGGTAGAAAAGTCCATTGACTCCATGTTCCAGTCCCTATCTTGCACAGATTTTTAGCTTGATGATTGGTGACACAAAGGTGGGAAATTTTTATCTGTTCTCCCAATCAAATTTTCGATTGGCCGAAATTATTGGCTGACCGGGAAGAAAAACTCCATCTAAGATGCAAGACAAAAAACTAACCGTACAAAGTTGTACAGAATTCAAGATCTTGTAATACCATTTAAGGTAAGGGTGCTAGTATAAAGCTAGAAGGGGGGTGGCTGGTTGAGAATGAATAGTAAGGGGAAAGGGTAGTCATAAAAGTGTCTTGTGATAATTTAAAGGGCTCAAGTCAACGTTTAGTCCAATTTGTCTTGTATTGAGCAAGATTATCATCCTGTTCTTTTATCTGTTCTTTAGTGGTTTTGAAAGCCCTTCAAAATTAAGACTTTTAGTTCTCCAGCTGTGTGTCCTGTTTGGCTCAAATGATAGCCAACAGACAAGCAGTTCTATTCCTTTATGTTTTGTGGTTTTTTTTTGTTTTTGTTTTTTTGGCTTAAGAAGTTTTACTGCCAGTGCTCAGCCCTTAACCTGCAAGGAAAATATACAGGTCAGGGAGTTTAGGCAGTTAAAGGAAAGGGGGGCATTGGAATAGAGATTTCAGTTTTTTTAACATATTGTAAAAATATTTTTCACTTTCATCATAACATGCAATATACAGCCTTATGATATCGGGACATTCATCTGACTTGCAGACCTGACATATTTCGATCTTGTTAGATTTCGCAAGATACAGATTCATGGAGTCATCACAATATGGGAATCCCCACTGGCCGGGAAAACACAGGACAATCCACTGTGAAGTTTTACAATTAAAAGCCTTTATTGTCTGGACGCCTTACGCGTTTCGGACACACCCGTCCTTAATCATAGGCACATGGGGTAGGAATTGGGAGCATAGAATAAAATATCAGACGGCTATATAGCTTTAATATGAGTCTGGCTTAAAGGAGCAAGAACCCCTTCCCAGAGCATAAAATGAAATCGAGCCTTCTTAAAACAGACGGTACTTTGCAGCATCACCTGACAGGCTTGTCACGTATGATTTTTGCTTTGTTTATAGGAATAGTTCACTCGAATGTGAACTATTACTATACTGTGTGAAGGTTTTCATTCATCCAGGTCATGGGAATATCTGTTGAAGATCTAGCCGAATACAACAGATATTCCTTTACTGCATTAATTGAAGAACGGGAAGTAATAAAGCTATGCCTTACCTCCCGTAAGGAATGAAGGGAGTAAAATTTACCATGCGCACAATACACTACCGGCTCCACTGATGGGTCCCAACCACTTCTGGTTTCAGTTTAACCATAGCATGCTTTATCAAGCATGTGGGCTTTAGTTAAACTAAAGGTAGAAGTGGTCAGGACCTGTGGCTCCCTCTAAATTCAGTTGAAGAACAGGGGGTAAGGCATAGCTCCTTTACCTCCCATTCTTCGCTTAATACATTCTAAGTGAACTATTCCTTTAGCCATAATTGATGCATATCCAATGTAAATTTATTTTAATCAATAACACCAATAACATGGTATCAATAGTAAATGTCTCTAGACATACAACTGTCAATTAAAGTAAAGTGGTGTAACAAACACACAAATATAGACTCTTTAAAGGGCATGTCCACCCCGAAATTTAACTTTTGATATGTGGTAGGGCATGCTCCCCCAGCCCCAACCGCATTAATATAATTGTTAGAAAGTCCCCCGATTCTTACTTACCTGCCCTCCGCCGCCGCAGTGTTCAGGCCCTCTGCTTGCATGGAATTGCAAGCAGGGGGCGGGACCGGCAGCCGCGTCCGTGATTGGCTGAGAGGCAGGGAGGGCTGCACTGAGCATGCCTCAACCTTGATGAGGTTGAGGAAGTCTCAGGAACAGCATGAGTCACACACTGCTCCTACACAGCAGTTTCCTGGACTTTGGAGGGGCACAGCAGGGGAACTATTTTGAGCAGGAATGTAAGGTAAGGATTGTTTTAAACTACTTGATGTGTCCAGTAAGGGGTTAAATTTTAGTTTTGGGGGTGGACATGCCCTTTAAGCAATACAGAAAA
The DNA here is from genome assembly GCA_019447015.1 of Hymenochirus boettgeri. Lineage (NCBI taxonomy): Eukaryota > Metazoa > Chordata > Amphibia > Anura > Pipidae > Hymenochirus > Hymenochirus boettgeri. The sequence goes on along the minus strand of CM033471.1, from coordinate 215,252,139 downwards.
TTTTTTGCAGTCACCAAACCTTGTGGAAACTAAAAGTAGTATGCATACTTATTTGTCTGACAACAGTAACCAGATACCATAATCATTGCTTAAGGGGTTTCTCCACTCATAATATCCACTTTTGGGAATCCAGTTCTATTGAAGAACGGGAGGTTAAAGAGCTTTGCCTTAACTCCAGTTCTTCAGTAGAACAAACAGGAGCCAAGAGAGAATGTAAAACTTGCCCCCTCGCTCCCCCGGCGCGTGTCCCGACGGAACTGTCTTCGATGACCTATGCGCATCAAAGACAGAGTCCGTAGATATTATGAGTGGATATACGGTACCCTTTTAAGGAAGAGAAAATATTTTATCTAAAATAACGTTTTAAAAAAAACTTTATATTTCGAATTTGTACCTCATAAGACTTCTTGGAACAGTTGTATTGACCTTAAGTTTTGTACTTCATTAAATTGATTCATAACTGACCTGAAGTAAAGTAGGCTGTACACATCTCAAATTCACAGCTGGTTCAGTTAGAATCTGACTGTGAATTTGTTAATTTGCAAATACACTTTAACAGTGGTATTCTGTATAGGGAGCAATCACTTGTGTGGCCACACACTTTGCAATGTTATTGGCTCCCGCTTTAATAAAGTGAGTCCTAACAATGCAGTGAAATTTTTCTGGCCTGGCTTATCTGGTTCCTAACAAACCGCCAACAGCATAAAAAGGTGTATGTGTTTTTGCCTTGGAAAGTAAGTAATTAAAACTTGGGAAAAATGGCAAATAAGATTTGCATGTGAAGGTTCTCATTCATCCAGGTCATGGTACATCAGTTGGATCTGGACTGGACTTGAAATTTAGTTCTTAAAGTTTCGCTAGTCATCATTATTGCCACAGATTCTTGTACAAGTCATTCTGAATTGAGAAAGCTAGGATCATTTCTTTAAATGATAAGTGGACATACAAACATTTAAAAATTTAAAGTTTCTTACTTTCAGCTTCTGGTGACACTGGCATGAAACAATTGATTGAAATATACAGACATTTACAGGGAGATGCAATATCCCGTGCTAAAATAACGCTAACCTTTGTACTAACGTGTTAGCGAAGGTTTTGCACTGTCTGCGCAATGTCGCAATTTTTTCTCTCTGCGCAAAGCAATGCAATAAATCTTGCGTCTGTTTTTTGTGCATAAATTAACCTTTTCAATGGTGTCTTTTTTAAAATATGTGCAAAAGGTCACAACTTACCGCTAGCGTTTTCGCAATGTATTAACGGTCGCAAAGTGGTTAATACATTGTGGAAACAAGTGCACGTAGGTTGCGATAGGGAAATATATTGTATCTCCCCCTTAATCTGTTTGGGTGGAGAAGTGTTGTAATACATTTACTTATTTATAATGTTGGGCTTTTCTTAGTTATTAAATTTTCTCTTGGTACATCCAACCATTTCTACCATTCATTTCACTTTAGTTTTGGCTTCCAAATTCAATCGTTTGTGGAAGGCTAATTCTAGGACCAAGGAGGAACCATTAAATTGATGGTTTGATAAATGTGTCCACCCCACAACACAGGACATAGCTGATGAATCTTGTGTGAATGTCTGCCCAGGAAACCTCAAATTGTCTGACCAACACTGTGTGTTTCTAATTTGAGATTTTTCCCCTTCCTAGTTGTCTTTGTAGTCTGCTGCTGCAGACCAATATTGAATAAACCTAGAGTGGACTGCTTGGCATTTAATTAAAGGGTATACATTTTAAAGGGCAAGTCCAGTCTCTTAAAAAAAAAAAAAAAAAAAAAAGGCCCTTTGAAAATAAGTTTAAAGCTCTTACCCCGACTTCTGTATTCTCTGTGTAACTTCCATTCCATTCCTGTTTAATACCGCCTTTTCATTGACTAGGAGGGGAATGACATCACCACAAGCACATTCCCCTCTTCCTCTGTTTCGAGCCTGTTACAAGCAAAACTCTGCGTGCTCACTGCAGATAAGAAACTCTCCCTCCCTTCCAGGAAGAGCAGGGAACTTTCAGCCAGTTGGGTGGCTTACATTGGCAGCCAATCAGCATGCTCAATTTTCAGGACTTAAACAAAAAGTACATCCAGTAATCTGCTAGAATGGAGCTGGAATTTATTGTTGGTGGCTGCAACTTGCATCTGGATTGTGATTGAAAGAACGGGTATATGTTCTAAACGTCATTTTTCACTGCTGATTAGACTGTGACATGTGCAGGGTCAGGAGAATGATCGATAGGGAAGGAGGGGGGGCAGGGATGTGTAGAAATGTTCAGAATTCTATTCATGTTATTTCGCTTTGTTAGATTTATCTATGCAAGTTAAAATATTTATTTTGCAATGTGTTGGTAAACTCTAGAATTCCATTTATTAAGATCCAAGCTGTTGCCTTTATACATGCCCTGGCATAAACTTGATGGGCTATCTACATAGTACAACAGCTGCTGGAGGACTCGACAACCAATTTCCATACAAAGTGTGGGGAGGTCAGTCGGGTGTATGTATATGCGAGTTGACCTATATTACGATCTGACTGCCTTCTAACCTTAAAACAATTTGTCATCCCCAACCCTAAAGTGGTTATTGATACTAACCACATTGTACGGAAAAGGGTATTTATGTACTAGAGGTGTGTTACTGTGATTAGAAATGTTTTGTTAATTTTAACATCGATATACAAGTCAAAAACTAGAGAATTATTTTATTAAATCATTTACATGCTTGGTATTTTCATCCTAGATCGCAGGCAAAATTTCCTATCTAAAAAAGCTTTTTAGATAGTGTAAAAGTCCAGTACTCCCAACACTTTTTTCAGATTTGAAATCCGAGCTGTAGATTCTCAGGAATCTTAATTTTAAATAACAGCATGTACAGGGAAAGACCTGTCACTCAAGCCAGGTATGCTAATTTGTGTCCCTCCAGTGACCTCTTACTAGGATTTCCCAAAACATTGTCAAAACATTTATTAAAATAACCCCAAATATAATGAGCTGATTAATCATTTTGGTCTCCTGTCTATCTGATTCTGTATCTATCTGTCTTTCTGTCTGTCTTTCTATCTTATTTTTGTCTGCCTATATCTATCTATATATCATGATATTCCAAGGTATTTGGTAGTATAAATGCACAGACTCCAGTGAGAGGGGGAGAGATGCTAGCAAGGTCTACTGCAGGAGGGTGTCACAGGAAGTCACTTACAGGAGCCCCAGCATGTCTGCTTGCTTGTCAGAAGGGAGAAGCGTCTCGCACAGCAGCAGCCCCCTCCCCCACCCAGTATTGGCAGCATGTCCACTTGCCTGTTAGAGGTGAGGGAGAAATGTCTGACACAGCAGCAGCTCCTCCACCCACAATCAGCAGTGTCCGGAAGATATGTTAATGAGCTGCATAGTGTTGGCTGTTGAAGGCTCTTAAGAACTGAGAAGTGTCGGTTGGATTAGTATAAACATTGAAAATTCACTAACAAAGCAGTTGATTCAGTTGCTCAGTAGAGATCTGAGCATCTTTGACCCATCCAACAGCCAATCAGTAGAAATTACTGTTAGGAACATTCCAAGGATGTGGTGCATCCTGGGAAGAAGGACCATTAGAACCTGAAATGTCAGCTCACTAATGTCAGGGAACAGCAAAGGGTGTGAAATTAACTGATTTTTTCAAAATGGGAGAGAATATGTAAAATAGCTAAGTATGCATTATACAAACTAACAATTTAACAAATATAATTTACACTAAACTGTCCCTTTTAAAAGCGAGTGAGTACGATGACCCTATAAAAGTGCATCCCCTGAATCTGCATTGCATGTTACACCTGGTGCGGATTGTTTTTTTTAAAACACCTGTCCTTGGAAATGTAATATATGAAAATCTTATTTTGATATCCTGCATTTTTTCTAATATCCTGCATTATTTTTGCTCTGGTTTTTCTGAGGGGAAAATGCAAAATAAATAACTTTTTCCATCTGTCAAGTCCTAAGGGATAGAAGGTGCTCAAATCCTATATTGTAACCAGACCCATTCCTGTATAAATATACAGTAATTTATTTACTTATTTCCCTCTTGAACAATGTTTGTGAACCAGGCATTAAAAGGCATTACAGAGAAGCATTTGAAAAAACTCAACCACCAGGTAAAGGGGTTAGGGTTTTAGTTATGAAAAAATAAATGGCAAATATGCTTCATTTATAGATCAGTTTATATTTCTATAGTTTGGCGGAAAACCTACCATATAAATACACAAGAGGTACATTACCTATATGCTGCTGCTATTGCAATGCAGTGCAATTTAAAATTCTGGTTTTACAGGTGTTATAACAGGTGTGTAAAAACCAAGTTGATTTTGTGGCAGCTTTTGGTTTTGCAAAATTTCACAAGATTCTCAAAATCACAAAAGTTATTTTTTTCTTCAGGGCCGGAAGCCACTTAAATCAATAATCTATACGGAGCCAATTTTGTTTTCCCAATCTATTTCTTTTATAGTGCACATCATTTTTGATCCGATAGAACAGAAATTAATGTTCCTCGCAAAGCATGTTATTTGTGAAATTTCTCCTCCTGTTGACTGCAATATTTCCCCGCTAAAATTTCAGTTATATCCCCCCCCTTTAAAAGTCTTTTGTCTTTTGCCCATTGAAATGTTATATACTATTTACGCTCTCAATAGCTTTTCAACTTGATTAACCATTGCATGATTTACAACCTTTGTGTGCAAGTGTTAAAACCTTTTTTCCCTGCACTTTTATCTTAACTGCCATCTTATAAGGTCTTTAGGGCAGGGACCTTGCTTCAAATGTGTCTGTATTGGTTGCACTTTTTAAATGAACAAATAAAATGCAAAGGTAATAAGATGTAATATGTATCTATTTGTTTCCACATATTATTTGATGTTGATTTAAGACCTACATACATCCAGTTAACCCACTCGGCAATACCCACGTTTCCTGCCTAACTGTTGATCCAGAGGAAGGCATTAAAACCACACCAGAATTATGAAGGGGGAAAAAATCCTTCCTGACTCCAAGTGGCAGTCGGAAATATCCCTGGTATAAAAAAATTTACTAACTGGCCTTTTGTTGCATTATAACTGGCAGCAAACATTGCTGCCAGAAAATTAAATAAAATAAGATTACTTTGCTGCTGGTTATATTTAAACAAAGAGCATTTTTTAAAATTTAAATTCGGTTGGGGGGGGGGGGGGGGGTTTATTAGCATTCTCACTGGGATAGATAGCCCAGGAGGAAAGCAGAGTGTACATAGGCCAGTGGTAGATGGAAAGGGGGTGGGGCTAGCATAGGGGGTAGGGAGGCATGTGTATTACAGTGTATGAATAAATTACAGGATCATAATCTAAAGTGTATGTTTGCAAATGCAAGAAGCCTGGCTGACAATGGGTGACTTGGAGATAATGGTGTTGATAATGGTGTTGAATGAAAAGTATGATGTAATGGGTATGCAGAAAGGGGGTTGAACAGTTCTCATGTCTGTGTTGTAAATTTAGGAGGATACGCCTTGTTTGGGCAGGACAGAGAAAACCAGGAAAGGGGGGGAGGAGTTTGTGTTTATGTTAACAAATTGAAGCCAAATTTAAAAGAAGACATAATAGGTGATATGGGTGTTAAAGCAGAGGCAATATGGGTGGAATTAGACAACATGAAAGTGGTAATGTCATTTTTGGTGTCTGCTATAAGCCACCAAATGCTAGCAGGGAGGAAGTGAGTCAGCTTCATATGCAGTTTGCAAAGGCTGCAAGTTTGGGGAGTGTGCTCATTATGGGGGACTTTAATTACCCTGACATTGATTGGTGGAGTGGAACTGCCAAAACAGAAAAAGGGCGATGAGTTCCTGAATTTGCTGCAGGATAGTTTTCTCTCACAGGTGGTTGAAGTTCCTACTAGAAAAGGAGCTCTGGATCTGGTAATATATAATATCGTGGAGCATATTATAGATATAATGGTAACTGGAGGCCTAAGGAATAGTGACCATGAAATAGTGTTGTTTGGACTTTGTTAACCCAGCGCACTTTCCCTTTGATAACAAAGACTTTTAATTTCGGGGAAAGCAAATTTATCCAGGTTAAAACTAGCTAAAATTAATAAAGAAGTTAGGATAGCTGAACAAAGCATCACTAAGCCTAAATTTTTTTTAAGTATATTAATTGTAAGAAGATGAGGACTGAAAATGTGGCACCATTAATTAATGGGGATAAGTTAGTTACAGAGGATGGCTATAAAGCAAATGTCTTCAAAAAAAGGTTTTCCCTCTGTATACACTATAGAAGATTCAAGTACAGAGTATAGTAGCAATAATGGTATAAAAGATGCAAGTGCACTTTGGTGAACCAAGGATATGGTACAGAAACAACTAAATAAGGTTAATATTAATAAATCTCCTGGACCGGATACAATATATGCTTGGGGCCTTAGGGAGCTAAGTTCAGTTTTTATCTAGGCCATTGTTTCTTATTTTTGCAGATTCCCTCATGTCCAGATGTGTGCCTCTGGATTGGAAAAAGGCTGATGTTGTTCCAAAAAGGGTAGTCGCTGATAGCCGGGTAATTACATGCCTGTAAGTTTAACTTCAGTAGTGGGGGAAGATGCTGGAAAGTTTAATAAGGGAACATATTGTAGATTATGTTTCAAGGACTAACATTATAAGTAGTAACCAGCATGGATTTAGGAGGAATAGATCTTGTCAAACTAACTTGCTTGGATTTTATGAGTAAGTAGAAATTTAGACTCTGGCATAGCAGTAGATGTAGTAAACTTGGATTTTACAAAGGCTTTTGATACAGTCCCCCATAGGCGACTAATGTATAAGCTAAGGTCTGTTGGTCTGGGGAATCGCATTTGTACATGGATAGAAAATTGGTTAATGAATAGGATGCAGAGAGTAGTTGTTAATGGGGCTTCATCATTATGGACTAAAGTGCTAAGTGGGGTGCCACAGGGTTCTGTGCTGGGGCCGCTTCTATTTAATCTATTTATTAATGATTTGGAAGTGGGTATTGTCAGCAAGGTTTCTGTGTTTGCTGACGACACAAAATTTGTCGACCATTAAAAACTTCACAGTATCTAGATAGATTGTCACATTGGGCTTAAACAAACAAACAAACAAACAAACTTAAAGGAAGCAAGCAGTGCCAGGCAGCAACAGTTAGAGCCAGCATGGTATTGTCTTGTATAAAGAAAGGTATGGATTCAAGGGAGGAAAATGTTATTCTCCCTCTTTACAAAGCATTGGTAAGGCCTCATTTGGAATATGCATTGCAATTTTGGAATCCTGTGTACAAAAAGGACATCTTTGAAATGGAAAGGGTTCAGAAAAGGGCAACTAAATACAAGGGGTTGGGCGGAGCTTGAGTATGAAGAGAGACTGGAAAAGTTACAATTATGTACGCTGGAGAAAAGGTGCTTGCGTGGGAATAGGATTACTGTGTATAAATACATTAACGGGCCATACAATAAACTATCTGGGGCATTGTTCACCAATAGAGCAGGTCAGAGGTCACGTGGCCATCCTTTAAGACTTGAAGAAAAAAGGTTTAGGCTTCAAGTTCGGAAAGGGTTTTTCACTGTAGAACAGTAAAGCTAAAGAGTTGATCCAGGGAAGTCAGGAAGGAATTTTTTTTCCCCCTTCATAAATTTGGTGGTTTTTTTTGCCTTCCTCTGGATCAACAGTTAGGCAGGAAATGAGGATATTGCTAGATGGGTTGAACTGGATGGACATATGTCTTTATTCAACCTCAAATACTATTCTATACTATTTGTGAAGACATAAAAGAGAAACAGAGACATTGCCACCAGCAATAGGCACATTTTGGGTAAGCTGTAAAGGTTCATGTGAATGAACAGGCATTTCGCATGATAATAGTGTATGGGCACTTGTTCGGCCGGGAATCGTTGGCTGGGCGGATTTTTGAACAAGCGTCCATTTCGGCCCAGAAAGTGCCCGTATGCGGCACAATTATCAGCCAAAATGGACATTTATACACATCGTGCGTCACGTACGAACCTCAAGAAGAAACACGAGATACTGGCATGTTGTTTATTTTGCTTTTGAAATGGTTGTACAATGTCTTGTTCTTTTATAGGTCAAATGAAGGATGAGCTTTTCAGACTAGAATTTTAGAACTTTTGGGGTGATATACCGAGAGGCGTTCTTGCAAAAGTTCAAAATAATGGTCTTAAAGAATAACTATACTCTACTCCAAAATGTAACTTTTTAAAAATGGTAAGTACCTGGGGCAGGGATGTAGGATTGATTATTTCTACCTCACAATATCATTTTGTTAAAGGGGAACTGTGGTCCAAAAATTACTTTAGGTAAATTGATAGGAATTGCTCCCCTGAGAATTTTTGCAATTTATTTCCATTGTTTATTTTGCATAGTTTTGAAGAGATTTACATTTTTGTGTGTGATATGGCAGCAGCATCACCAGGTCCCCTGCACTTCCTGCTCTGAAACTGTCAGTCAATCTGTCTTTTGTCTCCTCCTCCCCTTTGCAGCCCCCCATGTCCCTTTCACTCATGGACCCCATGGTCCCTCCAGTTGCAGGCCCCCCATGGCCCATTATCTTACAGCCCCATGTGGCCCTGTCCACTCGCGGGTGCCCAAGCCCCGCCCAGTGGCAGGTGCCGTGGGTTACTCAGACAACCCCCCCAGAAAACTCTGTGGAATCCGCCTTTTCAGGCAGTTTTCACACAGTGAAAGAGAAGGGCTGTAGATTCCCTTACCTTCTCTGTCAGGACTTCACACAGCAGAGAGGAGGAGGGACTTCCTGTCTCCCTCACACACTGAGGGAGGCTGTGGCCAGTGGCACTGTGCAGGAGAAGCCTTGGGAATGTCACATGTCAGCCTCCCACCCATTAACTGTTTGTGTATATCTTCGGCTGTGGAGCACGTAGAGAGGTGGTTGATGGCTCGTTTTAAAGGTAGGAAACTTGCCTTTCATATAAACTTAACTTGTTTGGAGACCACAGTTCCCCTTTAAGGAGATACAGCACTAACCGTTATCATTTGCCAGGTTAGTCCTGGACTAATCCTTTTATAAAGATAGTTCTGAAGCCAGGAGGAAGACTGTCAGTATCCATTTTCTTTGGGCTGAATGCTCCCCACAGAAACCATATTGGGAGGTAAAAATTACCAGGCCTTTATCCCTGTCCCAAGTACTTTTAGTAATTTTAACTGTATTTTTTTTAAAAAAAACTGGGATCATGCAAAAGCATTAAAAAAAAAAAAAAAAAGGTACATGAAATACCAATACTGGATATTAGTGGTTGTATATGAAACTATTTAAAGGGGAACTTCAGAACTATCAGATACATGTAGTTTCAATAACGCACATTGCAATTTTCTGTATATGAGTATATAGAGAATATACCACTAAATATGCTGCTGGCATTTAAATATAAGCGCAGCTGGCATAGGCAGCCTGTTTGAGTTGCTATTACAGATATCTATGACATCATCATATAATAATCAATAAATCATCATCATAAATTAATATCAGAAAATGATGCTGTAAAAATACAATGCAATGAATAAAAACACTTGATTATACGACAAAAAAAGGTTGTTTTTAATGTAAAAATTCAGCACAAACCCTTTATTCAATACAAAGCGAGAATGTACCTTTGGCACGTTCTATACGATAGCAACTCTCAATCGTACATCACCCCCTTTTGTATGTATATTTAGTGCCACGTAAACGTTAAGCAGTCATTTTTTTTCCTCCCCAGGCCACACCTACCCACAAGTATTTAAAATTCCCATTTTAAACTTGTGGGCAGAACCTGTGGTTGGTCAATTCCAAACTAAATTGAACTTTTTAAAAAGTGGCTCCCACCTTAATTATGTTGAGTTGCACTTTCATTGGCTAATTTAGAAATATCTTGTTTCATATGTTGCCAAATTTAAGTGGTAAAGTTAATTCTAAACTGTTGCCCAGTATTGTGCCACATAATACAGTGTATCCTCACAGAAAGTATTCTAGGATCCCAAATATGAATACAACCTGCTAATCATTTCTGACCATGCATCTGATAATATCTTGAGTTAAGTTGTAATTAGGAATACAACTTAAAATTCTTCCTGAGCTCCTGTTTTGCTGGTAACACAATCTGTCCTGAAGAATCTGGCACCAGCCCCATATAATTGAGTGGGCTTGACATCCAGAAGACCTCCAATTAGGATCAATTGAGATGTATAAGAAAAATAGTTAGGTCAGGTGTTTAGACAGGCTGTACCCATGGAATTAAAAAGGCAAATGGTACACAAGCAATACACAAAGAAGTTTTTTTTATAAGTCTTTTATTTCTTCTTAAAGTATCAAAGCACCAATTATCCCTTAACCTTGTCTTAAAGGATAGTGCACTGTAAAATCAAGTTATGTTGATTTGGAAGCTGCAGCTTTAAAAATACCGTTGCCATATTTTTTTTTTTACCTATGCCCCTCCAGAGCCTAGCTTTGTGCCTTGGAAGTTGCTGACCTGTACTGGTTTGCTGAATGTTAAGCTCCGCCCCTTTGAGATTTCCTCTGCTTTCTCCTGCTTGAGCCTCAGACAGTAATGCTTGTGAGTTCCGTGCACGTGCACAGAACTCACAGGCATTACTGTTTGAGGCTCAAGCAGGAGAGTGCACGGAACTCGCAGGCATTACTGTTTTGAGGCTCAAGCAGGAGAAAGCAGAGGAAATCTCAGAGGGGTGGAGCTTAACATTCAGCAAACCAGTAACAAGATGTCAGCAACTTCCAAGGAACAAAGCTAGGCTCTGGAGGGACATAGGTAAAAAAAATATGGCAGCTGCAGCTTCCAAATGAGCATAACTTGATTTTACAGTGCACTTATCCTTTAATCCAAGTTACAATCTAGTGATATGGCATCCTTACCCTGAGGGTTATTTAGAGAACCTCACAGGATTTCAAGACTTTTAGAAGGAGACTTGCTGTCATTGTAGCAACAAGGAATCTGTTCTTTCCAAGCCAGTGTGTCTATATACAGTTCTTGTAACTGTTGGCAAATGATATGTGTCCCATAGAAGGTGCTTTGTGCACCAAAACATTGATGATAATTCAAAAACTTGAAATTGCATTTTGGAGGCCTGTTGTGCGATTATTACCTTATATTGTCTTTTATTGTATTTGGTGTGAAAAGCCAAATTGTTGTACCCAGCACAAAGTGTATTAAGTGTGCAGAGTTTTACATACATTTTGGCGAATGGAATGAGTAGCACAGTAGAAACATTGATGATAATTCAAAAACTTGAAATTGCATTTTGGAGGCCTGTTGTGCTATGATTACCTTATATTGTCTTTTATTGTATTTGGTGTGAAAAGCCAAATTGTTGTACCCAGCACAAAGTGTATTAAGTGTGCAGAGTTTTACATACATTTTGGCAAATGGAATGGAATGAGTAGCACAGTAGAAACATTAACTGTCATATATCTACCAGATTTCTCTAAAGGTGGCCATACATGACCGAGCAATCCCACGATATTAGACCGATCCTGGCAGAACAGTCTTTCACGTTCTTCTTTGAGACCGACATGCGGTCGCAAATCTTATTCACTTTGCAATCGCATATTGGTCGCAAAGAAAGGCGTTTCCGTCAGGATCGATCTAATGTTGTGGGATCGCTCTGTTGGGAAAGTAAAATCTTCCTAATATATGGCCACCTTAAGAATTCTAAATACAATACCAGTGAATTTTACCAAAAGGTACACCCAGTCTCTAGTAGAGCACATTCTGATTCCTGACTTTTTATTCTCGGTATAGAGAGGATTGTTCATGTGGCCACACGAAGTGCTCATTGTCAACTCGCAATACTAAAGAATAGGAAGCCAACATTGCGCGAAGGAAATTTTCAGTCTAAACTGACCAGTCCTGAGGCCAATAAAAGGCTTATGGTACCGGACCTGACTGGATTGGCCTATTATCATTAGTGTGTGTACTGTACACGACTTTACATTACACTAAACACATAACCCTGTATTTCATGATTAGTTGATTGGAAAGCACATTTAATGTTTTTATATTCTAGCCTAATGTTTTTATTGCTGTTAAGTTTGTCAATAAATTTGTGTATAATTTATTTCATTTCTGATTTGTAGACCTTTTGGTTTCTCTCTAAAACTAAAATAAAATGAATTAATACTTTCTTTAAGACATTATTTATTTTTTTAAGTTTTTTCTATCTAAAATCTAGAGTGAAAATACAGTAATTCCATCATTAGAAGGGTTTCTATAGAGAATATACCTACTTTCCACTGTCTAATTACTCCACTCTTTCATAGGCATGTTTATCTGCTGAGAAACACTTCCTTTTGCCCAGAAACTCATTAGTAGTTAGTGAGGCAAGAATCACCACTGTAAAGGAGGCCTTTTCTTTACATTCTTACCTGTTCATTGAGAGTTGGGGCAGTGGTGTTTCTGTAATCACACACAACTTCCTAATTAGAAAATTCAATCTTTCAAAAACTGTATATGGTGAATTAACAGGCAGGCAAACAATTTTATAGGGATCAACCAATTAAGGTGACCTTTTTGTAATCCTTTGGTTCCCCTTTAAAGTTGGTTTTAAACCTGGGAGAGCATAAGCACATACGTTGCATGCACTTATTCATTGATAGAGGGTTTACCATGAGGCCTTGTTCAAAAAATATTTTAAATTGAAACCTGTAACTATTTTGTACAATATCTGACTGTGATGAATCCCCCCAGGACACTCTACAGGCAGCAAGCCAATTTCTCTATAAACTGGGCCTTATTTTTAAAGCCCATTTTGCCCAGTGCACTCTACTGTCTCTGGCAGGAGTTTGTCTTCATTAAAACTTATAAACACAACAAATACCCTTTCAGTTGGGCTGCTGGAATGCAGCCAGTGCAATTCTTAACAATTTCACCACAAACTTTAACCCCCTAAAGACAGGTGGACTGTTTAAAGTTGCAGGTCTTCATATGTAAAACCTCCATTTGCACCAGCACTTTTATTTGATAATAAATCTAAGGGTTAAACAACAGAGGTTTTAATAGGTATAAAAAGCTTCACTTCTGTAGAATTTGATTAAGCTTCTTCTTTGTATAGGCCTGTTACTTAATTTGAACCATGTCCTTTATTACAATTTTATTTATATTTTTGAATGTTTGATTACGGTTTTTAACATATATTCCATATAATACATTATTATAGATATTATTCCAAGAGCCCTTGTGTGTGTCACTCTGTTATTCTGCCTTCTCTTGCCAAACAGCACTGAGCACCCATATTCTTGACCAATCAGTAGACTGTTGGTTGGGATTTAAAGCAATAGCACTGTTATTGTACTGACTTATCATGTGGCCTGCAGGATCAGACATGATTTTCTGACATGGCAGGTCAGAAACTAAATGACCCAAATGACTAAAGTAGTGGCAGCGAAGGCAAGTGGCCTAATAACCTACCCAACCCTAACAACCATGACCCAAAGACCATAAAATATACTCCTTGTTCTTTTGTGAATCTACCCCTAATAAGTGAACTCACTGCACTAGGTAATCTTTTCTCCTATTTTCTTTTTACAGATGCAGCAGCTGTTTTATGAGAATTATGAGCAGAACAAGAAAGGCTACATCAGGGACCTTCGTAACAGCAAAATTCACAGAGCCATCACTTTACATCCAAATAAAAACCCTCCCTACCAGTATCGGTTGCATAGCTACATGCTGAGTCGGAAAATAGCTGAGCTCCGTTATCGTACTATCCAGCTGCACAGGGAGATTGTTCTAATGAGCAAGTACAGTAACACAGAAATTCACAAAGATGATATGCAACTTGGGATTGCTCCATCTTTCATGAGGTTCCAACCACGCCAAAGAGAAGAGATTTTGGAGTGGGAGTTTCTTACTGGCAAGTATCTGTATTCATCTGCTGATGGGCAACCTCCTAGACGTGGTATGGATTCATCACAGAAGGAAGCACTGGATGACATTGTGATGCAGGTAATGGAAATGATAAATGCAAATGCCAAAGTCCGTGGTCGTATTATTGACTTTAAAGAAATCCAGTATGGATATCGTAGAGTTAACCCAATGTATGGTGCAGAATATGTGCTAGACCTGCTTCTACTCTACAAAAAGCACAAGGGTAAGAAAATGACAGTTCCAGTAAGGAGACATGCCTACCTACAGCAGACATTCAGCAAGATACAGTTTATGGAACATGAGGAGATTGATGCTAAAGAACTGGCAAATAAAATAAACCAAGAGTCTGGTTCTTTATCTTTTTTATCCAATTCTCTGAAAATGTTTGTCCCTTTCCAGCTCACTGCATCAAAAGCTGAACGTAAAGAGCCAAAAGAAAAGAAGGTAAACATCCTGGTTCCACTCTCTGGCCGCTTTGATATGTTTGCTAGGTTTATGGCCAACTTTGAGAAAACTTGCCTGATTCCCAACCAAAATGTGAAGCTAGTCATTTTGCTTTTCAATTCTGACTCTAATCCTGACAAAACTAAGCAAGTTGAACTTATGAGAGATTTTCGCGTCAAATACCCAAAGGCTGATATGCAGATTTTACCAGTATCTGGAGAATTCTCAAGAGCCTTGGCATTGGAAGTTGGATCTTCTCAGTTTAGTAACGATTCTTTGCTCTTCTTTTGTGATGTGGATTTGGTTTTCTCCACAGAGTTCCTTCAGCGGTGCAGAGCAAACACTGTTTTTGGGCAGCAAATATACTTTCCAATTATATTCAGTCAGTATGACCCAAAGATTGTCTATGCTGGGAAAGTTCCCAGTGAAAACCATTATGCTTTTACACAAAAAACTGGTTTTTGGAGAAATTACGGATTTGGCATCACCTGTGTTCATAAGGGGGATCTTATTCGTGCTGGTGGCTTTGACGTCTCCATTCAAGGCTGGGGTTTGGAGGATGTAGACCTTTTTAACAAGGTGGTACAAGCTGGTTTAAAGACCTTCAGGAGTCAGGAAGTTGGGGTGGTCCATATCCACCATCCTGTGTTTTGTGACCCCAACCTTGACCCTAAACAGTACAAAATGTGTTTAGGGTCCAAAGCCTCAACATACGGTTCCACTCAACGTCTTGCTGAGTTATGGCTTGAGAAGAATGATCCAATGTTTGGCAAAACCACTCACACAAATGACTCTGTGAGGACAGCTTAATAATCCAGCACTGCTGGGACACTTTTGAACTGTTTCATAATGATCTAATTTATTTTTTCAAGATTATTTTAATAGTTATGAATGTAGCGTTTGATAGAAATCATGTTTTCTTAAAATGTGATCAGTATTTGCCTTTCAGCCATTGCAGTATGACAATTGAAGTTTCATAAGAACAAATATGTTTTGTTTTTTTTTTAACTGCATTCCATGATGTAATTGCTGCAATTATTGCTGCCATTGTCAGGCCAGTCGTGTAAATTGACTCCCATGGACATCCTGCATTTTAACCAATGCAGCTTATTCTCTATTTTTTTTTTTTTCCCCCCTCCTAAATCAGCACATCACATCCATTTTGTAAAAATGTTCACTTTCATGCCTGTGATAGAATTTGTAAGTATAAAACAGAAGCTCTCTGGAGCGTCACTTTTTTTGTTTGTATGCGCCCAAATGTTTAAAAAGTTGTAGGAGAGTTACAAGCTAAAACTTCTCATTCATCCAGGTCATGGTATATCTGTGTATTCAGTTAGATCAACTGGACTTAAAGTTAATTCTTGAAGACATCCGCTAGTCATCCGACTGGCTTTCTCAATTCAGAATGACTTGTACAAGAATCTGTTGCCAATTATGTACCCTGGAAAGTCCCAATTAGACTGATAACAGCCACAAACCCCTGGCTGTGATATACTAATTGGGACTTTCCAGGGTACTTAATTGCCAACAGATTCTTGTACAAGTCATTCTGAATTGAGAAAGCCAGTCGGACTAGCAAAAAGTTTTCTAGAAATAAACTCCATAAAGTCCAGTTGATCTAACTGAATACAACAGATACAGACTAAAACGAATTTTCTTGCGACTTACAGCCCAGCAAAACAAGTATCGCTTGCATTTCTAGCTGATTTCTACATAAATGAACACCTGTATAAAGTCAGTCACTTTCTAACTTCCACTTAAGTTGCTGAGCTCATGCATGCTCAGTTTGCTTTACCTATGGAGAAAATGAGGGAAGCTCTCCAATGAACTACTCTTTATTACCTTTGCTGACTGGAGGCTTGCTGCAGCAAATGTTTTTCCAACTTTCACACAGGTGTACGTGTTTGTAAAATGTTGATAGGCTTGTGAAAAATCACATTCACCATACATTTCAGGATTGTAGTTAAAAAGTCGTTTTAGACTTACTCTTCTTCAAAGGGCTAATTCACCCCATCAAATGAAAATTTATATATAGGCAAATCACCCCTCCCATACCACGATAGTTAGAAAACTGACAGATGCAGGAACCATCTTTTTATGCTGCTAAATGTTCTTCTTCCTCTGCCTCTTAAAATATTCCCCCCCCCCCTCCTTTTTTTTCAAGCTTTTTTTTTTTTTTTTTGCAAGCTTTTACATGCTCGGAGGAGCAAGCTAAGGGAATAGCATTCAATCAATGGCTTTGATGTCAAGACATCCACGACTGACCGCTGCTATCTGGAAAAAAACAGCTAGCAGAAACAAGAGTAACAGAACATCTGGCTACATTTTGGGTTAGTCCTACATCACTCAGATTTTTAACTATTTCAGGTTTGGGGGCGGAGTGTTACATTTACCTTTTATACAATTTTTCACTTGGTGGGGGGGACGTTTCCTTTAAAACCAATAAAATTGGCATATTATATAGTGTATATTACAAGTAAGTGCAGAATGTTCCCTTTAACTCTTATCATTAATAGTTGTTAATGTAATTTATTCAGATGTGTTTGGTGTGAGTGATTTTGTTGACATAATGTTATAACACGGCTTTTATTATTATTTTTTTTTAAAGACATACATTTGTTTGTAATTGTGATAAATGCTGTGTTACGTTGCAGCATTTGCCTGTAAATTAATATTAAATAAGAGATCCTATATCTTTAGTAAGGTATGGCTCTTAAATTGTTTACAGAAGGACTTGCTTATGTAGGAGCCCTTCCTATAAGAGCCATATACATAAAGTAAACATTCCCACACACCTCAAATCAATAGGTCACGGCAAACCTGCATCTGACACTGTTGGACTAATCAAAAGAACTATCAGTAGGTTTAGATTGGAGTAGAGAACTGTGAGGTAGCAGTTAGAGGAGTTTCAAATTAGTCTGTCAAGCTGAGCCATGTGTTTTGTGGGGCATGTCCAAGCCAAGATTTTAGCCTCATTACCAAATGTGTTTTATCCTTACCTTAATCTGGTGCTCCCACGTAAGTATCTCATTGTGGGAGCATCAAATTAATGTAAGGTTAAAACGCATCTTAGGTTTTTGGGGGTAATAAGGCTAAATAGACTTGGTTGTTTTTTTGGCTAGACAGGCCCTTTAACACTAATTCTTGCCACAAAAGGGAAAAGACCCTCCAAATTAATAAAAAATGGGGAAGTAACACGGATCCCAACAAGGATGCAATCAGCACTGATACATGCTTCATATATATCTACATAATTTTCTTAAGGATTGCTTTTTTTCCTCCCCTCCAATAAATGAGAAGACTGTGTCCCATTGGTGTTAGTCTTTAGCCTTTTTTTTTCTCTTTATACTGGAATTCTACAACCACATCTGAGTTTATTATAAATATTTTCCTTAATGAAAGACCAAATAACTTCCACATTCCCAATTTTCCAGCCTTTGTAAGACTTAACCATTTTTTTAAAAATAGTTTGACAATGTGCCTTACTTCAATTTAAGCAACACACGCTCCATCTTTAATGGTGTTTTGTTTAAAATTGGAGACACCATATCTTCTGCTGGTTATCTGATCTTCTCTTTGAAATATGTATGGGAAGATTCTACTTGGAAGCTCTGAACAGAAATTCAGATTTTTTCTGTCTTGCCCATATCACCTATTTCTATTTAAACATCTGTATTTTATCATGTTTTTCTCTTGGAATGTCTCATGGTGCCTTAAATGTTTTGGCGCTGACTTTGAACCAAATGCAGTACATGGCTCAAATATGAGCTCTTTTTTTTTTTTTTCCACAGGTTCTACTCTGTTTAGTCTCCTGTTCAGTTAGTAATGTTTATATTTGGGAGGGGTGAATAGATTTGAAACATGTTTTCTAAATTATTGTTTTTATTTGACCATTACATCCCTCCCACTTGCACAATGTCTTGATCATGTAAAATGTTTAATAAAAAGCTCAGTAAAATATTTATTGTTCTGTTCAATCTGTACAAAAAGAAAATTATAACCAGAAATAACCTCTTGGTAGGCACATTAATGCTCCCTTTCAACGGTCATTATTCCCATGGGTTTAAATAAAAGGGAGACAGGTTTGTTACTATTATCCATCTATTGTCAAAGTTAATAGTTTGAAAGTGCAATTAAAGGGCATGTCCCCCCCTAAACATATAATCCCCCCAACACTGGCCCACCATGTAGTGTAGGTAATCCTTACCTCACATCCCAGCTCCATCTGGTTCTCCTGTAGTCCCCCCCCCAAAGTCCCAAAAACTGACGACCAGGAGGCAGCAGAGTCCATATAGGGCTCTGCCTGCTACCTGGCCTCCGGGAGAATTCGCCATGCGTAATGCAGCCTTCTGCCCCCTCCCTCTCCCTCCCGTTCTACTATCCCTCCCCCTAGTGTAAATCCCCTTTAATCTCTGCTCCCCATGTCCCCCAGCCCAACCGGCTGCGCTCCGGCCTTCTGCTTGCAAAATGCAAGCAGAGGGCGGGACCGGCAGTCGCGTCCGTGATTGGCTGCGCTCAGCCAATCATGGACGCGACTGCCGGTCCCGCCCCTCTGCTGCATTTTGCAAGCAGAAGACCGGGTCGCAGCGGAGGAAAGAGGAGAGGTAAGTAAGAGTTTGGGGGGCTTTCTGAATATAAAAAATACACCGGTTGGGGCTGGGGGACATGGGGGAGCAGGTATAAAAAAATACATTTTAGGGTGGACATCCCCTAAAGAATTTTTCCACCCATAATTCTAACTTTTATATACCACACTTACAAGCCCCGTTCCCTGCTCATCCCCCCCCCTTTTTTTTTCCTGTTTGTGGCTCTTGGTCAAATGCGCCATGGTGATTTGACACCCAATAGCTGATAGACGTGACCAGGATGTAAGGGCTAACCAGCCTGAAACGCGTTAGACTCTTCACCGCACTGCATTCTATTGGGTTTGCTCGCCCTTTAAACTGTTCAGTTCTGGTCTTTTAAATACAATAAAGGTATGTATTTTTAATTTTTGCTTTGCCCCAGCAAGGGGTGGTACCCAGGCGGCTATCTTTGGGGAAGGTCAGTAAAACATTAATGGGGTTTGGGGGGGTTCTGCAGCTGTATGTAAAATCTCAATTCATGGGTGGACATGTCCTTCAAACCATATGCCATTTCTTCCAAAAATGTGGGAGTTTATTTTACATTGATTGTTTATTGTATTTTGGTTAAAAACTGGTTCTGATCAGCTTGTTTGTAATCAAAGTCTTTCAGATATCATTAAATAACAAAGGATGAGAAGGGGGAAAAGTTGACAACATGTCCTCATACAAAACAAATTAATTACAAGGTAACACAAAAGTATTGTAACGTAGTATGTATGGAGGGCTGGGTGGGTTGCATCAAAGCCCCCAAGGTCTTTTGCACGTAGGATACAACTTCAAGAAATAGGTTGCGCAACACGGAGGCCAATGGAGAGTGAAATTAAACTGCTTTATTAGAACATCAGGTGTTCAACACATTAGCCCTGAAGCATTTCAGGTTGTATCATTCAGATATCATTAGTTTTCCGTTTCTCTGTTTCCACACAAATATGCAGCAGAGTAAATTAATAAAATGATAATGACTATTTCTTAATCTTTTGTTGTTGGTTTGATCCACTAATCAAGAGCTTGGACGCCAGGCTTTGGGGGAGCGGGCTGGATAAGAAGAGTTGCCGGTGTTACTCTTTGAGGTTGGTCCACGTACCAGATTATGCTTTTCCACCATCACTTACCGGTAGTTTCAAAATTCCTAAGACTGCATTCATGAACTCAATAAAATAAAATTGTTACACATGTCACCCTAAGAGCTTCCTCAGGAAATTAATACCAACCTTTTTTACCCACCATTGTTGCTCTCCTTTATCCCATGCACCCCAGGCATAGGTCATTGGATGATTCCAGGTCACATCACTTCCATTCCCGCTCATATGATTCAGAACAGGAATCCATGTAGTTCCTTCCTCATATAACCCCCACCCATGATATATTGGGTAACACTCCCCATACAACCTCAAAGGACCTCCCACCTCACATACGGACCCAAATACGAAACTAATTCCACATTCTCATTTAACCCCATCTGCTAGTCAATCATACTCCATAAACACATTTCTGTTCTGATCGTAACCGCATTCCTCCTTTCACCCCCATCCTAACACTACAAACACACTACCCTTAAAATTGCCCTATGTGGTCAGATACCTTATTGAGGTCTTTGTATTACTATAGGTAGAAAGGGAAAGTTAAAGGGTATGTCCACCCTAAAATTGAATTTTTAATATAAGATCCCCCCTGGGCTCCCAGCCCCAACCGCTATATTTTTTTTTTTTTAGAAAGCCCCCCAAACTCTACTTACCTCCCCTCTTTCCTCCGCCGCGCTCCCGGCCCTCTGCTTGCAAGGAAATGAGCGGCAGCCAATCACAGACGCGGCTGCCGGCAGCTCACTTCGCCGGAGGAAAGAGGAGAGGTAAGTAAGAGTTTGGGGAGCTTTCTAAAAATAAAAATATGCGGTTGGGGCTGGGGGACATGGGGGAATACTGTACTGAAGGGCTTTTATCTAGGGGGAGGGATAGTAGAACGGGAGGTAGAGGAGGGGGAGGGAGGGGGGAGAAGGGCTGCAGTACGCATGGCAAAAATCTAGCTGAGGCCAGCTAGCAGGCAGTGTCCTATATGGACCTGCTAGCCTCCTGGTGGGCAGTTTTTGGGACTTTGGGGGGGACTACAGGAGAACCCTATGGAGCTGGATGTGAGGTAAGGATTAAACTACACTACATGTGGGGCCAGTAGTTGGGGGGATTATGTTTTGGGGGTGGACATGCCCTTTAATTTGGATTGAAAGGATGCATTTTGGAAGAGAATGTGTGTCTGCTGCAGATATTTAACAAAAAATGGTAATGATGAGAGCATTGTTTTGTTTGTTTTTTTTTTGGTGTGAGGTAGTATTTTGTGTTTATGATTGATCAAAATTAGTTTTTTGACTATAGTTACCCTTAAAGTATTTCCTACCCTCTATGTGGGGGTTTGGGGTATCAGTGTTTGCATTTTTGCCCATAAAACTTACTGTTCATATGATCACATAAGCATGAAGCCTCAAAATATCCACATTGGAGGATTGTTACCGTTATAGTCTAAGGGAAAAAAAATCATGCAAAATTCGCAGATATCAAGTTAATGTTTCCGTAGATTCCTTAGCTAGGTAATAGCACACTTATCCTATATGTACCTTACGTCTCTAACGAATTTTGTGTCTCCAGCTTGAAAAATGAGGAGATAGAAGGGAAGAAAAAGATGGAGAGTGAAAATTATAGAAAGATTAATTTGTCTCTTCAAGTCAAATTATGTACAAACTGACCCATGTAATAGTTAGAGGCAGGCACTGATCAGTGAATTCTTTTAAACACAAATTCACTAAAACATCCAAACATAGCAATATTTCAGACTGTTGTCCCCATTCCAGAATTTGCAATCCAGCACTAACCCTGAGACAACCATCCCAACTGTTATGCAAAGCCCATTAGATACAATGAGAGGTGCAATTATATTGTTGTAGTAGACAAATTGCATGAGAACATCCGGTGTAATTCAGGGTATAATTGGCAACTAACTAAGCTAATCATAGTGTGCGTTATATTTACTTCTAGATTGTAAGTTTTACTGTGGCAGAATGAATAATTCATACATTATTTCTGCTTGTATAACAAATGACAAAAATAACTTAAGCTATCTGGAAAATAAAATTTACATATTCGTCTTATGGTTGCCTGGTATAGCAAAAATTGTAAAACATTTAGCTTTGTAGCTTTATGGTCAAAGCAAGGGAATTAAAGTGACCATATATGACCATCATATGATACTCAAAAAGCCATCTACGACCTATATCAGCTCCCTAAAGGATGTAATGCCATCCTTAATCTGGAATTATACTACTTCGAATGATATAATAAGTAATGATGTGTTAACCTAACACCAAGAGCATGCTGTTTGCTTGGCTTTACTGAAAGACGTTGTGTTGGTGGTTTTGGGGCGGTTTTGTCAGTTTTGGCTGTAGGTGGCGGGTTGTTTGTGTAGGGTGACTACCGGACGACACCCAGGTTCAGTGTAGATTAGTGTCGTCGCGATGGGTGGAAG
The DNA here is from genome assembly GCA_019447015.1 of Hymenochirus boettgeri. Classification (NCBI taxonomy): domain Eukaryota; kingdom Metazoa; phylum Chordata; class Amphibia; order Anura; family Pipidae; genus Hymenochirus; species Hymenochirus boettgeri. The sequence goes on along the minus strand of CM033471.1, from coordinate 215,229,681 downwards.
TGGATGTATACTTGTGTGGTAGGTGTTGTTGGGATGCGGATCATGGATGGGTACCTACCAATACAATGCAACTCGAAGAGAAAGGGAGAAGGCTGTCCCACTATTGTGGTGTGGGTGTTTTTGCTTGTTGTCGGGGGTCCGTGTTTGAGGCATGGTGTGTTAGGACCAGGTGCAATTTATGTCCCGGGCCTGCCCTGGGGGGCAGGGTTAACAAACAGCGGGGGGGGGGGGGTTGTTGCGGTGATGGGTGGCAGTTGATTTTCGGGCGCTGTGGTGGTGGGTGGGTGTGGGGTTGTGTCGTCAGGCCATTTGGTGCGCGGGTGGGGGGGGGGCTTGTGTCATGTTGGGGTGGGGGGAAACTCATACAGGGAATCACTGGAAACCTAAAAAGGGGGGGTTGTTGTGTTGTTGTGTCTGGGGGTCCCGGGCACGTGTGTTGGGGGGTTTTGTGTGTTGGGCACCAGAGTTACTATGCAGGTGGAGGGAGGGAAGGGGAGGTCTGACACAGGGCGGACCAAAGTGCGGGGTCCACCGCCTCTTCAGGCAGAGAAAAGACTGGACCAAAGGGTGTGGGGGGTCACGGGTGAGGGATCTAGGCGGGAAGTGGCTGACACCTCAGGCGAGTAACTGATGCTGGCTCGTGAGTTCCAGTAAAGTATTTTACAAATACATTGCGGGCAAAAACGGACGGAAAAGGCAGCAACGCCATAATGGGAGACCTAACCCGAAATCCGCATGTAAAAGGGACACAATACTCGAAAAAAGTTACTTTGTGCCGTCAGCTGAAAGGGCATGCTCCATTAAACCACTTGTAAAAAAAACTTGATAGTTGGTAGGGGCTTGCTCCCCAGGCCCCAACCGCATTAATGTCTACATTTGTCGGGTGGACTCAACCCCAGGCCCCTTCACAGAAAATGCAGTTAAAGAGTATGTCCACCCTAAAAAAAAATTTTTTATATAAGGTCCCCCCTGGGCTCCCAGCCCCAACCGCTATAATTTTTTTTTTAGAAAGCCCCCCAAACTCTACTTACCTCCCCTCGATCCTCCGCCGCGCTCCCGGCCCTCTGCTTGCAAGGAAATGAGCGGCAGCCAATCACAGACGCGGCTGCCGGCAGCTCACTTCGCCGGAGGAAAGAGGAGAGGTAAGTAAGAGTTTGGGGAGCTTTCTAAAAATAAAAAATACCCGGTTGGGGCTGGGGGACATGGGGGAGCAGGATGTTAAATGGGTTTTATGCTAGGGGGAGGGATAGTAGAACGGGAGGTAGAGGGGAGGGGAGGGGGGGGGGGGAGAAGGGCTGCAGTACGCATGGCAAAATCTAGCTGAGGCCAGCTAGCAGGCAGTGTCTCATATGGACCTGCTAGCCTCTGGGGGCAGTTTTTTGGGACTGGGGGGGGGGGGGGACTACAGGAGAACCCTATGGAGCTGGGATGTGAGGTAAGGATTAAACTACACTACATGGTGGGGCCAGTAGTTGGGAGGATTATAGTTTTGGGGGTGGACATGCCCTTTAAATTTGGATTGAAAGGATGCATTTTGGAAGAGAATGTGTGTCTGCTGCAGATATTTAAACAAAAAAATGGTAATGATGAGAGCATTGTTTTGTTTGTTTTTTTTTTTGGTGTGAGGTAGTATTTTGTGTTTATGATTGATCAAAATTAGTTTTTTGACTATAGTTACCCTTAAAGTATTTCCTACCCTCTATGTGGGGGTTTGGGGTATCAGTGTTTGCATTTTTGCCCATAAAACTTACTGTTCATATGATCACATAAGCATGAAGCCTCAAAATATCCACATTGGAGGATTGTTACCGTTATAGTCTAAGGGAAAAAAAATCTGCAAAATTCGCAGATATCAAGTTAATGTTTCCGTAGATTCCTTAGCTAGGTAATAGCACACTTATCCTATATGTACCTTACGTCTCTAACGAATTTTGTGTCTCCAGCTTGAAAAATGAGGAGATAGAAGGGAAGAAAAAGATGGAGATGAAAATTATAGAAAGATTAATTTGTCTCTTCAAGTCAAATTATGTACAAACTGACCCATGTAATAGTTAGAGGCAGGCACTGATCAGTGAATTATCTTTTAAAACACAAATTCACTAAAACTATCCAAACATAGCAATATTTCAGACTGTTGTCCCCATTCCAGAATTTGCAATCCAGCACTAACCCTGAGACAACCATCCCAACTTGTTATGCAAAGCCCATTAGATACAATGAGAGGTGCAATTATATTGTTGTAGTAGACAAATTGCATGAGAACATCCTGTGTAATTCAGGGTATAATTGGCAACTAACTAAGCTAATCATAGTGTGCGTTTATATTTACTTCTAGATTGTAAGTTTTACTGTGGCAGAATGAATAATTCATACATTATTTCTGCTTGTATAAACAAATGACAAAAATAACTTAAGCTATCTGGAAAATAAAATTTACATATTCGTCTTATGGTTGCCTGGTATAGCACAAATTGTAAAACATTTAGCTTTGTAGCTTTATGGTCAAAGCAAGGTGAATTAAAGTGACCATATATGACCATCATATGATACTCAAAAAGCCATCTACGACCTATTATCAGCCCTAAAGGATGTAATGCCATCCTTAATCTGGAATTATACTACTTCGAATGGATATTAATAAGTAATGATGTTTTAACCTATACACCAGAGAGCATGCTGTTTGCTTGGCTTTACTGAAAGACGTGTGGTGATGCAAAGGTTGGTCTAGATGGGTGTATGTAATTATACAACCTACAAAATACAATGCAACTCTAAGGGCTAGGTCCCACTATGTGTGTTGTGTTTTGCTGTCCGTTTTGAGAGCATTTAGGACAATGCATTTTGTCCGCGTTCCTGTCCATTTGCAGGTTAACAGACATGCGTTTTTCTATGCATTTATCCGCGTTTCCAGTCCATTTGCCGTGTGTGTGCAGTTTTTGGAAAATCAACAGGAATCACTGGAGAAAACGCAAAAAATAAGTTTTTTTTTTTCCCCACGTTTTTTTTTTTTTTGTGTTCCCATAGACTATTATTAAAGTGTGATTCTGACACACGGACCAAAAGTCGTCCACGCATGCAGATAAAAATGGACCACATAGATTAGAGACGCAAATTATACAGCAGGAACTGATTCTCGTGATTTCCATTGTATTTTAAATTACATTGCGATTTGCAAAACGGACGGAAAATGGAAAGCAACGCACATAGTGGGACCTAACCCTAAATCCAGCATTAAAGGGACACAATACTGAAAAAATTACTTTGCCTCATCTTAAAGGGCATGTCCTCCCTTTTAAAAAAACTTTGGATATGTGGTAGGGCTTGCTCCCCCAGCCCCAACCGCATTAATCTCATTGCCAGAAACTCCCCCAATCTTTTCTTACCTTCCCTCTATCCTCCGCCGCACTGCCCGGCCCTCTGCTTGCATGGAACTTAGTAGTATAATAAAGTATAAGGATGGCATGACGTCCTTTTGGGCAGCCAATCACGGACGCGGCTGACGGCAGTTCCAAACGCCGGAGGAGAGAGGGAAGGTAAGTAGAGATTGGGGGGGGGGGTTTCTGCAATGCGGTTGGGGCTGGGGGAGGAAGCCTACCACATATCCAAAGGGTTTAATGGTAGGGAGACCAAAACGGGAGGAAGAGGGGGGGAGGGCTGCTCAGAGCATGCCACAAACCTCTCAGAGGCAGAAACAATTTCCCCCTCTGCTAGGCTCCTGGTGGCCAGTTTTCTGGACTTTGGAGGGGCATTGCAGGGCAACCATTTGGATCTGGGATGTAAGATAAGGATTTTTCTACACTACAGAGTGGGGCATAGGCGGTGGACATGCCCTTTAATCTATAATGTGTGTTGCTGCATGCCTTCAATTTAGCACACATTTTTTTAGGAGCAGTATCCCCCCTCCCTCTTTTAACCACTCCCTCTTCCATCCTAGTTGACTTTTAACTGTCAAGCCTGCACACATCAGAGTGTCAAAACTGTCAAAACTCTGTCACCATTCCAGCTACAGTAAAACTACTCACAGAAGAATAGTTTTTGAGAGAAAGGAACTTGATTGACAGCTGTAATGTAAGAAGTTTTAGATTAGATATCTAAAGAAATAGGGGCAGATCAACCAAAAAATTATACAGTGGTGGTTGGGAAGAATTATAGTTTCCAGTTATGGTCAATTTAAAATAACCTATTTTTTTTGGTATAGATACCCTTTAACATCAAGTCTAGTTTTGTGAAATGATGAGCATTGTTTGTATAAATCCATTAGGATTGCTACTAAATTCTTACTGAGTGCGCCGTCTGGTTTGCTGTACATGCACAAGTTTGTGCAAAATAAAAGGTTTGCAGTTAATCTGACATCTTACTACCAATTTATTGAAAATCAAATTTAAAAATAGTAAAATGGAAAATCGGGCCAAAAAATCTGCGCTGGTTTTGGCCATGGCTGTGACTGATGACGGTTGGTCTGTATCGGATGAATGGATGATCAGACTTGCTGGTAAATCACGGCCGAATGTGCGGTTTCCTATTGGACTGCACAATCGGCCGTTCACTAGTAGCAAACGCTCTTCGTGTGCAGAGCATACAGATAAGATATGGGGCATATTTTGAGTTAGAGTGGTGTGATAAAACCCAATTTTTTTTTAAAAAAAAGAAAGCATCTCTTTATACTGTAGAGTTGACAGATCATAAAATAGGAAACCTTTAACATGAATACATGCCAACATTACTCTAAATAGTAATGTCATTCTGTATACAATCCGATGTGTAGCAGCATGTTTAAAAAACGTTTTTCCCCACCATTCTCACCCTCTAAATTTAGTTTAGTTGGCATGGGTAAATATTTTAGAAGTGAGCTAAATTGTCAGGGCCCTTTAAAGAGAAAAATGCCAAAGCCATGTATTAACAAGGAAACTCCTATAATATACATGTTAGATCTTAAAAAATAATTGTATTGGAATTATTGCTGTCAAATTGCATTTTATTAAGTTGAATAATAATAGATTCTGGCAGGGGGGGAAACGGAAAGGAAAAGACAACTCTTGCTAATGTTTAAACTATGCATACAGAAATCCTTTCTTGTAACTAGGGTACATGAAATAGACCAGAAAAAATAAGGGAAAAGTTAATATGATTAAGTATAAATCAGTCTCTGGAGATGTTTAAGTAGCAATGATCAACTGACATGTTAAAATGTTTCCTTTATGCTTACAAGGAAGTAATGTTTGGGAAATGTTTCAGTAGCTAATTGCATGTAAACCATTAACAATGAGTTCATATTAGTAGGCATTGCAGGAATGTCTAGACTGAGTTGAGATTAATATTAAATCTGTCCCTAGTGGAAACTACCCATGTGTGCCAAGGCCTGCAAGCTTGGTATTAAGGGCAAGATTTAAATGTTCAGTCCCATCGGTTTTTCAAACATTTCTTTTCTTGATGTTGATGGAAAGTGTTAAATTATAGTGATACTTAATAAAATAGTATTTAAAAGGGAATAAGATAATAAATGGGAATCTACAGACCTGCAAAGACTCATACACATATAGGATTTTGCACCGACCCTCGACGAACAGCCATTTCGGGCAATAATCCCATGTGTGTATGCATTCAGTCAGGGGGCCTTCATTGACTGAAACAGCTGTTCATCACATTCGGGGGTGGTGGGTTGTGCCAAGATCGTACGTGTGTCCGAGGCTTAAGATAAAGGGGTATTCACATGTTAAAAAGTCATATTAAACACAAATTGGTTATAAAGGAGCTAGAATTTAATATTTTCTTGTAACAGGGACAGTTCAGACTGTTGTAGCCAGAGGATTTTAAAGGGGAAGCAATATTTTACCATTCCAATTATCTATCCAGCATTTTGTCTGTGTATAAATAAATGCTCCCAAAATACTGACCTGTTTGCAGGACCCCTAATAGTGTCCGTAACGGTATTGCCTTTGCTTTAGTTGCTCAGTAGAGATCGGGACATGTTTGACCCATCCAACAGCCAATCAGTAGAAATTACTGTTAGGAACATTATAAGGAAGTGGTGCATCCTGGGAAAATGGACTTTTACGGAACCTGAAGCTCAGTACTGACCACATCAAATCATAGCAAAGGGGATAAATCAACTGATTTTTCAAAATGTAAGAGAACGTGTAGAAACAGGCAGTGACAAGGCATGTGTAATATAAACAAAGAATTAAAAAATTCCACTGAACTGCCCCTTTAAAATAATTGTATTAGGGTTAGGTACGTTGCGTTTTCTGTATTGCATATCACATTTTAAAATATAATGGAAATCGCAAGAATCGGTTCCCACTATATACGGTAATTTGATTTCTGAATCTATTTGGTCCATTTTTTACCGGCGTGTGTCAGAATCGCACTTTAATATTAGTCTATGGGAACGCAAATAAGAAAGCGAACACATGCGGACAAACTTATTTGGGGGTAGGGGGAGGGTTGCGCTTTCTCTGGTATTTCCTGTAATTTTCCAAAACATGCAAATGAAAGGAAAAGGACTGGAAACTCGGATAAATGTAGAGATAATGTCAAAACGGACAGGAACGAGGACAAAACGCACACAAAACAAAAACGAAATGCAATGTACATAGTGGGACCTAACCCTTAATGTTACTGCAGATAACTAGAACGTACAGCAGGTGTATCCAACCTGTGGCTATCAGGATGATTTCAAATTACAACACTCAGCATTCCCTGAATGCACTATCAAACAGGGAATTCTGTGAATGGAGCTTTGCAAACATCTTGAGGCCTGCAGGTTGGACAACCTTGATGTATATTTCCATACACCGGTGCAGATGGTTCAACTGTCCAAGGCTGTTGACACTTGTTTACTAGGCATTGTAGAGGAAATCTCCCATAATACCGCTCTATCTTTCTGTACAGCTATAGAGATCAATGATATCAAATATACTAATAAAAATTAATATAAAGATGTAGCAGGCAGGGCCTCTGTTGTATTTCATCATGGTGTTGCTTTATAAAAATAAGTCCCAAATAAGAGCGAGAGACATTCACCCACTAGAAAATGTACTTTCTTTAATGAGATTTTAGCTCTTTAAACCTGATTATTTTGTGGAGTTTCTAAAACTGAACAGTGCAAAGAATTAAAGGACAGCAATATCAAAAAAAATAACATCTTCACCATTACATGTCCACACTTCCAGCAGCTGAAAGCGCTTACTCACATTTACAGCTGTGCTGCCCTCCCTTAGATATCACACAGCAAAGATAAGTGCTAAAAGCTCGCCTCCTAGATGGCCCAGGGCCCTGATTAACATATCACTTGTCATTGGCTGGTGGGAATGTCTGTTACAACCTCTCTCCTCCTCCTATGCCAGTCAAACAAACTTGAACTGTTCGGGTTGCTAGGATGTACAGCCAACATAATCAAGCTGATAAAGGATGGGTGGAGGAGTGTTTTCTCACATGCTAGCTTTGAGTGACAGTTGCAGGCAGAAAGAATTGTTACGCCCCTTTAAGCTTGGCTAATTGAAGGAAGAGAGAAGCTCAAAATCAGGAACAAAATGTATGGGGAGGGCTGCATACCATTAATCTTTTTAAAACAGTTTTTTTAAAAAATGCATTGAGGCAATAAAGTTATCCTTTAAGAGTTAATTAAGAATTTTTATGGTGGTGTTACTTTTATTCTCTTCCTAGGGTTTTATCCAGGTGCTGGTTGGCTCATCCATGGCCCTAGTCTGTTAGCAGAACAGCTGAAAAAAAGGCATCATTTCTAAGGAGGCAAAATAAGTGTAGAAGGTGCCAGGATGGAGCTACAGACAGATTTGACACCCAACACTAGGAAGAATGCTTCTCTCCAGGATGTACAAACAGCTGGAACGTTTTCGCATTAAATCCACAGCTCAGTTGTTTTTTTCTGCTTTGGCTGGAAACCTAATTCCCCCGACTGAAATCCCATTAAAATGTGCAATGCTAGCTTTGAATTTAACTTAAACTAAGAACAATGCTTCCTTGTTTGTTTCCAGGACTCATTTCATTGATCATTCAGGTTACATTGAAAGCTATTGAAACACAAACTTGCAATTCTAAAGAATTCTTCATATGCATCAGCCCTGAATAAATATGACTGATAACCTGAGACATTCAGGAAAGCAAGTTCAGAGCAACTTTCAACAGCTGGAAGTAGCTGACAAAGGGACATCACGAACCTTTAGGGCCATTGCCTTGAAAACATTCTTGGTACTTACAGGCAAGAGCAGTAAAACAGAACAACTTATCTTCATTTCCAGTTGTGAACCTCTTGAGGACATGAACCTTTTATTTTACAGCTATTAGTATATCAGTCCACTTTATGGGCTAAGCCAGGAGCCCACAGGTATACGAGACACCCAGGAGCTTGAGCAAGAATGTTGACATCTATTGCTCCTTAATGTATATAAAACACCAAAACACTATTGCCCTAACTCTGGGATAGGCAAAAAAGCAGATGCGGAGGGTGTATGATATACTTTCTGCCATGAAGCCAGTTGCAACATTGACCATCCTATTACTACTGTATGTCTTTGTTAGAGCAGCATCCAGAAAGCAATGCAACCTTTTTCTGGGCCTTCATATACAGAATACAGAAATCATATTCTTCTTTGGTCTAGATCTCCTTCTGAAAGAAGCTTTGTACGCATGTACGATTTTACCGGCGACAAATGACCCACGAACGCAAGGCACATTATTATTTGCCAGTTTGATGGGTGTGCCAGAAGAGAGTGTGGGCAGTAGTTTGCATTGTGTACTGCAGATCTTTTATGTCTATATTTTACTTTGTATCTGTAGAAGTGTTATAATGGACAGCTGTATGTAAATATAGGGAAAGTAAAACAATGGCTGTATTTTTTACTTTGACTGAGTGAGCTAAATCTGCCACTATCAATGATGGTTACTTGTGAAGGTTCTCATTCATCCAGGTCATGGTATATCTGTTGTATTCAATTAGATCAACTGGACTTGAAATGTAGTTCTTGAAGACGTTTCGCTAGTCATCCGACTGGCTTTCTCAATTCAGAATGACTTGTACAAGAATCTGTGGCAATTATGTACCCTGGAAAATCCCAATTAGCATATCACAGCCAGGTGTTAAGGGTGTGATTGGATAGTGGCTAAGAGGTGTTATAGGAATCCACCAGAAGGAAGTACAAGCTTTCACAGAACACATTAATGCGGTAGACCAAAACATTAAATTCACAAGGGAAGAGGTACAAAACAACAAACTTGCTTTCTTGGACTGCTTGGTAGAAGTTAAGGAAAATGGTAAACTGGAAGTAGAGGTTTAAAGAAAACCAACACACACAGATCAGTATTTGATGTTTGACTCCCACCACCCTTTAGATCACAAGCTGGGTGTCATCAGAACCCTGCAACACAGAGCCGAGAACATCCCCACTAACACAGAGGCGAAGGCTAAAGAAATGAAACATCTCAGAGGAGCCCTTAAAACTTGTGGATATCCAGACTGGGCCTTTGTCAAAAGAAGTAGAAGGAAAGAAAAGAACACAAATACCAACAGTGAAGGGGAAAAGCAAGACAGGAGGAAGAACATGGTCATCCCATATGTAGCAGGGGTCTCCGAGAAATTAAGAAGAATTTTCAAAAAACATCGTATCCCTGTCTGCTTTAAACCGAACAACACACTGAGGCAGCAATTGGTACATCCGAAAGACCCAATACCAAAACACAAGAAAAGCGACATCATATATGCAGTGCAGTGCAGTGCAGTGAAGAATGCTCTGATTTGTATGTGGGGGAGACCAAACAGCAACTGCATCAACGTATGGCCCAGCACAGAAGAGCCAATTCCTCGGGTCAGGACTCAGCCGTGTACCTGCATCTTAAGGATAAAGGACATACCTTTGAAGATTGTAATGTTAACATATTGGCGAAGGAGCGTGACTGGTTCAAGAGAGGTGTTAAGGAGGCCATTTATGTGAAAATAAAGAAACCAGCCTAAATAGAGGTGGGGGGGTTCAACACCAACTGTCTGCCATGTACAATGCTGTTTTAACACCTTACTCTGGGCGTTCCTATAACACCTCTTAGCCACTATCTAATCACGCCCTTAACACCTGGCTGTGATATGCTAATTGGGATTTTCCAGGGTACATAATTGCCACAGATTCTTGTACAAGTCATTCTGAATTGAGAAAGCCAGTCGGATGACTAGCGAAACGTCTTCAAGAACCAAACTTCAAGTCCAGTTGATCTAATTGAATACAACAGATACAATGATGGTTACGTTTTATAGATGTGAAATTGAAAGCATCTTGACTTATGTATGTTAGCATGGTTTAGTAGCTGTACTACTGTGGAGTTAAGGGCCATACAGAGGATTGTTAGAACAGCCCAGGAAATGATAGGTCAGGAATTGCCTACACTAGGTAGTTTATGTAAAAATCGTTGTGCAAAAAAAAAATGGCATTATTACGGGGAATGTTTCACTTCCAGGCCACCCTCTGTTTAAGTTTCTGCCTTCCGGTAGGTGGTTGGGTTTATTTTCTGACCATTCAATTAGAATGAAAAATAGTTTTTATCTTGCTGCTATTTGATTATTTAATGTCGGAGGTTTTTAACTGTGAAATGGTAAATTAAATCTTTTTAGTGCTCTGTGGAATAGTCTTAATGTATATTTTGTTATACAATGACAATATGACAAGAAAGAAGATTATTATTAAGAGTAGTATAGTACTGAACAGATACAAATTCTCATTCTAATCATTTAATAGTGTATCTATCCGTTCATCTGATTAAAGGGAAAGTTCAGTGGAAATATCGTTATTATTATTTCTTAGTTTATATTACCCATACCTAGTTATTCTACATATTCTACATATTCTGTTCCATTTTGAAAAATCAGTTGAATTTCACCCCCTCGCTGCTGGTGACATTAGTGAGCTGACATTTCAGGTTCTGTAATGTAAAGTAAATGAATCTGCTAATTATCTGGTACCCCTTAATGTTTAAACAAAAATTACCTTTTCCCAATCTAGTACAATGTTTTCTAATACAAAATGAGTATTCTATTAAATGGTTTTGTGGGGGGCCCAGTGATTCCTAGTTATGCCACTGCCACTTGTCAATGTTTTTGTTGCATATATGATTTCAATTTTCAAAGTGTATATCATGTTATTACTATTTGTTGTGTTGCAATTTAGAGGACAGGCTAAATCAGTTTTTATCCAGAAGTCTCTGTAATTATCTCCTTTTAGAATGTTTTTAATGAAATGTAGTAGTGTAACCTGAAATATCACAATACTATCCCCAGTGAGTTAAAATAGTTTCCTGTTCAATAAGGACAGAAATATCTAGAAACAAGGAAAGATTCTCATGGATAAGAATGTATTCTTAAAGGAGTGTCCGGGATCTAAAGGTTCATATACACGTGCGATCGAGGGTCCCGACCTGCCACGCACGTTGTGTACGAACGTTTATTTCGGCCGATAATCGGCCCGTGTATGGGCCCTTTATCGGCTGTAACGGCCGTTCAGTCGGGGATCGTTGCCCGGCTGACCAGGTGGATCTTCCATACAAGGGACGATAATCGGGCGAAACAAACAAACATTCATACACATCGTGCGTCACAGGTCGGGACCTGCAATCGCACGTCTCTACGAACCTTTAGAGAGCCCACCGATCAGCTGTTTTAAATTTCTGCCGGTCCATTATAGTAAAAGTAATTGCCGATTGGAATAGAAAAAGGGAAGAGTGATCAGGGCACTACAGTTATAGTCTGTAAACTATGAAGTGTAGTGCAGGTGCTGGTCTGCATAAATTAAGCATGTATGCAAAATAAGAAAAGAAAAAATTGCAGACTGGAACACTTTCTTGGCGCCGACCCATGACCCTCGAGTGTGTTTACGTGTGCGGCGAACGATAATCGCACGTGTGTATGCGTTCGGTTGGGGTTTGTGGTTTAAGTAGTTTAAGGGTAATATGTTTGAGATGAAACATTTAAAAGTGATGCAAAGTGATTATCTATTGGCTAAAAGAAAGGGTCTGAGAAGATATGGGGCACCCCATCTGGTAGCAAACTGGAATTTTCATTACATACTGGTAGCAAACTGGAATTTTCATTACATACTGGTAGCACACTGGCAATTTCATTATATACTGGTAACCATGGACATTTCATTATATACTGGTAGCCATGGACATTTCATTATATACTGGTAACCATGGACATTTCATTATATACTGGTAGCCATGGGCATGCCATCACATGCTGGTAGCCATGGGCATTTTATGAAATATTTGTAGCCATGGCAATTTTAGCACATACTTGTAGCCATGGGCCTTTCCTTACATACTGACAGTCTTGGGCATTTCCTTACATACTGACAGTTATGGGCATTTCATTACATACTGGTAGCCATGGGCATTTCATCACCTACTAGTAGCCATGGGTATTTAATCACATGCTAGCAGCCATGGGCATTTTATGATATACTTGTAGCCATGGCAATTTTATCACATACTTTTAGACATGGGCATTTCCTTACATACTGGCAGTGATGGGCATTTCATTGTGTTAAAACAGTCTGGGAACTTTGCCAAAGATCCAGGGCACCTTCTCCGAATGTTTTAACATAGCGATGCCACTGATAACCATAGCATATAGGGAGAGATTTTGCTTCCCCATGCTCCCTACCTTACAATGATCCCATAATGCAGTAACTGTTGCAAATTGATTACTGCATCTCAGGAGCACATTAAGGGAAGAATAGATTCAATTCACACTAAACTTAATGCTATATACTAGCACAAAATTTAACGCTAAATATAGTGCAAAAAAGATTTCAAGGCCTGCAAAACTAGTGCATCTACTACAGTTTCCTTATAAAACTGATTACAGGTGGTTTGAAGGTGGTTTGTGGTATAAATACAGAATTGCATGTTAGGAGATCACAATGTAGACTGATCAGCTTTTTGGGGTTTTCATTATTTACAGAATGATCCATCATTCCAATGAATTTATAGAGACATTTCCAGTGTTCTTGTGCCTCATATTGTCCTAATAATCTACAGTATGTCTCCGTAATATTTATGGGATGTGCCATTCTGCCTAATTCTGTCACAGTAAATTTATATTATCATAACATTACTATTATTATATTATCATAATATTCCAAAAAAGATATTTGATAAAGTATAATGAGAGTCTGTATTGTAATCGATGTAATTAAAGATCCAATTACCAGAATGTGTTCCCTAATATAAAGTTTGGACCAATAGGGAGTATAATAATTAGATGTGGATAAAAGAGGTAAGACTGCATTCTTTTCTTGGACTATTAAAATATAGGATGTCACATACAAAATGTGTCTTTGTGACCTTACCTTATCCTATTACAACCCTTAAGGGAGATCTGTTTACTAACCCTCTGTACAAAGTAGCATTGTGGGACCTCTTTTGTGCCCTTATTTTTAACTTTCACACAGCATAGGCATTAGATTGTTTAGACTGGTGGCAAAACATATTAGCAGTGACATTAGATTTTTATGGATTTCTCCCTTATTAAAGGGACACTATACTGATATCTATATCATCCTAATGTATAATTGAATACATGTAAGGAGCACTTAGGGCTAGGCCACAGTGCTGCGCTTTTTTTGCATTTGCGTTTTCTTCATATCATTGAAAACGCGGCAACGCCCCAAAAATGCGCATTTTTGGGTGTGTTGCGATTGCGATTTGCACTCCGCATTTTAATTCGCAATTGCATGTGTTTTTCAATATTTAATGAAAAAAACGCATGCGCAAATGTAACGAAATCGCACATGAAATTGCATGCGATTACGTTTGCGTTGCAGTGTGGCCGTGCCCTTACTCTGATTCGCGTGTGTTGCTGCATGCCTTCAATCCAGCACACATTTTCTTTAGGATCAGTATTGCCCCTCCCTCTTTTAACCACTCCCACTTCCATCCGATCTGACTTTTTCCCCACAAACCAACTGTCAAGCCTGCACACAGCATTCCAATTGTCACCATTCCAGCTACAGTAAAACTACTCACAGAAAAATAGTTTTTGATTTTATGGGGTTCGTAAATCTACGATTTCGGTATCTTAGATTTACGGTCATATTGTACTTTTACAATCGTTAAACCGATCGTTAAAACGGTACCGTGACTTTATAGACACAGCCCTTTATTCATTGATTCAGCTGGATGGATCCGCAAGGATGCAGGCCAAAGTAGCAACATACCATACATACTATTGTTTTGTTCGCAGCCTACAATTGTACATACCTACATACCTAGTTCTATCAGACCCAGCAACATATTATCTGCAGGATGTTCACATACTTATTAAGGCACATACAGGTGTTAGTTTAATGCATGATTCACCGACGAGTGACCACATCGACTGACAATCGTACATGTGTGACAGGTCATGTCGCTTTGGGCAATATTTATAAACCCGTGGTATCGCTTTTTAGCGATACCGTGGGTTAGTTAATGTACGATTGTGGTACAATCGCGACCGTACATTTACGATGGACCATTCGGTAATTAATGAACGTTCATTCGTTTGTAGAATACCGTGCGGTAGTAAACTACCGCAATGGTATTCTATGGGGTTCGGAAATCTACGATTTCGTTATCGTAGATTTAGGATCGGTACCGTTAACTTTCGATCGTATGGTAATTTTACGATCGTTAAACCGATCAGAGAGTAACGATCGGTTTAACAATCGTTTTGCCGAATTTTAAATGAATGGTATCGCTAAAAAAGGATACTGCAGCTTTATAAATACGGCCCTTTATTCGTTGATTCAGCCGGATCCCCAAGGATGCAGACCAAAGTAGCAACATACCATACATACTATTGTGTTGTTCGCAGCCTACAACTGCACATACCTACATACCTAGTTCTATCAGACCCAGCAATATATTATCTGCAGGATGTTCACATGCGCAGCCTTCAGCCCAAACCAGCGCATTGTACTCTCATCTTTATTTCAGCTTCAGTTTTAAAAAAAGAAACACGGCCTGAACTAGCTTCTTTTTTTTATTTCTTCATTGAAGAAGGTCAATCCGTTCATTAACAGCAGGTTATCTGGCTGATAGTGATCACTGGAACCCAATGTGCTGTTTAATGTGCAACAGTTTGCTGCAGGACCTCCTACAGTGCAACCCAGACTGTTCTTATTTTAAGGGATGGTACACGTAGGTCTATATTATGGATGAATCAAAGACAGTGAAGACTAGAGGTGCGCACTGTCTTTTGTTATTATAACGTGTTTATGGCAATATCTCTCGCATCTATCAGGGAGCTATCTGCCCCCTTATTCAGGTCTATATTTTGGCCCAATGGACTGCCCTGAGGGAAACTTTGATCAGGCCAATTACTATTTTATATAGTCAGTACAAATGATTAGACATATCGGCAAACCATGGGCGATCATGTTGTCTTTAGTGGACTGAAAATAACAGATCCTCCTAATTTCCCGACCGCCAGATCAGGAATATTGGGTCCCGGTCATCTGTCTGAACAAGAACTTAAGGTGGCCATGTTCGATTTTACTTACCCGACTGAGTGCTCCCGCGACATTCGACATTCGATCGTTCTCATGTTTGTTGCCTTTTCATTCCTTATTTGGTGTCCATGTATTGTGTAAAAAAACATGTATTGTATTTTTAATAGTTAAATTTTTTTTTAATATATTATGCAGGACCCCCCAAAACCTAGTGTTCATTTTGTTAAAATGTAATAATTCTGCTCCTAGCTAGAGAAATCTTACAAGATCGTGATCCACCGCCACTTCTGGTATCTTCATTCCCTCTCCAATGCAGCTGCTCTGTTCTTTTTGTGTTCGCGAACAGCCGCAGTGGAGGCTCCTCCGGGAATGGCAGTCAGTGATTGGTCGTGACATCACTGTCACCACCGAGACTGACTGCCTTACCCAGAAGTGCTAGAGAGCCGCTGCGGGGGATCAAGGAGCTTGTAAGTATGGGCCCTATTTATAAAAGATCGGTATCGTTATCGTAAAATACCGATCGTTATCGTAAAACAACGACCGGGTTTTTACCGATAACGACCATTATTTACCGATAACGACTGTTATTTACCGATATCGGTAAATAACGGTCGTTATCGGTAAAAACCCGGTCGATATTTTACGATTACGATCGGTATTTTACGATAACGATACCGATCTTTTATAAATAGGGCCCTATGATTCCTCTGGCTGGGAGCAGAATTATTTTTGGGGGTTCTGCATAATATATTACATTTTTTAAATAAGGGTGGACATTCCCTTAAACTCTCTTTATTGCTTTATAGTGAAGTTGTCTATTACATGGCTAATTCAGCTGAACACCTAAAAAAAAAATCTATGTGAGTGCTGGGGTAATTTTAGAAGCATTCATTCTAATTCAGATGTGTTTTTATGGAATTATATCACATGATCCTGAATGAATTTATAGAACTCAGCTTACAGACTGAGCTACACAGGTCTTGCAGTACCATTATTTTCATTTGATTTTGCTTTTAGTGATGTTTCTGTAGCACATATGTGCCTGGGAATAGACTGGAACAGCTGGTTAAGACTACAGGATGACAGGTGTGTTAATCAGAAGATATTGTCTGTATGTTGTTTGCGTGCATTAGCAGCATTACAGGAGTGGAACCTAGAGCTAAATCTTTCAAGTTTATGACCTGCACAGTGCATTACCTTTGGATGTTCTTACATACAGTGTATCTGGTAATACTACACTTAAAAGACTTTTCTGTTAACCTCCTAGACGCTAGGTAGAAATGCTGAGACATACGTTGCCCAGCTAACACAAAGAAAATATATTTTACAATCTGGATCCACATCTAGTGGATGATTGTAGTTTACTGTAGCTAGATCCGCCCCATCTCCTGTCAACATTTTGTTGGCGTAAATGAGAATACCATTGCCAAATAATTGCCCATTCAGTTCAAAACAATCAAATCCAGGACACTAGAACAGACTTGCAGAATCAGGACAGTTGGGAAATAAATGTGCCCATACACTGCAGCTTCTTACGCCAATCCAACCGCCTGGCCCATTCTAACCGCCTGGCCCAATTACACATGCAACATCAATCAAAGCCAGGGAGCGTTACATGAACATCAACAGGTAAATACTGCTGGAGAAGCAGATGTTAGTTTATTCACCATTCATTGGATTGAATGCCAAATCGACTGTAATCTCTAACAATTATAAGGCCACATTAAGGTCAGAGGGAAAACAAAAAAGTAATGTTCTTGTTGTCTATTGCCTATGGCTAATAGAAAATGGAGCTTACATGGGGGAACTTTTTCTGCTCAAACACTTGTCAGATGTTCTTCATTATGTTAAGGAAACAAAGTCTATCAGCTCCATTTATTTAAAGTATCGGGCAGATAGAGACTGATGGAAATTTATGGTCAGGCCATCACAAGTGGTCCAATGGCTGCAGGATTGGTTGTTTTGAGGCTCATGACCTATGCAAATCTGACAGTATTTGTCAATCATCAGTTGTGTGAACCCAACTTAAGTTTATGGGTGGAGCCAGCTTACCATCACTCAGTGCAGTGCTTTGCCCTTGGTGAATCCTTCCTTAAGACATTAACCTTTAAGGATTTAATTTCAGCGGGAGAACAAAGGAGACATCAGTAACAGTTTATGGCAGTGTTGTGCATCTGATAGTCAAATATGATACTGCTGATTCTAATTAATATTAGGTAGTGATGTTTAATGTTGTTTTGCTTTTTAATAGGGGGGTGGGTGGTTTCTTGAGAAATTCACTGTAATTCAGAAATCAATCTCTTTTAAAGAGTTGGAGTGGTTGCAACTCTGGGAATATTTTGGAGTTGGTTACTGACAGGAGACACTGAAAGAATGTGTCTGCGATGAGGCCCTGCTGCTTTAAAGGAAACAACTGGTAACATACAAGCTACTGCTCTATGAAGGGGTATTTTGTAATAGTCACAGTACAGTACAGAAAAGACAAAAATTACCATATTCCTGGGGGATGAACAAGGTTTCTCCAGTTGCAAGTCTGCTCCCCCCGGGCTTCCTAATGCTAGGCTACTCTAAATATAGGAGATAACATGAAGCAGGGTATTATTATATACGTTTCTAACAACAGTCTTGTTCCTGCACTTAATGGTTTTGAGCAGTCAGGGTTTAGTGCTGCAAGGTCACTGGTTCCACTTGTAGGAACCAGTGACCTGGTATATATAAGATCTCGAAAATCATTCGATATCTACTGGTACATTTGAGGTATTTTAATCAACTATTTGAAAAGCATGGCATGGAATTCAAATTCTACAGTGTTAAGCTAGGTATAGGCATGCGATTGTACAAGCGATGCCGGACTACACGACAAAAGGATGTTTTGGCCGTCAATTCGTATATAGGCATTCAGTCAGGCAGCATTAGCAATCAGACCTGGCAGATCAAATAACAATGCCCGTCCATATGTTGTGTAGTCGTGCATCTGTACCTAGCTTCAGGTGCATATAGAAAATCAGTAGTAGAGAAGTGAAGGGTAAAGGGTTTTGTTTATGGGGGTGACTAGACCCCCATTATCCTCTATCACATTGACAGACTAAACATACAGTACATATTAGTTTGTTACATGTATGACAATCAAAAGTAAATAGTGCACCTTTATATGGAGTGTAAGGAAATCAAAGGATAATGAGCATTAAGTGATATAAGTGTGTGGACAGTTTACATCTGGGTACAATCATGGAAGACTTTGCATGGGGATCAATCTCTTGGGTGAATAGATATTAAGAAGCCATTTAATGGCCAATCCCACACCCAGTGATGGTTTTTCGGCTGCAGGATTGTTTCTCACAATTGTTGGTCTCACTGCACACACACGGTTGCTAATCTGCATATCCCATCTGGTAAACCATATTTATATTTACTCGGCATGGACGAAAGGGCAATTTAACTTCAAATCTCCATCCTCCAACACTGGAAGAGCGCCAGGATTCTCATGTACATGTAGAATGGACCAGGGAAAACTGTCATTTTAAATATCTGCATTTACTACTTTGTTTGGCTTGATGTCATCAGGTGTAATATTCAGTTAGTCTAGAGCCTGTGATCTTTTTGGTTACGTATATTTTCAGGATATATTTTTGTACAAACTTTTAATTCAAGAGAGAGAAAATCATTTAATATCACATTCCTGTGTCTTTAATTTGTGACTCCCCCATGGTTTAGAACTGTGCTGCATTCCAGAGATGTTCCCCTGCAGTTATGATTCCTTATCGTACATGAAAAGGGCCCTTATTAACCCAAGGCTGACATGGATTTATATTGCAGTCATTAAAGTTAATGGCAGTTGCTGCATGTACATCTATCACTGATAAAAAAAAAGACATCAGTCAAAACATTCAACAAAAAATACACAAACTAAATAAATAAGTCAATGTCACAACGCAGCATTTACCGTGTGCAAAGAAATTCGATTTTTGTATGTTTCTTCCATGCAAAAGAGTTCTATCATCTACATCTATCCTGTCAGTGGGTCCTTGGAAGATGTCCGTACATAGAGTATATCTTAATACTAATAGGGTCCATGGGGTGTTAGACTATTTTCCAGGAGGAAGATGTCCGTACATAGAGTATTTCTTAAGGACTCCAGCACTCAAATACACACATAGCTATAGGTAAACTAGATAGAAAAAAATTAGCATACATGCAAGCAATGAAGGATAATCATCTGCACTAAAGTTAAAAATGCAAAATGGGGGCTATATTAACACTTTTTAGGCAACATTACTATTACGTATAGTGGAAGTGCTAGTGACCAAAACATTTGAATAAACAGAAAAAAAAGATAATCATTACACATCCATGGGCCCCATTGAATATCATAATATCCGTGCTAGTCCCAACAGTACTATTTTATGTACTATTCTATTTTTATGTAAAAGAAAAAAGCCCTCCAACTTTTTTTGTTCTAAAGTTACAAATGGAAAAGTTTCTCAACCAGGGGTCCTAGACCCATTCTGTTCCCCGAGTGGTTACTAACGGTTCCTCAAGATATAGTGACAGGAGCTGTACAGATCTACTCTGTGATGAATTTGTTAGATATTTTTTAAATATACTGAAGGGCAGTGTTTCTCAAACATTTTCAGATCGTTTACTCGAGTCACACCTGTGTTCTTAATGTTGGACTTAAAGTTGTAATTACCCATATTGTATGCACTTCACTGTGTATATTGTACATGAATCAATGTACTGCAGTGTAAAGTTACAATACATTGACTGTGCTGATATTTTCAGGGGCATCCCTACCATGATGCAAACTGAAACATTTGCTTCTGGCACTGTAGGGTCACCTAGAAAGGTGGCAGTTAGAAAAAAAAACCCAACTTCTTACTGCAATTCTACATTTCCACACTTTGGCGCACAACATGGGAGTTCAGTTCATAGGAGAAGAGAAAGGGGTGTGTGCTTCACCATACACTGCCTGCATCTGGGAATAGAGCAACATGGACAGTAAGTTGTAATTGTAACTAGTAATAGAAAGAATATCGTACACAGGACAGAAATCCACTCCATACTGGCAGTGGGGGGACTGAACTTCAGGTGCATATCTGCAGGGGCCCAGGGCCCCCCGCAGGAATGATGGCCGGGCCCCTGATCCCCTTCCCCTATCCAAGATCCCTGCAACAGTCAGCTGTTTTAAACAGTTGATCGCACATATGAATGAAACATGGAACAATGGAACTGAGCCGGAAGTTGGGTCCGGTCTTTTAAACAGCTGATGGCACATATGTTTCATTCATATGCGCGATCAGCTGTTTAAAACAGCTGACCGCAGCAAGGACCTTGGGCTTGTGGTGGGCCCTACTACCATCCGGACCCCCCGTGTCGCGGGTGTGGTGGGGGTGGAAGTTATGCCACTGCTGAACACACTTCCTCATGGTTGGGGCTAGAACATGTGTTGCTGACAGACACTGTGTGGGGGGCTGGGTTGAGTCCATTTTATGAACTACCAGGATCCTGGGTTATAGTGTGAGAATGGAGAATGATGGGAACTAAATTTGTTTAGTTACTCTTCTGTATGCATGTGTGCGTATCTGTATCCGTGTGTGTTTCTGTATCTGTGCATGTCTGTATGCGTTTTTATACACCTGCATGTGTATATGTATGTGTGAGTGCCATTCTGTATGCGTGGGCATCTTATATTTATCAGTCTGTATTGTGGGCATATTTACCAGCCCTCCAGTCCAGCACCCACTATCACAAACCATGGCCATGTCCACAAGCCACACCCCCTTCCCCAATGAAGCCACACCCACTTTATGCCACACCATGTCTCATTTAAAATTTGTTTCAGATGCTGAAAACCCTAGGAACACCCACTGGATCACATTTTATCTCAATATATGTTTTACAAAAGAACAAAAATCTAAGTTATACTGGTGAAAGAAATTTGAGTCACACCTCTGGTTCTTTGGAATCACATCAGTGTCTCCCGGCATACCCTTTGAGAAACCCTGCTGTAGACATATTTATTGATCTCTGGTATATTTGTATGAATTACAAGATAATTAGGTTAAAAATCAATAAATACTTGAACTGATGGGCACCTCCAAGGGAGTGTCCCAGTGTCAGTCCTAACATAGGGCCCTATTTGTAAATGCGTGTAAAAGCAATGGTATTCTATGGGAATCGTAAATCTACGATTGTGTTATCGTAGATTTATGATCATTGTCGGTAATTTACAATAACGATCGGAAATGATCTATCAGTTTACCAATCCTTAAACCGATCGCTAAAGTCGTGGTATCACTAAATAGCAATACCGCTCCTTTACAAATAGTGAGATAAATATAATCCCAGGGGGGGGAGAAAGACTGACACTGCTTGTCTCTTTGGGACATATTTATAAAGGCGTGGTATTGCTTTTTAACGGTTCAACGACTGTTAACAAACAATAATAATCATAAATCACAGATAATATACACTAACACGATCGTAGATCTATGATCACCATAGAATACCATTATGGTAGTTTACTACTGCATGGTATTCTACGACCGAAAGTTAACCGTAAATTTACGACTATGGACGTAGATTTATGTCTGATGTCATACATTACCGGAACGGACGGTATCGCTAATTTGTGTTACTGCGTGTGTATAAATATGGCCCTTTATTTCATATGACCTCTTCCAAGAAACCAATTAAGCTATTAACCCGCTAGCTGGACAGCCCTTAAAGGGACAGAGTATGAAATATACACAAAGAACAAGCATACTATAGAGCTTAGTGGTTTCTGCCTTTATTATATACTGAGAATCTTTTATTATTGTCAATTGCATTAGTCTGTAACGTGGTTTGGTTGTGGTGAATTCTCAAACCGTAACTTGTTTTTTCACTTCCTCTGTCTTTTTACATTGTATCATTTTAAGTAATAAAGTAAATATGGCCAGTAAAGCATTTTATAGCCGTAAACTTTCAAATACACCTTCATTTAGCTGTATTGTACCTACAGCTTCACCTTTCATCTGTCCCATTAACAGCTAGAAGGTTGCCTATCCCTGGTCTAATATATCAAGATACTAAAACGAATGTATTTAGTACGGTGACCTTCCTTTACTGTTCAACCACCATTTCTAATATCACTAATGCGTTGGTGCCCTTATTCCTATCAAGTAATTGTGGAGCCCTGTAAGACAAGTTGCGTCTTGTCGCAAGACCCCAAACATCTGGAACGCACAGGTTAATATAATTCTATGTGTTACGGTCTGCAGCAATGTCTTCCTGCCCTCGCCTTCTGTTTAGATTTATTATGCTGAGAAACAAGGGAGAGATGTGTTTTAGCTGGGTTCCAAAGAGCATTGGTTTGTATTAATGTGTTTGTAGGTGCTACAATCCTAAATACCCAACTAACATGTTCCTGTTAGTTCTCTTTCTGTTAGGCAAAATGTAGAATTTATTTGGCTGCCATGAATATATTTATACCACCTGATGTTTAACAGAAGCCTTAGATATGATTGGTTGGTTTTAAATAAATAACCAGAAGAGAATTGTAGGTAGATGACAAATGTTGTAATCACACTTCACAGAACAACTCCAGATAGGTAGAAGATATTGAAGAAGACGATTGATTATTTCTGGAAATCTTTTATTTCTACTGGGATTACTGATGGACCAATAATCATTTCTGATGTTGTTAATGTAAATTGAGGCAGCCTGTGTCTCTGCCACTCTGAGGCTGTAATAAGGTAGCACAGTTACTTCTAATCCCCTGTGGTTACTGGATGTGTTCGTGCACAGAAATGTGTGCAGCTGGACATGTTCACTTTCAGTAACGTGAAGTTCCATCATGAATGGGCTTCTGTGACCGGTCTGTGGGGTCTGGAGCTACAGTGAGGCAGCAAGATCCAGAGCTTGGGGGGAAGGGGAAGGTAACACCATAAGCAGCAGTCGTATCCTTTATTAATCAGGGCATTTTACAGTCTTGTAAACTTCAATTTAAAGTGAAGTTTGTTTTAACTCAAACCAGCACATCATATGGAACCAATATAAAATGTTGCAAAACCCCCATTTATTTTCCCTCCCCGTTCTGCCTATTCATTTCACTGACTCCTGCACAGAATTTCTTGGAAAGTGCTGCAATAAAGCAGAAGCCTGTCATCTCTATTGTACAATACATACAAGGTTGATAGTCCATCCGGATCATCCAGCTATTAATTACATATGGAGCATTGTTAAGAAGGTAGAGATTTGTAATTCTTACACAATGCATGGCCATTTATAATCTATAAACAAATGTACCGGGGACAGTCCGGATTGACCCTGACATCATAGTAACAATATCCTGAGCAGATCTCTATGGTCATCATATCAACAATTACTTATACACATTAGAAAAATCATTTGTCTAATGATCATTCCAAATAGGATTTATCTCATACACCAACCGTGCCAGTTTGGCTAAATAGACCCAATATATAGGGTCTGCCTTGGTTTCCCAAAACATCCAGCATTGTCCTGTTGGGATGGGTTTTGGGTGTTTGGGAATGTGGATGGTGCAGATATGAAACCATATATATATAGGGTCTGTCCCAGAGATCCAATCCCTTGGAGTTGGGAAGTATATCTAAGGCTGGTTACACACCAGCAGATATTTTCGGCCGAACAAACGATTCACGATTCACGGTTGGAAATATCTGCTGGTGTGTGTCAGCCGGCCACGACCATCCTTGATCGTTCATTCGTACAGATCAGACGAACGTTCGATCGGACATGTCGGTAGATTATGATCAATCGTGCAGTTCCCTGTGGGAACGCACGATCGATTGTTCGCAAATTCAGCCAAGCCCGAATTTGCCGCGACCGATGGACATTTGTCCCGGCCGAGCGAGCCCTCGTAGCGAGCGCTCGGTTGGGACAAATAGTCCCTCTGTGTGTACCCAGCCTAAGGATCCACATACAGAAAGGCTTTGCCTGTTCTGTACTAAGGCGAAAAGTCAATCAGAGGGCTTCCTGGCGCAAAGGAGAACAATGCCCATTGTTCCTCGACATCGGTAAGTGATTCAGTAGGATCAGTACAAGAAAGGCAGTTAATCAAGTTTGGTTTTGTGTATTTAGAAGGGTCCATTTTGTTTGTACCATGCAAAAATTCACATTCGTGCCAATGACACAGAGCAGGAGGAGAGGTCCTTAAAAATGACTTCGAGAGCTTGGGGCCACGTTAAAATCAAGGACCTTGATATAAGAGATATTGCGGACGCTGGGGGGGTATTTATGTGTGGCTAAGAGGTTGGTGTAAGGAGGAGGAGTTTGGTTTTTAGAGAACTGGGCAGACTTTTATGTTGGCTACAGACTCTTTAGTAGGGATGGGTTGGACCTTACTCATGGTAGTGCAGCTGTTTTAGGGAAGAAGAGGGCTAGAGAGTTGGAGGTGATTTTAAACTAGGTTTAAAGATTATAGGGTCACATTTATAAACCCACGGTATCGCATTGTAGCGATCCTGCCGGTTAGTTAATTAATCGGTTTAGCAATCGTAAATTTACGATACCGATCGTTAAAGACGCGGTATCGCAAAAAATTTTAAATGCATGTTTATAAATGTGAAAAGCCTGGCTAAAAAAAAAGAGGAGAATTGGAGATAACGTCTTTGATTAAAAAGTATGACGCAATGGGTATAGCAGAAAAAATTTAATAATTCTCATGAATGGGTGGTACATTTAGAAGGATACTTTTTTTAGGCGTGATGGTTTCTCCCCAACCGCTATATTATATTTCTAAAAAAAAGAATCCGAACAGTACTTACTGCCGCTCTGATCTGGCTCCCTGCTTGGAACTAGCAAACTGGTTGAACCAGAAATCATGGCTGTGATTGGCTGAGAGGCAGCCAATCACAACTGTGTCTGTCGGCAATAGAGAATGCCGCGGGAGCAAAGGGCTGTAAGTAAAGTTTTGATTCTCTTTTTGAAATCTAATATGGCGGTTGGAGGTGGGAAGGCATGTCTTACATTATATAAAAAACATCTTACGCTAGGTGAAGGGCAGCAATAAAGGGATCAGGAGAGTGGAAGGGGGGGGGGGGGGGCGCTCCCCTGTGCTTGCCACTATTCTGCCACTGTTCTGAGAAGACAGGAAGACAGCTCCAACTCTTCAGTTTCCTGGACTTTGGACAAGCACTGCAAGAGAAACATAAGGAGCAGAGATTAAGGTAAGGATTTTTTAAACTATACAGTGGGACCAGTAGTAGGTTAAATAGACACGCCCTTTAAAGTTTCCTATAAAAAAGGACTGACTCTGATAATATCTACTGACATGGATTTTTCTAAATATTTTAACTTTTCATCAAAAATCCAATATAAGAAAAGCGAAAATTTTAAAATCAAAAAATTGCATTTCCATAGAATAACCAAAAATTGGAATGGGAAATTAGAAAAATGCCAATTCAATTATGTTCTTATTGGATTATGGGAACTTTAATATGTTCCGTGGAACTGCTGTTGGATGAAACACGCCAGTTTCGTTCATCTCTGGTTCCAAGCTGTTTTGCATACAGATGAGTATTGATGATCTAAATGTAAACAGATCTTTCCCAGTTACTGTGACAATGGGCCTGTCACTGTAACTTCTGTGTTATACTGCAGATTGTTCATACTGGAAATCTTGTAGATAGTAAAGAAATCTAAGGACATATTTGTATCCACCCTGGACCCTAACTGTCCAATTCTTCATCTGTAAGTCCTGTTATGTGGACAAGGTTTCCTGTGGAACTTGATGCAATGGTACCTAAAGTTCATATAGAAGTGTAGGAGATACATGGTGATTTTAAGAAAGTGAATGCTGGGAGATATGACTAAGACAGGATAATTACTGTACAAACCACACTACTTCCATTTCTAGACAGATAGGAATTCTGGCAGAGCGCTACCAAGGTCAGTGCTCATTATGGGAAGTTGAACATAAATTCTGAGGGAAAGTCTCTGGTATGAAGTTGGAGAGATAGTGAGGGAGAGAAAAGTCGTTATTGGACTAATAAGGAAAAAACAGAAATGTTATTTAATTGACCAAATTACTATTGCCAGAGGCAGAACAGACTGCGTAGCATTTTATTACAAGAGCTGGGGGAAAAATTACAGAAGTGAAAGTACCCCAGTTCAATGCCATTGTGAAGCCTGGGATATAATCAGTGGCAGACATTTTTACTAGGGTCAAGCAGACACTTTTTTAAAGGGGAAGTTTGATCTTCATGTATATAACACACAACTTACTATTAGAGTTTTTATAATTGATTTCTTCTTCTGCATAAAAAAGTATCTTTTGGGTCACTTAGCTATGCATGTGCTTGTTTAAATTTCCAAAGTATAACATGCTATGTGTCTATTAGTAGTCTCTCATGAACATACTGATTTCATATGCTGTATATGTGCAGGTTTAAAGGTATGACATTCTAATAATCATCTTCCATGTGTCTTTTACAGCGGCTGTTGAGGTATGGCCATGTGGCCTGTGGGACAGGGGGTTAGCTCCTGGGGGTTGCTCCCATTGAAGTTACACCTCTATCTGGCTTGGAATTTATATATAATGAATAATCAATAACAGTGGCATAAATGAGCAGCCGGCTACATCCGTTTCATCAAATATGGTTTTCTGGGGAGGAGGCTATGGACCCTATTTGTAAAGGCGCTCGCTTTGTAGCGATGCTGCGACTTTAATGATTGGTTAAACAATCGTTAATTTATGATCAGTTTAACGATTGTTAATTTATGTTCGTTATCATAAATAATGAACGTAAATCTTTAAAGGGTATGTCCACCCTTCTAAAAAAATTTTTACCTAACATTCCCCCTGTCTCCCCAGCCCCAACCGCTCTATTAGTATCATCAGAAAATGCCCCAAACTTTACTTTCCCATAGAAAAGTCCCATAACAACCGTCCCAGAGAAGAGTCCCAAAATCCCAAACACAGCCCCATAGAGAAAATCCCAGAAGTCCCATACACAACCATCCAACCCAAACCCCATTTGAAAGTCCATACCAACCACAACAAAAAACCCCATTATTTAAGAATCCCAAACACAAGCCCCATTAGGACGTTTCCCATACCCAAACCACCCCATAGAAATTAAGAGTCCATAACACAGCCCCATTACAATTCCCATACAACAGGTCCATAAACGAATTTGGAGTCCCCAAACACAGCCCTATAAGAAGTCCCATCCCCCAAGAAAGTCCAACCAGCCCCCTAGAAAGTTCCATACACAGAGTCCCATAGAAAGTCCCAACAACAGCCCCCTAAGAAGTCCATACAAGCCCCATAGAAAGTCCCAAACACAAAAGCCCAAACAAACATCCCCAAACACCAAAAACAACAAATCAACATACACAGCCCAAGAAAGTCCCATAACAGTCCCATAGAAAATCAAACACACCCACAGAAACGCATACACACCCATTGAAAGTTCCCAAACACAAAAGCCCCCATAGAAAGTCCCCATACACCCCCAAAACACGCCCATATAAAGTCCCCCATACACCCCGAGCCCCATAGAAAGTCCCATAACACATCCCATAGAAAGTCCCATACACACCCCAAGAAGTCCCATACACAGCCCATAGAAAGCCAGTCCCCAAACAACACAACACAAGCCCCCATAGAAAGTCCCATACACAACCCCATTAGAAAGTCCCAAACACAGCCCCATAGAAAGCCCCATACACAACCCCATAGAAAGTCCAACACAGCCCCATAGAAAGTCCCCTATCACAGTCCCAAGAAAGTATCCACACAAGCCCCATAGAAAGTCCCATACCAGTAACCTAGAACGGCGCCAAAAACACAACCCCCATAAAAGTCCCATAACAACACAACACAACGCCCATAGAAAGTCCAAACACACAGCAAAAAACCCATACAAACCAACACAAAATCCCATACAAGCTCCCATAAAAGTCCCCCCACCATAGAAGTCCCAATACACATGCCAAAAGCCATAAACAACACAGTCCAAACCCCATAAAATCCCATAACAAACACCCAAATAACACCGCCATAAAAGTCCTCCATACACATCCCCCTATAGAAAACCCCTCATTCCATCCACAACCCCATAAAACCCACACCCCAATCCCCCATAAAAGTCCCCATAAACCCCAATCCAAGCCACCACAGCCCCATGAAAGTCCAAATACACAATCACCACCCCTAGAAAGTCCCATACACAGCCCCAAGAACCCCATACCCCATAGAAAGTCCCATACACAGCCAAAACCACAGCCGCCCCATAAGAAAGAAGTCCCATACACATACCCAAACACACACCGCCCCATAGAAAGTCCCATACACAAGCCCATAGAAAGTCCCATACAACCACCCAACCGACAAAACAGCCCCATAGAAAGAGCCCATACACAGTCCCCTAGAAAGTCCCATACACAGCCCATAGAAAAGTCCCATAAACAAAGCCCCATAGGAAAGATCCCAAATAACAAAAAAAATAACACAAACAAAGCCCCATAGAAAGTCCCATAACAAAACAGCCCCATAGAAAGTCCCATACACAGTACCATAGAAAGTCCCATAACAACACCCATAAAAAGACCATAGAACACACGCCCCATACACAGATGTGCCCTGTATGGGCTAGACACAATATGCGTTTTTTGCGTGTTTGTGCATGCACTCGCGATTGTGCCCGTGATTTTTGCTGAAATGGAAATCGCGGAATGCTAAAATCCCCGCAATTTCCTATGCGCATGCTATTGCGCGTCCATTCGCGTTTTGGTAACGCACGCATTGACCATTTTTGGTGCGTTAATCCATGCGTTTCCATAACGAAAAATGGCAAAATCGCATGTGCAAAACGCACGTGCAAACGCAAAACGCACAATAATCGCGCACACAATTGCGTGTGATAACGCTCGAAATTCTGTGTACGATTCCTTGCGTGCAGTGTAGCCTCAGCCTATACCTTTCTGTGCAGCCTGTTTGTTGAATCCTGTTACTCTTTCCGTTTTTTTTCCCTTTCACTTGCAGTCTGGGCTGATCTGAGTAAGCAGGACTATGCTCCTTCAAGCTTCCAGACCCAAGTATAAACTGAGGGGAGATTTTCAGGATGATTTTAAAGGTAAAATTTCTTGGTTTATACTCAAGTATATACGATTAAGTTTCAAAACTAAATAATATAAGAATTATTGGTATTAAAGGGCATGTCCACCCCAAAACTATAATCCCCCCAACTACTGGCCCCATCATGTAGTGTAGTTTAATCCTTACCTCAAATCCCAGCTCCATAGGTTCTCTGTGTAGTTCCCCCCCCAAAGTCCCAAACTGCCCACCAGGAGGATAGCAAGTCCATATAGGACTCTCCCTCCTACCTGCCTCCGAGAAGTTTGCATGCGTACTGCAGCCCTTCTCCCCCTCCCCGCTCCCGGGGAGGGTATCCCCTGCATGTGGCACAAGCTTTTAGGTAACACTACTGCCAGCCACAGGGAGGGTCGGGAAGGAGGGAGGGAGAGGGGGGAAGGGCTCTACGAGCATGTCTCATACCTTGATGAGGCTAGCAAGCTACAGAAACAGGATGAGGCACTGACACTCCTACCCAGCAGTTTCCTGCGCTTTGAAGAGGCAGAACAGGAGAACCACAAGAGCAGGTATGTAAGGTAAGGATTTTTTTTTTTTAAAGTGGGGCCAGTAGTTTGTAAAATTTTAGCTTGGGGGGTGGACATGCCCTTTAAGTCAACATTGAATTTCATCTGCCACTTAGCAGCCCAATGTGACAATCTATCTGGATCCCCCTCAACGATTGCACATCCTCGAAGTTTTTAATGGTCAACAAAGTTTTGTGCTGTCAGCAAACACAGAAACCTTGCTGACAATACCCACTTCCAAATCATTAATAAATAGATTAATAAAGCGGCCCCAACACAGAACCCTGTTGCACCCTGCTTAGCACTTTAGTCCATAATGATGAAGCCCCATTAACAACTACTCTCTGCATCCTTTCATTAACCAATTTTCTATCCATGTAACAAATGTGCCCCCCAGACCAACAGACCTTAGCTTATACATTAGTCCCTAGGGGGACTGTATCAAAAGCCTTTGCAAAATCCAAGCTCCCAGCGCAGGCCAGGAAGTTTAAATGGTTCCCACCCCCCCCCTCCCCTCACTAGTCCCTTCTTGTCCCTCGCGCGACCAGGAGTGTCTGGAAAGTCTTGCCCCCCTCCTCTGTGCAGATAGTCTGCCTAGTCCCGTAGGGTCCTTTTAGGCAATGGTTTTCTTCCGTGTCAGTGCCGTTTTCGGTGCTTGTAGCGGGCCGCACTTCCGGTTTCCGGCCGCTTGCGGTGACGTCACCGGGGTTTCAATTTTTGTAGCCAAGCCTGTCAGCCTCAGCTTTCCTCACTGAGACTGTTTGTTTGCGGCGTACTTTGTGCTGTATTTCTTGGGCTGTTCTCCAGGTATGTCCAGTGCCTGCCTGCTGTATATTCTTGCAGGTTATTTATGATTCTTCATTTTTTTTTTTTCGTGCTGTACATGAATCCAGGGGCATATCTAGTCATCCAGGTAGGTAACTGGATTGTATGTATAGGGTGGGTTTACTTTCTCATTATTATTTTCTTACGTGAATCATCTCGCCAAGAGAGAAAAAAAGACACAAACAATAGAATGCAATCGTTCTAACCCGCGAATCTGGAAAAATTGCATGGTTTCATGGATGAAGTTCGGGGCGTTCTGCTTCTAAGAGAAGTCCTGTGGTAAGGAGTCAATGCTAGAAATGGGCAACAGATGGTATCTCAAGTTACTCAATCAGTCCTAGCTCCATTAATCCTAATCAGAAGCAGCTTCTTCAGGCCAGGGTCCTTCTCAAGAGAAACTACCTGAGTCTGACTTGGAATCTGATCATCATTGCCCACTGAGACTATACAGAATTTAATCAAGGCTATGAGATCCACTCTGGTGTCAGAACCAGACGTCCTGCCTTCTACTTCAAAGGATAAGATGTTTTCGTCTCCTGTTGTCAAATCATCTTTGTTTCTACATCCAAATATGTCAAGCTTGATTCAAAGAAGGGAATGAGCCTGACAGAAAATTCAATTTATCAAATAATTTTATTAACAGATATCCTATGGGTGAGAAGATGCAAAATGTTGGATAATTCTCCCAAATTAGATGTAGACTATCGAAATTTACTATGTTACCTGTTGAAGATGGGGCCATTTTGGGTGGCGTAAAAAGAGCTTCTGGTAGCTGGTGCAGCTCTTAGGCCGGCTGTAGCTACTGTTGATATGGCCAAAGCGGGAACGGTGTGGCTTAGAGAAATTGAAGATGCTGTCAACAGGAAAACATCTAAAGAATTGTTTTTCAAGCTATTATGGATATTCGTATAGCCACTGAATTTGTGCAGAAGCAGCAATGGATAGTCTGAACTAGCAGCTAAAAGCATGGCCTTATCAGTTCTTGCGAGAAGATCTTTATGGCTCGTCAGTGGTCAGCAGATATGCCTGTGTTTGACTGCTCTTCCTTTCCAAGGGGATCTTCTGTTTGGGAAAAAACTGAGGATGCTATTTCTCGCAATTCTGCAGAGAAGGCACTTTTCTACCGCAGAATAAAAATCCAGAAAGTTTGGAGATAAGAAGGCCTTCAAGAAGCTAAGCAATACAGACCAGGGAAGACTTTGGCTTTTCGCCCATGGCGAATTAATCAAAACCAAGGAACCAAACAAAATCAGCCCTTCCGTTCACCAGAACTCCAAACCAACTAAGGTAAACAATTATTAAGGTTTGGGAGTCCAGCAGTGGCCAGTGGGGGGGTGTCTCTCCCTATTCAAACTGTTTGACTCAGACAATTCAAGACAAATGGTTTATCAGACAATTTCCTTGGGTTACCATCTACAGTTCAGCCACTTTCCCTGTTCAATTTTTGTTCCTAAGATCCAAAGAACCAAAATCTCCAAAGGCAAGACTTCAAGAAATTTGATGGATCTTTTTTCCAGAAACATTATAGAACCTGTGCCCCAGAAGGAGAGGGGAGGGGAATCTATTCTCCACTCTTTCTTCTCGAACAACCTCAGGAGATTACAGGCAATCCTGGACCTAAATTTTTGAATACTTACCTGAAAATTCGATCCTTCAAAATGGAAACTTTAAAGACGGTTCTTCCACATCTAAGGAAGGGGGACTGGCTCCTAAAGATCGATTTGAAAGATGCCTATTTACATGTGCCCATCTTCTATCCACACAGAAGGTTTCTGAGGTTTCAATGTCTAGGACAACACCTCCAATACAGAGCCTTACCCTTCGGTCGGGCAACGGCACCAAGAGTATTTTCAAAGATCCTTTCTCAGTAGTTGCACACCTAGACTCAAAGGCATTTTTCTTTTCTTTTATCTGGACGATATTTTAATAAGAGCGGAAGATCCCCAGTATCTTATAAAACAAGGAACAAAGTTCTACAGTTTTCACAACTGGGATGATGATAAACTGGGACAGTCTCATCTAACCCCTTCCCAGAATCTACAATTCCTAGGGGTTACACTGGACATGGTAAACTTTCAAGTCTCCCTTCCCATAATCAAGAGGAACGAAATTATCAAATTAGTGGCAGCATGGAGCAGGCCAATCTCTACAGCCCTTCTGTGTCAACAGTTGATAGGGAAAATGGCGGCGGCGTCTCATCAGTCAGATGGCGCCATGAGTCATCTTCGCCCCCTTCAGTTGATTTCTTTTCAATGAAACAACTCGTCCCCAACTTCCGAATTTAATACATCGGAATCAGAACACTATAGACACTAATGGACATGGTGGACAATGGAAGACAATTATCTTCCAATTCATCTCCAAGAACCAGAATGGGTAAGAATAACAACAGATGCCAGCCTTTCTGGTTGGGGAGCCCATTGCCAAGACAAATGGTGTCAGGTGTCTGGAACAACACAATTTCACACAGGTCATCAACTTCAAGGAACTGAAGGCATCCATCTTGCTCTTATGCATTTCAGGATCTATCATTCAGAAACCAGTACTAATTATATCAGACAACAACTGCCATTGCCTACATAACAAAAGAGGAGGTACAAGGAGTCTTCGGCTTTGTTCTCTAGCACAGAGATCTTTCTATGGGCAGAGAAACATCTTTGGAATTTGAAAGCAATATATATTCCAAGTTACCAAATGTGCAGGCAGATTACCTGAGCCGGGGCAAAATACATCCGGGAGAGTGGTCCCTCTACCAGACAGTTTTTGGTCACTGGTAGTGAAGTGGGGCACTCCTCAAATAGACTGATGGCGACCAGATGGAACTTCAAAGTAACAACATATTGTTCCAGATTCCTAGACAACTCCGCATTCTGACAGAGCATTTTCAGTAATTTGGGATTATCTCTAGCTTACATTTTCCCCCTTCCCGCTAATCCCCAAGGTTCTACAGAAGATCAAGAAAGATCATTCTACTGTAATAAAGTGTTACCATGGTGGCCCAGGAGACCTTGGTTTCCCCTCCTCAGAGAGATGGCATGGGAAGGACCAGTCTTCCTTCCAATCCAGAAGACCTGTTAACTCAGGGTCCCATTCAACACCCAAATCCAGCAGAGTTGAATTTGACAGCCTGGCCTTTGAAAAGGAGCAACAAAACAATAGGTCTATCCAATCAGGCGTTCTAACATTAATAAAATCAAGGAGAATTCGACTTCATCCAATATTACAAATTTGGGGATATTTTCTGGCCTGGATCCTCCTGTTTCCAATATCTCTGAGGTCCAAATAATTGAATTTCTTCAGGCGGGTCTGGATCGGGGTCTAGCAAGAACTACATTAAAATCTCATGTTTCGGCCTTATCAGCTCTATGGGGAATCAGATGGTTTTCATCACCATTGATCATAAAATTCTTTCAGGCTCTTAAAAGGCTTAAGCCTCCTTGCAGAAATAAGTCCCCTCTGTGGGATCTTCCTTTAGTCCTAAAGGTATTGGCCGAATCTCCATTTGAACCTTTAGAGGATATCCCTCTAACATTGTTAACCTGGAAAACAGCTTTTCTGCTAGCCATTATATCAGGAAGAAGAGTTGCAGAAAGTATTACCATGGTGGCCCAGGAGACCTTGGTTTCCCCTCCTCAAAGAGATGTCGTGGGAGGGACCAGTCTGCCTTCCAATACAGAAGGATCTGTTAACTCAGGGCCCCATTCTGCACCCAAATCCAGCAGAATTGAGTTTGACGGCCTGGCTTTTGAAAAAGAGCAACTAAGACAAATAGGTCTATCAAATCAGGTGGTTCTAACCTTGATAAAATCAAGGAAGAATTCAACTTCATCCAAGTATTACAAAATTTGGGAAATATTTCTGACCTGGTGTCTATCCAAGGATCCTCCAGTTTCCAATATCTCTGAAGTTCAAATAATTGAGTTTCTTCAGGCAGGTCTAGATCGGGGTCTAGCAACAGCTACATTAGAATCTCATGTTTCGGCCTTGTCAGCCCTTTGGGGAATCAGATGGTTCTCATCACCATTGATTATAAAATTCTTTCAGGCTCTTAAAAGGCTTAAGCCTCCTTGCAGGAATAAGTCTCCTCCATGGGATCTTCCTTTAGTCCTAAAGAGGTGGAAAACAGCTTTTCTTCCAGCCATTACATCAGGTAGAAGAGTTGCAGAAATCACAGAGTTTAAAATGTCTGACAGATATCTATCATTTCTTCAAGATCGTCTGGTACTCAGACTACCCGAGTCCTTTCTGCCAAAAATTGTGTCCAATTTTCATGTTCATCAGGATATAGTTCTTCCTGCTTTCAATCCTGATCCAAATAATGATCAGGCTGAGATTCTACAAAAACTAGATGTTGCCAGATGTATAGAATATACTAGCAAAGAACTTCTTCTTTTAGAAAATGTGACCATTTACTTACCTTGTACTCAGGCAAAAAGACGGGTTTCCAACCATCAAAATCCTCTGTGGCAAGATGGATCACCTCCTGCATTACAAAAGCTTACAATATTGCGCAATTATGTGCCCCCGCTGTGAATGCCCATTCAACAAGAGCAGTGGTGGCGTCATGGGCTTGCCAGGCTGGAGTTTCTCCTGAAGATATTTGTAGAGCACCCACTTGGAATTCAGCCCATACATGTATAACGCACTGCCGACTGGAAGTGGTTTCAGAATCATATTCCAATTTTGGGCGTAGTATTCTCTCTTCTGCTACCTCTTAATTCCTAACTTAGGGCTAGGCCACACTGAAACGCAAACGCAAATGCAATCGCATGCGATTTCATGTGCGATTTTGTTGCGTTTGCGCTTGCGATTTCTTCAATAAGTATAGGAAATCGCATGCGATTGCGATTAAAAATGCAGAACGCAAAACGCAATCGCAATCGCAACGCAAAAAAAACAACGCAACGCAAAAAAAACGCATCAGTGCGGCCTAGCCCT
The DNA here is from genome assembly GCA_019447015.1 of Hymenochirus boettgeri. NCBI lineage: Eukaryota > Metazoa > Chordata > Amphibia > Anura > Pipidae > Hymenochirus > Hymenochirus boettgeri. The sequence goes on along the minus strand of CM033471.1, from coordinate 215,193,799 downwards.
TAAATACATTTTATTTGCATCCCACCCTTATTGTTTGGCTTTGGTATATCCCTTAATGTAACCATTGACATGTTGGGACCAGGAAAGTAGAAATTTTATCATACTTACCGTAATTTTCTTTTCCTGGACAACAACATGTCAGTGGTTACAATTTCCCACCCTTCTTCCTGTTCTTGCTCGGTCCATTGGGACTAGTGAGGGGAGGGGGTGGGAACCATTTAAACTTCCTGTCCTGCGCTGGGAGCGGAGGGGTTAACCCTTAATGTAACCACTGACATGTTGTTGTCCAGGAAAAGAAAATTACGGTAAGTATAATAAATTTTCTACTTTACAGCCGTGATCTTATGTTTACTAGCGTAATCGTAGATTTACAGGTTCACCATCACTGCTTTAGGGGTATGAGATAAGACATAATTTAACATTCTGGGAAAATTATCATTGGTTTTTGCACATAGTTGTATAACTGCACATTACACCTGCAGCTTTAATATAAAGTAACTGAACACAGATCTGTTCATATGAACACTTTACACAATTTATCAATTGGTAGTCAAACATACTATAGTAATAGCAGGATCTGACCCGACAATTGGTGATCCCTTGGCTCTGCCTTAATCTTTTAAAAAAAAAAACTTTTCGTGTAGGGGACCCACCTCCAACCGTTAACACTAGGGTTTAAGGTTTAAAAAGTATCCAGAAATAGACTTACCCGACCTTGTTCCCTCAGCTATAGCCAGCAGCTATGTGATTGGCTGACTCTCATCAAATCACAGATGCAGCTGCCGGGCCAGGCCCTATTGCTACTCTGTTCCCGAAATTAGCAATAGAGACAGTGGCAGAGGAAACGAATTTGGGTAAGTATATTTCCCAGAAATTTAAATTTAAAACCCTAGCGTTTAGGGTTGGCTCCCCTACACTACATTAGATTTTGGGGTGGAGATCCCTTAGGCAATTACACCCTAACACTTACCTGATGGTCCCCAGAGTCAGTTCCCACTATAGCAGGGTTGGGCAATTAAACTCCACAGGGGGCCACATGAGAAACTTTGATTTTCGTGAAGGGCCAGACCGATAGGTTTATTTCAATTCTCATTATAAGATTGCAAAACTTGATTTTATGAAAGATTAATGAATAAACATGGTTTTATTGGATTTGTTTTTTAATACCTTTTTTAACAGACAACAATATTATAGTAATAATAATATTTTAAAACCATTCCAAAATCAATTAATTAATTGATCAAGTCATTGTGTTTTTATAAAATAAATTTAATAAAAGTAAGTCAATTATCCAGCCTAAGACAATCAATTAATATTAAGATTTTTTGGGGGTACAGGTCTAGTATTGAGGGACCAGTCAGGGACCTTACTTTGCCCAGGTCTGCATTATAGGGTATGTAGTGAGAAGTCAAAGTCTGCTCATGTAGGAACCTGTTCCCTTATTCCAGAACTGTTTCCAGAATGGCCAATGGGGAGACATGCTGCTTGCAAAGCTCCTCCCCATAGGCCAAATCCCTATAACAGTCCAAGATGTGAGATGACAACGGCACCAGCAACCGGACTTTGACAGTTCAGGGTATGGACTTGGCTGTTAAGGTCCTTATCCTGGGTAGTATCAGGTGAGTGGGGGGGTTGGAGGGATTTTAATATGGGTATAATTGTCATTTAAAGCCCAATTTCTGCTTTTCGATTATATGTGCCTGAGTGGAAATCATGCCTGATTACCACTTTCTTGATAATATACACCAGATCTGAGGGAACTCTAACTTATACTGTGTCTCTCTGATACATACACACACATAAGTAAATGTCTTAAAATTACAAAAAATATGTGAAACTTGCTTAGAACGAAGTGTGAAATTTACACAAACTCTTTCGTCAAAATAGAAATGTTATTGGGTTTTAAAACTCGCAGCAAACACAGACACACACATTAATAGGCATTTCTGCAACCACGTTTTTCCTTCCAAAATGCAGTCTTTCAAGCAGGTATTTATTTTTATATCAGTTCCAGTTTACAATATATTCTATTCTACTAAAAAAAGGTTGTTCATTTAAAAAGTATTAACTGTAAAGAAAAAAATGTCATGAAATTCCAATTTCTAATCATTATACATAATGTCCAATGTAGAAATTCACAAATGTAGCTAGATTTTATAAAAAGAAGAATAAATATCACATTATCATAATGCATCTTATTATAAATTTTATTAAATGCTGTAAATAATTAAGACATAAAATGTCTTCTAATTTGTGTACCGTATATACTCGAGTATAAGTCAATGTTTTTAGGCTTTAAAAAAAGCCTAAAAATCCTACCTCGACTTATACTCGAGTCACAAACCTTTTATCCAGCAGCCGCACTGTTCCGCTCTCTTCCGCATCCACTGTGCTGGTGGCTGATGTCACTACTCGGTGCTGGTCTTACCGCTGAACACAGTGGATGTTGAGCGGATTGCCGAGGGGATTAACGCGGCAGCCGGATTCCTGCAGAACTTTAAGGCAAGTCTCTCCTCCACTGGGGGGGGGCCTCTGGGGAGGGGGGGGCATTTGGTGACGGTGGCAGTGCTTATTGAAGTATGTAAAGGGGGGGGCTGCATCCAAGGCCACAGCAGTATAAAAACTGAGAGTGGGGAACAGTAATCCCTGCACTGGAAATTCCTTACCAAAGAAGATGTTTGGAAAATTGGTGATCCCTTGGCTCTGCCTTAATCTTAAAAAAAAAAACTTTTCGTGTAGGGGACCCACCTCCAACCGTTAACACTAGGGTTTAAGGTTTAAAAAGTATCCAGAAATAGACTTACCGACCTTGTTCCCTCAGCTATAGCCAGCAGCCATGTCTGTGATTGGCTGACTCTCATCAAATCACAGATGCAGCTGCCGGGCGGGCCTTATTGCTACTCTGTTCCCGAAAGTAGCAATAGAGACAGTGGCGAGAGGAAACAAATTTGGGTAAGATATTTCCCAGAATTTAAACTAAAACCCTAGCGTTTAGGGTTGGCTCCCCTACACTACAGCAAAATGTAGATTTTGGGGGGAGATTCCCTTAAGGCATTACACCCTAACACTTACCTGATGGTACCCAGGTCAGCAGTTCCCACTATAGCAGGGTTGGGCAATTAAACTCCACAGGGGGCCACATGAGAAACTTTGATTCGTTTGAAGGGCCAGACCGATAGGTTTATTTCAATTCTCATTATAAAGATTGCCAAAACTTGATTTTATGAAAAGATTAAATGAATAAACATGGTTTTATTGGATGTTTTTTTAATACCTGAAATTTTTAACAGACAACAATATTATAGTAATAAAATATTTTAAATCCATTCTATCAAATTCAATTAATTAATTGATCAAGTCATTGTGTTTTTATAAAATAAATTTAATAAAAGTAAGAAACTGTTTCCAGAATGGCCAATGGGGAGACAGCTGTTGCAAAGCTCCTCCCCATAGGCCAAATCAATATAACAGTCCAAGATGTGAGATGACAACGGCACCAGCAACCGGACTTTGACAGTTCAGGGTATGGACTTGGCTGTTAAGGTCCTTATCCTGGTAGTATCAGGTGAGTGGGGGGTTGGAGGGATTTTAATATGGGTATAATTGTCATTAAGCCCTTTCTGCTTTCGATTATATGTGCCTGAGTGGAAATCATGCCTGATTACCACTTTCTTGATAATATACCCAGATCTGAGGGAACTCTAACTTATACTGTGTCTCTCTGATACATACACACACATAAGTAAATGTCTAAAATTACAAAAAATATGTGAAACTTGCTTAGAACGAAGTGTGAAATTTACACAAACTCTTTCGTCAAAATAGAAATGTTATTGGGTTTTAAAACTCGCAGCAAACACAGACACCACATTAATAGGCATTTCTGCAACCACGTTTTTCCTTCAAAATGCAGTTTCTTCAAGCAGGTATTATTTTTATATCAGTTCCAGTTTACAATATATTCTATTCTACTAAAAAAAAGGGTTCATTTAAAAAGTATAACTGTAAAGAAAAAAATGTCATGAAATTCCAATTTCTAATCATTATACATAATGTCCAATGTAGAAATTCACAAATGTAGCTAGATTTTATAAAAGAAGAATAAATATCACATTATCATAATGCATCTTATTAAAATTTATTAAATGCTGTAAATAATTAAGAATAAAATGTCTTCTAATTTGTGTACCGTATATACTCGAGTATAAGTCAATGTTTTTAGGCTTTAAAAAAGCCTAAAAATCCTACCTCGACTTATACTCGAGTCACAAACCTTTTATCCAGCAGCCGCACTGTTCCGCTTCTTTCCGCATCCACTGTGCTGGTGGCTGATGTCACTACTCGGTGCTGGTCTTACCGCTGAACACAGTGGATGTTGAGCGGATTGCAGAGAGATTAACGCGGCAGCCGGATTCCTGCAGAACTTTAAGGCAAGTCCTCTCCTCCACTGGGGGGGGGGGGGGGGGGGGGGGCTCTGGGGGAGGGGGGGGCATTGGTGACGGTGCAGTGCTTATTGAAGTATGTAAGTGGGGGGCTGCATCCAAGGTCACAGCAGTAATAAAACTGAGAGTGGGGGAACAGTAATCCCTGCACGGAAATTCCTTACCAAAGAAGATGTTTGGAAACTACACCTCCCAGATTAAGCATGCTGGGAGTTGTAGTTTCTAAACATCTGAGTGGCAAGGATTGGGGGTTATGTGTGGGATTCCTTTCCATTTAAAGGGCAACTAATGCCTTAAAACAATCTGAATTGGAGGATGGTATTGTTGTTTAAAAGATTTCCTCTGATTCTGTATTGTTTTGAGGCTTTAGTTGCCTTTAAATGGACAGCAGAATTGGATACTGGAATTCTGCTGTCTATTTAAAGGGCAACTAATGACTTAAAACAATACGAATCAGAAGGCAGAAGTGGTCATAATGTCTACTCTCAACTTATACCCGAGTCAATCAAGTTTACTAATTTTTAGGTAAAAATAGGTACCTCGACTATTCTCAAGTATATACGGTACACACAATTTAAACATTATATAAGTTCATATATTCCATTTTGCTATGTAAATACAAAAAAACAAAAGTCTGATGAACTACTTTCTACTACATAAATTAATGTATGTGTTTTTAAACTTTAGTGGTCTACAACAATATAGTTAAAACTGGATCAAATTCACTAGCGTGTTAAAACGGACTAGTGTGGCCTAGCCCTCAGTGTGTAACAATTACATCATTACATTTAAAAATGTATTCTATGGAAATGTCATGAACCATTGTAGAAAATTATAGAGATCTTAATGTAAGAGATAGGGCCTTCAATTAAATGAGAAAAATGTTCAATCATTTCTAAATCACTGTATGTAGATACTGTAGTAAAAACACTATACTTAACATGTCATGATATTTTTATTCGATAATCGCTTGTGTGGTGTGTAAACACAAAAATCAACCGACAAATTCTGTCCGTTTTTGTCATTGGGCAGGGTGAAAATTATTGGATCCCCTGACGCCACTGATTGGTGCATTGATACATGTATGGCATGCTGGGCTTTTACATGTTCCCAATGTCCTGTGACAGGAAATATAGAATTATTATTATAAGTGCTGTAGTCCCTTAAGGGGCGTCCATGCCACAAAAAAGTTTTGTCACCAACATTAAGTACTGATATCCTAAAACCCAATTATTCTAAAATTACCTCACTAAACATTTTATCTTGTTGGAAATATTGACATATTTCTCTTGGTCCAGTTGTGAAGCTTAATTATCAAGCTTATGCCCTAGTCCATAAAGCAATTCCTGTCCAAACCCAGGAGAAACAGGAGACAATATTCTCCCCTAATAGTAGTTATGCCCAAATGAGCAAGAATTAACTGCACACCTGATAGTTAAAAGGTGATTAGTGATGGGAAAAATGAGTTGGGAATGAACATTAGTATGCTAAATTTGATGCCCAGGAAATCAGAACAAATCAGATAGATATATGTCGAGGCCCAAGGTGGGCCGTACACTAACTATATTATTGGCCTATCGGGGGGCATTAGTATTGCTATAAAAAGGTTCCCATGCCCAATTCTGTCAGTCAAACCCCCCACCCGATTATCAACCAATAATGCATGTCAGCTGATAATATAGCTATGTGTATGGCCACCTTTGTCCTGGCTGGCTCACTGATTGACTGTTTATGCAGCTTTCAGGGTCTGGTACAAACAAAAACTTGTTTAGAAGTGGTAAATAACAGAATCTGGCAGTATTTCAGGTTAGGTTTATTATTGCTCAGCTTTCCAACTATTGCAGTTTTGGCGTTTGGAAGGTTATTCAGCTATAACTTTTTTCATTTCAGGGGTAAACTTGCCCTTTTATATTATGCAGGAGCTATCCCTTGTTTGGTGGGAACGTCCTTTACAAGTAAGCACAGCTGAAACTTAAGGTAAGTGTTAATTTTTAAAGTGCTTATTATAGCAGCTCAGGCGCCAATAAAATGTTAATTCATATGAACCTTTTCTTTACGGTTTGTAAAATAGTGCCACATTTGTAATTACCGTATCGGTATTTTACATACTACGCAATAAAACTGCCATACTCCCACTGTACAATACGGTGCCTTTAAAAACTGGGCCCTAAACTTTGGGGAAGATTAGTCCGCAATCCAACCCCTTGTTAGAGGTGCTGCACTGCTCTGTCCCCTAATGTCACTCGTCTAAAGTGGGAGTGTGTTAATGTGCTCAATGACTATGGGGCCCAAAAGAAAGGTATCTTTATAATATTCGCCAAATTAAAGGCAACAATCCAGGGTGCTGAAGTGCTGGCTTATCATTTTTGTTTTTTTTTTCTCATCTGTTTAACCTGGTAAAGTCAGTGATTCCAAACTAAACAGAAATTAGGGATCAGTCTTTTGATTTCTAATATTGAACAATCTTCACTTTGTCTCGATTTTCTTTCTTAGCAGCTACAACATTTCAGTGATTCTTCTGAGATAATTTAATAGTGACTGTTTTCACCTCGTGTGTTTCTGCCAGGGCATACTCCCCTCTGCAAAGAAACAAGATGCACATGGCAACCAATGTCAATATTTGTGTGTAACAACAACAAAAAGTAAAAAACAATCATAATTCTTAGGCTGAGGCCCCACTAAAACTCACTAAATTGCGCACTCAATCGCGAACGTTATTGACGCGTGCACGATTTCTGTGCCGCGTTTGTGCATGCGTTTTTGTAATTTAATATAATAAAAACGCATGCGTTTGCATAAAAAATTGTGCATGCAAAACGCAAACACATCTGCAAATGCGAGCACATAGGAAATCGCGGGATATTTTGCGTTCCCGTGATTTCCATTTTAAAAGACAATTGCGCAAACGGAGAAAAACGCGCTAGTGTGGCCTAGCCCTTAGATATTTTGGATGGAAGGACATGTTGCTATAGATTGCAAATGATTGTAGCATGAATTGTGCTGTGTTGGACACTTTGTTGGCCAAAACAGTCGATTGGACAGGGTTTAAGCGGATTGTGCAACGGGCCCTGATCAAACTGCCATTTTGGCCAACAAAGGCCCTATACATGGCACAATTATTGCCCCGAAAAGGCCGTGTATACCCATCATGCGTCGTGGTCGGCCTTCTTAATCGCACGTGTGTTTGCAACTTAGGGCAATACCCCGACACCTTAACACTAAGTTAAGGTGCAATATCTTAATATTGTACAAAGCTAATCTCCTTAGCTTAGTACAATATTAAGATAATTTGAATATTGTACTTAGTACAATATTACGATACTTAACTTAGTACAAATTTAAGATGTTTGCACTTAACTTAACCCTAAGTTAAGGTGCAATATCTTAATATTGTACTAAGCCATATTCCCGACCCAGTGGGCATTGGACATAGCTTAGTGCAAACTGCAGAACTTACAGTTCCCTTCCATTTCCTGACATCTGAATCCTCCAAATGGTGTCTGTGCATGGAGAGCATTGTAACAGTTAATCCTGAAAAAAAAGCCAAAACGTCATGTTGTTGCTTCACTATAACGTATCATAAAATATTCCAATCATTCTGCACATCCTAAATATACAAATGATTGTTCCAATTACCTTATTCTTGATCCAAAGAAAAGCAAAGGAAAGAAGAAAAAAAATCAAAGGAGAACTAAACTGAAATGTTTATACTCTATATTCTGAAAGCATCCCCCCTAGAACACCAATCAAATTATAATTACCACCCTAGTAAATGTCATCCCCTGAAAAACTGGGTACGATAACTGTGTGCATGTGCCCTGTCTGGCCACACCCACTTGCTTCAGTCACATTCAGTGGATAAGAGACAAGGGTGTCTTACCATAAGCCCCCACTGCAACAGACATAGGTACTTACCACACAGTGCCAGACTGTAGTGCAGAGGCAACCATGATTGCTTATCCAGGCTCCTTGTGAACACAGCTGCGGTCAGTCCATACTCTGTATTGTTTGCTCTCTTTATTACTTCTTCAATATTTTTGAATTTAGGATTGCTTGAACTGGTCCAAAAATTACAAGGGAACAATGCTCAGTGTTTAGAGTGGATTATAAAAGAAAAATTACGATAGATTTCCGATGGCGAAATCGCAGATCTTAGAATAGAAAATTCGCTATCGTGAATAACGGTCGCTATCGGCAAATACTGACCATATTGTTGGTAGCGACTGTTATTCTACGATAGCGTTCGCTATTTTACGAAAAAATGTTTACCTCCTCTTTTGCTATCCTCATGTCATCTGTGACTTCTGAAAACACAGTGGGTTTAATGAATAATCCTTCTCTCCAATGGCAGAACCTCCACACTCAAGTTTTGCTCCTTCCTCCTTCCCACTCTGTATCAGTTCCAGAATCTTGTTAAACTGGAACTGATCAATCTACCAATGAGAAAGAGAATGAGAGCATACACTCGAACCATCACAATGTACATTAAAAAACTATCACTGTGAGTAAAAGAGATCATAATACAAAGATGACATTTGTACAATCATTCATTTGTACAATCATTTTCAAATTTGAAATTATGTGAAAAGTAGCAGCTTTTGTTATGAGCTGTCTGCAGACTAACCATATTAACAATGTAAAAAAAAAACTAGACCCAATGATATAATGTTAATAATTGTGCATTGCCAATAGTGAAATGCCATTATTAGCTTTTTAGAATGGCATTTCAAGGAGTCTATTTCAGGCCTGTCGTAGTAACATACGGGTAGTAACATAAAAATGAATTGGTCCACCCTAATTTAATGAAAGTATAGTTAAAAAATACCTATTGATTACAACCTGTTGTTCTCCTAAAAATTATGCTCTGTGAACTAAGTCTTTTTTTATGTAAAAATTTCAACCATGGCCCTTGTAAAAACAGCATTGGTGTGTTGACTATCAACCAGAGATACAACAGACCATGAATTGGATTAGGTACCTGTGGTCTTGTTCAGTCTCGGGGTCCAATGGATCCCTACTATTCGCCTTTTGGCATGTTCCACACTGCGTCTCAAAAACTCAGGGAAACCGATTCCTCTACAAAGACACGTGAAGCAGCCGTGCAACATTGACCTTGATTGAAGAACACCCCTTGGTGAGCACATTCCACAGCCATCTCTACTGCAATCATAGCACAGACAGGAGGTTGGTGGAAATGTTTACAGGAGATAGGAAAATACTGTATATCTAGTTCTGGGCTGGGGGTATTACAGTTAGATATCTGAACAGCTTCATTTCTGAATTTCCCATGAAAAGTTTCTTCTAATTTTCTTTGTTGCAGTCAACACCTAATGTAGGCAATGAGGCAGAAGTGTGTCCTAGCTACCACTAGGTGTCAGTATAAAACCAACCTCTAAATGAGATAGTAATTCAGGAAAATCTTTAGTCCAAAGTTCCAGACCATGGAGAAAACATTAAGTTGATGTTTTAAGAGAATTTTGATGTGCTGCTTAAGTTCCCATTTAAAGGGCTTTGTTAAATGTTTGTTATACATGGAAATTACATGGAAACACTCTTATACTCTCTACAGTCTTATCATTCTGCTATTAGGTTTTGCTAAGAATATTCAATGCTTTTATAGCTGGTAACTCCCCAGGAGAAAAAAAAACTTATCACATCCACTCACAGTCAGAATCGGCGAACACAATGCAGGGGTTCTTCCCACCCAGTTCCAGAGTGACGCGTTTCAGATTGCTTTTAGAAGCAGCTTCCTGATCACTTCCCAACCTGTTTTAAATAAGAAACAAGTAAAATTAGAATTAGATGAGCAAAGAGTAATCAACATGAACACTAGATGGCGATATTCCTCACACACATCAGTAGTTAGAGAACAGGACAGGCATAATTACGCCACCAAGAAAACCTACACTTTTCTGTTTGTTGTTTATATTCAGGTAACTGCAACCTTTTTAAAGGCACATCTGATTATCCCATGCACATTCTGATTTGATGAGACCACACTGCTAGAAGTGACATGGATTAGAAGAGCTATAAAGGGAGGCCAATGAGATAACCAGATTTGATTACAGGGTTTTTGACACCTGAAACAACTTTTAAATGCTGCCTATCAGTAGATGGGTGGTGGCACGTGAAGTAGGCGTGGCTTCATCAGGGAAAATAGGCGTGGAGGTGGGAGCGGTGGGCTGACTAATACTGATTGGACTGGTGCTGAAATGCTACTGCATTTCATTGCAGGAAGGAGTTTTTTTTTAACTGCCGCCTTTTAAGTGTTCTGCAGGGGTGCGCCCTGAGCAAATGTTTCAGTTTGCTCATGGTAGGGGACCCCTAATTACAGACATGCACAGTGCATTTCATTAAGAGTGTCCCTCTTTTAGGGTGAATGTTGGGGGATTTGTCATCCAAAATGAGCGATACTAAAAGAAAACCGGTTGGAAATAATTAATCAAATTTTGATTTCCCTTCTGATTTGCTGGCAATCCAGATAATTAATCAGACTGGGATGAAATTGGTGGAGAATATTGGCTTGTGTGTACCCAACCTTACACATATTTCTTACTACCAGAGGTATTGTGACTTCAGCTGACACAGCCTGTGCTGCTTTGCCTACAACAGGCCAATTCCATCAGTTTCAGCTCCTCACAAACAATGGAAAGCAACGAACTTATTGGTCTCCCAATCACCCACCTGTACCTACTGTGTGTTCTCTGCTGCTCGAATCTTCTCTTTGTAGTTCCAGTTAAAGGCTAACTGTGGTCTCGTATACAGTGCTCTCTATTTAACAGAACTCTTTCATACCTTTTAAACAAGCCTAGCATATGTCTCTAGCATCTCTGGTTTAAGTAATTGGCTTGTAAAGTTACAGTTCCTGGTCTGTCTTGTGGACTGAATCTCTGTGACAGTCACAGCCAAAAATTGTTAAGAATTTAGGACAACATCTGGTTAAGGCAACCCACATGGCCATATACATTTTTGAAGAGAAATATAAAGCACACCCCCTGGTCTGAAGCCTCCGGCAAACCTTACTCACAGGGCACACTGACTGTTGGCTCTGGACTAAGACAACCTTTATCATATTACCAATCTATAGTCCAGCAGATCCAATCACAGTGTTGCCTTTCCATCATATGTGTTTACTATGCTGTAAACTTAAAATCATTCTATTTACATACTTTATTTGCAGCAGAGCTAGTAAGTTGTATTAGGCTGCTAAAGTGTGAACCTTGCCATGTTGTGATACCTTCACAACCTAGCACACAGGACTCCAAGATCACAAGGGGCTTTATGAATGTTTTTTTATTTGTGAAAGTGGTTTTATTTTCACTATGGAAATATGCAAGACTATGTCTTACCTCTGTTGATCCAGTAAAAGCAATCTTATCAATGTTGGGATGGTGAGAGATGGCAGATCCGCCTTGTCTCCATATCCTGGCACTATGTTAACTACTCCAGCAGGAAAGCCAGCCTGTTAATACAGAATCTCCTCTCTTAGTTTAATCCTAGTCTGTTTATTTCCCAGTAGCCTTAAAGGACCACTTTTCATAGTATTTTAAAAGTATAAGATTATGACAATAAGTATATTTTAAAATTTAGATCCCACTCAACCATTCCGGCAGGCAGTAAACAACGGTATCCATTAAGAATAAACACCAATAAAAGTTCATATCCTTTAAAATGGTGCTAATTTTGCCCCAACTAATCAGATCTTATTTAACATTTGAAAGTTAACATCTGATAGACAGGGCAAATTAGCACCATTTTTAACGATAAGAACCTGTAAATTGTCCCACAATGGAAAAAATATACCATGTAAATAAAATCCCCCAACACAGACTTCTGGCACCAAATCTGGGACTGGCCACGTTATTACATTCTGGCACACAAATCCTCAATTCTGAATTGTCTCTCACTTTCACAGTGATGACATTGCTGTACAGAGCTTCATCTCCAGCACCGGGGGCTGTCTATATATATATATATATACTGCCTTGTTAACAAGTTAAGAAAATCCGAAAATCCACTACAGTGGTCCTTTAACATAAATTATTAATTATATATATATGTATCATATAGATAACTGAAGGAAATAACCACTTATAACTTAAAGTAGGTGTTACACAGCATTCTTTTAATACACTTTTAGGTTTTCGTGAGTCGTATGATGTCATAATGATATTTTACTTTTCTGCATTATTAGTACTAACTCTTACTACATATTGCATGTTTCCTGCTTTTATTGAATATAGGGATCCCTAAGCTGGTGACTCACCTGCAACTGTTAACTTTAGCCCTAGTATGATCACACAGTTAATGGCTGTTGAACAACATTTTCTGCGAATGACTTCACTTGGTTTACACAGATCTTGGAATAAATGTTCTAGTAACTGCGCCGAACCTTGGGTGTTTTATAGAGTAAGTACAATTCTTTTCTAGTAAAAATAAAACTGATTTGGCAAATTTTCCCTCTTAACGAAAACCTTCATTCTTTATTCGAGATGCTGAGACATGACTCCTAAAGGCCCAGTGTGTTTGATTGGCAGCAGTGCCCAAATCTGTAATCTATAACGCTACATGGTATGAACAACACGAGTTTGGAGTTCACCAAATCGGAGAGTAATATTTCAAATGAAATGTTATTTCTTTGATTGTATCTGCTGCTACGCTGCATTGCTGGCATCATACTCCAGAAAAATCCTCGCCAATGCACGCACTAACAGGGAGATCCAATAAAAGTTCTTATGTTAAAAATGTGCTAATTTTGTCCCAAAATCAGATGTTAGCTTTCAAATGTTAAATAAGATCTGATTGGTTGGGCAAAATTGCACCATTTTTAACAATAAGAACTTTTAATTGGATCTCCCTGTATATATTTGTTTTACAAGCGTAGTTGTCTCCCTTGTACCTGTTTAGTTTCCATAACAGCACAAGCACCTTCATTAAAACCCTGAATGCACCTTGAACATGAAGAGGTTAGGCTAGTTAATACTAGCTTAGTTTTTGCAGAGTTTTTTTCTTTAGAGCAGCCTTACCTCTTGATTAAAGATCCCACGTACAGAGAAGTGAGGGGTGCTTGTTCTGTGGTTTAATGACTACGTATTGCCACAGACAAAAGCAGGCCCATCTTCCAGATCAGCATGAGGAGAGGAAAATTCCACTGGAATGAGAATGTCCTTGATAGTCAGTGATTCTGCATCAATTTCACTGGCAAACACATTCTACTCTTTGACTACAGCGAACCTATAATTACTAATTTAAATGTGACGCCCAGTGTTTCAGCGGACTGAGTGCCCATACATTAATGGATATTCACTCAAATCAGACATTAGTATATCACTCGGTGTGGTCAGGCCTTGCACATGTGTACAAAGCTTAAGACATAATGGCCCACATTTTCCTCTGACTTGCAGGCTATCAACTGTTGATATAAACAAAGTAATATTGTCTTCCTATATATTCCCTAATCAAGCAAGGTGACTTTACAGCGTGGTATCGGTTTTTGACAAAGCTGTCTGTATTTCCCCAGGTATCATTGAATTTTAACGTAAAATTCTACTATCTATCTACAGTATCTGTCTATCTTTTATCTATTTATCGGTACTCACAGGTGTGATGGCCCACACACTCCGATAGGTTCATGTACAGTGTAGCAGAGAAATTTTCATCTAAAATACAAAACATAATAATACAATAATTCTTATTTGAAACTGTTGTTTAATTATTATTTTACTTATTATTAGCTTGGTTGCTGTTCTCCTGCTACTGCTAAACTACAGTTCCTGCCTTTCACTCTTTTCAGCTAAAGATATTTTGCAGTTAATTTTTTTAGGTTTTTAATTGAGAATTTTAGTTTTTTTCTTAATCAAAAATAACAGAAGTATAATGTTCAACATCTCCTACTTTTGCTAAACTGGGGAAAGCAGGGCGTTGGCTTAACCACACTAGCCACTTAGCAATGGGTAATTTAGCCAGCAGCCATGTCTGTGATTGGCTGACTCTCATCAAATCACAGATGCAGCTGCCGGGCGGGCCTTATTGCTACTCTGTTCCCGAAAGTAGCAATAGAGACAGTGGCAGAGGAAACAAATTTGGGTAAGTATATTTCCCAGAAATTTAAACTTAAAACCCTAGCGTTTAGGGTTGGCTCCCCTACACTACAGCAAAATTTAAAACCCTAGCGTTTAGGGTTGGCTCCCCTACACTACAGCAAAATGTAGATTTTGGGGTGGAGATTCCCTTTAGGCAATTACACCCTAACACTTACCTGATGGTACCCAGAGTCAGTTCCCACTATAGCAGGGTTGGGCAATTAAACTCCACAGGGGGCCACATGAGAAACTTTGATTTTCGTGAAGGGCCAGACCGATAGGTTTATTTCAATTCTCATTATAAAGATTGCAAAACTTGATTTTATGAAAAGATTAAATGAATAAACATGGTTTATTGGATGTTTTTTTAATACCTGAAATTTTTAACAGACAACAATATTATAGTAATAATAATATTTTAAAGAAATTTTTAACAGACAACAATATTATAGTAATAATAATATTTTAAATCCATTCTATCAAATTCAATTAATTAATTGATCAAGTCATTGTGTTTTTATAAAATAAATTTAATAAAAGTAAGAACTGTTTCCAGAATGGCCAATGGGGAGACATGCTGCTTGCAAAGCTCCTCCCCATAGGCCAAATCAATATAACAGTCCAAGATGTGAGATGACAACGGCACCAGCAACCGGACTTCATCCGTTCATCAAAATATGGTTTATGGGAGGAGGCTATGGACCTAGTTGTAAAGGCGCGCTCGCTTTGTAGCGATTTGCTGGACTTTTAATGAGTTGGTTTAACAATGCGTTAATTATGATCAGTTTAACGATTGTAATTTGGTGTCGTTACATAAAATAATGAACGTAAATCATTTAAAGGGTATGTCCACCCTCTAAAAAAATTTTACCTAACATTCCCCTGTCTCCCCAGCCCCAACCGCCTCATTAGTATCATCAGGAAAGATGCCCCCAAACTTTACTTTCCGCCTTCCCTATTTCCTCCACCCGTGCTGCCAGGCCCTCTGCTTGCGAGAAAATGCAAGCAGAGGGGCGGGACCGGCAGTCGCATCTGTGATTGGCTGAGCAGCAGTGCGGTGGAGGAAAGAGGGAAGGTAAGTAATGTTTTGGGCATTTTCTGATGATACTAATAGAGCGGTTGGGGCTGGGGGGACAGGGGAAATGTTAGGTAAAAAGGTTTTTACACTAGGGGGAGGGAATCCTAATCGGGAGGGAGAGGGAGGGAGAGGGAGGGGGAGAAGGGCTGCAGTACGCTTGCCAAACTTCTCCCGGAGGCCAGGGAGGAGGCAGAGTCCTATATGGACTCTGCTATCCTCCTGGTGGACAGTTTTTTGAACTTTGGCGGGGACTACAGGAGAACCATATGGAGCTGGGATGTAAGGTAAGGATTTTATTACACTACACAATGGGGCCAGTAGTGGGGGGGATGATAGTTTTGGGGGTGGACATGCCCTTTAATAACGTGAATGTAGATTTTATGATCCCCATAGAATATCATTGCAGTAGTTTACTACGCATGGTATTCTATGCCGAATGTACATTATCAATAACGCGCAGTATTGCTAAATTGCTATAACCACATGATTAAAATGGGCCCTATATATCTCATTGGAAAATAAGAAAGATGGGGCCCCCTTGAATCATGGGCCCCACTGCGGCTGCTCCCCCTGCTCCCTTAGTAATTATGCCCCTGATTATAACAAACCCAGTTTAAAAAGTAAAGTTTAATGCTGACAAAGGTTTTTCCTAGTTTTGAATTCTCTTACCCCTGTTTTATTGCTCCCATGATGCTGCATGACCCTGCAGTCCTTCCATTTATCTTCTTTGCTTTTCCTTTATATATTAGGGGTTAATCCCTACCCTGCAATACCAGATGGAGAGACATGTTATTTTCTGTCTTATCCTTGCTTGAAAAAAAGGAAAGTTTAATTTCCGGATTGCTTATTCTACCTTTTGAGTGCCCAATCCATTTCCCCAATCATCCAGACAGTAAAGGCAATACAAAGCTGAATAACAACTTAACATGGAAACTGGACACAAAAGGACACATGCACTGCAAGGGCATTAATGATGATGGAAATAGTGCAGTCCTGATCACTACATTTATTTCTAGCGACCCCAATAATAAATTACCCTTTAAGTCAAAATTATAGCTCTCATTATTTTATTACATCTTTATCTGGAACTTCCCCTTCCTGTAGATGAAGGTGTATCTGATCTGGTATGTACTTTTCGGTGTATGTACATAAACACAGTTGATGATTTCATGGCACTCTAAATCCATTATAATTAGGGTTAAGCTGGCATAACGCGTGCAGATGTTCCTCCGATCAAAAATCTGATCAGAAGAACCTGTTGAAGCCTCCTGCCTTGAGGCTCTGATCTTTTCAGATAGCAGATTTTTGCTATCATCGTTTTTTCGATAAACTGCTTGATATTGTCAGGCCAATCAAAGTAGTTTTCGATATTTATTCTATCCGATCAAATTTATTGAATCTTTTAAATACACCCCAGCTTTACACTGATTGCAAACTGAATGCATTTAGGGCATGTCCAACCTTTAAACAAAACACTGGTCCTTGTTAGTTGAAAGTCCAATTCACAGCCAATAAAAGTCCCATACACAGCCCCACAGACAGTCCCATACACAGCCCCATAGAAAGGCCAATACAAAGCCCCATAGAAAGTCCCATACACAGCCCCATAGAAAGTCCCATACACAGCCCCATAAAAGGCCCAATACAACAGCCCCATAGAAAGTCCAATACACAGCCCCATAGAAAGTCCCATACACAGCCGCATAGAAAGTCCCATACACAGCCCCACAGAAAGTCCCATACACAGACCCATAGAAAGTCCCATACACAGACCCATAGAAAGTCCCAAACACAGACCCATGAAAAGGCCAATACACAGCCCCATAGAAAGTCCCATACACAGCCCCATAGAAAGTCCCAAACACAGCCCCATAGAAAGTCCCATACAACCCCATGAAAGTCCCAAACACAGCCCCATAAAGTCCCATACACAACCCCATAGAAGCCCATACATACACCCCATAGAAGTCCCATACACAGTCCCATAGAAAGTCCCAAACACAGCCCCATAAAAGTCCCCTAACACAACCCCATTGAAAGTCCCAACACAGCCCCATAGAAATCCCTACACAACCCCATAGAAAGTCCCATACACAGCCCCATAGAAAGTCCCATACACAGTCCCATAGAAAGTCCCAAACACAGCCCCATAGAAAGTCCCATACCAACCCCATAGAAAGTCCCATCAACAGTCCCATAGAAAGTCCCCCACACAGCCCCATAGAAAGTCCCATACACAGTGCCCCCATGAGAAAGTCCCAAACACAGCCCCATAGAAGTCCCATACACAACCCCATTAAAACCCAAACACAGCCCCATAGAAAGTCCCATACACACCGCCCATAGAAAGTCCCATACACACCCCATAGACAAGTCCCTACACCAGTCCCATAGAAGTCCCTACACAGCCCCTAGAAGTCCCATACACAGTCCCATAGAAAGTCCAACACACGCCCCATAGAAATGCCCATACACACCCTCCCCATTGAAAGTCCCAAAACACACCCCATAGAAAGTCCCATACACAAACCCCATAGAAAGTCCTCATCCACAGTCCCATAGAAGTCCCATACACAGCCCCATAGAAAGTCCCATATCAACATCCCATAGAAAGTCCCAACACAGCCCCATAGAAAGTCCCATACACAGCCCCATAGAAAGTCCCATACACAGTACCATAGAAAGTCCCTACACAGCCCCATAAAGCCCATACACAGCCCCATACACAGATGTGCCCGTATGGGCTAGACACAATATTGCGTTTTTTTGCGTGTTTGTGCATGCACTCGCGATTGTGCCCGTGATTTTTGCTGAAATGGAAATCGCGGGAATGCTAAAATCCCCGCAATTTCCTATGCGCATGCGATTGCGCGTCCATTCGCGTTTTGGTAACGCAAGCATTGACCATTTTTGGTGCGTTAATCCATGCGTTTCCATAACGAAAAATGGCAAAATCGCATGTGCAAAACGCACGTGCAAACGCAAAACGCACAATAATTGCGCACACAATTGCGTGTGATAACGCTCGAAATTCTGTGTACGATTCCTGTGCGTTGCAGTGTAGCCTCAGCCTATACCTTTCTGTGCAGCCTGTTTTGTAATCCTTTACTTCTCGTTTTTTTTTCCCTTTCACTTGCAGTCTGGGCTGATCTGAGTAAGCAGGACTATGCTCCTTCAAGCTTCCAGACCCGAGTATAAACTGAGGGAGAGTTTCAGGATGATTTAAAGGTAAAATTTCTTGGTTTATACTCAAGTATATACGATTAAGTTTCTAAAACTAAATAATATTAAAATTATTGGTATTAAGGGGCATGTCCACCCCAACCTATAATCCCCCCAACTACTGGCCCCATCATGTAGTGTAGTTTAATCCTTACCTCAAATCCCAGCTCCATAATGTCTCTTGTAGTTCCCCCCCCAAAGTCCCAAAACTGCCCACCAGGAGATAGCAGTCCATATAGGACTCGCCTCCTACCTGGCCTCCGGAGAAGTTTGGCATCGTACTGCAGCCCTTCTCCCCTCCTCCCCCTCCCTCCCCCCTCTCCCCCTCCCTCTCAGGATTCCCTCCCCCTAGCGTAAAACCCTTTAGCTATATGATTCCCCCTGTCCCCCCAGCCCCAACCGCTCTATTTATTTCTTAGAAAGCTCCCCAAACTTTACATACCTTCCCTCTTTCCCCGCAGAAATGAACTGCCGCTCACCAATCACAGACGCGACTGCCATCCCGCCCTCTGCTTGCATTTTCTCGCAAGCAGAGGGCCGGCAGCGCGGCGAGGAAAGAGGGAGGTAAGTAAGTTTGGGGCACTTTCTAAGAGTATAATAGACATTGGGGCTGGGGGGACGGGGAATCATATCAAAATTGGTTTTTAGGTGGACCCTTAATACATCTTTTGTGTGGGATATGATCCTTTATTCAAATAAATTTAGGGGCCATACAGTAAACTCTCTGGTGCATTGTCACTAATCAGTCATCAGAGGACACGTGGACATCCTTTAAATAGAAGAAGTCAGGTTGTAGGAAAGGTTTCTTACAGTGAGAACGTGACACTGTAGAACTGTCTTGCAGCAGATATGGTAATGGCAAGTTCATTGAATAGCTTTAATAGTGGGCTAGATAAGTTTCTAAAACTAAATAATATTGAGAATTACTGGTATTAATACATATACTGTGTTCTGGTTGGTACAGGGATACTATATATATTGAGAATTACTGGTATTAAAGGGTATGTCCACCCTTCTGAAAATTATTTTACCAAACATTCTGTATGTCCCCCCACCCCAACCGCTATGTTAGTAATCAAAAATGCCAGA
Source organism: Hymenochirus boettgeri (assembly GCA_019447015.1). Taxonomy (NCBI): domain Eukaryota; kingdom Metazoa; phylum Chordata; class Amphibia; order Anura; family Pipidae; genus Hymenochirus; species Hymenochirus boettgeri. The sequence goes on along the minus strand of CM033471.1, from coordinate 215,173,886 downwards.
ACTTTACTTACCTTCCCTCTTTCCTCCACCACGCTGCCAGGCTCTCTGCTTGCAAGAAATGCAAGCAAGGTGCGGGACCGCAGTCGCGTCTGTGATGGCTGAGCGGCAGCCAATAACGGACGCGCTGCCGGGAGTTCAGTGCGGCGGAGGCAAGAGGGAAGGTAAGTAATGTTTTGGGCATTTTATGATATTACTAATAGAGCGGTTGGGGGCTGGGGGGACAGGGGAATGTTTGGTAAAAAGGGTTTTATGGTAGGGGGAGGGAATCCTAATCGGGAGGGAAGGAGGGAGGGGAGAAAGGGCTGCAGTACGCATGCCAACTTCTCCCGAGGCCAGGCCACCCCTGGTGGCAGTTTTTGGACTTTGGGGGAACTACGGACAACCATATGGAGCGGGGGAGGGAGGTAAGGATTAAACTACACTACACACATGGGCCAGTAGTGGGGGATTATAGTTTTGGGGGTGGACATGCCCTTTAATATATATACTGTAGTTCTGGTTGGTACAGGGATACTATATAATACTGGTATTAATACATATACTGTAGTTCTGGTTGGTACGGGATACTATATAATATTGAGAATTACTGGTATTAATACATATACTGTAGTTCTGGTTGGTACTGGGATACATATATTATTTAGAATTACTGGTATTAATACATATACTGTAGTTCTGGTTGGTACGGGATACTTATAAATTGAGAATTACTGGTATTATACATATACTGTAGTTCTGGTTGGTACAGGGATACTATATAATATTGAGAATTACTGGTATTAATACATATACTGTAGTTCTGGTTGGTACGGGGATACCATATAATATTGAGAATTACTGGTATTAATACATTTACTGTAGTTCTGGTTGGTACAGGGATAATTTCTGATTGCCATTTGGAGTCAGGAAGGAATCCCCCCCCCCCCCTTTTTAGCTGTTTTTTTTTTCTTGCCTTCCTCTGGATCAACTGTTAGGTAGGGTTAAAGAGGAGGGTTTAAACCAAGGATGTGGAGTTGTAACAGGTAACTTTTGAGGTGCACTCCCCTATCTCCGTGCCACAAAACGGTAAAGGTTATAAACAAAAATACTGAAAGGGAGGCACACTCCCAAAGTGCTTTACAGCATAACTTATTTATTCAGTGCTGAACAAAGTCTAAAATACACACAACATTTTGGGGTTTTTCCTCCTTCCTCAGGTGTAACACTTTTGGAGTGTGCCTCCCTTTCAGTATTTTTGTTTAAGAGGAGGTGTAAAGGTTGGACTAAATTTACCTCAATTACTTGTTACTATGTTATTTGCCTTAGAAAACCAAAAAACATGTTTTTATTACATAATTAAACTTCAACTTTCCCTTTACACCATAAATGTTATTTCATGTAAAGGAATAAACACCAGATCTTTTTTAACAACGATGCATATGTTTTCCTGTGAAATTATCTTCAATAATCAATCTGATGTTAGCCTGTTGCTAGTCTACTGCAATAAGATACTGTCTGATTGGTTACTGCAGAATTTGTATTGCGTGCTTAAAACCATTCAACATTCATTGATTTTGTCTATTCTGTTTCCCATGGTCAACAGCAGCTGGGGATATATGGCCCATTCTGGGGATGGTGGGTAATAACTCATTGTCTCCTGTGTTGACTGTTTGGCACCATTCACAACAGTGTCCATCCCTACATCAATCAGACATTAAGTAGTATAATAGGTGCTGATCTCACTCTCTTTTATTTTAACTGAATTACCCAGGTGCAAGCCCCCCATTAGGAGTCATTGTCAATATATAGCTACTTTTAGAGACTTTTGGGGATAATATAAAGGTTCATTATCAGAAAAGTCCAATAACGAACCTTTATATTGAAAAGTGAAATTTACAAGTCATGGAGCGAACCAAGGTATCGGAATTTTGGAGGGTTTCAACTTTTCGCCTGCAGTGGCGATTTGTGCCACAGCCAAACTCTACATACTAGGGGTAATTTTATTGATTGCAAAAGTTTCATTATCGGACATTGCTGGAGGGGGTACTGGTGAGATTGGATTGGTGGTGAAGTGACGGGAGCGTTCCTAGAAGACCATGTAATAACCACTGTAAATTAGAAGATTAATAGTCTACTGTTGTCCAACAGGCAATAAAGAATTACTGGCCCCAGCTGGGATTCTGTTAATGTTGGAGGCCCCACAGAATAAACTGAACATATAAACATAAATACCACTCATTGTTTCCCAACATCAATTGAACAGTACTAGGCCTAAGAAATATTTAAAGGAGCTCGTGATGAAAGGAAGCAGATGCTCAGGACTTGTGAATGGGAAAGTGGTCCAGAACCTCTCAGAGAACCTGTTTTTTGTGTAAAATATTACACTAAGCTGTTAAAATGTATCACCAGCAGCCGGCCTGATACATAGATTTTTGGGTTAAAAAAAAGAGAAAAGTCCATCAACTCTCCATGCAAAACCCAGGACCTCCAACCCAACCAAAACTACATATTTCTGCACCCACCTGGACCATGCACAGAACCGAACAATGACACAATCACCACACATGGGCACGGTCATCAGCTGTAGTCCTGATATATTGACCGGCCAAGAAGATATTTAAGCCTCCATTGTATGGAGTACTTTAGGCAAGAAATTCTACAACCTTACTGCCCTCACACTGAAGAACCAATTGTTGTGTTTTAAAGGACAACTCCACCCTCATAATAACATATTTTAGAAAGAATGGCCTCTTTAAAATATTTGATATATCCTACTTTGTCCTCTGAATTCATTACTGTATGCCTGCTATGCTTCTGGATGCCTCATGGAAACTGAGCAATTTAGAAACCTGTACTGATCCTGAACATGCTCGAAGACACTAGGGGATTAACATTCAGTCATTGGCTGTGATGAACAATTGTCAAATCACCTCAGGGAAGACACATATTTCTCATATCAATTTAGTTGCTTTTTTGTATCCTTACCCAAACGGCACAGAACTGTATTAGTATTAATATATTGTGCTGAAAACAATACCCACATTGTGAAAAAGGAATTAAATATTTCAATCTTCTCTCTGTTACCACCACCATGTTCCAATCTCCAAATGTAAGGGGGCTACTACCTCGTGTTGCTTTTTAATCATTAAAAAAAAACAAATTGGTGTTTGTCTTCATTTTCTTGGCAATAACATTTTCATGTTCAGATGTTGCTTTTCATGATCTGCTTGTCTCCTTATACCTGATAAAGGTGACCCGGTTTACTTATGTGCCCTGAATGTACACTTCTGTGCACAGATGGGCAGACTTTAGCCTGATCTTCCCTTCAACAGATAAACCAATCTTTAAACTGACTGGTGGTCTGACTCCTAGTCCTAAAGTTATTAGCTATTTTTGCCTGACCAATAATAAGCATCACACAGGATTTACCAACAGAACCAATCTCCCAAGCAACTGCCTCAGAATTTTCTGACTTGCGGTCTTGTGTTTTTCTATTGTCACTAAACATTATCCACTATATATACTGTACTGCTTATCTCTATTTGAACTTTTCTTTGGCTGTGTTACCTTGTGTTCACCCAACAGATTTCCCCTCGGTTTCTCCTACCTAATATTTAGATGTAGTGTAGGGTCATGACTCTGCTCTATAAAACACATTTAAAGGTCTAAAGGTTTCTAGTTTCTAATCTGCAGGTCATAGCCAGAGGCTACCAGGCTTTGTTTTCCCATGGAAATAACATTGTGCATTGTCAAAGATGTAATACAGGGAGTTTTTCTACATAGAGACCAGATTGGCTTTAGGCTCCAAACCTGCCTCTGTCAGTGGAAATGTACAGTGTAGGATGACCACCATAAGGCAAGGAGATGTGTTCCAGGAACAAACAAAAAATGTGGTGTAACCAAGTACCAACAAAAGCAGTTAAATTTCAGTTCCCAAAACGCCATGGCTCTTCAGCATAATCATGCATGGTGTAGATAGATAAGACTGTTAAATATTGCTTTGCGCTAGTTTTACTAGTATGAGTTTGTATTTTGTGCATATTTGATGTGCAGGAGTGTTGACTGGACTCCCCTAACTGTACATAACTCATACTGGGTAAAATTCATAGAGCGATGTGTCTATTCCAGGTCCGTCTCTCTACATTACACGTCCACAATCCCCACCATAGTGAACTGGCCCACCACCATATCTGCACATTGCTATATAGCAGGGGCATTACTACTCAGGATTCCCTCCCCCTAGCGTAAAACCCTTTAGCTATATGATTCCCCTTGTCCCCCCAGCCCCAACCGCTCTATTTATATTCTTAGAAAGCTCCCCAAACTTTACATACCTTCCCTCTTTCCCCCGCCGAAATGAACTCCCGGCAGCCGCGTCCGTGATTGGCTGCCGCTCAGCCAATCACAGACGCGACTGCCTTTAATACATCTTTTTGTGTGGGGATATGATCACTTTATTCAAATAAATTTAGGGGCCATACAGTAAACTCTCTGGTGCATTGTTCACTAATCAGTCATATCAGAGGACACGTGGACATCCTTTAAGGATAGAAGAAGTCAGGTTAGGAAAGGTTTCTTTACAGTGAGAACGGTGACACTGTAGAACTGTCTTGCAGCAGATATGGTAATGGCAAGTTCATTGAATAGCTTTAATAGTGGGCTAGATAAGTTTCTAAAACTAAATAATATTGAGAATTACTGGTATTAATACATATACTGTAGTTCTGGTTGGTACAGGGATACTATATAATATTGAGAATTACTGGTATTAAAGGGTATGTCCACCCTTCTGAAAATTATTTTACCAAACATTCTGTATGTCCCCCCAGCCCCAACCGCTATGTTAGTAATATCAGAAAATGCCCAGAACTTTACTTACCTTCCCTCTTTCCTCCACCGCGCTGCCAGGCTCTCTGCTTGCAAGAAAATGCAAGCAGAGGTGCGGGACCGGCAGTCGCGTCTGTGATTGGCTGAGCGGCAGCCAATAACGGACGCGGCTGCCGGGAGTTCAGTGCGGCGGAGGCAAGAGGGAAGGTAAGTAATGTTTTGGGCATTTTATGATATTACTAATAGAGCGGTTGGGGCTGGGGGGACAGGGGGAATGTTTGGTAAAAAGAGACTGGGGAGTAGAAGACAGAAAGAAGGTTAAATAGGTCTTAGCTAATGGTAGGCAGTGAAGTTCAAAGCAGATAGACAGAGCATAGGCCAAGCAGGAGGCAATGTTTGCTAAACCATTAGACAGCAATTGACCATTAGGGCAGTATAGTGCTTCTCGCCTTATTGGGTCTTCCATGAAAATGCAGCTGAAACCTTAATTTAACACCATGTAAGGAAATAATCCAACGTGAATGAATTGATTTGTGATTATCTAAAGAGTTTTTAGTTTCTGGGGACAGACCAAAGGTCACGTCTTTAATTTAAATGAATTCACATTGTGGCAAGGTTTGATTTCAAACAACAATGACAAAATGATCAGCAAACACCCGTAGTAGCTTTTAAGAGCATTTACCCAAAATGCTAATTAGATTTATTATATTTGCAAATTCTTAGGTATCTTGCTTGCAAAACCATTTTGTTTAAATGTAATGTAGCTTGCAAATTACTATTACTGGTATTATTTAATTGCAGGGAACAGAGATCCCAAGGAAGGAGCAGTATGGACAGGGAGGTATACAGTAAAGCCACAGGGAAAATGCCAGCTGGCAAGTTATTAAATGGTCAGCTACTTTTTCCAGCTTTCACTCCTCCACATTCCAGAAGAATCAGTAAGTACAATAATCACACAGATCTTGCAATCAGTCTTCAGGAACATCAGGAATGTATGTTCTTTAATGGCTTAATGAAGCGTGGTATCATCTAAGGAATGTTTTGCCCTTAAGGTGCAACACCATCTGTTTGAAACCAGAATGTCAGGTTCCAGGAGGCCCCATCAGCTTATAAATTAAGTGGATAGAACATTAACAAGGAATACAAGGAATGGATTATTCTTATTTGCTTTTTGTTTTATCCCAAAGAAAAGGAATTGTATTGTGAAATAATGTGTTATATTCATATGGACATGTACACACCTCTAAATAAATACTTCATACTCAATACTTCAAATACTTCATTCTGCTAGTTCATTGATATAGAAAAGTCTACCACTTTAATGATCTTACTTAAGAAGTATGTTATGTTTATATTTACAATATAAATCTACTAGCACAGAGACGGTTTATAAGGTAGGCACCCATGGCCCTCTATATTCAGTGGTGTAACTAGAAATGACTGGGGCCCCCAGAAAAACTATAATGGGGCCCCTATCCGTGCTTCATCCCAGAGGGTTTCTGGAAAGGAGGCTATATTGTCATAGTGACCTGGTACTACCCTGCTCCTGGTAGTAATGCCCCGTCTATATAGCAATGTGCAGATATGGTGAGTGGGCCAGTTCACTATGGTGGGGATTGTGGACGTGTAATGTAGAGAGACTGGACCTGGAATAGACACATCGCTCTATGAATTTTACCCAGTATGAGTTATGTACAGTTAGGGGTAAGTCCAGTCAACACTCCTGCACATCAAATATGCACAAAATAACAACTCATACTAGTAAAACTAGCGCAAAGCAATATTTAACAGTCTTATCTATCTACACCATGCATGATTATGCTGAAGAGCCATGGCGTTTACTGGGAACTGAAATTTAACTGCTTTTGTTGGTTACTTGGTTACACCACATTATTGTTTTGTTCCTGGAACACATCTCCTTGCCTTATGGTGGTCATCCTACATGTTCATTTCCACTGACAGAGGCAGGTTTGGAGCCTAAAGCCAATCTGGTCTCTATGTAGAAAGATCCCTGTATTACATCTTTGACAATGCACAATGCTTATTTCCATGGGAAAACAAAGCCTGGTAGCCTCTGGCTATGACCTGCAGATTAGAAACTAGAAACCTTTAGACCTTTAAATGTGTTTTATAGAGCAGAGTCATGACCCTACACTACAATCTAAAATTTAGGATAGGGAAAACGAGGGGGAAATCTGTTGGGTGAACACAAGGTAACACAGCCAAAGAAAAGTTCAAATAGAGATAAAGCAGCTACAGTATATATAGTGGATAATGTTTAGTGACAATAGAAAACACAAGACCGCAAGTCAGAAAAATCTGAGGCAGTTGCTTGGGAGATTGGTTCTGTTGGTAAATCCTGTGTGATGCTTATTATTGGTCAGGCAAAAATAGCACATTAACTTTAGGACTAGGAGTCAGACCACCAGTCAGTTAAAGATTGGTTTATCTGTTGAAGGGAAGATCAGGCTAAAGTCTGCCCACTGTCACAGAAGTGTACATTCAGGGCACATAAGTAAACCGGGTCACCTTTATCAGGTATAAGGAGACAAGCAGATCATGCAAAAGTAACATCTGAACATGAAAATGGTATTGCCAAGAAAATGAAGACAAACACCAATTTGTTTTTTTTAATGATTAAAAAGCAACACGAGGTAGTAGCCCCTTACATTTGGAGATTGGAACACTGGTGGTGGTAACAGAGAGAAGATTGAAATATTTAATTCCTTTTTCACAATGTGTGGTATTGTTTTCAGCACAATATATATACTAATACAGTACTGTGCCGTTTGGGTAAGGATACAAAAAAGCAACTATTGATATGAGAAATATGTGTCTTCCCTGAGGTGATTTGACAATTGTCATCACAGCCAATAGAATGAATGTTTAATCACCTAGCTGCCTCTTCTGAGCATGTTCAGGATCAGTACAGGTTTCTAAATTGCTCAGTTTCCATGAGGCATCCAGAAGTATAGCAGGCATCAGTAATGAATTCAGAGGACAAAGTAGGATATATCAATATATTTTAAAGAGGCCATTCTTTCTAAAATATGTTATTATGAGGGTGGAGTTGTCCTTTACACAAACAATTGGTTCTTCAGTGTGAGGGCAGTAAGGTTGTGAATTCTCTGCCTAAAGTACTCCATACAATGGAGGCTTAAATATTTCTTGCCGGTCAATAATCAGGACTACAGCTGATGACCGTGCCCATGTGTGGTTGATTGTGTCATTGTTCGGTTCTGTGCATGGTCCAGGTGGGTGCAGAAATATGTAGTTTTGGTTGGGTTGGAGGTCCTGGGTTTTGCATGGAGAGTTGATGGACTTTCTCTTTTTTTTAACCCAAAATATCTATGTATCCGTGCCGGCTGCTTGGTGATACATTTAACAGCTTAGTGTAAATATTTACAAAAAAACAGATGTTCTCTGAGAGGTTCGGACCACTTTCCCTTCACAAGTCCTGAGCATCTGCTTCCTTTCATCACTGAGCTCCTTTAAATATTCTCTTAGGCCAGTACTGTTCAATTGATGTTGGGAAACAATGAGTGTTTATTTATGTTTATATGTTCAGTTTATTTCTGTGGGGCCTCCTAACATTAACAGAATCCCAGCTGGGGCCAGTAATTCATTTATTGCCTGTTGGACAACAGTAGACTATTAATCTTCTAATTTACAGTGGTTATTACATGGTCTTCTAGGAACTGCTCCCCGTCACTTCACCACCAATCCAATCTCACCAGTACCCCCTCCAGCAATGTCCGATAATGAAACTTTATCGCAATCATAAAATTTACCACTAGTAGTGTAGAGTTTGGCTGTGGCACAAGCGCACTGCAGGCGAAAAGTTGAAACCCTCCAAAATTCCGATACCTTGGTATCGCTCCATGACTTGTAAATTTCACTTTTCAATATAAAGGTTCGTTATTGGACTTTCTGATAATGAACCTTTATAAATATATCCCCAAAAGTCTCTAAAAGTAGCTATATATTGACAATGACTCCTAATGGGGGGCTTGCACCTGGGTAATTCAGTTAAAATAAAAGAGAGTGAGATCAGCACCTATTATACTACTAATGTCTGATTGATGTAGGGATGGACACTGTTGTGAATGGTGCCAAACAGTCAACACAGGAGACAATGAGTTATACCCACCATCCCCAGAATGGGCCATATACCCAGCTGCTGTTGACCATGGGAAACAGAAATAGACAACATCAATGAAGTGAGATGGTTTAGCACGCAATACAAATTCTCAGTAACCAATCAGACAGTATCTTATTGCAGTAGACTAGCAACAGGCTAACATCAGATTGATTATTGAAGAATAATTTCACAGGAAAACATATGCATCTGTTGTTTAAAAGTCATTGGTGTTTATTCCTTACATGAAATAACATTTATGGTGTAAAGGGAAAGTTGAAGTTATAATTATGTAATAAAACATGTTTTTTGGTTTTCTAAGGCAAATAACATAGTAACATAGTAATTGAGGTAAATTTAGTCCAACCTTTACACCCTCCTCTTTAAACAAAAATACTGAAAGGGAGGCACACTCCAAAAGTGTTACACCTGAGGAAGGAGGAAAAACCCCAAAATGTTGTGTGTATTTTAGACTTTGTTCAGCACTGAATAAATAAGTTATGCTGTAAAGCACTTTGGGAGTGTGCCTCCCTTTCAGTATTTTTGTTTATAACCTTACCGTTTTGTGGCACGGAGATAGGGGAGTGCACCTCAAAATTACCTGTTACAAATCCACATCCTTGGTTTAACCCTCCTCTAAACCTACCTAACAGTTGATCCGAGGAAGGCAAGAAAAAAAAAACAGCTAAAAAGGGGGGAGGGGGGGATTCCTTCCTGACTCCAAATGGCAATCAGAAATTATCCCTGTACCAACCAGAACTACAGTAAATGTATTAATACCAGTAATTCTCAATATTATTGGTATCCCCGTACAACCAGAACTACAGTATATGTATTAATACCAGTAATTCTCAATATTATATAGTATCCCTGTACCAACCAGAACTACAGTATATGTATTAATACCAGTAATTCTCAATATTATATAGTATCCCGTACCAAACAGAACTACAGTATAGTATTAATACCAGTAATTCTAAATATATATAGTATCCCAGTACCAACCAGAACTACAGTATATGTATTAATACCAGTAATTCTCAATATTATATAGTATCCCCGTACCAACCAGAACTACAGTATATGTATTAATACCAGTAATTCTCAATATTATATAGTATCCCTGTACCAACCAGAACTACAGTATATATATTAAAGGGCATGTCCACCCCCAAAACTATAATCCCCCCACTACTGGCCCCATTGTGTAGTGTAGTTTAATCCTTACCTCCCCTCCCCCGCTCCATATGGTTGTCCAGTAGTTCCCCCCAAAGTCCCAAAAACTGCCCACCAGGAGGTGGCCTGGCCTCCGGGAGAAGTTTGGCATGCGTACTGCAGCCCTTCTCCCTCCTTCCCTCCTCTCCTCCGATTAGGATTCCCCCCCCTACCATAAAACACAATGTCAATTCTGTATCAATCCGATTTGTAGCAGCAGTTTACAAACACGTTTTTCCCACCATGCTAAAACACCCTCTAAATTTAGTTTAGTTGGCATGGGTAATATTTTAGAATTGAGGCTAAATTGTCAGGGCCCTTAAAAAGAAAAAATGCCAAAGCCATGTATTAACAAGGAAACTACTCCTTAATATACCTGTTAGATCTTAAAAATATGGTATTGGAATTATTATTGCTGTCAAATTGCATTTTCTTAAGGTGAATATATAGATTCTGGCAGGGGGGAAACGGAAGGAAAAGACAACTCTCTTGCTATTTTTAAACTCTGCATCCAGAAATCCTTTCTTGTAACTATGGTACATGACTAGACCATAAATAAAAGGGAAAATTTAATATGCTTAAGAGTAATAACTCGCTCTGGTGATGTTTAAGTATCAATGATCAACTGACATGTTTAAAATGTTTTCCTTATTCTTCCAGGAAGTACTGGTTGTGAAATGTTTCAGTAGCTCCTTTACATGTAAAAACCATTAACAATGAGTTCATATTGTATGCCATTGCAGGAAATGTCTAACTGATGTGAAGATTAATATTAAATCTTCCATTTTTTATTGCTAGTGGAAACTCCCCACATCCCCATGTGTGCCAAGGGCCTGCAAGCTTGTATTAAGGGGCAAGTTTAAATGTTCAGTCCCATCTGTTTTTCACACATTTCTTTTCTTTATGTTGATGGAAAGTGTTTAAATTATATTGAATGACGTAATAAAATAGTATTTAAAAGGGAATACGATAATCAAATGGAATCTACAAAGACCTGCAAGACTCATACACTATAGGATTTGGCACCGACCCTCGACGAACAGTCCATTTCCGGGCAATAATCCCATTTGTGGTAGCATTCATTCAGGGGCCTTCATTGACTGAAACAGCTTTTCCTCACATTCGGTAACAATCGGTGGTGGGGTTTGTGCCAAGATCGTACGTGTGTCGAGGCTTAAGATAAGGGGTAATCTCATGTTAAAAAGTCCTATTAAAAAACACAAATTGGTTATAAAGGAGCTAGAATTTAATATTTTTCTTGTAACAGGACATTCATACTGTTAGCCAGAAAAGGATTGTTAAAGGGGAAGCATAATTTTAAACCATTCCAATTATCATCCAACATTTTGTCTGTGTATAAATAAATGCTCCCCCAATACTGACTTTCTGTTTGGCAAAGGACCCCTAATATGTCCGTAACGGTATTGCCTTTGGCTTTAGTTGCTTCAGTATAGATCGGGAACAGTTTGACCCATCCAACAGCCATCAGTAAAACTTACTGTTAGGACACATTATAAGGAAGTGGTGATCATCCTGGGAAAATGGACTTTTAACGGACCTGAAGCTCAGTACTGACCCACATCAAAAATCAAGACAAAGGGGATAAAATCAACTGATTTTTCAAAATGTAAAGAAACGTGTAATGAAACAGGCAGTGACAAGGCATGTGTAATAGAAACAAATAATTAAAAAGTCCACTGAACTGCCCTTTAAAATAATTGTCTCAGGGTTAGGTACGTTGCGTTTTCTTTTTTGCATATCACATTTTAAAAATCATAATGGGAAAATCGCAAAATCGGGTTCCGCACTATAGTACGGTAATTGATTTCTGAATCTATTGGTGTAGGTTCATTTTTACCGGCGTGTGGTTCAGAATCGCACTTTAATATTAGTCTATGGAACGCAAATACGAAGCGAACACATCGGACAACTTATTTGGGGTAGGGGGAGGGTGCCGGCTTTTCTCTGGGATTTCCTGTAATTTTCGCACAAACACATGCAAATAAAGGAAAAATGCTGGAACTCGATATGGTAGATAAAGTCAAAAACGGACACTGAACGAGACAAAACGCAACACAAACAAAAACGAAATGCAATGTCCACTAGTGGGGACCTAACCCTAATGTTTACTGCAGATAACTAGAACGTACAGCAGGTGATCCCACCTGTGCTATCAGGATGATTTCAATTACAACACTCAGCATTCCTTCCCTTAATGCACTTCACCCGGGAATTCTGTGAATGAGCTTTGCAAACATCTTGAGGCCTGCAGGGTGGACAACCGTGATGTATATTTCCATACACCGTGCAGATGGTTTTTCAACTGTCCAAGCTGTTGACCCTTGTTTACTAGGCCTGTATAAGGAATCTCCATACTACCGGCTCTAATCTTTCTGTACAGCTATAGAGTCAATGATATCCAAATATACCTAATAAAAATTATATAAAGATGGAGCAGCAGGGCCTCTGTTGTATTTCACTGGTGTTGACTTTTAAAAAATAAGTCCCCAATAGAGCGAGAGACATTCATCACCCACTAGAAAATGTCTTTACTTTCAAAATGAGATTTTAGCTCTTTAAACCTGAGTTATTTTGTGGAGTTTCTAAAACTGAACAGTGCAAGAATTCCAGGACAGCAATATCTAAAAAAATAACATCTTCATTCATCTTCAACCATTACATGTCCCACTTCCAGCAGCTGAAAGCTCTTACTCACATTTACAGCTGTGCTGCCTCTCCTTAGATATCACAATAGATATCACACAGCAAAGATAAGTGCTAAAAGCTCGCCTCCTAGATGGCCGCAGGGCCCTGATTAACAGATTCATTGTCATTGGCTGGTGGTAATGTCTTTACAACCTCTCTCCTCCCTCCTAATTGCCAGTCAAACAAACTTTACTGTTCGGTTGCTAGGATGTACAGCCAACAGAATAAGCTGATAAAGGATTGGTGGGGAGTGTTTCTCACATGGCTAAGCTTGAGTGACAGTTGGCAGGCAGACAGAATTCGTTCGCCCCTTTAGCTTGGCTAAGTGACGGAAGAGAGAAGCGCAACATCAGGAACAAAATGTAATGGGGGAGGCTGCATAACCATTAATCTTTTTAAACAGTTTTTTTAAAAAATGCATTGAGGCAATAAAGTTATCCTTACGAGTTCATTAAGATGTTTTATGGTGGGTTATTTTATTAATTCTCTTCCTAGGGTTTTATCCTCAGGTGCTTGGTTGGCTCTCCCTGGTCCCTAGTTTCCCCCCCCTGTTAGCAGAACAGCTAAAAAAGATCATTTCTAAGGAGGCAACATAAGTGTAGAAGTTGGCCAGGATAGCTACAGAACATATTTGACACCCACACTAAGGAAGAATGCTTCATGCTTCTCTCTCAGGTGGACAAACAGCTGGAACGTGTTTCCGCATTAAATATCCACAGCTCAGTTGTTTGTTTTTCTGCTTTGGCTGAAACCTAATTCCCCCGACTGAAATCCCATTAAAATTGGGGCAATGCTATGCTAGCTTGAATTAACTTAAACTAAGAACAATGCTTCCTTTGTTTGTTTCCAGGACTCATTTCATTGATCATTTCACAGGTTACATTGAAAGCTATTGAACACACAAACTTGCAATTCTAAAGATTCTCATATGCATCAGCCCTGAATAAATTACTGATACCCGGAGGACACATTCAGAACGCAATTTTCAGAGGTTCAACTTTCAAAAAACAGCTGGAATAGCTGACAAAGGGACCATCACGAACCTTAGGGCCATGCTTGAAAACATTCTTGGTACTTAACAGCAAATAGCAGTAAAAAGAGCACTTATCTTCATTTCCAGTTGTGAACCTCTTGCGGACATGAACCTTTTTTTTATTTTTACCAGTCGCTTTATATTTCAGTCCCAACTTTATGGGCTAACCAGGAGCCACAGTATACGAGACACCCAGGACTTGAGTTCAAGAAGGTTTTAAACCATCTATTGCGTCCTTATGTAATAAACACCAAAAACCTGATTGCCCTAAACTCTGGGATAGGCAAAAAAGCAGATTCGGAGGGGTGTATGATATACTTTCTGCCATGAACCAGTTGCAAACATTGACCATCCTATTCCTACTGTAATGTCTTTGTTAGAGGCAGCATCCAGAAAGCAATGCAACCTTTTTCTGGGGCCTTCATATACAGAAATACCAGAATCATATTCTTCTTTGTCTATATCCTCCTCTGAAAAGAAGCTTTGTACGCATGTAACGATTTTACGTCGACAAACTGACCACGAACGCAAGGCACACTTTTAATTTTGCCAGTTTGATGGTGTGCCCAAGGAGAGTTGTGGGGCAGTAGTTTGCATTGTGTACTGTGGCAGATCTTTTCAGGTCTATATATTTAACTTTGTATCTGTAGAAGTGTTTAAATGGACAGCTGTAATGTAAATATAGGGAAAGTAAAACAATGGGCGTATTTTTACTTTGACTGAGTGACTAAATCTGCCACTTCACTGATGGTTACGTGTGAAGGTTTCTCATTCATCATCCAGGTCATTGTATATCTGTTGTAATTCAATTAATCAACTGGACTTGAAATTTAGTTCTTAAGACGTTTCGCTAGTCATCCGCTGGCTTTCTTCTCTCAATTCAGAATGACTTGTACAAGAAAAATCTTGGCAATTATGTACCCTGGAAAATCCCAATAGCATATCGCATCACACGCCAGGTGTTAGGGTGTGATTGGATAGTGGCTAAGAGTGTTATAAGGAATCCACGCAGAGAAGTACCAGCTTTCACAGAACACATTAATGTAGTAGACCAAAACATTAAATTCATAAATTCACAAGGAAGAGTAAAAACACAAACTTGCTTTCTTGGACTGCTCGCTTGGTAGAATTAAGGAAAATGGTAAACTGGAAAGTAAGGTTTAAAGAAACCAAGCAACACAGATCAGTATTTGATGTTTGACTCCCACCACCCTTTAGATCCAAGCTGGGTGTCATCAGAACCCTGCAACACAAGCCTAGACAATCCCCACTAACACAGAGGCGAAGGCTAAAGAACTGAAACATCTCAGAGGAGCCCTTAAAACTTGTGGATATCCAGACTGGGCCTTTGTCAAAGAAGTAGAGAAAAAAAAGAACACAAATAACCAACCGTGAATGGGAAAAGCAAGACCGGAGGAAGAACCATGTCATCGCCAGATTTAGCCAGGGTCTCCGAGAAATTAAGAAGAATTTCAAAAAAACATCGTAGCCCTGTCGCTTTAAAACCAACAACACCCTGAGAGCAGCAATTGGTAACATCGAAAACCCAATATCCACACACAAGAAAAGCGACATCAATATATGCAGTGCAAGTGAAAAGATGCTCTGATTTGGTAATTGTGGAGACCACAGCAACTGCATCAACCTATGGCCCAGCACCGAAGAGCCAATTCCTTGTTTCAGTTGACTCACCGTGTACTTTGCATCTAAGGGTAAAGGACATACCTTTGCAGAATTTAATGTTAACATATTGGCGAGGATTGTGGACTGGTGCAGAGAGGTGTTAAGGAGGCCATTTATGTGGAAAATAAAGAAACCAGCCTAAATAGAGGTGGGGGGTGTCGACCCAACTGTCTGCCATGTACATGCTGTTTTAAAAAAACAACATAGACACCTTACTCTGGGCGTTCCTATAAACACCCGTCTTAGCCACTATCAATCACGCCCTTAACACCCTGGCTGTGATATGCTAATTGGGATTTTCCAGGGACATAAATTTCCACAATGCTTGTACAAGTCATTCTGAATTGAGAAAGCCAGTCGGATGACTAGCGAAACGTCTTCAAGAACCAACTTCAAGTCCGTTTGATCTAATTGACTACACAGATACAATGATGGTTTTACGTTTAATAGATGTGAAATTGAATCCATCTTGACTTATGTATGTTAGCATGGTTTAGTAGCTGTACTACTGGGAGTTAAAGGGCCATACAAGATGTTAGAACAGCCCCGGAAATGAATAGTCATAATTGCCTACACTAGGATAGTTTATGTTAACAATCGTTGTGTGCAAAAAAAATGCATTTTAGCGGGGAAGGTTTCACTCCAGGCCCCCCGTTTAGTTTCTGCCTTCCGGTAGGGTGTTGGGTTTATTTTTTCTGACTCATTTCAAATTAGAATGAAAAATAGTTTTTAATCTTGCTGCTATTCGCTTCTTTCCTGTCGTACGGTTTTTTCCCTGTGCCCGGTCCCTTTCCCTCCCCTCTTTCGCTGCCTGTGGCCTCGTCTTCCTGTACGTTTGTTTCTCCCCTGCCCTATTGCCACCGACCAGCCCTTCTTCTTCCGAGTAGATCTCGTCTCCTGCCCCGCTCCCCCTTCCCTTCTCATCCCTTTCCTACGTGGTCTCTCCCGTTCCTCTGCTTCCCGGGCACGTTCCTGCCCTCTCGTTCTTCTTCTTTCTACGTTTCTCTTCCCCCCTCCCCTAGTTCTTCCTCCAGTTTCTCCACTTTCTGTTCCCTTTTTGCCCCCTCCGTTTAATTTCACCCCCCCCGCTGCTGGTGACATTAGTGAGCTGACATTTTCAGGTTTCTGTAATGTAAAGTAAACGAACTGCTAATTATCTGGTACCCTTTAATGTTTTAAATAAACAAAAATTTACCTTGTCCAATCTTTACAAGGGTTATTCTAATACAAAATGAGTATCTATTAACTGTTTTGATGGGTGCCGCAGTTATGTCCTAGTGTAATGTGCCCACTGCCACTTGGCAATTTTTTGTTGGCATATATGATTTCAATTTTCAAATTGTATATCATGTTATTACTATTTGTTGTGTTGCAATTTAGAGGACAGGCTAAATCAGTTTTTTATCCGAAGTCTCTGTAATTATCTCCTTTTAGAATGTTTTTTAATGAAATGTAAGTAGTGTAACCTGAATAAATATCACAATACTATCCCCAGTGAGTTAAAATAGTTTCCTGTTCATAAGGACAGAAATCTCTAGAAACAGAAAGATTCTCATGATAGAATGTATTCTTACAGGAGTGCCGGGATCTAAAGGCTCATAACAACGTGTGCGACCGAGGGTCCCGCCTGCTCCAGACGTTGTGTAACGAACTTTCTTTTCGTCGGTGCCAGATAACGGCCCGTGTTATGGGCCCTTTATCGGCTGTTCACGGCCGTAATCAGACAGTCGGGGATCGTTGCCCGTCTGACCGGTGGAATTTTCTTCCATACAAGAGGGACGATAATGCGGGCGAAACAAACAAACATTCATACACATCGTGCGTCACAGGTCGGGACCCCTGCAAGCGCACGTCTCTAACGAACCTTTAGACAGCACCCACCGATCACTGTTTTAAATTTCTGCCTCCCAGTATAGTAGTACAAAGTATTGCCGATTGGAATAAGAAAAGGGAAGAGTGATCATCAGTGCAACTACAGTTATAGTCTGTAAACTATGAAGAACTAGTAGTGCATGTGCTGGTCGCATAAAATAAGCATGTATGCAAAATAATAAAAGAAAAAATTGCAAGACCTGGAACACGTCTTGCGTCCGACCCATGACCCTCGAGTGTGGTTTACGTGTGTGCGGCGGTCGAACGCATATCCACGTGTGTATGCGGTCGGTTGGGGTTTGTAGTGTTAGTAGTTTAAGGTAATATTGTTTTGAGATGAACATTTAAAAGTTATGCAAAGTGATTATCTATTGGCTAAAGAAGGTCTGAGAAGATATGGGGCACCCCTCTGGTATGCAACTGGAATTTCATTAATACTGGTAGCAACCTGAAGTTTTCAATTACATACTCTGGTATCACACGGGGCAATTTTTTCATTATCTATACTGGTAAACCATGGACATTTCATCATATACTGGTAGCCATGACATTTCATTATATAATGGGCCAGGAATGCTGTGGCACACCAGACTTATACAGAAAAGGTGTTTATTACTCGTAAGAAACCCTGTAAACTTCGGCGAAATAATTTTTCCGACTTCATCAGACACATACAGTTTATGTGTCCTGATGTAAGGGCCGGAAATTATTCGGCCGCACGTTCAGGTTTCTTAGCTGCTTACTAAACACCTTTTCTGTATAAAGTCTGGTGTGGCCACGCATTCCTGCGATATATGTGAAGTTGGCCACTGCGGCTGGGATCACCCACACTCTAACCTATGCGAATATGGACTGGAGTGTGCATGATCCTTCTGTAATGTATCTTTCTATAGGCGGGTAACCATGGACCATTTCATTATATAACTGGTAGCCATGGGCATGCCCATCACATGCTGGTAGCCATGGCATTTTATGAAATATTTGGTAGCCATGGCAATTTTAGCACATACTTGTAGCCATGGGCCTTTCCTTACATACTGACAGTCTTTGTGCATGTCCTTACATACTGAACAGTTATGGGCATTTCATTACATAGCATGGTAGCCATGGGCATTTCATCACCTACTCGTCGCCAATGTGTATTTAATCACATCTAGCCATCCCTGGGCTTTTATGATATACTTTTAGCCATGGGCAATTTTATCACATACTTTTAGAGTCATGGGGCATTTCCTTACATACTGGCAGTGAGGGCATTTCATTGTGGTTAAACAGTCTGGGAACTTTGCAAAGATCCAGGGCACCTTCTCTCCTCCCGAATGTTTTAGCATAAGCGATGCCACTGATAACCATAGCAATATAGGAGAGATTTTGCTTCCCCCATGCTCCCGACTCTTACATGATCCCATAATGCAGTAACTGTTCAAATTGAATTTACTGGTCAGAATCTCATGAGCACATTAAGGGAAGAATAGATTCAATTCACACTAACTTAATGCTATATACTAGCACAAATTTAACGCTAAATATCGTGGCCAACAAATTTCAAGCCTGCAAAACATGCATCTACTACAGTTTCCTTATAAAACTGGATTACAGGTGGTTTAATGGTGGTTTGTGGTATAACTCCAGAATTGTGCAAATGTTGGCAGATCACATGTAGACTGGAAAATCAGCTTTTTTGTGGTTTTCATTATTTACAGAATGAGCCATCATTCCAATGAATTTAAGAGATAGAGACATTTCCAGTGTTCGTGTGTGCCCGCGAACCGGGTGGATCTTCCATACAAGGGACGGTAATCGGGCAAACAAACAAACATTCCATACACTCGTGCGTCACAGGTAGGGACTGCAATCGTCATCGTCTCTAAACGAACCTTTAAAGCCCAACCGATGCAGCTAGTTTTTAAATTTTCTGCCGGTCCATTATATTACAATAATTGCCGATTGGAATAGAAAAAAGGGAAGAGTGAGCATGGCACACAGTTATGTCTGTAAAACTATGAAGTGTAGTGCAAGTGCTGGCTGCTAATTAAGCATGTATGGCAAAATAAGAAAAGAAAAAATTGGCAGACTGAACACTTTCTTGGCGCCGACTCATGACCCGGAGTGTGTTACGTGTGCGGGCGAACGTAATCGCACGTGTGTATGCGTTCGGTTGGGGTTTGTAGTTTAAGTGTTTAAGGGTACTATGTTTGAGATACACATTTAAAAGTGATGGCAAAGTGATTATCTATGGCTAAAAGAAAGGGTCCTGAGAAGATATTGTCACCCCATCTGGTACAAGACTGGTACGATTTTCATTAGCATACTGTAGCAAACTGGAATTTTCATTACATACTGGTAGCACCTGGCCATTTATTTATATACATGTAACCATGGACTTTCAATTATATACTGGTAGCCAATGGACTTTCATTATTACTGCAAAGGAATGCTGTGCACACTCATGACTTATACAGAAGAAAGGTGTTTATTCATCAGTAGAAACCCTGTGTAAACTTCGGCGAAATAATTTCCGCCTCATCAGACACATACAGTGTATTGTGTCTGATTAAGGCGGAATTATTTCGCCGAAACGTTACAGGGTTCCTTAGCTGAGTAATAAACACCTTTTCTGTATAAGTCTGGTGTGCAGCAGCATTCCTTGCGATATAATGTGAAGTTTTCCCCTTGCGCTGGAGCACCCAGCACTCTACTAGTGGGAATATTGGACTGGGAGTGTGGCAGTATCCTTTCTGTAATCTTTCATTATATACTGGACCCTGGACATTTCATTAATACTGGTAACCATGGACATTTCTTATATATACTGGTAGCCATTGGCATGCCATCACAGCTGGTAGCCATGGGCATTTATGAAATATTGTGTAGCCATGGCAATTTTAGGGCAACATACTTGTAGCCATGGGCCTTTCCTTACATACTGACAGTCTGTGGCATTTTCCTTTACATACTGACCAGGTTATCGGCCATTCATACTACTGGTAGCCATGGCATTTGCATCACCTACTAGTAGCCATGGGTATTTATCAGCATGTAGCAGCCAGTGGGGCATTTTAATGATATACTTTGTAGTCATGGCAATTTTGATCACATACTTTGCCATGGGCATTTCCTTCACTACTGGCATTGATGGGCATTTCGTTGTGTTAAAACAGTCTGGGAACTTTGGCCAAAGCAGGGCACCTTCTCCGATGTTTTAACATGCGATGCCACTGATAACGCATAGCATAAGGGAGGTTTGCTTCCCCATGCTCCCTACCTTACAATATCCCATAAGCAGTAACTTGAAATGATTATGGCATATCAGGACAATTAGGGAAGATAGATTCAATTCAAACACTAATACTGCTATATACTATCGCACAAAATTTAACGTAGTAAATATAGTTCAAAAAGATTCAAGGCTGCAAAACTAGTGCATTTCTACTCTAGTTTCTTATAAAACTGATTACAGTGGTTGTTTGAAGGTGGGGTTTTGTGGTATAAATACAGAATTATGTTAGGAGACAATGTAGTATGATCAGCTTTTTGGGGGGTTTTCATTATTTACAGAAGCCATCATTCCAATGAATTTATAGAGAACATTTCCAGTGTTTTTGTGCTCATATTGTCCTAATAATCGTAAATATGTCTCACGTAATTTTATGGGATGTGCCATTCTGCCTATGTCTGTCACAGTAATTTAATATTATCATAACATTACTATTATTATTTATTCATATATTCCAAAAAAGTATTGATAAAGTATATGAGAGTATGTATTGTTAATCGATTAGTTAATTAGATCGCAATTACAGAAGTGTTCACCTAATATAAAGTTTGTGGACCAATAGGAGTATAATAATTAGATGTGGATAAAAGAGGTACAGACTGCATTCTTTCTGGACTATAAATATAGGATGTCACATACAAAATTGTCTTGTGCACTTAACTTTCCTATTACAACCCTTAAGGGAGATCTGTTTAACTAAACCCTCTGTAAACAAAGTAGCACTTGTGGGCGACATTCTTTGTGCCTTATTTTAACTTTACACACAGCCATAGGCATTAGCTTTAGACTTGTGTTTAGGCGTGGCAAAACAATATGAGTGAACATTAGATTTTATGGATTTCTCCCTTAGTTAAAGGAAACCTATACTGATATCTATATCATCCTAATGTATAATTGAATAAATGTAAGGAGCACTTAGGGCTAAGGCCAACAGTGTGCGCTCTTTTTTTGAATTTGCGTGTTTTCCTTCATATCATTGAAAACGCGGCACGCCCCAAAAATGCGCATTTTTGGTGTGGTGCGATTTTTGCGATTGTGCACTCCGCATTTTAATTCGCAATTGGCATTGGGTTTTTCAATATTTAAGAAAACAAAACGCATGCTGCAAATGTAACGAAACGTCAACATGAAATTGCATGCGGATTACTTACTTTGCGTTGCAGTGTGGCCGTGCCCTTACTCTGATCGCGTGTGTTGCTGCATGCCTTCAATCCAGCACACATTTTTCTTTGGATCAGTATTTGCCCCTCCCTCTTTTAAACCACCCTCACTCCATCCGATCGACTTGTTCCCCACAAACCAACAACTGTCAAGCCTGCACACAGCATTTCCAATTGTCACCACGTTCCGCTACAGATAAACTACTCTACAGAAAAATAGTTTTTGATTTTATGGGGGTTCGTAAATCTCGATTTGTCTCGGTATCTTAGATTACGGTTCATATTGTACTTTACAATCGTTAAACCGAGATCGTTAAAACGTTACCGTGACTTTATAGACACGCCCTTTATCATGATTCAGCTGGAATGATCCGCAGGATGCAGGCCAAAGTAGCAACATACCCCATAACATACTATTGTTTTGTCGCATCACTACAATTGTACATACTACATACCCTCAGTTCATCAGATCCCAGCAACATATTATCTGCAGGATGTTCACATACTTATCTAAGGCACATACTGTGTTAGTTTAATGCATGATCATCACCACGAGTGACCTACATCGAGTACAATCGTACATGGGTGAAGGTCATGTTCGCCTTTGGGCAATATTTTAAACCCGTGGTATCGCTTTTAGCGATACGTGGGTTAGTTAATGTATAAAAAAACGATTGTGGTTACAATCGCGACACGTTACATTTAGATGGACATTCCGGTCAATTAATGAAATACGTTCATCTCTTTGTAGAATACCGGGCGGTAGAAACTACCGCAAATGGTATTCTATGGGGTTCGGATAATCTACGATTTGTTATGGGATTTAGGATCGGTACCGTTTAACTTTCGTCGTATGGTAATCTACGGTCCTTTTCATTACACCGATCAGAGAGTAACATCGGTTTAACAATCGTTTTGCCGAATTTTTAAAAGAATGGTATCGTAAAAAAGGATACTGCGCTTTATAAATATCGGCCCTTTATTCGTTGATTTCAGCGGAATCCCCCAAGGAAGACCAAAGTAGGCAACATACCATAACTACTATTGTGTTGTTCGCGCCTACAACTGGCATCATACCTACCATCCTAGTTCATCAGACCAGAATTATATTAATCTGCAGGATGTTACACATGCGCAGGCCTCAGCCAAACAGCGCATTGTTACTCTCTCTTTATTTCAGCTTCAGTTTTAAAAAAAGAACAGACGGCTGAACTAGCTTCTTTTTTTTATTCGTACTCTTGAAGAAGGTCAATCCGTTCATTAAACAGCAGGTTAATTCTGCTGATGTGATCACTGAACCCAAATGTGCTGTTTAATGTGGGCAACAGTTTTGCTCGCAGGAACCTCCTACAGTGCAACCTCAGACTGTCTTATTTAAGGATGGTACACGTAGGTCTATATTATGGATGATCAAAGAACCGTGAAGACTAGAGGTCGCACCTGTCTTTTGTTATTATAACGTGTTTTTTATGGAGCAATCTCTCGACATCTATCAGGGAGCTATCGCCCCCTTATTCAAGGTCTAATTTGGTGGCCCAAGGACTGCCCTGAGGGAAAACTTTGATCAGGGCCAATTACTATTTTATATAGTCAGTACAAATGATTAGACATATCGGCAAACCATGGGCGTATCATGGTCTTTAGTGGACTGAAATAACAGATCCTCCTATTTCCCCCGACGCCATGACACAATGAATATTGGGTCACCTGTCATACTGTCTGAACAAGAACTTAAGGTGCCATGTTCGTTTACTTACCCGACTGAGTGCTCCCGCGACATTCGACATTCGATCGTTCTCATGTTTTTTGCCTTTTTCATTCCTTATTTGGTGTCCGTGCATGTATTGGTGGTAAAAAAACATGTATTGTATTTTTAATATGTAAATTTTTTTTTAATATTTATGGCAGGACCCGCCCCAAAAACCTAGTGTTCATTTTGTTAAAATGTATATCTGCTCCTAGCTAGAGAAATCTTACAAGATCGTGATCCCACCCGCCACTTCTGGTATCTTCATTCCCTCCCAATGCAGCTGCTCTGTTCTTTTGTGTTCGCGAACAACTCGCAGTGAGGCTCCTCCCGGGAAATAGGCATTCAATTGATTGGGCTTGACATCACTGTCACACCGAGACTGACTCCTTACCCCAAAGTGCTAGAGAGCCCCCGCTGCGGGGGATCAAGGAGCTTGTAAGTATGGGCCCTATTTATAAAAGATCGGTATCGTTATCGTAAAATACCGATCGTTATCGTAAAAACACGACCGGGTTTTTACCGATAACGACAATTATTTACCGTATACGCTGTTATTTACCGATATCCGTAAATAACGGTCGTTCATCGTAAAACCCCGGTCGATATTTTACGATTACGATCGGTATTTTACATAACGATACGGATCTTTTATAATAGGGCCCTATGATTCCTCTGGCTGGGAGCAGAATTATTTTTGGGGGTTCTGCATAATATATTACATTTTTTAAATAAGGGTGGACTTCCCTTAAACTCTCTTTATTGGCTTTTAGTGAAGTTGTCTATTACTGTCTAATTCAGTTGAACACCTAAAAAAAAATCCATGTGATTGCTGGGGGTAATTTTAGAAGCATTCATTCTAATTCCAGACTGTGTTTTTATGGAATTTAACACTGATCCGGAATGAAATTATAGAACTCAGCTTACAGACTGAGCTACACAGTCTTGCCAGTACCATTATTTTCTTTGATTTTGTCTTTAGTGATGTTTCTGTAGCACATATGTGCCTGGGGAATACTGGAACAGCTGGTTATACTACAGGATGGACAGGTGTGTTAATCAGAAGATATTGTCTGTATGTTGTTTGCGTGCATTAGCAGCATTACAGGAGTGGAACCTAGAGCTAAATCTTTCATTTATGACCTGCACAGTGCATTACCTTTGGGATGTTCTTACATACAGTGTATCTGGTAATACTACACTTAAAAGACTTTTCTGTTAACCTCCTCTAGACGCTAGGTAGAAATGCTGAGACATACGTTCCCGTCTACAACACAAGAAAATATTTTACAACTGGATCCACATCTATTGATGATTGTAGTTTTACTGTGCTAGATCCGCCCCATCTCCTGTCAACATTTTGTTGGCGAGTGAGATACCATTGCAAATATCTTCCCATTCAGTTCAAAACAATCAAATCCAGGCACTAGAACAGACTTGCAGAATCAGGACAGTTGGGAAATAATGTGCCCATACACTGCAGCTTCTTACGCCAATCCAAACCGCCTGGCCCATTCAATAAACCGCCTGCCCAATTACACATGCAACATCACTCAAAGCCAGGGAGCGTTACATTGAACATCAACAGTAAATTACTGCTGGAGAACGATGTTAGTTTATTCACCATTCATGTGATTGAATGCAAAATCGACTGTAATCTCAACAATTATAAGGCCACATTAAGGTCAAGGAAAAAAAAAAAAGTAATGTTTCTTGTTGCATTGCCTATCTAATAGAAAATGGAGCTTACATGGGAACTTTTCTGCTCAACACTTGTCAGTGTTCTTCATTATGTTAAGGAAACAAAGTCTATCATCTCCATTTATTTAAAGTATCGGGCAGTAGGGACTGATGGATTTATGGTCAGGCCATCACAAGTGGTCCAATGGCTGCAGGTATTGTTGTTTTTAGGCTCATGACCTATGCAAATCTGACAGTCTTTGTATGTGTGAACCCAACTTACGTTTATGGTGGAGCCAGCTTACCATCACACTCATGGCAGTGCTTTGCCCTTGGTGAAATCTTCCTTAAGACATTAACCTTTAAGGAGTTAATTTCAGGCGGGAGAACAAAGGAGACATCAGTAACCTTTTATGGCAGTGTTGTGCATCTGATAGTCAATATGATACTGCTGATTTAATTAATTTAGGTAGTGATGTTAAATGTTGTTTTGCTTTTTTAAGAGGGGGGTGGGGTGGTTTTCTTGAGAAATTCACTGTAATTCAAATCAATCTCTTTTAAAGGTTGGAGTGTTGCAACTCTGGGAATATTTTGAGTTGGTTCTGACAGGAGACACTGAAAGAATGTGTCTTGCGATGAGGCCCTGCTGCTTTAAAGGAAAACTGGTACATACAAGCTACGGCTCTATGAAGGGGTATTTTGTAATATTCACAGTACATTAACAGAAAGACAAAATTAACCATATTCCTGGGGGATGAACAAGGTTTCTCCAGTTGCAAGTCTGCTCCCCCCGGGCTTCCTAATGCTAGGCACTCTAAATATAGGATAAACACGAAGCAGGGTATTATTATATACGTTCTAACAACAGTCTTGTTTCCTGCACTTAATGGTTTTGAGCAGTCAGGGTTTTTATGTGCTGCAAGGTCACTGGTTCCACTTGTAGGACCAGTGACCTGGTATATTAAGATCTCACAAATCATTCGAATCTACTGGTACATTTGAGGTATTTTAATCAACTATTTGAAAAGCATGGCTGGAATTCAAATTTACAGTGTTAGCTAGTATGAATGCGATTGTACAAGCGATGCCGGACTACACGCAAAGGATGTTTTGGCCGTCAATTCGTAATAGTGCATTCAGTCAGGCAGCATTAGCAATCAGACCTGGCAGATCAATAAACAATGCCCCGTCCTAATGTTGTGTAGTCTTGCATCTGTACCTAGCTTCGTGCATATAAAATCAGTAGTAGAGAAGTGAAGGGTAAGGTTTTGTTTAGGGGGTGACTAGACCCCCATTATCCTCTATCACTTGACAGACTAAACATACAGTACATATTTAGTTTTTACATGTATGACAATCAAAAGTAAATAGTGCACCTTTATATGGAGTGTAAGGAAATCAAAGGATAATGAGCATGTAAGTGATATAAGTTTGTGGACAGTTTACATCTGTTACAATCATGAAGACTTTGATGGGGATCAATCTCTTGGGTGAATAGATATTAAGAAGCCATTTAAGGCCAATCCCACCACCAGTATGGTTGTTTTTCGGCTGCAATTGTTGCTCACAATTGTTGGTCTCACTGCACACACACGGTTGCTAATCTGCATATCCCATCTGGTAACACCATATTTATATTTTACTCGGCATGGACGAAAGGGCAATTTAACTTCAAATCTCCATCCTCCAACACTGGAGAGCGCCAGGTCTTCCATGTACATGTAGAATGGACCAGGGAAAACTGTCCATTTAAATATCTGCATTTACTACTTTGTTTTGGCTTGATTCATCGGTAATATTCAGTTAGTCTAGAGCCTGTGAATCTTTTTGTTACGTATATTTTCAGGATAATTTTTGACAAAACTTTTAATTCAAGAGAGAGAAAATCATTAATATCACATTCCTGTGTCTTTAATTTGTGACTCCCCCATGATTTAGAACTGTGCTGCATTCCAGAGATGTTCCCCTGCAGTTATGATTCCTTATCGTACATGAAAAGGGCCCTTATTAACCAAGCAGGGACATGGATTTACTATTGGCAGTCATCAAAGTTATGGCAGTTGCTGCATGTAACATCACTGATAAAAAAAAAACAGACATCAGTCAAAACTTCAACAAAAAATACACAAACAAATAAAATCGTCAATGTCACAACGCAGCATTTACCGTGTGCAAAGAAATTCGATTTTTGTAGGTTTCTTCTCATGCAAGTTCTATCATACTACACCTATCCTGTCATGGGTCCTTGAATGATGTCCGTACATAGAGTAATATCTTACTACAATAGGGTCCATGGGGTGTTAGACTATTTCCAGGAGGAAGATGTCCGTACATAGTATTTCTTAAGGACTCCAGCACTCCAAATACACACATAGCTATAGGTAAACAGATATAAAAAAATTAGCATACATGCAAGCAATGAAGGATAATCAATCTGCACTAAAGTTAAAATGCAAAATGGATGGGGGCTATATTAACACTTTTTTAGGCAACATTACTATTACGTATAGTGGAAGTGCTTAGTGACCAAACATTTGAATAAACAGAAAAAAAAAAGTATCATTCCTACACTCCCATGGGCCCCCATTGAATATCATAATATCCGTGCAGTCCCAACAGTAATATTTTATGTACTATTCTATTTTTATGTAAAAGAAAAAGGCCCTCCAACTGTTTTGTTCTAAAGTTACAAATGGAAAAGTTTCTCAACCAGGGGTCCTAGACCCATTCTGTTCCCCGAGTGGTTTACTAACGGTTCCTCAAGATATAGTGACAGGAGCTGTACAGATCTACTCTGTGATGAATTGTTAGATATTTTTAAATATACTGAAGGGCAGTGTTCTCAAAACATTTTCAGATCGTTTACTCGAGTCACACCTGTGTTCTTAATGTTGGACTTAAGAGTGTAATTACCCATATTGTATGCACTTCACTGTGTATATTGTACATAATCAATGTACTGCAGTGTAAGTTACAATACATTGACTGTGCTGATATTTTCAGGGGCAATCCCTACCATGATGCAAACTGAAACATTTGCTTCTGGCACTGTAGGGTCACCTAGAAGGTGGCAGTTAGAAAAAAAACCCAACTTCTTACGGCAATTCTACATTTCCACACTTTGGCGGCACAACTGGGAGTTCATTTTCATAGGAGAAAGAAAGGGGTGTGTGTCTTCACCATACACTGCCTGCATCTGGGAATAAGCATCTGGACAGTAATTTGTAATTGTAACTAGTAATAGAACAGAATATCGTACACAGACAGAATCCACTCCACTCCATACTGGCAGTGGGGGAACTGAACTTCAGGTGCATATCTGGCAGGGCCCAGGGCCCCCCGCAGGAAAGATTGCGCGCGAGCGCCCCTGAGCCTCCCCCGTTCCCTACTTCCCTCCAAGATCCAAACTGTGTTGCTGACAGACACTGTGTGGGGGCTGGGTTTGATCCATTTGATACTAACCGTGAGCCTGGGTTCTAGTGTGAGATGGAGAATCGATGGGATCTAAATTTGTTAGTACTCTTCTGTATGGCATGTGCGTATCTACCGTGTGTGTTTCTGTAATCGTGCAGTCTGTATGCGTTTTTATAAACACCTGCACTCACAAGGATTGTAATATGTATGTGTGAGTGCACATGCTGTTATGACGTGGGCATCTTATATTTATCAGTCTGTAATTGTGGGCATATTTTACCAGCCCTCCAGTCCAGCCACCCCTATCACAAACCATGGCCATGTCCACAAGCCACCCCCCTTCCCCAATGAAGCCACACCCACTTTAATGCCACACCATGTCCTCATTTAAATTTGTTTCAGATGCTGAAAACCTAGGAACACCCCTGGATCACATTTTATCTCAATATATGTTTTACAAAAGAACAAAAATCTAAGTTTATCTGTGAAAGAAATTGGAGTCACACTCTGGTTCTTTGGAATCACATCAATGTCTCCCGCATACCTTTAGAAAACCCTGCTGTGACATATTTATTGATCTCTGGTATTATTTGTATGAATTACAAGTAATTAGGTTAAAAATCATAAATACTTGAACTGATGGGCACCTCAAGGGAGTGTCCCAGTGTCATCCTAACATAGGGCCCTATTTGTAACTGATTCGCTTGTGTTAACAAGCAAATATGTTGTATTCTATGGAAGTAATCGTAATATCTACGATTGTGTTATCAATATTTTATGATCATTGTCGGTATTTACAATAACGATCGATGATTCTATCAGTTTACCAATCCTTAAACCGTCGCTAAATTCGTGGTATCACTAATACAATACCGCTCCTTTACAAATAGTGAGTAATATAATCCCGGGGGGGAGAAAGACTGACACTGCTTGTCTCTTGGACATATTTTATAAAGGCGTGGTATTGCTTTTTATAACGGTTCAACGACTGTTAACAAACAATAATCATAAATCACAGATAATATAACACTAACACGATCGTAGATCTATGATCACCATAGAATACCATTATGGTAGTTACTACTGCATGGTATTCTAAACGACCGAAAGTTAACCGTAAATTTACGACTATGGACGTAGATTTATGTCTGATGTCTACATTACCGGAACACGGTCATCGCTAATTTGTGTTGACTGCGTGTGTATAAATATGGCCCTTTATTTATCTATGACCTCCAAGAAACAATTAAGCTATTAACCCGCTAGCTGGACAGCCCTTAAAGGGACAGAGTATGATATACACAAAGAACAACATCTATAAAGCTTAGTTGGTTTCTGCCTTTATTATATACTGAGACTCTTTAATTTTGTCAATTTGCATTAGTCTGTTAACGTGGTTTGGTTGTGGTGAATTCCACAACCGTAACTTATTTTTCACTTCCTCTGTCTTTTTTACTTGTATCATTTTAAGTATATAAGTAAATATGGCCGTAAAGCATTTTATAGCGTAAACTTTCAAATACACCTTCATTTAGCTGTATTGTACCTACAGCTTCACCTTTCATCTGTCCCTTTAACAGCTAGAAGGTTGCCTATCCCTGGTCTAATATATCAAGATACTAAAACGAATGTATTTAGTACGGTGACCTTCCTTTACTGGTTCAACCCACCATTTCTAATATCACTAATGCGTTGTGCCTTATTCCTACAAGTAATTGTGGAGCCCTGTAAGACAAGTTGCGTCTTGTCGCAAGACCCCAAACATCTGGAACGCACAGGTTAATATAATTCTATGTGTTACGTCGCAGCAATTCTTCCTGCCCTCGCCTTCTGTTTAGATTTATTATGCTGAAACAGGGAGAGATGTGTTTTAGCTGGTTTCCAAAGAGCTTGTTTGTATTAATGTGTTTGTAGGTGGCTACAATCCTAAACCACCCAACTAACATGTTCCTTAGTTTCTCTCTCTTTCTGTTAGGCAAAATGTAGAATTTTATTTGGCTGCCATGAATATATTTATACCCACCTGATGTTTAACAGAACCTTAGATATATTGGTTGGTTTTAAATAAATAACCAGAAAGAATTGTAGGTATATTACAATGTTGTAATCACACTTCACAGAACCAACTCCAGATAGGTAGAATCATTGAAGAAGACGATTGATTATTTCTGAAAATCTTTTATTTTCTACTGGGATTACTGATGGACCAAAATCATTTCTGATGTTGTTAATGTAAATTGAGGCGCCTGTGTCTCTGCCACTCGGAGGCTGTAATAAGGTAGCACAGTTACTTCTAATCCCCTGTGGTTACTGGATTGTTTCGTGCACAGAAATTGTGCCTGGAATGTTTCACATTTCAGTAAACGTGAAAGTTTCCATCATGATGGGCTTCTGTGCCGGTCTGTGGGGTCTGTGAAGCTATCAGTGAGGCAGCAAGATTCAGAGCTTGGGGGGAAGGGGAAAGGTAACAAACCCATAAGCCGCAGTCGTATCCTTTATTAATCAGGGCATTTTTAAACAGTCTGTAACTTCAATTAAAGTGAAGTTTGTGTTTAACTCAACCAGCACATCAATATGGAACCAATTAAATGTTGGCAAACCCCCTTTTATTTTCCCTCCCCGTTCTGCCTATTCATTTCTTCATGACTCCTTCACAGAATTTCCTTTGAAGTTGTGCAATAAGCAGAAGCCTGTCATCTCTATTGACAATACATACAAGGTTGATATCCATCCGGATCATCCAGCTATTAATTACATATGAGCTTGTTCGAAAGTAGAGATTTGTAATTCTCACACAATGCATGGCCCTTTATAATCGATAAACAAATGTACCAGAACCGTGACAGTCCGGATTGACCCTGCACATCATAGTAACAAATACTCCTGAGCAGATCTCTATGGTCATCATATCACAATTACTTTACTACACATTAGCAAATTCATTTGTCTAACTGATCTTCCAAATCAAAAGGATTTAAGCTCATACACCAACCGTGCCAGTTTGGCTAAATAGACCCAATATATGGGTCTGCCTTGGTTTCCCAAAACAGTCCAGCTTGTTCCTGTTGGGATGGGTTTTTTGGGTGTTTGGGATAGTGGATGTTCAGAATGAAACCATATATATAGGGTCTGTAGCCCAGAGATCCAATCCCTTTGAGTTGGGAGTATATCTGAGCTGGTTACACACCAGCAGATATTTTCGTCCTGAACAAACGATTCACGATTCACGGTTGGAAATATCTGCTGGTGTGTGTCAGCCGGCCACGACCATCTTGATCGTTCATTCGTACAGATCAGACGAACGTTCGATCGGACATGTCGGTATATTATGATCAATCGTGCGTTCCCTGTGGGACAGCACGATCGATTGTTCGCAAATTTCAGCCAAGCCCGCGAATTTGCCGCGACCGATGGACATTTGTCCCGCCGAGCGAGCCTCTGACGAGCGCTCGGTTGGGACAAATAGTCCCTCTTTGTGTACCCGCCTAAGGATCCACATACAGAAAGGCTTTGCCTGTTCTGTACTAAGGCGAAAATCAATCAAGGGCCTCCTGGCGCAAAGGAACATTCCCATTGTCCTCGACATCGGTAAGTGATTCGTAGGACTCGTAATCATTACAAAGAAAGGCAGTTAATCAAGTTTGGTTTTGTTATTTAGAAGGGTCCATTTTGTGGTATACCATGCAATGTGCATTCTAGGGTACCTAAGTCCCTTGATCAGTATGAGTGGGTTTTGACCCATTTAAATTTGAGAGGGAATATATCAGGTTCGTACACCACGTGGCAATCGCGGGTTCCCGAGCCCCCTGCAGTACACATGTGTACAAACGGTTCGTGTTGTCCTCCGTGTACTGAGCACTTTATCGGCCGAAACGGCGGTCGTTCGAGATCCGCAGTACTGGGCAATGGATCCCGACCGAACAGCCCTTTGTGGTCTGAAAGGTGTCCATACAAGCCGATATTCGTCCGAAACAAACGTTCATACACATCGTGCGTTGCCGGTCAGGACCCGCAATCGCACGTGTGTACGAACCTTTAGGGGGACAATTGTAGCATTGCAGTGCATGGCAAATCTGGGGGGAGAACAGGTACTGGCTGGGGCCAGTATAGAGGGTGGGTAAAAGGGTCAGGAAAGGTTTAGGGGCAGGTAGTTTTGTTAGGGTTACTAGGGGAAGTAAGGGATGTAAGAGTAGGGTTGCTTCTTCCCAGTTAGTCCATGCAAACAGATTTGCCATCTTAGTTGATAAAGCTCAGGAGGTCAGCTAAGAAGTAGCAAGTGCTAGAAAGGCAAGGTGGTAATGGTAGGGGACTCCCTTATTGGAAAGGTGGATAGGTTTATCTGTCACCAAGACCCTACACGCAGAACAGTGTGTTGCCTAACTGGCATTAGGGTGCGACATTTTGTGTATTATGCAGACAGATTATTGGGTGGGGCTGGGAGTGACTCAACGGTCTTGGTTCACATTTGTGCCAATGACACAGAGCAGGAGGAGAGGTCCTTAAAAAATGGACTTCGAGAGCTTGGGCCACTTAAAAAGGTCAAGGACCTTGATATAAGAGATATTGCGGACGCTGCGGGGGTATTTATGTGTGGCTAAGAGGTTGGTTGTAAAGGAGAGGAGTTTGTTTTTAGAGAACTGGGCCAGACTTTTAGTTGGCACAGACTCTTTAGTAGGGATGGTTGGACCTACTCATGGTAGTGCAGCTGTTTTAGGGAAAGAAGAGGCTAGAGAGTTGGAGCGTGATTTTAAACTAGGTTTAAAGATTTAGGGTCACATTATAACCCACGGTATCGCATTGTAGCGATCCTGCCGCGTTGTAATTAATCGGTTTAGCGATGTAAATTTACATACCGACGTTAAAGAGGCGGTATCGCAAAAAATTTAAAATGCAGGTGTTATAAATGTGAAAGAGCTGGTCTAAAAAAAAAGAGGAGAATGGAGATAACGGTCTTTGATTAAAAAGTATACGCAATGTGGTATAGCAGAAAAAGTGTAATATTCTCTATGAATGGGTGTACATTTAGCAAGGATACTTTTTTTAGGCGTGCATGTTTCTCCCCCAACCAGCTATATTATATTCTAAAAAAAGAATCCGAACAGTACTTACTGCCGCTCTGATCTGGCTCCCTGCTTGGAACTAGCAAACTGGTTTGAACCAGTAATCATGGCTGTGATGGCTGAGAGGCAGCCAATCACAACTGCTGTCTGTCGGCAATAGAAGATGCGCGGGAGCAAAGGGCTGTAAGTAAAGTTTTGATTCTCTTTTTGAAATCTAATATGGCGGTTGGAGGTGGGAAGCATGTCTTACATTATATAAAAACTTTCTTACGGGCTAGTGAAGGGCAGTCAATAAAGGGACAGGTAGAGTGGACGGGGGGGGGGGGGCTTCCCCGTGTGCTTGACACTATTCTGCCACTGTTACTGAGAAGAAGAGAGACAGCTCAACTCTCAGTTTCCGTGGAACTTTGTGAACAAGCACTGGCAAGAGAAACATAGGAGCAGCGAGTTAAGGTCAGGATTTTTAAAAAGTACAGTGAAGGGACCATGTAGTAGGTAATAGAACACGACCCTTTAAAAGTTCCTATAAAAAAAGGACTGACTCGATCAATACTACTGACATGGATTTTTCTAATATTTTAACTTTTCAATCAAAAATCCCAATAATAAGAAAAGCGAAAAGTTTAAAGGGCATGTCCACCCCCAAAACTAAAATTAAAAGACCCCTTAATGGCCACATCAGTAAGTTTAAAAACAATCCTTACCTACATTCCTGAACCTCAATAGTTCCCCTGCTGGCCCCCTCCAAAGTCAGAAACTGCTGTGTAGGAGGCAGCAGTTTTTGTGTGACTCATGCGTGCCTTGAGACTTCCTCACCTCATCAAGGTTGAGGCATGCTCAGTGCAGCCCTCCCTGCCCTCTCGCCAATCACGGATGCGTCTGCCGGTCCCGCCCCCTGCTTTCAAATTCATGCAAGCAAGGCCTGAACACTGCGCCGGAGGAAGAGTGCGATTTAAGAAAGAATTCGGGGGACTTTCTAAACAATTATATTACTGGCGGTTGGGGCTGAGGGGAGCATTGCCCTACCACATATCAAAAGTTAAAATTTGGGGCTGGACATGCCCTTTAAAATCAAAAATTGCATTTCCATAGCAATAACAAAAATTGGAATGGGACATTAAAAATGCCATTCAATTATGTCTATTATTGGATTATGGAACTTTAAATGTTGCCGTGGAACTGCGTTGGTGAAACACGCCCAGTTTCGTTCATTTCTCGGTTCAAGCTGTTTTGGCATACAGATGGATATGATCTAAATGTAAACCGATCTGTTCCCGTACTGTGACAATGTCCTGACTGTAACTTCTGTGTTACTACTAGCAGATTGTTAATACTGGAAATCTTGTGATACGTAAAGAAATCTAAGGAATTTTGTATCCACCCTGGACCCTAACTGGCAATTCTTCTGATCTGTAAGTCCTGTTAGTGGACAAGGTTTCTGTAACTTTGATGCAATGGTACCTAAGTTCATATAGAATGGTGGGAATACTTTAATTTTAAAGAATGAATGCTGGGAGATAGAACTAAGACAGGATAATTACTGTACAAACCACACTCTTCCATTTCTAGACAGATAGGAATTCTGGCAGAGCGCTACCAAGCGTCATTGTGCTTCATTAGGGAAGTTGAACATAAATTACTGGGGAAAGTCTCTGGTATGAAGTTGGAGTAGAGTAGTGTAGGGAGAGAAAAGTCGTTCTTGGACTAATAAGGAACAAAAAGAAAGTGATTATTTATAATTGACGCAAATTACTATTGCCAGAGGGCAGAACAGACGCCGTAGGCATTGATAATCAAGAGCGGGGGAAAAAATTCAGAAGTGAAATACCCCAGTTCAATGCCCATTGTGAAGGTTGGGATTATATCAGTGGCAGACATTTTTAACTAGGGTCAAGAGACACTTGTTTTAAGGGGAAGTTTTGATCTTCATGTAATCAGAACCACAACTACTATTAGAGTTTTTATAATTGATTTCTTCTTCTGCATAAAAAGTATCTTTTGGGTCACTTAGCTATGCTTTGCTTGTATAAACTTTCCAAAGTATAACATGCTATGTGTCTATTAGTAGTCTCTCATGAACATACTGATTTCATATGCTGATATCGTGCCAGGTTTATTAAAGGTAGGACATTCTAATAATCACTTCCATGGGTCTTTTAATGCGGTGTTGAGGTTGGCCATGGGCCTTGTGGGCAGGGGGTAGCTCCTGTGGGTGCTCCATTGAGTTACACCTCTATCTGGTTTGGATTTATATATAATGAACTAATCAAATAACAGTGGCATAACATGAGGGTCAGCCGGCTACATCCGTTTCATCAAATATGGTTTTCTGGGGAGAGGCTATGGACCTCTATT
This sequence comes from Hymenochirus boettgeri, assembly GCA_019447015.1. Taxonomy (NCBI): domain Eukaryota; kingdom Metazoa; phylum Chordata; class Amphibia; order Anura; family Pipidae; genus Hymenochirus; species Hymenochirus boettgeri. Next base: position 215,137,740 of record CM033471.1, on the reverse strand, counting down.
TGTAAGGCGCTCGCCTTTGTAGCGATGGCTGCCGACTTTAGATTGGTTAAACATACGTTAATTTATGATCAGTTAACATTGTTAATTATGTTCGTTATCATAATTAATGAACGTAAATCTTTAAAGGGTATGTCCACCCTTCTAAAAAAATGGTTTACTCAACATTTCCCCCTGTCTCCCCAGCCCCAACCGCTCTATTAGTATCATCAGAAAATGCCCCAAACTTTACTTTACTTTACTTTTGCTGCCAGGCCCTCTTCTTGCGAGAAAATGCAAGCAGAGGGGCGGGACCGGCAGTCGCATCTGTGATTGGCTGAGCGCAGTGCGGTGGAGGAAAGGAGGGGAAGGTAGTAATGTTTTGGGCATTTTCTGATATACTAATAGAGCGGTTGGGGCTGGGGACAGGGGAATGTTAGGTAAAAGGTTTTTACCTAGGGGGAGGGAATCCTAATCGGAGGGGAGAGGAGGGAGAGAGGGGGAGAAGGGCTGCAGTACGCATGCCAAACTTCTCCCGGAGGCCAGGTAGGAGGCAGAGTCCTATATGGACTCTGCTATCCTCCTGGTGGGCAGTTTTAGACTTTGGGGGGACTACAAGGAGAACCTATGGAGCTGGGATGTAAGGTAAGGATTTAACCAACTACACAATGGAGCCAGTAGTGGGGGGATGATAGTTTGGGGTGGACATGCCCTTTAATACCGTTGAATGTGTAGTTTTGATCCCCATAAATATCATTGCAGTAGTTACTAACGCATGGTATTTCTATGGAACCAGAATGTACACATATCAATAGCGCAGTATTGCTAAATTGCTATACACATGATTAAATAGGGCCCTATATATCTCATTGGAAAAATAAAGAAGATGGGCCCCCTTGAATCATGGGCCCCACTGCGGCTGCATCCCCCTCTCCCTTAGTATTTACGCCCGTGATTATAACAAACCCAGTTTAAAAAGTAAAGTTTAATGCTGACAAAGGTTTTGCCTAGTTTTGAATTCTCTTACCCTGTTTTTAGCTCCCATGATGCTGCATGACCCTCAGTCCTTCCATTTTTCTTCTGGCTTTTCTCCTTTATATATAGGGTTATCTCCTTACCCTGCAATACCATATGGAGAATACATTGTTATTTCTTCTTCTTATCCTTGCTTGGAAAAAAGTAAAGTTTAATTTCCGGATTGGCTTATTCTACCTTTTGAGTGCCCAATCCCTTTCCCAATCATCCAGACGTAAAGCAATACAAATCTGATAACAACTTAACATGGAAACTGGACACAAAAGGACACATGCACTGCAAGGGGCATTAATGATGATGGAAATATGCATCCTGATCACTACATTTATTTCTTAGCGACCTCCAATAATCAATACCCTTTAAAAGGTCAAAATTAATAGCATCTCATTATTTTTTTACTCTTATCTGGAACTTCCCTTCCTGTAGATGAAGGTGTATCTGATCTGGTTTGTACTTTTCTGTGTATGTACATAAACATCAGTTGATGATTTCATGGCACTCTACAATCCATTATATTATTAGGGTTAAGCTGGTCATACACTGCAGATGTTCCTCCATCAAAAATCTGATCAGAAGAACCGTTTGAAGCCTCCTGCCCTTGAGTCTGATCTTTTTCAGATAGCCAGATTTTTGTCTATCATCGTTTTTTTCGATAAACTGCTTGATATTGTCAGGCCAATCAAATTAGTTTTCGATATTTGATCTATCCGATCAAATTTATTGAATCTTTTAAAAAATACACCCCAGCTTTAACACTGATTGCAACCTGAATGCATTTAAAGGGCATGTCCAACCTTTAAACAAAACACTGGTCACTTGTAGTTAGAAAGTCCAATTCACAGGCCAATAAAAATTCCCATACAAAGCCCCATACACAGACAGTCCCATACACAGCCCCATAGAAAGGCCAATACAAAGCCCCATAGAAAGTCCCATAACACAGCCCATAGAAAGTCCCATACACAGCCCCACGACAGTCCCATACACGCCCATAGAAAGTCCATACACACCCCATAGAAAGTGCCAATACAAAGCCCCATAGAAAGTCCCATACACAGCACCCACAACAGTCCCCCTAACACAGCCCCATAAGCCAATACACAGCCCCATAGAAAGTCCCATACAACAGCCCCACTAGAAAGGCCAAACACAGCCCCATAGAAATTCCACAAACATACACAGCCCCATAGAAGATCCCATAACACAGCCTCATAGAAAGTCCCATACACACAATCCCATATGAAAGTCCCATACACAGCCCCATAGAAGGCCAATACCAGCCCCATAGAAAGTCCCTACACAGCCCCATAGAAAGCCAATACACAGCCCCATAAAGGCCAATCAAAGCCCCATAGAAAGCCAATACAAAGTCCCCATAGCCCAAGAAGTCCCATACACACCCGCCAAAACCAATACAAACCCCATAGAAAGTCCCATACCAGCCCCATAGAAAGTCCCTACGCATCCCCACAGATAGTCCCATACACAGCCCCACAAAGTCCATACACAGCCCCAGAAGGCCAATACACAGCCCATAGAAGGCCAATACACAGCCCATAGAAAGTCCCATAACACAGCCCATAGAAAGTCCCAATCACAGCCTCATCAGAAATCCCATACCGCCCCATAAAAGCCAATACACACCCATAGAAAGTCCCATACACAGCCCAATAGAAAGGCAATCACAGCCCCATAGAAAGTCCCATACACAGCCCCATAGAAGGTCCAATACACAGCCCCATAGAAAGTCCATACACAGCCCCATAGAAAGTCCCATACAAGCCTCATAAGAAAGTCCCATACACAGACCCCATAGAAAGTCCCATACACACGCCCATAGAAAAGGCCAATACACAGCCCCATAGAAAGTCCCATACACAGCCCATAGAAAGTCCCATAACACAGCCGCCATAGAAGTCCCACACGCCCCACAGAAAGTCCCATACCCAGACCCATAGAAAGTCCCATACACAGCCCAGAGCCTCACAGCCCATAGAAAGTCCCATACACAGCCCCATAAAGTCCCATACACAGCCCCATAGAAAGGTCCCATACACAGCCCCAAGACAGTCCCCAATACATCAGCCCCATAGAAAGTCCCATACACAGACCCTAGAAAGTCCCATACCAGACCCATGAAAGGCCAATACACAGCCCATAGAAGAGTCCCATACACAGCCCCATAGAAAAGTTCCAAACACAGCCCATAGAAGTCCATACACAAAACCCCATTGAAAGTCCCCAAACACAGCCCCATAGAAAGTCCCATACCAACCCCATAGAAAGTCCCAATACACAGCCCCTAGAAAGTCCCATACACAGTCCCATAGAAAGTCCAACACACACCCCATAGAAAGTCCCATACACAACCCCATTGAAAGTCCCATAACACACCCCATTGAAAGTCCAAACACACCCCATAGAAAGTCCCATACACAACCCCATAGAATCCATACACAGCCCATAGAAAGTCCCATACACAGTCCCTAGAAAGTCCCAACACAGCCCATAGAAAGTCCATACACAACCCCATAGAAAGTCCCATACACAGTCCCATAGAAATCCCAAACACAGCCCATAGAAAGTCCATCAACAAGTCCCATAGAAGTCCCAAACACGCCCCTAGAAAGCCATACACAACCCCATTGAAAGTCCCAACACAGCCCCATAGAAAGTCCCATACACAACCCCATAGAAAGTCCCATACACAGCCCCATAGAAAGTCCCCATACCCCGTCCCATAGAAAGTCCCATACACAGCCCCATAAGAAAGCCCATACACAGTCCCTAAAGTCCCAACACAGCCCCATAGAAAGTCCCATACACACCCCATTGAAAGTCCCAAACCCAGCCCCATAGAAAGTCCCATACACAACCCCATAGAAAGTCCCATACACAGCCCCATAGAAAGTCCCATACACCTCCCATAGAAAAGTCCCATACACAGCCCCATAGAAAGTCCCATACACAGTACCATAGAAGGCCAATACACAACCCCATAGAAAGTCCCATACACAGCCCCATAGAAAGTCCCAAACACAGCCCCATAGAAAGTCCCATACACAGCCCCACAGAAAGTCCATACACAGCCCCATAGAAAGTCCCATACACACCCCATAGAAAGTCCCATACACGCCCCATAGAAAGTCCAAACACACCCATAAAAGTCCCATACACAGCCCCTAGAAAGTCCCATACACAGCCCATAGAAAGTCCCATACACAGCCCCATAGAAAGTCCATACACAACCCCATAGAAAGTCCCATACCAGCCCCTAGAAAGTCCCATACACAGCCCCATAGAAAGTCCCATACACGCCCCATAGAAAGTCCCATACACAGCCCCATAGAAAGTCCCATACACAGCCCCATAGAAAGTCCCATACACAGTCCCATAGAAAGTCCCATACACAGCCCATAGAAGTCCCATACACAGCCCCCATAGAAAGTCCCATACACAGCCCCATAGAGTCCCCTACACAGCCCATAGAAAGTCCCATACACAGTACCATAGAAAGTCCCATACACAGCCCCATAGAAAGGCCAATACACAGCCCCATACACAGATGTGCCCTGTATGGGCTAGGACACAATATCGCGTTTTTTTGCGTGTTTGTGCATGCACTCGCGATTGTGCCCGTGATTTTTGCTGAAATGGAAATCGCGGGAATGCTAATCCCCGCAATTTCCTATGCGCATCGATTGCGCGTCCATTCGCGTTTTGGTAACGCACGCATTGACCATTTTTGGTGCGTTAATCCATGCGTTTTCCATAACGAAAAATGGCAAAATCGCATGTGCAAACCACGTGCAAACGCAAAACGCACAATAATCGCGCACACAATTGCGTGTGGATAACGCTCGAATTCTGTGTACGATTCCTGTGCGTTGCAGTGTAGCCTCAGCCTATACCTTTCTGTGCAGCCTGTTTGTTGAATCCTGTTACTTCTCGTTTTTTTTCCCTTTCACTTGCAGTCTGGGCTGATCTGAGTAAGCAGGACTATGCTCCTTCAAGCTTCCAGACCCAGAGTAAACTGAGGGGAGATTTTCAGGATGATTTTAAAGGTAAATTTCTTGGTTTATACTCAAGTATATACGATTAAGTTTCTAAAACTAAATAATATTAAGAATTATTGGTATTAAAGGGCATGTCCACCCCAAAACTAATCAATCCCCACAACTACTGGCCCCATCATGTAGTGTAGTTTAATCCTTACCTCAAATCCCAGCTCCATAAGGTTCTCTTGTAGTTCCCCCCCCCAAAGTCCCAAAAACTGCCCACCAGGAGGATAGCAGAGTCCATATAGGACTCTGCCTCCTACCTGGCCTCCGGAGAAGTTTGGCATGCGTACTGCAGCCCTTCTCCCCCTCCCCGCTCCCCTCCCTCCCTCCCCCTCCCTCTCAGGATTCCCTCCCCCTAGCGTAAAACCCTTTAGCTATATGATTCCCCTTGTCCCCCCAGCCCCAACCGCTCTATTTATATTCTTAAGCTCCCCAAACTTACATACCTTCCCTCTTTCCCCCGCCGAATGAACTCCCGCAGCCGCGTCCGTATTGGCTGCCCTCAGCCAATCACAGACGCGACTGCCTTTAATACATCTTCTTTTTGTGGGGATATGATCACTTTATTCAAATAAATTTAGGGGCCATACAGTAAACTCTCTGGTGCATTGTTCACTAATCAGTCATATCAGAGGACACGTGGACATCCTTTAAGGATAGAAGAAGTCAGGTTAGGAAGGGTTTCTTTACAGTGAGAACGGTGACACTGTAGAACTGTCTTGCAGCAGATATGGTAATGGCAAGTTCATTGAATAGCTTTAATAGTGGGCTAGATAAGTTTCTAAAACTAAATAATATTGAGAATTACTGGTATTAATACATATACGGTAGTTCTGGTTTGGTACAGGGATACTATAATATTGAGAATTACTGGTATTAAAGGGTATGTCCACCCTTCTGAAAATTATTTTACCAACATTCTGTATGTCCCCCCAGCCCCAACCGCTATGTTAGTAATATCAGAAATGCCCAGAACTTTACTTACCTTCCCTCTTTCCTCCACCGCGCGCAGGCTCTCTGCTTGCGAGAAAATGCAAGCAGAGGTGCGCGGACCAGCAGTCGCTTCTGTGATTGGCTGAGCGCGCAGCCAATAACGGACGCGGCTGCCGGGAGTTCAGTGCGGCGAGGCAAGAGGAAGGTAAGTATGTTTTGGGCATTTATGATATTACTAATAGAGCGTTGGGGCTGGGGGACAGGGGGAATGTTTGGTAAAAAGGTGTTTTATGGTAGGGGGAGGAATCCTAATCGGAGGAGAGGAGGGAGAGGGAAGAGGGGCTGCAGTACGCATGCCAAACTTCTCCCGGAGGCCAGGCCACCTCTGGTGGGCAGTTTTTGGGACTTTGGGGGACTAACGGACAACCATATGGAGCGGGGGAGGGAGGTAAGGATTAAACTACACTACACAATGGGCCAGTAGTGTGGGGGATTATAGTTTTGGGGGTGGACATGCCCTTAATATAATCCTGTAGTTCTGGTTGGTACAGGGATACTATATAATATTGAGAATTACTGGTATTAATACATATCTGTAGTTCTGGTTGGTACGGGGATACTATATAATATTGAGATTACTGGTATTAATACATATACTGTAGTTCTGGTTGGTACTGGGATACTAATATATATTTAGAATTACTGGTATTAATACTATACTGTAGTTCTGGTTGGTACGGGATACTATATAATATTGAGAATTACTGGTATTAATACATATACTGTAGTTCTGGTTGGTACAGGGATACTATATAATATTGAGAATTACTGGTATTAATACATATACTGTAGTTCTGGTTGTACGGGGATACCAATAATATTGAGAATTACTGGTATTAATACATTTACTGTAGTTCTGGTTGGTACAGGGATAATTTCTGATTGCCATTTGGAGTCAGGAAGGAATCCCCCCCTCCCCCCTTTTTAGCTGTTTTTTTTTTCTTGCCTTCCTCGGATCAACTGTTAGGTAGGTTAAGAGGAGGGTTAAACCAAGGATGTGGAGTTTGTAACAGGTAATTTTGAGGTGCACTCCCCTATCTCCGTGCCACAAAACGGTAAGGTTATAAACAAAAATACTGAAAGGGAGGCACACTCCCAAAGTGCTTTACAGCATAACTTATTTATTCAGTGCTGAACAAAGTCTAAAATACAACACAACATTTCGTGGGGTTTTTTCCCTGGGGTTTTTCCTCCTTCCTCAGGTGTAACACTTTTGGAGTGTGCCTCCCTTTCAGTATTTTTGTTTAAAGAGGAGGGTGTAAAGGTTGGACTAAATTTACCTCAATTACTATGTTACTATGTTATTTGCCTTAGAAAACCAAAAAACATGTTTTATTACATAATTATAACTTCAACTTTCCCTTTACACCATAAATGTTATTTCATGTAAAGGAATAAACACCAATGAGCTTTTTTAACAACAGATGCATATGTTTTCCTGTGAAATTATTCTTCAATAATCAATCTGATGTTAGCCTGTTGCTAGTCTACTGCAATAAGATACTGTCTGATTGGTTACTGCAGAATTTGTATTGCGTGCTTAAAACCATTCAACATTCATTGATGTTGTCTATTTCTGTTTCCCATGGTCAACAGCAGCTGGGGATATATGGCCCATTCTGGGGATGGTGGGTAATAACTCATTGTCTCCTGTGTTGACTGTTTGGCACCATTCACAACAGTGTCCATCCCTACATCAATCAGACATTAAGTAGTATAATAGGTGCTGATCTCACTCTCTTTTATTTTAACTGAATTACCCAGGTGCAAGCCCCCCATTAGGAGTCATTGTCAATATATAGCTACTTTTAGAGACTTTTGGGGATATATTTATAAAGGTTCATTATCAGAAAAGTCCAATAACGAACCTTTATATTGAAAAGTGAAATTTACAAGTCATGGAGCGATACCAAGGTATCGGAATTTTGGAGGGTTTCAACTTTTCGCCTGCAGTGGCGATTTGTGCCACAGCCAAACTCTACACTACTAGTGGTAAATTTTATGATTGCGATAAAGTTTCATTATCGGACATTGCTGGAGGGGGTACTGGTGAGATTGGATTGGTGGTGAAGTGACGGGGAGCAGTTCCTAGAAGACCATGTAATAACCACTGTAAATTAGAAGATTAATAGTCTACTGTTGTCCAACAGGCAATAAATGAATTACTGGCCCCAGCTGGGATTCTGTTAATGTTAGGAGGCCCCACAGAATAAACTGAACATATAAACATAAATAAACACTCATTGTTTCCCAACATCAATTGAACAGTACTGGCCTAAGAGAATATTTAAAGGAGCTCAGTGATGAAAGGAAGCAGATGCTCAGGACTTGTGAATGGGAAAGTGGTCCAGAACCTCTCAGAGAACATCTGTTTTTTTGTAAAATATTACACTAAGCTGTTAAAATGTATCACCAAGCAGCCGGCACTGATACATAGATATTTTGGGTTAAAAAAAAGAGAAAAGTCCATCAACTCTCCATGCAAAACCCAGGACCTCCAACCCAACCAAAACTACATATTTCTGCACCCACCTGGACCATGCACAGAACCGAACAATGACACAATCAACCACACATGGGCACGGTCATCAGCTGTAGTCCTGATATATTGACCGGCCAAGAAGATATTTAAGCCTCCATTGTATGGAGTACTTTAGGCAGAGAATTCTACAACCTTACTGCCCTCACACTGAAGAACCAATTGTGTTGGTTAAAGGACAACTCCACCCTCATAATAACATATTTTAGAAAGAATGGCCTCTTTAAAATATATTGATATATCCTACTTTGTCCTCTGAATTCATTACTGTATGCCTGCTATACTTCTGGATGCCTCATGGAAACTGAGCAATTTAGAAACCTGTACTGAGCCTGAACATGCTCAGAAGAGGCAGCTAGGTGATTAACATTCAGTCATTGGCTGTGATGACAATTGTCAAATCACCTCAGGGAAGACACATATTTCTCATATCAATTTAGTTGCTTTTTTGTATCCTTACCCAAACGGCACAGTACTGTATTAGTATTAATTATGCTGAAAACAATACCACACATTGTGAAAAAGGAATTAAATATTTCAATCTTCTCTCTGTTACCACCACCAGTGTTCCAATCTCCAAATGTAAGGGGGCTACTACCTCGTGTTGCTTTTTAATCATTAAAAAAAAAACAAATTGGTGTTTGTCTTCATTTTCTTGGCAATAACATTTTCATGTTCAGATGTTACTTTTGCATGATCTGCTTGTCTCCTTATACCTGATAAAGGTGACCCGGTTTACTTATGTGCCCTGAATGTACACTTCTGTGCACAGATGGGCAGACTTTAGCCTGATCTTCCCTTCAACAGATAAACCAATCTTTAAACTGACTGGTGGTCTGACTCCTAGTCCTAAAGTTACCACTGTGCTATTTTTGCCTGACCAATAATAAGCATCACACAGGATTTACCAACAGAACCAATCTCCCAAGCAACTGCCTCAGAATTTTCTGACTTGCGGTCTTGTGTTTTTCTATTGTCACTAAACATTATCCACTATATATACTGTACTGCTTTATCTCTATTTGAACTTTTCTTTGGCTGTGTTACCTTGTGTTCACCCAACAGATTTCCCCTCGGTTTCTCCTATCCTAATATTTAGATTGTAGTGTAGGGTCATGACTCTGCTCTATAAAACACATTTAAAGGTCTAAAGGTTTCTAGTTTCTAATCTGCAGGTCATAGCCAGAGGCTACCAGGCTTTGTTTTCCCATGGAAATAAGCATTGTGCATTGTCAAAGATGTAATACAGGGAGCTTTCTACATAGAGACCAGATTGGCTTTAGGCTCCAAACCTGCCTCTGTCAGTGGAAATGTACAGTGTAGGATGACCACCATAAGGCAAGGAGATGTGTTCCAGGAACAAAACAAATAATGTGGTGTAACCAAGTAACCAACAAAAGCAGTTAAATTTCAGTTCCCAGTAAACGCCATGGCTCTTCAGCATAATCATGCATGGTGTAGATAGATAAGACTGTTAAATATTGCTTTGCGCTAGTTTTACTAGTATGAGTTGTTATTTTGTGCATATTTGATGTGCAGGAGTGTTGACTGGACTTACCCCTAACTGTACATAACTCATACTGGGTAAAATTCATAGAGCGATGTGTCTATTCCAGGTCCAGTCTCTCTACATTACACGTCCACAATCCCCACCATAGTGAACTGGCCCACTCACCATATCTGCACATTGCTATATAGACAGGGGCATTACTACCAGGAGCAGGGTAGTACCAGGTCACTATGACAAATATAGCCTCCTTTCCAGAAACCCTCTGTGGATGAAGCACGGATAGGGGCCCCATTATAGTTTTTCTGGGGGCCCCAGTCATTTCTAGTTACACCACTGAATATAGAGGCCATGGGTGCCTAACCTTATAAACCGTCTCTGTGCTAGTAGATTTATATTGTAAATATAAACATAACATACTTCTTAAGTAAGATCATTAAAGTGGTAGACTTTTCTATATCAATGAACTAGCAGAATGAAGTATTTGAAGTATTGAAGTATGAAGTATTTATTTAGAGGTGTGTACTGTCCATATGAATATAACACATTATTTCACAATACAATTCCTTTTCTTTGGGATAAAACAAAAAGCAAATAAGAATAATCCATTCCTTGTATTCCTTGTTAATGTTCTATCCACTTAATTTATAAGCTGATGGGGCCTCCTGGAACCTGACATTCTGGTTTCAAACCAGATGGGTTGCACCTTAAGGGCAAAACATTCCTTAGATGATACCATCGCTTCATTAAGCCATTAAAGAACATACATTCCTGATGTTCCTGAAGACTGATTGCAAGATCTGTGTGATTATTGTACTTACTGATTCTTCTGGAATGTGGAGGAGTGAAAGCTGGAAAAAGTAGCTGACCATTTAATAACTTGCCAGCTGGCATTTTCCCTGTGGCTTTACTGTATACCTCCCTGTCCATACTGCTCCTTCCTTGGGATCTCTGTTCCCTGCAATTAAATAATACCAGTAATAGTAATTTGCAAGCTACATTACATTTAAACAAAATGGTTTGCAAGCAAGATACCTAAGAATTTGCAAATATAATAAAATCTAATTAGCATTTTGGGTAAATGCTCTTAAAAGGCTACTACGGGTGTTTGCTGATCATTTTGTCATTGTTGTTATGAAATCAAACCTTGCACAATGTGAATTCATTTAAATTAAAGACGTGACCTTTGGTCTGTCCCCAGAAACTAAAAACTCTTTAGATAATCACAAATCAATTCATTCACGTTGGATTATTTCTCTTACATGGTGTTAAATTAAGGTTTCAGCTGCATTTTCTATGGAAGACCCAATGAAGGCTGAGAAGCACTATACTGCCCTAATGGTCAATTGCTGTCTAATGGTTTAGCAAACATTGCCTCCTGGCTTGGCCTATGCTCTGTCTATCTGCTTTGAACTTCACTGCCTACCATTAGCTAAGACCTATTTAACCTTCTTTCTGTCTTCTACTCCCCAGTCTCTGGCAATGCGCACTGTTATATATATATATGGTAAGTTTTCTTCTGTTTTTGGATTTACAGATCTCAGGAAAAACCCAAAGATCCGAAAAAGGAGCATAATTTTGGGACTTCGGACCGCATTTCCAATGATTATTGAATGTACAAGGTTATTTTCAGTAATCCTCAAATCTAAACTCTAACGTTCGATAACCCTCAAAAATACGATCCGAAACTACTTTCGAGTTTCTGATCCTATTTTGAAGGATTAACGAATATTCGAGGCAATATGCGAGAATAACCGTAAATAACCTTGTAAATAGGAAATGTGTTCTGAAGTCCCGAAATCCGAACAATCCGCATGGTATCGGATGGAACCTTTTGCTTTCTGAACCAAGGGGCTCCGTGTCAGATCTCTACTTGTATTTGGTTTAGATTTATTTAAGTGTTTTCTACCTTCAGTTCTCCTGCGCAATGTAAGTGTTATATGGGCTGTTGTTAAACACAATAGTGGGGGTTTGCTCAGTATGTTAGTATCTGCAGTTATTTTAGCAGATTATATTGTGATAACTTAGTTACATAAGGTGGTTGCAGTATGTGTAGGCAATTTGCTTACCTTTCCGTCATAGTGCTTGTTACCTTCCACCTACACACAATCACCTTCCACCTACACACACAGTTCCCCTTAACCTTTCTATTTCACATCATATTTTCACCCCCTTTGCCAGAAACTAGTAATGAAAACCCCCCAGATGAGGAGGTGAGATGAACAATGACATAACATTATGTCTCATATCTTCTTGCTGAGAAAACAGGTTCTAGTAAACGCTCAGGTCAAATGTTGCTGCTCAGTGAGACACAGCGGGAATTCTAATATCTTCTCATGGTGGGAAAGTTGTCAGTACTACCCTCTGGGGAAGGATTATGGGGTCTGTCATTATCGCTTATGGGTTATGGAAAAGAATCATTGAACTAAAGAGAGCAGAGAAACATACACCTGTCTGTCTCCTGCGGCATGTTCAAGAATTACCTGCAAGAACAAGTGTTACCAGGAGTTTATTAAGAAAATGGTTCCCTTTGTCTTATGTGTTCATGTGTCAAAGTACATATTGTATACTGTACTCAACCAAGAAAAAACAGTAACCCATTTAGATATGGAAAGGTTTACCGGTAAGTAACTGTACAAGTTTGCCAAGCAACATGTTTGTATTTTGGTGCCAAGTATTATAACTGCTGTAAGGGGGGCACATAAATACAACTTATCCCAGTTTGGATACTGCACCAAGAAATACACTTAACCCTCCAACTAAACATTACAGGGACAAGCACAATATATACATATATATTTATATAAAGGGAACCCATATATATAGACATATTATGAGATTATCTGATAATACATTCATTTGTGGTGATAGTCAATTGGCAGATTAAATCACCATGTGCATGGCCAGCAAAATATTTTTACTAGAAAAATGTGTCACTGCTCCAGTCACCAAACATACTTATAGAGTCTGTTTTATTTATTTTTACAGGTAGTAAACTGTTTACAGAAACTGTGGTCTCCATACAATTGCCCCCTATTTAAAATAGCTCTCTCATACCTTTCAAACAAGATGACTACCTCTCTAGCTACCTCTCTTAAAGGGGAAGTTCAGTGCAAATAGATTAACGTTTTAGAAAAAAGAGCAGTGTTTTCCCATCCTAGGGCCATAGTTATAAAGGCACGGTATCGCTTTTTAGCCGTGCCTTTAACGATTGGTAAAACGATCGTTAATCCAATTGTTAATTTCCGGTCGGTTTAACGATCGTTAATTTAAGACCACTATAGTAGATTTACAATATGATCGTAAATTAACGATTGTAAATCTACGAAAACAAAATTGTAGATTTACGACCCCTATAGAATACCTTTGCGGTAGTTTACTACCGCATGGTATTCTATGACCGAACGTTTGTTAATTAACGAATGTTCGGTAATTAACAAACATTCAGTTGTAAATGTATGATCGCCACCATGCATTTGCGATCGTACTTTAACTAACCCATGGTATTGCTAAAAAGCAATATTGTGGGATTATAAATATGGCCCCTAATGACCTTAGCCTACCCATTTTGTGTGTTTATAAATAAATGCTTCTGAAATTCTCACTTCCTGAAACTTTTAATAGGGACCGTTATGGTCTTGCCCTTGACCCAGCACCTCGGTTGATTCACTTGCTCAGTAGAGATCTGAGCATGTTTGACTCATCCAACAGCCAATCAGTAGAAATTACTGTTTGGAACATTTCAAGGTGTGTGCATTCTGGGAAGAAGAAGGACCGTTACAGAACACTCCAACTTCAACTTAAGTATATTTACAAGCAGCTTTATGGTAGTGCTGTAGGCCTTGGAGATGCTGTAAAATTGTTCTATTTTTCTAATTTTATTGGTGCTGGGGTAAGTGACTAAGGACACGGCCACACTGCAACGTAATCGCAATCGATTTTCTTTTATTATCGATATTCTTTTGGTGCTGATGGCCGACAAAATCAGAAAATCCAAAATTGGACCAAGAAATCTGAAATGTTCAATTAAAATTAAGAAAAAATAGCAATGGTGACTTACTGTACAAGACTCTGGGACCTGGGAAATGGTCTGGGGAACACGTAAAAATACCCAGAAATTGAAATAAAATAACTTTCCCTACGCACGCTTCTTTTCAAGCTTCCAAATTTCACATTTGATTATTATACCATATTCGGAATCAAGGATTCATGATTTGGTAAACCTCCCATATACAGAATCGAGGGTTGACAAATACTGTTTTTTTCCCATATACAGAATCGAGGGTTGACAAATACTGTTTTTTTCCCATATACAGAATCGAGGGTTCACGAATTCAGAACCAAGGGTTTTTTTCATTTGATATTTCTCAAAGACAACCTTGTATATTCCATATGTTTTTGTATATTCCCGTATATACGATAAATTCTGAAAATCAAATTTCGATTGCAAAAATCCTCGATCCTTTCCACTAATTCAATAAATTCCAAAAATCGATTCCCAAATTCAGACATCCTCAATAATTTGTTTCATAATTAACGAAAAAAAGTTCGGTCAGTTCAAAAAATCTACAATCTGTAAAGTCTGAGTTTGTTCGGACTGTGAAATCCGATTTGATTCCGGGTTCAAATTCCGAGTTCAAATCTATCTCTAGTGCTGAGGTAAATTATTTAGAGTTATGGTATGTGGTAGAAACTATCCATTTATACACCACATTTTTGGGTACTGTAGGTAAGAAACAAATAGTGTATATTATAGAAAGGGTATTTCTACTGGAGAAATAGAATTTGGGGTTTCTGTTTAATTGGGTAAAGGAGCTATGTCTTACCTTGCATTCTACAGTAAAACCTGCAGGAGGTTTTGTAGGGAAGGAACTCGTGTTCCTCGGCTGTTCTTCTAATAGGTCCTGACGGAGTTTGTACTGAATGCGCATACAATACAAACTCCGTTAAAACCTTTATGCAGCAGAGTCACTGGCCCCTCAAGTATCTGTCATCAACCTCACACAAAAAGCTAGAATGTTTTTCATGCCCCCTTTTAACTTAAAGGGCATGTCCATCCCAAACTAAAATTTATCCAACTAATGGCCCCAATGTGTAGTTTAAAAAAAATCCTTACCTTACACCTCTACTATTTATGGTTCTCCTGGAGTGCTTGTCCAAAGTTCAGGAAACTGAACAGTAGGAGGTGTCTTCCTGCCTAAAGGTTTCTGCCTCCTCCTTGTCCTCTAATAGGACAGCAGCAAGTGCAGGGGAGCCCTTTCCCCTCCCCTCCCTCCTACCATCCATGGCTTGCCATCTACCTAGCGTTTAATCCTTTTCCTGTAGTGTAGGGCATCCCTATCTGCCCCATACTGCAGTGCTATTGTTTTTTAAAAAGTTTTAGAACGCTACTTACAGCCCTTCATTCCCACGGCGCTCTCCATTGGGGTTGGCCACGGGTGCCCTACATTATATATAAAAAAAATTTAATAGGGTTAAAAATAATTCTCTCTCTATTTCAGTTTGCCAGGATCTCCTAGCCAGCGTAAAGCTGGGTACACTCAGGGTCCATTCCGTTGGATCCAAATGTAATCGGCCCTTTATCATTAAAATGTGTAGTGCAGAAATATGCTCTCCCAAGGCTGGCGAACATTCACCATCACACATCTGTAAATATAATTTTTTTTATTTAATATACTTATGGGCTGCACATTCTTCCTTTGTAAGAGTGTAAAATTATTTATTATAGCCCAGTACAAGCAGATCAATATTTTAGCCGACCAACTGACCACCACAACATTTTAGTTGATCCGGTTGAAATATGCTCTGAATTTTCAGCCAGATCAGTTGAAAGTTCAATCAGACATGTTGGTAAATTCCAATCAGATGTCCGGTGTTCAATAGGCTGTACAATCAGAAATGATATGGATATGAAATTGTACCGTGTGTACCAGGCCTAAGTTATTGTCAGACAGAAGCAATTTGCACAAGAAGTTAGAGAAAAATAATCATGATGAATTGTGGACCCTGAAACCACATCATTTTCTGTTGCTTTTCTTGTGAACTAAACAAAGGCATAAATAGTAAAATAGTTGCCAAGTTTTTGCCTTGTATATTTCTACAAGAATATTCTCGATCATTTAGTCACCAGTGGGTATTGATTCATCGCTCAAATAAATGCAAATTTTTACATTAGATCCATATGTTTTAAACCATTTAGATGGAAAGATCTAATAGTCCCTGAAAAGAACAGAATGTATAGTATAGTATAGTATAGTATAGTATTGGAGGTTGAATAAAGACATACGTCCATCCAGTCCAACCCATCTAGCAATATCCTCATTTCCTGCCTAACTGTTGATCCAGAGGAAGGCAAAAAACCCCCACCAAATTTATGAAGGGGGAAAAAATTCCTTCCTGACTCCAAGTGGCAATCGGAAATTTCCCTGGATCAACTCTACTTTATGTATCAATACCAGTAACTTGCAACATTCCTTGTTTGCAGAAACTCATCCAGCTTTTTTTTGAAACTGACCAATGAACCTGCCATTACAACGTCCACTGGAAGACAGTTCCACAGCCTTACCGTTCTCACAGTGAAAAACCCTTTCCGAGCTTGAAGCCTAAACCTTTTTTCTTCAAGTCTTAAGGGATGTCCTCGTGTCCTTTGACATGTTCTCTTGGTGAACAATGCCCCAGATAGTTTATTGTATGGCCCGTTAATGTATTTATACACAGTAATCATTTCCCCACGCAAGCGCCTTTTCTCCAGCGTACATAAATGTAACTTTTCCAGTCTCTCTTCATATTCAAGCTCCCCCAATCCCCTTATTAATTTAGTTGCCCTTCTCTGAACCCTTTCCATTTCAAGATGTCCTTTTTGTACACAGGATTCCAAAATTGCACTGCATATTCCAAATGAGGCCTACCATGCTTTGTAAAGAGGGAGAATTACATTTTCCTCCCTTGAATCCATACCTCGCTTTACAAAGACAATACCATGCTGGCCTGGCTGTTGCCGCCTGGCACTGCTTGCTACCTTTAAGTTTGTTATCCACCAAAACTCCAAGATCCCTTTCAACAGGGATTCACTTAACACAGAGCCATTTATTGTATAAGTAGCACAAGTATTTTTAAGTCCAAAATGCACACCTTACATTTATCAACATTGAATTTCATCTGCCACTTAGCAGCCCAATGTGATAATCTATCTAGATCCCCTTGCACGATTGCACATCCTCTGAAGTTTTTAATGGGACAAAGTTTTGTGTCGTCAGCAAACACAGAAAACCTTGCTGACAATACCCACTTCCAAATCATTAATAAATAGATTAAATAGAAGCGGCCCAACACAGAACCCTGTGGCACCCCACTTAGCACTTTAGTCCATAATGATGAAGCCCCATTAACAACTACTCTCTGCATCCTATTCTTTAACCAATTTTCTATCCATGTACAAATGTGACTCCCAGCACCAACAGACCTTAGCTTATTCATTAGTCGCCTATGGGGACTGTATCAAAAGCCTTTGCAAAATCCAGTAAACTACATCTATGCTTATACCAGAGTCTAAATTTCTACTTACTTTCCTCATAAAAGCCAAGCAAGTTAGTTTGACAAGATCTATTCCTCCTAAATCCATGCTGGTTACTACTATAATGTCAGTCCTTGAAACATACTCTAGAACATGATCCCATTAAAACTTTCCAGGATCTTCCCCACCACTGAAGTTAAACTTACACCTGTAATTACCCGGCTGTGAACGACTACCCTTTTTGAATATTGGAATAACATCGCCTTTTTCCAATCCAGAGGCACACCACCGGACATGAGGGAATCAGCAAAAATTAGAAACAATGGCCTAGATAAAACTGAACTTAGCTCCCTAAGTACCCTGGAGATTTTATCCGGTCCAGAGATTACTATATTAACCTATTTAGTTCTTTCTGTACCATATCCTCGTTAACCAAAGTGAACTTGAATCTTGTATACCTTATTGCTACTATACTCTATGATATCTGTACTTGGATCTTCTATAGTGTATACAGAGGAAAAAAAATTATTCAAGACATTTGCTTTATCGCCATCCTCCGTAACTAACTTATCCCCATTAATTAATGGTGCCACATTCTCAGTCCTCATCTTCTTACTATTAATTACTTAAAAAAATGTTTAGGCTTAGTGATGCTTTCTTCAGCTATCCTAACTTCATTATTAATTTTAGCTAGTTTGATTGCTTTCTTACACTCCTTGTTACAGTTTTTATACTCCCTAAAGCCCTTTCCGTTCCCTCGGCCTTAAAGGTTTTAAATGCCTTTTTCTTCCTTACCATTTGCCTCTTTACATCAGAATTCAGCCACATGGGCGCGGATTTATTTTTTTTACATTTATTTCCCAAGGGTATAAATTTAGATGTGAACTGGCTTAAAATCCCCTTGAACACAGTCCACTTCTGTTCAGTACCTTTACCTGATAATACATTATCCCAGTTGACATTCTGAAGAGCTGCTTTTAACCTGGGAAAATTGCTTTCCTGAAATTAAATGTCTTTGTTAACCCAGCACACTTTCCTTTCGATACAAAGTCCAAATGCCACTATTTCATGGTCACTATCCCTAAGCCTCCAGTTACCTTTATATCTATAATGCGCTCCACAATGTTAGATATTACCAGATCCAACAGAGCTCCTTTTCTAGTAGGAACCTCAACCACCTGTGAGAGAAAATTATCCTGCAGCAAATTCAGGAACTCATCGCCTTTTTCTGTGATGGCAGTTCCACCACACCAATCATGTCAGGGTAATTGAAGTCCCCCATAATGAGCACACTCCCCAAACTTGCAGCCCTTGCCAACTGCATATGAAGTTGACTCACCTCCTCTCTGCTAGCATTTGGCGCTTTAGCAGACACCAACAATGACATTACCCCTTTCCGTTGCCTAATTCCACCCATATTGCCTCCACTTTACATCCATATCACCAGTTTATCTCTTCTTTAAATTTGGCTTCATTCTTTTTTAACATATACACATACTCCTCCCCTTTCCTTTTTTTTCTGTCCTGCCTAAACAAGGCATATCCTTCTATATTTACAGCCCAGTCGTGAGAACTGTTCAACCACGTTTCTGCTATACCTATTACATCATACTTTTCATTCAATGCCATCATTTCCAATTCACCCATTTTGTCAGCCAGGCTTCTCGCATTTGCAAACATACATTTTAGATTATGATCCTGTAATTTATTCGTACACTTTGATACACATTCCTCCCTATCCCCTATGCTAGCCCCACCCCCCTTTCCACCCACCACTGGCCTATCTACACCCTGCTTTCCTCCGGACAATCTATCCCAGTGAGACTGCTAATACCCTCCCCCCCCAAACCTAGTTTAAAATCTCCTCAACCCTCTAGCCATCTTCTCCCCTAAAACAGCTGCACCACCATCAGTGAGGTGCAACCCATCCCTACTAAAGAGCCTGTAGCCGACAGCAAAGTCTGCCCAGTTCTCAATAACCCAAACCCTTCTTCCTTACACCACTCTCTTAGCCACGCATTAATGCTCCTAAGCTCCCGCTGTCTCCCTGGCTTAGCACGTGGCCTGCGGTAGTATTTCTGAAAACACTACCCTGGAGGTCCTTGCTTTTATCTTGGCCCCTAGTTCTCGGAAATCATGTTTAAGGACCTCACCTCCACTCTAACTTTGTCATTGGCACCAATGTGAACCAAGACCGCGGGTCACACCCGGCCCCCCCACCCAATAATCTGTCTACACGATCCACCACATGCCGAACCCTAGCACCAGGCAGGCAACACACAGTTCGGCATGTAGGGTTTGGCGGCAGATTACCCTATCTACCTTCCTTATAATGGAGTCCCCTACCACTACCACCTGCCTTGCATTCCTGACCTTCGTTCCTCCTCCCTTGTATCAGAGATGGCAGTCCCCTGGGTGCTCAAGGGACTAGCCCCCTCCATACATGCTAATTCCGAGGTGTCCTCCTCCACTTCATTACCTAAGGCGGCAAATCTGTTGGGATGGACAATCTGGGAAGAAGCCCCCCTACTCTTCCGTCCCCCACTTCCCCTAGTAACCCTAACAAAACTACCTCCTTCTCATCCTTTCTTGTCCCTCTTCCACCCACCTCTATACTGGCCCCAGCCAGTGCCTGCTGACCCCCCAGTTCTTGCCAATCCCCGCAATGCTGCAAGCTGCCCCCTTAGACTCTCCACCTCAGCTTCCAAACGGGCAACCCACTCACACCTGACACAGACATAGGTTCCTCGGAACGTCTGCTCCAGGTTCCTATACATGTGGCACGATGCAAATTGCATGATACTGACAAAAACTGTCCCTTCTAATACACCACACAACACAGTGACGCACAAACCTTGTTTAATTGCCTTCTTGTTTCAATGTCCTTCTTTTTTTATGTCCTTGAGAGCAAGGTCCTTAAGAGAAAGGGCCACTCACAAGTTCGTTACACTCACAGGAAACTTCCTTTTGTTAGGTCCAACCACAGGCCCAACACTGTGAATCCTATTTAACTAATAGGCCCCAACCCCCACACCAATTAGTGCAAGAGCCAGAAAGAGAGGGAAAAAAAAAAAAAAAAAAAAACACTTATTAACCCTTTTACAGCCTGTTTGTGATTAAACAGGTACAATACTAGAATATAGAAGTCCAGCACACCCTTTAACGGAAGAAGAAAGATTAGTCTGCTTACTGCACACTCAATCCTGCACACAGTTTTTAACAGTACAAACAATCCTTATATTCAAACTGTCAAACAATCCTTATTTTCAAACTTTCACACACCACCATACAACCATCAAAATGATTAAGTGTCTTCTTTTTTTATGTCCTTGAGAGCAAGGTCCTTAAGAGAAAGGGCCACTCACAAGTTCGTTACACTCACAGGAAACTTCCTTTTGTTAGGTCCAAACACAGCCCAACACTGTGAATCCTATTTAACTAATAGGCCCAAACCCCACACCAATTAGTGCAAGAGCCAGAAAGAGAGGGAAAAAAAAAAAAAAAAACAAACACTTATTACCCTTTTACAGCTGTTTGTGATTACAACAGGTACAATACTAGAATATAGAAGTCCAGCACACCCTTTAACTGGAAGAAGAAAGATTAGTCTGCTTATGCCACACTCAATCCTGCACACAGTTTTTAACAGAACAAACAATCCTATATTCAAACTGTCAAACAATCCTTATTTTCAAACTTTCACACACACCATACAACCATCAAATGATTAAGTGTCCTTCTTTTTTATGTCCTGAGAGCAAGGTCCTTAAGAGAAAGGGCCACTCACAAGTCGTTTACACTTCACAGGAAACTTCCTTTTGTTAGGTCCAAATGTATGTCTCACCTAATAAATTGAGCAAGATTCAAGCATGGAAAGATAGTGACAGGACAGTAACTAAAAGCAACAGAATAACAGACTTATCCAGACCCCCTACATGAGGCTACAAAGATAATGCTTAACAGAGGGTCATAAATCATGGCTAACTTTCACCTGTCACCCTTTAGTAGAAAGGAAAGCTATGGTCTTGCTTTTGTATAAAGCAAGAAGGATGCTTGTCAGGATACATGGTGGTTAAGAGATTATCGTTCCTGCTTCTATTTATCCCCTGCTTATTGATAACACCTTGCATGTTATTAATGTCCACCACTCAATGGTCAGTTTTTTAGATGGTCCAGAATGCCATCAATCATGCAGAAGTTCCTCTCTGCTGCAGTAGAAGATCTGGAATGTACAGGCTTAGGCTTGGTGCACACCAGCAGATATTTTCGGCCGACCAACCAATTCACTGCACTTTCGGTCGGTCGGCCGAAAATATTTGCCGGTGTGGGGCGGCGGGCCGCGACCGACCTCGATTGTTCGTTCGTCTGGATCAGACGAACAAACGATCTGATATATTGTTAAAATTCCAATCAATTGTTCCAATCGTTCGCACTTTCGCCCAAGGCCGAATTTGCCGTGTCCGACAGACATTTGTCCCAGCTGAGCGCTCGCTCATGGCGAGTGCTCCGTCAGGACAAATAGTCCCTTCCTGTGTACCAAGCTTTACACTGCAGGGAGAGGGATAGTTCAGACTTTCAGAAGGTACGGGTGACACCCAATATACTTAAAGCAAATAACATTTTAGCTCCATAACTTATTGTATGTATATGTTTATTTATATAGCGCCACTAGGGGACGCAGCGCTGTACAATATAGAATACAAAAAGTCATACAAGGTGGACAGTAAATAAATACATAAATATATAAATAAGTATGAGCATCACTAAATATACAAGTGATTAAAACATGTAACATGAGGAAAGAGGTCCCTGCCCCTTAGAGCTTACAATCTACTTAGATGGGTAACATTCAGATACATAGGAAAGGGTGGAAGTGCTAAAGTAATATCTGGTGCAGTGTCAACAGTCCTATGTAGTGCTGTGCTCGGAGAGATAGGATGAGAGGTTAGATATAAACTTATTTATTGAGGTTTCTTGATAAAGAGAGAGAGGAATAGAATTCCAGAGGATGGGAGCCAAAAGAGAAAAAGGTTTAAGGCGAGAGGAGGCAGAGGGGTTCTATATAAGAGATGGTTCTGTGATGAGCGGAGGGTACGGGCAGGGACTTATGGGGACACGAGAAGAAATATAAGATGGAGCAGAAGATCGAAGGGATTTAAATGTTAAGAAAAGGATTGTAGATAATACATTGTTTAATGGGGAGCCAGGTAGATGTGCGGCAGAGAGGAGATTTAATATCCCGATTGTTAGAGAGCGAGACAATGCGTGAGGCAGAGTTAAAGTGTCACTATACTCACTGAAACAACTTTACATTTTCTGAAACTACAATTTGAGACAAATAAATTGATGGTATTCACATATTTATCTGTGCTTGCTTTGTCATTGAATTATTAATGTTTAGTGAGTAGTCCTAATTCCCCCCACCTTCCCTTACTCACTGCCTCCTTGTGGTGTCTACGACACTTGTGTTCCACACAGCCCCACCATGGACACTGCTCTGCTTACACATATCCCCCTCCCTGCTGTCTTTTCTCTGCTGATTCTCTTAAATGTTGCAGAAAGTGTGCTGGCAGGCAGGCAAAGAGGTCAAGCTTGGGTCACATATTATAATTTCTGCTTCTGGAGTGACAGGTCTTTCCCTGTAATTGCTGTGATTAAAATGATGATTTCTCAGGATCTACAGCCCAGATTTAAAACCTGAAAAAGGTTTTTGAGAAGTGGAATATTGCTGTATCTAAATTAGAGAACCATCGTTTTACTTGTCTCAAATTGCAGTTTCAGAAAATGTAAAGTTGTTTCAGTGAGTAGAGTGACCCTTTAATGTGACTGGAAATGGAGAGAGAGGAGTCAATAATAAATTTTACTTCTTCATTCAGTGATGCTTTCCCATTCTCTTTGCCATTTCCATGGCCATAAAATAATGACTTCCATGGTTACTTTACAGCCATGCCTCTTTACCAGCTGGTATAAACCCATGGAATATTTATATCAGTATATCTCAATACAAGGACACTATTGCAAAATACTGATCATTATTGGTAGTTTACAAAGACAAAAAAGGTGCAAAATCTGCAATGCCGTACCTTCACCAGCATTGTAAACTACTCACTATGTGGTATCTGTATTATACAACAGTGTTTGTATTTTGCACTGAAGTTGTAAAATATGGACTCCGGTGCAAAAACAGTATCATGGGAGATGGGTATTGCGTTGTTTACCGAACATGGTAAGACATGACATGTGATTTAAAAGAATGTGTCTAATATGTTGATGGCATTCCTAGATTTACATACTGTTTGCCTTGTTTTACTTAATGATTTACTTTATAGACAGTGTACGCCTGTGTTTGTGGGTTCTAGGAAATCCAGCAATTTACTCTCGGTTCTGAGTGTTAATATGAAGGGCTGTGGTTTCGCTTCAGAGTAGTGTAAGTGGTAACAGGCACTTTTAAATACAAAAGTACAGTCTTCTAGAGGTATGCCCAGAATAAATCAGGAGTCCACTGAGAGTTTTCCTGGTTTACTGGTAGACTAGAAAGATGGAATAGACTTGACTTTCTTTTCAACAGAGAGTCTCTTCTTATTTCTCTGGGAACATATTTAACTCCCTTCCATATGAGTGTCTTCTTAACAAAGGCCTTATAAAGCCTGATATCCCTCCATCATGGGGGCTCTCACTGCTGCTCAGTCATGTGATGACGTTTTTACGGGGGGAGGCAGAAGATCTCCGTGTGTACATAGACCTTAGATGACTCCATGATGACAGAGGTAGCACGAGAGTCATACTTGTGTCATTACAGATCTGCAAGCTACACAATAACTGACTGTTAATGGAAACCAGGTGTGGGCATGGCCTCTTTGAAAGATATCATTGTGGGTTTGTGAGGCAGCAATTGGAAGATGGAGACATGTATAAGCTTTTTTCAACTGAATGCATTCACAGTCCTTTTAGGACTCAAAGGAGTAACTGTCCTATTAAGCCCTATTGCAAAAGAAAGATTTTTGTCTTTTACCACCTTGATGTTAGTGAAGTATTCACAGCCATTCATCTGTGATAATGAATGACCCAGCCATTAAACTGCCTGAAGCAAAGAGTAACTTGTGAATTTTACATTTTCCTCTCTTCTTCCCTTTTGTTTTTTTGGGGGGGAGAACTGATCTGTCTTACCTTCCCTCATACCCACCTGTCTATAAAGATTTCCATGTCAATGTATAAGTAATAGTAATTGCGACACCATGTAAAAAAAAATTCTAAACCTCCATGACCAATATGAAAGCTAAATGAGATCCTGGGAGCATGTGATACCTCACGCCCAATCAACCTCCTCTAGCCAGGTTTATGTGATTGGACTTAATGTGATTAGATTTAATAAAACATTCTATGGAACAGTGAGTTGCCAATCTTCTTTTCTATTTTCCCAGTTTAAAGGGCATCTCCACCCCTGGAACAAAAATCTATACTCACCTTCCACCACTCCCCCAAACGCTGACATTGTTTTAGTTACCTCCCTGAAGCCAGATCTACAGTATGTGTATTAATACCAGTAATTCTCAATATTTTTTAGTTTTAGAAACTTATCCAGGCCATTTTTAAAGCTATTTAATGAACTTGCCATTACCACATCTGCTGGAAGACAGTTCCACAGTTTCACCGTTCTCACTGTAAAGAAACCTTTCCTAACCTGAAGATGAAACTTCTTTTCTTTTAACCTTAAAGGATGTCCACGAGTCCTCTGATATGACCTTTTAGTGAACAATGCACCAGAGAGTTTATTGTATGGCCCATTAATATATTTATATAAGGTTATCATATCCCCACGCAAAGTTGTTTCTCCAATGTAAACAGCCCTAACTTGTCTAATCTGCCTGCATAGTCAAGCCCCTCCATTCCCCTTATTAATTTAGTTGCCCTTCTCTGAACTGCTTCCAATTCCAAGATGTCCCTTTTGTATATGGGATTCCAAAACTGCACTACATATTCCAAATGAGGCCTAACCAGTGCCTTGTAAAGAGGGAGAATAATATTTTTCTCTCTTTATTCTATTCCTCTCTTTATGCTGTGTGACACATGACCTGCTATTAGTTTAAAGTGTGGGATTTATAGATTACGCAATTCCTAGGGTTACCAGATCATCTGCTAAATGCAAACGTACTCTATTTAAATTGCATTGCTCTTCACTCAGATTTGCTGCTTGTGTTTTAATAGGTGTCCTGGTTTTTCATTTACCTGGCAACCCCAAAGTTCCCCATTTTTGTCTATTAAAACTGATTAAAACTAAAGCAGTGATTTTCCCTGGCAGATAGTTGCATTCAGCCTTAGGGGCATATTTATAAAGGATTGTCTTTTTCGCCAAATAATTAGCGCAGCACATCGCAGCGAAAATAGCGCCATTTGGGGCTTCGTTTCGCCTTATTTATAAAAAAGCGAAAAAAACACACTTCGCGGCTGAAAAAGGCGAGCGAAAAGTATACTTAACGCATCTAAGAAGACTGCATTGCGAAAACCATTCAAAACCAGAAAAGCCCACTAGAAAATGATGTCAAGTTCAAAATGGCCACCTCACATTTACCAAGAAGTCAGCCATGTCTTATTTAGTCAATCTTCTTAGAATTTCTCAATTGGAATACAATTTTCTTTTGCACTGCACATTCGCCTTTCTAATGCGCGATCACTTTTCCAAGGCATATTCCATTATAATGCGCGGTCGCCTTTCTAATGTGCGTTCTCTTTTCCAAGGCATATTCCATTATAATGCGCGGTCGCCTTTCTAATGTGCGTTCGCTTTTCCAAGGCATATTCCATTATAATGCACGGTCGCCTTTCTAATGTGCGTTCGCTTTTCCAAGGCATATTCCATTATAATGCGCGGTCGCCT
The DNA here is from genome assembly GCA_019447015.1 of Hymenochirus boettgeri. Lineage (NCBI taxonomy): Eukaryota > Metazoa > Chordata > Amphibia > Anura > Pipidae > Hymenochirus > Hymenochirus boettgeri. The sequence goes on along the minus strand of CM033471.1, from coordinate 215,111,241 downwards.
TTCTAATGTGCGTTGCGCGGTCGCCTTTCTAATGTGCGTTCGCCTTTCTAATGTGCGTTCGCCTTTCTAATGTGCGTTCGCCTTTCTAATGTCGCTTTTCCAAGGCATATTTCATTCTAATGCGCGATCGCCCTTCTAATGCGCGTTCGCTTTTTCAAGGCATATTACCCATTAGAATGCCTTTTCGCTCAAACAATGACTTTTCACCACCTTCAGGGTCTCGCTAATCTTTTGCTCTTTTTAACGCAAAAACCACCTTTCGCTCTTTTATAAAACGCGTTATGCCTTTTCGCTCCCTTTTCGCTAAAATTACCATTGCGAAGTAAGGCGAAAAGGGTTTAGTGATAGCTCGCGGAAACGGTTTCGCCATTCGTTAACGCTACCTTTATAAATAGCGTTAACTGTCTTTTTGGCGAAAACCCATGCGAAAAGTGAATGCGAAAACATTTCGCTACTTTTCGCTCTTTTATAAATATGCCCCTTAGGCTATATATACAGTATAAATATATATATATATATATATATATATATATATATATATATATATTATTTATTTCCCTTCCCATCATCTTGCCATAGGCTGTCCTCCTTCCCTTCACTATAGTGAGATATACAAACATACATGTCTGTTTTCATAGCATAGAGATGCCAGTACAATGCAAACCAGAGGAGCCTTATTAGAAATGCCCACAGTAAACTAAGGATTAATGCAGTTCAAAAGTGATCAGCCTGTAATCAGTGCATCCCTGCTAATTACATTTCTATAGAGTATTCCATGGGATGATCTGGTATCCCTCATCAGAAGGAATTACATAAACCCTCCCTGACACATTCCAGATGACCAGCTCGGCAATAATATTCTCTATTCTCATCTATACATTAAGAAGCTAAATTTAAGTTCAGTTATATATAATAAATAAGGTTACCTGAGTTTAGAGTTCCCAGATCGGTGAAAAATCAGATATATATTAACCCCACATGCAATCATGCAGTTTTAATTAAATCAGATTATTATTTATATAAGGGACTTTATAATTGTGTACCTTGCATTTATGCATATTATTCACAGGGAGGTAAGATCGCTTATTCCCACCTCCCTGTCAATAATAGACGCACAGTCACAAGCATTCTCCCTATATAAAGTGTATATGAAGAATAGGGAGACGGTTTGTGACTGCCATACTCCCTATGATCATGGCTAACTCCCTATACCTTAGTAGAGGGGGCTGACCGTGAATGAGGACAATTTTTCTGATGCGGAACGTTCGTCTGCGTCAGAAGCAATTGTTTTTCGACCATGCACACTTCACCAATAAAGGCCAATCCCTTCAGTACCAGCGGGATTGTCCCTTTATCGGGAATGGGTGTGCCCAGCTTTAAACTTGCCTGCCAGCACTCCACTCACAGCTTCTCACCAGCAGATGGTGAAATGTCTCAACCGTTCTCCTATCTTTTGTGCTTGCGCATAGTGGGGTAACTAGGAATCACTGGACCCCCCACTAAAATTGATGGGGCCTCTATCCCTTCTTCGTTTACAGTCATTTTCTGGGAGGAGGAGATGTCAATCATAGGAAAGAGAAAATAGGGCACCCTGCTCCCCTGCTTGTGCGTCTATAATAAAGATAGGGGCGCCATCGGGACATCACAATAATCAGCTGGTAAGAAGCTGCAAGTGGAGTGCCAGCAGGGAAATTTACCTCTGGAAACCCGGGAGGTGGCAATAAGGCATCTCACCTCCCCGTGAATAATAGATAAAGATACAAAGTACATGATCATAACTAGAGATGGGATCCGGGTCCGACACGAACCCGTATCCGACACGGAAACCCTCAGTTCCGAAAATCCGAAAGATCCGTCCCAATCCGGACTGATCGTCCAGATTTCGGGGCTTCTAAACAAATTTTCGAATGTACGGAGCTATTTTCGATAAATTTTGAAAATATCTTTGAACTTTCGAAAATCTTCGAAAATATGATCAGAGACCACTTTTAGACTGTTAGCTAAAACGATAATAAACACAGGGTCTACACAGACGAAGATTGCCTAGGAACAAACAATGTACAAAATTAACACCCAGTACCGCAAACGACCCATCAAAGTGAACTGGGCAAATGCACTAGAATACTAAAAGATTATATGTTGTAATTATGTTTATTAGTTTACCGATGTGTACGATGTTTCACAATAAGAGCAATTATTTAATATTTAATATTATATTGCTAAAATGTTATAACCTGGTATATAAAAACTAATACTGCCAAGAGCTATTATAAATATGACAAAGTTATATCAAACAACTGTTTGGGTGCTATAACTAAGGACCCAATGACGGGTCAGGTACAACAGCATAAAGATCTGGGGGTGCTGTGGGTGGGTCTAGAGGGCCATGAATGTACTGAGAATTCGATAATGTCCCCAACCCCACAGCTTGGATCACACATAACCTTTACTTAACCCACAAGGTCTAAACCCTGTTTTTCTATCAATGATCATTCAAGGAAATCAGTATTTACTGCCTGGGCCCCAAATGTCTTAGTACCTCCCGATAACGCTCAGGCAGTGGCCCATGAACCCCCATCCACGCCCCCCCAGTGATAGAATGTTAAAAATTACATGTTTTAAATGTGATTGTCAATTGATTGCTAAGTATGATGTTTCACACCAAACGCAAACGTTTAATAGTATATCGCTAAAATGTTATTATCTTGTATATTGAATTGCATATTGTCAACAACTATTATGAATATCTTAAAATCACAACAAACAACTGTTTAGATGCTAAAGCCAAAAGCCCAGTCACAAATCATACACACATAGCAAAAGCGACAGGACAAATAAATGCAACATCAGAATGAAGAATTATGAGTGTTTAGGGTATACATAACAAAGTACTTAACACGCTGGAAAGCCAATCTTGAGGGACACAGATGAGAAACCATAAAAACAATACTGTATCAGTATTAACAGAATGATATGACCTTGATGTGTGACCCCGAGGCATGGACCCTAACTAAAACCAAAGAATAAGCACCTTAAAACGAAACTATACCATACCAAAGAAGAATCAGCACTATATTACACCAGTTAAAAAGGCGATAACCAATACCCGTATATATTGCTATCATCTAAACAATACATGGTATACAAGGTATATACCGAACAGCTCAAATACAAATAGGATAATATGTATATATTATTAGCAATGTTTAACAACAAAATGAATATGTACGTTTTCTCAGAAAGAGAGATAAACATGCCAAAATGTGGACCATAACATATATAAGCTAATCCCCACTACATACACCCCCAATAACACTTACCCCTTAACAGACCCCCCTGCCAACATTAGGCAGGAGTCTGTTATCTAGTACCGACCGCAAAGTGTGAACCAAAAAGCCCCATATGGTAAAACACAAACACGTTAGCAGGATCAACCCAACCAGACCCCACCAGGTGGAACGCTCAAAACACCCTGTGCCACAGTAAGAAATCACAATCCCCTGTTAAATAAACAAAAGTACAGTCAGAATCCGTTGACTCCCCCAATGGACACCCCTAGAAACCTGATAGGAATAGACATACCCCCCAACACAAAGGTGCCACCTCTGGAACCACCTTACCTTAAAAACCAAAGAGAGACTCGAACAGAGTCTTATCCCGGAGCCATCGAAAAATGATGTCATCCCAACTTCATCAATGTATATAGTTATAAATGTTATTATTTTCTATTATTTTATTTCAAGACACAGAAAGCAAACATTTTTTGGGCTACTTACAGATCAAGAAAAGTATCTAACAACAGGAACTATTTAAGAAAGACGACGGACGGCATCCCCGCAGTACCCCCTCGGCATCCATCCAAAACAACCACCATACAAAACACACCCACGACCAAAATCACAAGTAAGTGCTCGACCACACAATAAGCAACTAACACAAAGTGTATCCCACCATGCCTGCTGACACATTCATAATAACACATAACGTAAAGGGACTGAACTCTCCACAAAAGCGAAAAATGGCCCTACAATACTACAACAAACCCAATCCCGATATCATCCTACTCCAGGAAACACAGGAAAACGCTCTACCCAACCGATACCCAGAAGTCTCACAACTTTTCTGAGATCTCTAAATCTTGTAGATATCTGGCGAATCCACCATCCGAACCTAAGGCAATACTCCTTTTACTCTGCGGTCCATAAGGTGTACACGAGACTCGATTATATATTCATAGCCCCCCAACTGGTACCCTCAGCCACCAACATGTATATATATCAGAAATATCCTGGTCAGACCACGCATATGTTAAAATAAACCTGACAAGCTTGAAAAGCAACCTAAACCTAAAACCTAAAAAGCGCCTAAACAAAGCGCACTTAGCAAACGAAACAAACAGAGAAGAAATCTCACAAACCATCCAACACTTCTTCAAAGAAAACGCTTCACCAGAGATCTCCTCAGCTCTGCTCTGGACGACACATAAAGCGGTAATCAGGGGCAAGTGCATACAAATAGCGGCCAAAATAAAAAAAATAAGAGAATCAAGAACACAGGAATTACTCACCCTCATTAAAAACACAGACCAACATCTCAGCAGAAATTGGGATGAAACACTCCACAAACTCTCGGGCAAATATAAAAGAGAGTTAACACAACTACTATCTATAAAAGCAGAGAAAGCCCTCAGATTTACAAGCCAATACCTATACTGTAACTATAATAAACCAAGTACCATGATGGCTAACAAATTGAATAAGAAAATGACGGCCAATAAATTCTTGCCCATAAGGGACCGTCAAGGCCAATTATAACATGACCCACGTATAATCACCAATCAATTTGCCAAATACTACCAAAACATATATAATACCCATACATCTCAACAAAACCAAGATCACGAACAGAACATGAACTCCTTTTTAGCAAAGCTGAACCTACCACAGATTTCAATAGACCAAGCCCAAAAACTGATATCCCCTATCACGACCGAAGAAATCCAACAAATCCTAAGAGAATCTAAACCACGCAAAGCCCCCGGCCCTGATGGATTCACCACCCAATATTATAAAACCTTTCCGAAGCCAATACTCCCAAACCTTACCAAACTTTTCAATGGTATACTTACAGGAACCGAATCCTTCCCTGCAGAAATGCTTGAAGCACACATTATAGTAATCCCCAAACCCGACAGAGACACGACACAAGTCAACAATTATAGGCCAATATCATTAATTAATACAGATGTAAAAATATTTGCCAAAATTCTAGCCAACAGATTGAAACACATATTACCAACCATAATTCACTGCGATCAGACAGGGTTCGTTATGAACAGACAACCAACCAACAATATCCGAACAGCGCTCAATCTAATGCAATCAGCCATAATTGAAGAGACGCCTGCAATGCTTCTTTCTTTAGATACAGATAAAGCATTCGACAGGGTGAACTGGCAATATCTTAGGAAGGTACTATATCAATTTGGAATGCCAGAAAGATTTGTCCAATCGATATTTAGTTTACATCAAAACCCCAAGGCGAAGGTGAGAAATATGGGCTACCCCTCCGAAGAAATAGCAATCCGCAATGGCACCAGACAGGGCTGTCCTCTCTCGCCTCTGCTTTTCGCTATGTGCATCGAACCATTAGCGGAGAGCAACAGAGGGAACGCCGAAATCACAGGTATTAAAATATAACACATGGAAACAAAAGTATCTATGTTCGCAGACGATACCCTCATATACCTTACTAACCCACTCCAATCCCTCCCGGAAATATATAAAACACTACAAACATTCGGAGAATTTTCAGGCTTCAAAACAAACAACTCCAAATCCATTGCCTACAGCTTATCCATCCCCCTACCGATCCGCAACACATTAAGCACACAATTCCACTTCAAATGGACAGAAAAATCATTCCGATACCTAGGGATTCAATTGAGTGCAGACCCACACATCTTGTATATAAATAACTACTCCAAATTAATCTCACAACTAATTAAACTACTAAAGGAATGGTCCCCATATCAACTCTCTCTGGCAGGCAGAATAGCAGCAATCAAAATGAATATATTACCCCAAATTCTGTATTTATTCAGGGCTCTCCCCCTGAATTTCAAACCAAAGGACTCCACAAATCTACAAAGTGAAATTAGGAAATTCATATGGCAAAACAAGAGACCCAGAATTAAATAAACGTACCTAGCCAGAGCAAAAGAGAAAGGAGGATTCGCCCTCCCAAACTTACTTTCATATCATCTAGCCGCCAGACTGGCTCAAATATTACAATGGACACAAGGGACAAACCAAATACGATTGGTAGATCTGGAAAACTGTTACTTGTGACCTCTGCACTCTTATTCAATCCTCTGGACCCAACCCCACACCAGAAACCTAAAGCTACCCAACAGAGAATATATAATCCAGACCTCGCTGCAAATATGGGGCCGATGCAACAAAAAATTTCAATTGATACCAAGCCCCTCCGCACTAATGCCCTTGTTCCACACTCCTTATTTTGGAGGAGAACCGTCAGTGATCAATGATGAAACGTGGACAAATATGGGAATATACAGAATATCAGATGTTGTGGACCCCACGGGGACACTTTTGTCCTGGTCGGAGGCACAGGCAAAATATAAACTCCCTCACACACTCTGGTACTCATATACCAGAATTCTGTCATACGCTAGAACAACACTCACAAAATGCACCACACGCAACCCCTCTCCATGTGAGAGACTAAACACAGGCCTGGCTCCACAGAAGGGAGTGATATCACTTTTATACAAACTCATTTGGCATGATACTCTGCCAATCAAAGGCCCTCCGATGCTGAAATGGGAATCCAGACTCCACGTATTGATTAAGGAAACGTATTGATTAAGGAAAAAACCTATAAGATAGTCTATAATTGGTACACCACCCCAGCCTTCCTACACAAAGCAATACCAACGATCCCACCACTCTGCTATAGAGGCTGCCAAGAAATAGCTGATCAATATCATTGCTGGTGGGGATGTAACGAAGTAAGGAAAATATGGCAGATCTGTGAACAAATAATAAAATAAATCTTTAACCCATCATATAAATTAACACCCATGACAGCACTATTTAACCACCCCCCAGAAGGATTTAATACACAAGCTAGTAGATTAATTTCCATCATCTGTGGGGTCACAAGAGGCCTCATAGCAAAAACCTGGAAAGGAGGCACGGTAACTAAAGATAATCAGCAGGTTATGGTGGGTACACAGTGGCGAGCACATGGCAAGTACAATACACAATAATATAAAGGGATGGTCCAAAGTGTGGGACATCTGGATACTGAAAATGCAACAATAATATGACTTTCCGACAAAATGTTGCAGGGGGCTGCGGGATCCCGTCCGGCCGTCCATAACTATGGTAATACTGTTTTCCTTCTTGTTTCTTTATATCTTCCTTCTTTTTTCTTTTTTTTTCTTCTCTCTCCTCTTTCATGTATGTATAAAATACCAACCTATAATATGACTGTTCACTAAAAGAATTTTATGTAATAAGTATACGAAAACCTGACAATAATTATAAGGAACCAATTATAGACAAACAATCGTAATATGCGGGAGGAGGAGGGAGGGAGATTGCCAATGCTGTGTTTATTGTTTCATTTTACTCATGATAGACATTTGTTCTTTTATGTTAAATATATATAATGTCTGTTATGTTTGAAAAATTGAATAAAAAATGAATGAACAGAAAAAAAAAGGGACATATACGGTACAAAAGGGACATGTTGGAAATGGAAGCAGTTCAGAGTAGGGCAACTAAATTAATAAGGGTAATGGAGGGGCTTGAATATGCAGGCAGATTAGACAAGTTAGGGCTGTTTACATTGGAGAAGCGACGTTTGTGTGGGGATATGATCACCTTATACAAATATATTAATGGCCCATACAATAAACTCTCTGCTACATTGTTTTCTAATTGGTCATATCAGAGGACACGTGGACATCCTTTAAGATTAGAAGAAAAGAAGATTCCTCTTCAGGTTAGGAAAGGTTTCTTTACAGTGAGAACGGTGACACTGTGGAACTGTCTTCCAGCAGATGTGGTAATGGCAAGTTCATTGAATAGCTTTAAAAGTGGGATAGATAAGTCAGGAAGGATTCTCCCCCCCCCATTCCTTTTTAGCTGTTTTTTTTTTGCCTTCCTCTGGATCAACTGTTATGTAGGGTTAAAAAGGAGGGTGAAAAGGTTGGACTTGATGGACGCATGTCTTTATTCAACCTAAATTACTATGTATGTAATGCAGGTTTAAATTTTTGTGGTCCCTGTGACCAGCAGCCATGAGATCCCCATCCCTGCCTTTATCTTCCTTCCACCCAACTCTCCAATTAGAAATTAAAGTAGGTGAGGAATGAACAATTCAATGGAGGAGACATGGAAAGCAGGTACATACTGTATATCATGTCAATGCTGGCAGCTGAAAGAGTTAAAGATAATACTCTGCTGACGCAGAAAGTGTTAATGGCAATACTCTGAGAAAGTGCTGGCACTGAAAGTGTTAATGGCAATACTCTGGGAAAGTGCTGGCACTGAAAATATTAAAGGGCAGATCAACCCCCAATTACTAGGAAATTTAATAGGAAGGTTGTTGGCACTAAAGGGTTAATGGTCATACTCTGCTGGCATTGAAAGGGTTAATTGCAATACTCTGAGAAAGTGCTGGAACTGAAAGTGTTAATGGCAATACTCTGGGAAAGTGCTGGCACTGAAAATATTAAAGGGCAGATCCACCCCTAATTACTGCTCTTTATGGTTCTCCTGCAGTCCATGTCCAAAGTCCCGGAAACTGAAGAGTAGTGACTGTCTTCCTGTCCAAAGGTCTCTGCCTCCTGGCTTGCCTCCGGGAGGGATGCGGACATGTGCAGTGGAGCCCTTTCCCCCCCTCCCTCCCTCCGGATCCCATCTGGCTGCCCTTCCTCCTAGCGTGAAACCCATTTAATATTATGTTCCTTAGGTTTGCCCACCCCCAACCTCCATGTTAATACAAAAAAAACACTTTCCGATAGTTACTTAGAGCCCTTCGCTTCTGATCCTATCTTCACAGCCGGCACCCACGTCTGTGATTGGCTGACATCTGGCCCCTCTCTGCTATTTCCGGTTAGCAGAGAGCGGAGAAGATAGCCGTGGGAGCAGAGGGATTGTAAGTAACAATCAATAGGTGGTTTTTTTTGTATTAACATGGCGGTTGGGGTGGGCAAACCTAAGGAACATAATTTTAAAAGTTAATTTTTTGGGCGGCTATGCCCTTTAATAGGAAAGTCTGTTGGCACTGAAACTTTAATGGTCATACTCTGCTGGCATTGAAAGTGTTAACTGCAATTAAGTCTTCTCGCATTGAAAGTGTTAATTGCAATTAATTGTACTGAAGTGTGTAAGGTACTTCAGAAAAGTGCTGGCACTGAAAGTATTAATAGGAAAGTCTGTTAGCACTAAAGGGTTAATGGTAATACTCTGCTGGCACTAAAAGTGGTAATGGCAATACTCTGGGGAAGACTTCTGGCAAGGAAGGTGTCAGGACAGTGTGTAGTTACTTGGCAAGAATGGGTTACCTATTGGTACTTGGTCTTTCAAAGGACCAATATAGTACCATTCCACCCTGGAACAGTCCTATTGTTTATATTACGATTAGTGAAGTATGGAACCAGATCTCCTTTTCCAGACAATGTGGGGTCGACCCGTGTATTTGGAATTCTCTTCAGCTAGGGGTCTGGTGGGTACATTAAGAGGTCATTTTAAGGACAACCATACATGGAAAATAAATGTATTTCGGTATTGGAATAGTTGAGACAGAAACCAATATTATATTTGTGAATGGGAAGGTAGGCCCATTAAAATGATACCCAACATGGAGACCTTATTCCCTTGCCAAGGCGAGCTACTAATATCTTGGGAAATATGTATTACACACAGGTCATGTTTGGTATTGCAGGAATTTATAATTAATACAGAAGAGGAATATGTGTTCTATATCCCAGTACAATGTACATATCTACATTTATATGGAGTCTGCCTAACTGGGGGGGAATGCATGCTATTGGCTAGTCGTAAATATGGACATTCCTAGACACTCCCACCTCATGCATATCCCAGGAGGGGGGTGGTTCAACAAGGGGTTTAAAAATCCTTGTAGCCTGTATAACTGTGTTCATACTGAGGGGACATGCTAAAACTGTGTGTATGGACCCGATGTTTCTTCCCACCCCAGGATACAGGACTTCTTCTAGTGAGTAGGGTCTGTGAATGTTTTTATCCTTTTTAATTTATATAACCTTTGTACCTATTGTATGTCATTTTATTATAACACCATTTTCTTTTATTTTTGTATTATATGCACTGTCCACCTTTTGGAATATTAAATCTAAAATTTAATTAAGTGTTGTCTTTGCTGCTAAAAGAACTCAGTTAGCCTCTGATAAGTTTATATGTGGTTGAATGGAATGTTTTGCAGTGTAAATGCTAATTAACTTTGTGACTGCTTGTGAAGGACTTATGCTAATTAACCAGTTAGTTGCTGGAGTGAATGGTGTAGTGTTAACCATTTAGCTGCCAGGACAGGAGTGTGCATAGTCAGTGAGAGTGTTTTTGGGGTGTCTTTAAGGCCGTAACTTAAAGTGGTGGCAGCTTGTACCGATTGATTGGTCAGATCATGTGCCCAGTGAACTGGCGTTCGTGACAGAAGGATTTATGGCAATATTTTGGGAAAGTGCTGGCACTGAAAGTATTAATGCCAATACTCTTGGAAAGCCTGCTGGCACTAAAAGAGTTAAACATGTCAGATCTCACCATATTTCCCTGTTCAGCCATACCCGGCTGGAAACAATTTCTGGGGTGAACACAGGTGCCACATACCACATATCCACTGAAACCTATCCTGTCCTTCCAATCTGTATTTCATTAGTGGCCAGTGACGCTGCATACGCACACACCTATGTATACACACCCATCCTGCCAGGTGCAGCGTGCGCCTCTCACCAACTACTTAAGCAGTCCCACTATCAAGAAATTTCCACAGCAACATTGACAGTGTGAGAAGGAAGTGAACCATCTATTTTGTATTGCTCTAGGAAGGAAATCAGAAATTTACGCTGGTTGGTAAATAAAAAACACAACTGTTATATATAAAGTTTGTACATATGTAGAAAATTTATATATTTTTAGAAACATGATGGAATCAAACAAACTAAAAAGCAATAAACTCAGGCAGTAGACTATTTTGTATTGTTTCATATAAGTAACATTTACATTGCATTTACATGCAGAGATACCACAACAAATGGAGGTTAATTTAGAAACTTTCAGCCAGATGCACCAAGAGGCGCAGGGCAAAATGGAATTAAAGGACACGCTAACCGATGTTATATTGGTTAGCGTGGCTTACGGTAAACTCCTCTGTTGCGAAAGTTAACCGCGCAGCCACCACAAGCGATGTTATATGCCGAGTGCAGCATTCTATGGCGGCACTTTAAACTCCAGCTAATAGCTTTAATTAAGGCGTTAAAAGTGACGAAATAGAAAAACGACTGATAGCGATGCTCCGAGAGCTGCTATCGGCATATAACATTGCTGGGCTGTTTGCACCAGGTTACCGATCGGCTCTCGGTGCATCGCCCTGTTAATCTACATAGAGACAGTGAATCCTGGGGTCAGGGGCGTGGCTCTTTGAAGCCAACATGGGTGATGAGTTATATTGGCAAGAACATGGAAGGGTTCTTAGTTACAGAATCTATTACTTACATTTACTAAATGCACCTTACTAGAGAAGAATCTTACATGTATAGGTATTCTGCAGAGAAAAGCTTTCACATTCGCAGTTCTCCTTTAACAATACGAGTTGTATAAAACAGAAACACTGTTTGAGGGTTTAATGTAACCATAGTAAAGAAAACAAAACACCAATGTGAAAATGTAGGCAGGAAGTAACAAACAGTGAATGATTAACAGGAAGTCTTTAAACCCATATAGACCAGCGATATATATTCTTTAACCTATTAGGATAATCACAGCAAGCACAAGAACAGTATAGCCAAATGCTGTAATAACCAATTTAATAATTATTCTAGATATGTCCGGATAACGTGTGTGTGCTAGACTTTCTAGTGGAAAAGTTGGATACACGCTGTACGCTGTAAGATTCTGTCTGTCATCTTTGAAAGATGTTTCTACACACAGTACCGAGCGTTCTCCCTATATAAAGTATAGGGATATTGCATGTGACTGCCATACACCTATACTTTAGTACAGGGATCCAACTGTGAACAAGGGAAATTTTCCGTCCGACCATGTGACCTGAGAAATATAATAAATTGTCTATAACCAATAAAACCCAGTTATAATCATCGTTCAGCCCTTATCAGTGAACTGCTGTAGCACTAATGAAAGTTTGTGTTTGCTATAAATAACCGCTCAGGAATCTTCCTTAAATGAATAGTTCACTGCAATATTGAACTATCCCTTTTCTACATTGATCGAAGCCAGGGAGGTTAAAGAGCTATGCCTTACCTCCTGTTCTTCAATCAATGTTTAGATAGCCAGGAACGAACTTCTGAAAATCTTACCTTTCACGCGATCCAGCGGGGCCGCTCTGACAGTTCTCGACTGCTTCCTGCTTCTGTTACGCTATAACATGCATGCCCAATAATGCGCATTATAGTGTAACAGAAGCAGGAAGCAGTCGGGAATTTCAGAGCGGCCCCGCTGGATCGCGTGAAAGGTAAGATCTTCTGAAGTTCGTTCCTGGCTATCTAAACATTGATTGAAGAACAGGAGGTAAGGCATAGCTCTTTAACCTCCCTGGCTTCGATCAATGTAGAAAAGGAATACGGTAGTTCACTATTGCAGTGAACTATTCCTTTAAAGAACTAAGGGCAGAGGTAACCCAGTCAGTTACCATATACACTGGCTCATCCCAGCGGTAAATGCGGTAGTAAGTAAATACTGTACTGCGGTAGTGTTCCTGGTGATCGGTGGTATCGGAACGCTTTCAATACGGACAAATCATCATGCACGCATGTGTTCCAATTTGAATAAATTCATAATATTATCAGAGATGGATTAAGATTAAATTGGACCCCGAGCATGGATAATATTTGAGGCCTACTTATTCTTGCATTGTATGGCTGTAGAAGCGGGGCCCCCTGGTGTTTACAGGGCCCTAGGCAGCTTAATGGATAATCCTGCTCCGTATGTTATATTAATTCAGGGGTGCCCAACCAGGGACAGGCTGGTGAACACAATAGTGGCACCCTTGGTAGTTACAAGCCTGCGCACGTGGCAGCCCACAGGTTGGCCATCCATGCATGAAATAATTTAAATGTAAAATAATAAGCAATGATAAAAGACAGAAACATGCAGGATTAAACAGAAGGTGATTTCCTAGATGAGTGTTACACCTCTCTGTTAGTTAACAACTAGCAAACCCATGTGCCCATGCACCCCTTGCCCCCCCTGCACACCCCTCGCCCCCCTGGACCTTCTACAATCCCTGAAAGATGCAGCGCTCATGCAAATGTGTCCACCGTCCATGCGTAAAGACAGCCTTCAGTTAGTATATAAGATTACAGAATAAATGTATTTTGCCTTTAGCTTTATCTTTAGCGTTTAATAAGTAAAGGTTTTCTTTCAGCAAACATGAATGAAATTGAGTGTAAGTTGTGTTGTTTACGTAGACACTTCCCACGTAGCTGAACAAAAATAATAATGAGAAAATAGAAAGTTTTTCCAATAAGTGGTGGAGCCAGTAACCCACAATCGGAGAAATGACCCCTCGTCTTGCCCTACCCATCTAGATCACAGATTGTTCCACCTGCTTTTAAGTATGTCCTCAAACCAGAAATACCTCATACCTGTGTGGGGCTCCTGTCCCTCAGAAGATAAAAATCTCCGTCATTTGACAAGCTTGTAGAGCCAGTTGCACAAAGTAAATGACACTGCTGTCCAAACAAAGTAGATTAAGTGACAGTAAATTTACAAGTCTTATGGAAACAAAAGTGCTGTAATAGTAAAATGCAAACATTCTCACAGGTAAACTGGATTGATGTATTTTCCTTTTAGTGGTTTGTGATTCACCCGTAATACTTTTTAGGGAGTGCCCTCTCACCCTTCAACAATGCAAAGTATTCAATGGAAAAGATTTACACAAAGGCCAAGGTGATAATTTTTGCCATATGCCACAGGATATACAGTATATATTATATATCGTGCTGTAGGCACTAACTGTATCTTTTAGATGTTTTGAATCCATTGATTCCTTTCATGTTAACGACTCCTCTTAATTGTCTAATCACAAAATTTACAATCGTTAAAGGCATGGTATGGCTATTTAGTGAATGAGAAATGCATGTCTGGCTAACACATTGTAGGTCATATTTGGAAACACTAAAACGCAAGTTAGCTATAGCGCACATTATTGATAATGTATGATTGTACATTTACGCCGAACGTTTGTTAATTAATGAACGTTTGGTCATAGAATACCACATGGTGGTAAACTACTACAATGGTATTCTATGGAGGTCGTAAATCTCCGATTGTGATATTGAAGATTTATGATCATTATCGGTAACTTACAATTGTTATTGTTAATTAATGATAACAATCGTAAATTAACGATTGCTAAACCGTTCGGAAATTAACGAAAAAGGGATACCACGCCTTTATAACAATGGCCTATTTTAATTTATGCAGGTGTGCAGGTATCCCCCCCGGAGTCTCCCGGATTTTGGGTGTGTGAGACTTACCTGGAGTCTCGGCAGCGCCTCTTTTTGACCACCACACCCCTAACTCCACCTCTTTGATGAAGTTTTTCACATCACTCTGGCCCACCACACCCCCTTCTCCCCACCCTTCCCAGAAGCCATATTTGGCAAGGTGGGATATCTGCAGATGAAGGGGGATATTAGGCATGTAATATAGTGATTTTTAACTGTCTTTAAAGGCCAAATATAGTTATAGTTTTTTAAGTATATTTCCCTGGGTGGTAGCCACTCCTACCTCCCTGGTCTATGCAAGGAGAAGCAAGCTAATACTGCGACTGACAGTTCACCACTCCTTCTTGGCATCGTGCATGCATCTCTATCTTTCCCTAATAATAGAAATGGAAGAAATAGTCAGGGTGAACTCTTCCTTTAACATGGTTTACAAAATTTTGCTTTATTTATGTTTGTAATATGCACTGTAAAACGGGTCGCACCCAGCGCATGCAATCTGGCCACCCACATTGACATGAACTGTGCTGCGATTCACATAAGTTAACGTATCTACTGGATATAAACCCATATTAAGTCAAGTCTTAACTAGTCAACTAGCCGGATTAGTTTCGTATATTTATTACAAAGAAAAACAGAAAAAATCCAACATGATCAGATGGGCATTATCAGGGAGATTCAATAAAAGTTCTTATCATTAAAAATGGTTCTAATTTTGCCCCAACCAATCAGATGTTAGCTTTCAAATGTTAAATAATATCTGATTGGTTAGGGCAAAATTAGCACCATTTTAAACGATAAGAACTTTTATTGAATAACCCTGTATGTTCACTAATGGGAGGGGATACATTACTATGATTTACATTCTGCTATATGTAATAGATTTACAAAAATCAATTATTCATTTGATTTTTGTTCATTTTTGTTCATGATATTCATCATACAAAGAAATACATACTGTAATAAGAAATCGGTGTTTTTAGTAGATTCCAGGCATGCCTATAGAACTTGTGCACATGGAGAGTAAATTGATGTCGCTGTAAAATAAAGTGTTCCTAGGATTTGGAATGTTGGCTATGTTATCCCTTTACTTATAGGACATTGTAACATATTGTATTCTTTCATTACAATTTCCATTTATTAACAATCTGCACATTTTTTCAAGCCCCAGCCAGAGCCCCAAAGCTTTGGCCGATTTTTGTTTTATAACTCGTCATAATGACCTTGTTGTATCCTTTATAATCATTCACACAGATTGTCATTTCAGATATGCAGCTCCAGGTGTCCTATTTCCAGTCCCTTCACTGAGATTTTTGTTTCCAAATTCAGTTCAGTTACAAAGTAGAAGGTTAAGGTTATACATGGTTAGTACTGCATTGAACAGTGTATGCCTGAACGATGAATGTTTAGTAAGTAAACTTCCACAATGGTATTGTTGGGTGATCGCACAATCTCTGGCGCAATATTCTCCACCTCTCTTTCCTCATCTGGGACTTCATGAATAGGAAGACATGCTTCTTTAATAGCATGTCTTCCTATTGGGCGGCTCGTGGACCAAAAGGAGGAAGCGAGGAACATCTCACCAGCTATGAGAATTTATATAGTGGAGTACAGTTGAACCCAGGAGTGAGGACCAAGCGGTTTAGATCCTCAAACAAGGATTAGGTCAAACAAGAGGACTGAGGCTGAGGGGAGTTTAGTTGCCTTTGAAGGCTGTGTACACACCAGCCTATTTTTCTTGTCATACATACCGATTGGCAAACCTGATCAGAAATCTGTTTAATGAGAATAAAGTGGCACTGCCAACTTTGGACAAGCCTTAGTCAAAATATCTATTGAAATGCTGATGGGGCTGGGAATTTGGTGTATTCTAGTCCCATCTGGAACGCCGTGTTGCTCTGCAGTTGAAGGAACAGATATGCACTTGCCCAGTTGACTTAGGAGTGGGACATTACCCAGTGAATGTTGAGAACTGTCATACTAACAAATGTAATGTACTAACAAATGGAATAAAGGTTAGCTTGAATATAAGACCAGATTTGGAGCAGCTCAGTGTGTTTTCTTTTAGTAAACTTGCCCATGCAGCTGCCACAAGCTGGATTTTTTTAATGCTAATTGTGGTATTGAAGTCCCAGAAAAGCTAAGTTGGGATCACTATGTACCATGAGTCCTCTATTACATAACTAGAGAGTCAGCTTGGTGCACTGCCTGCTTGTAGGCCAGGAGCAGTCAGGTAGGAGAGTGAAATGAACAATTAGTTGTTCCAACTCACGTTCTACCCAAACATTCCATGTTATTTTCCTCTTAGGGGCCTTTTCATTATTCCTGCTTTCAAGGTGAAGATGAATGTGGGGCATCAGGCCAACCTTTGCTTGGGGGGAATTCTTTCTGGTCTTTGCTTTCTATTCTTCTGGCAGATTTTGGCATTTATTACAATTCATAATTTTGTGGTTAAAACTAATTAGTAGCTTTTGATCTTGATAGATCCTTTCCCATTAACAGTACAAACACTCCCATCAACTGGTATGTTAAGTGATTTTATCTCTGAAAATGTTATTTACAGCAGCAGAAACATGAGTTTAGTTTGTGAACTATTATCGCATCAGTGACGCCTCTTTATATAGATTTACATATGAACATGGTTTTAAGCAATCTGCCTATAACATTCACATTGCATGAATTTCCCCTAAAATATCAAGGCAAGTCCATCCCCATAAATACATTTTGTATATAACATCAGGATGTGTTATTTGTTTTGTATGTTAATGTATGTGGTGGGACAGGCTGGGTCCTTTATAGCACCTCCAGCTTTCCCAATCCAGCCCTTCCTTGAGACTCCCTGGTGGCAGCAGGGGGTTGACAGAGAGGGCAGTTATTGGAGGGACTTTCAAAGCCTCCTGGCAAAGACAGGCCCTATGGATCCACTCTTGGTAAGTTCCGTTGCAACTGGATGACAAGGAGGGGAAGACTGTCTCAACCACCACACAAGCACTTTGTGTATTCACTGTGGCAATAGGCATGAAACCACCGAACCCAGGCTTTCAATTAAAAAAAAAAAGCAACCGTGATGCTCCTTATCCCCTCCAGTAAAGTTGACATTATGAAAGCAGTCAACTGCATATTCAGTATGTTGAGGGTTTGCCAAGGTTTATGAAGCCCCACTTTTACGGCAGTAGCTGGATGCCACAAACCATTTGCCCCAGTCATCCTGATCACCCTCCCAACCAGAATATAGAGCACGTGTCTAGGAAACCTGGGAAGGATTGTACTGGTAAGCAAACATGGTGTCTTTCACTATTTAATCCAATGTGGCGGTAGAGTGCTGTCACTGTGACTGCCTTGCACTATTGTGTTGGGTGTTATGTTGCTGGTGCAGATCTCATTACTCCACACCATCAGGAGAATTGATGGAAAGACACTCTCAACACCCAGCACTCCTAGTTCACATTAATTAAGGACTTTGGGCTTGACTCCCGGTAATCCCAGTAGAATAAAGGATAAAATAATACAATCAGTCAGGGCCTGGCAGTAGCAGACACATACGTTTTTTCATTATAACAGGAACCGTTTGAATACTTCATGGGTTTTCATTAAATAATGCATTGCATGGGAAAGTGATATCTTATAAATGTTTACAGAGGTTCTCTGCAGGACTTGATAACAGAGATCTGTGTTATTTGGATACATTAAGTAATGATCACCACTTTAAATTACTTATTGCAACTGTCCTTTTCTGGGGCGATAGGATCTGGTTACAAATGGGTTTTTTCTAGAATTTCTCTGAATCAGGTCTGTTGTTTACAAAACATCATTCCATATGTTTTGGAAACTACATTTCCTAGCATGCATTAACAACCGAAACATGCTGGGGGATGTAGTTTCTAAACATCTGGAATGCCAAGGTTCTGGAATGATATAAGGGATGCTGCTTCCCCTGTTCTTTTTTGGTTTCTGTTCCCTCTTTATATTTACAGTTATAATAAAGTTACATGTTTAAAATAAAAGAGCAGAGTAAAAAGGGTTAAAACTCTAAAAGCAGGAAAACCACATTACGGGTAGGATCAATTTGACAAAGAGTTGCCTGGGCTTTGTTCACTCTAAGGCTGGGTACACACAGGACGACATTTATCCCCGTTGACCTTTCGCCACTAGCGAACCGCGCAACCATGATTTACCAGCATACTCGATCAAACGGCCACCAAGTCAGTCAGTCATGCTTGTTGGGACCCTCACCATACAATATTTTCGACTGACTGACAAATGCACGGTAATATTGAGATCACCTGAGGAAGGGGGCACCTATTATCCCCCGAAACGTTTGATGTCACATATTAAAGCATTGAATTATATTTGGAGTTCAACCCTCAGTTTGTTACCAATATAATACTGGTTTTGTTCACTTTTTTACTATCACCATCATTCTGCATTTACAGTATATTTAGATGCCCCAAACATCAGTGGAACAGGAAACTGCCTGGCTGGGGGAACTGTGAGGCCCAATGTAACATCGCACAAGCATTGATATGGAAGCGCACACTGTTTTTAGAATAATCTGTTTATTATGTAACACAAACAAACAACGTTTCAGAGAACGCTATGTCTCCTTCATCAGGTGTAACTCTCACACCATAACATAACATCCTAAGTATCCAGTTTCCTTCTTTATCTGAATGTAGAGGGGCAGCTACGCAACACAATGCAAGTCGAGGAAAATGTTTTACACAGAACACATTACCGCCCACATCCCTAAAGCAGCTTTAATTAATATAACGATAATATCTTCCATTATGTATTGTCATAATAGAAGATCAGACTCTGGAGCCAGTGCTGGAGGGTTCCCATTCCTTACAGTGTAGTATATTGATTTTTTTTTTTGTTGATCTTTGTTTGTGTTATTTTTTATATTTTTAAACATGCTTTGCTCCCATTCTGTATATTTGAGGCCATGCGGACATCGAAACGAAAAAATTGTTATTTTTTCTGCGTACGAAAAATCGATCGTAATTACGATCGGGAAAGTCGTTTTTTAAGTCGATTGGTAAATGATTGTAGTGTTTTCTGAAGTTCGCATTAAATGTAATGTAACCTCACAATGGATGACATTCGACATTAATACAAAACAATTGAATGTCGAACAATATTTATTGTACATTACCTACAATTAAATTGTACATCTGTCTATCAAAGTATCGGTCAGTTTAAGATCGTAATTACGATCGTAATAGTGTTGGCCTCCTTAACAAATACAGCTTCGGGATTATAGGTTTTAAGGTCCCTTTAAACTACCCCCCTACATATAATTGCATGGAGCATGGATGCCCAGCAATCACAATGCGGGAATTGTAGTTTTCAAAATCCAGAGGGCTGCAGGTTGGACTTCCATGGCATGGGGCGTAGGAGAAATTATTCCTATTTCTACAATTTTATCATTATAGGGTATAGGGTAGGGGTATAGGGTTTCATTATGGGCATGTCCACCCTTAAAAAAACTGCTGACTTTTAGTTTTCTGCCTGCAATCCCAACTGCTATTTTTATCAGTATATTGCATGCATTTGTAGCCAGATAATTAATAATAAGGTCTCTTCTATTTTGGCAATGGTATCTGCCTCCTTCCTCTGTCAATGAGCTTTTTATTGCTTAGCTTGTGCAGAGGGGGCAGTAGGGAAAACGCTGCGATAACGATTGTGTGCGCATTCCTGTGCGTTGCAGTGTGACCTCAGCCTTAGGAGGTAAATAGCTACTTTTAGGGTAAGTGTTAAAGTTCATTCTGTATGGTTACACTGCCACAGATGCAGCCTGAATGATCCGTCTATTATAAATACTGACTAGCCTTTCTGCGTGCTGATTTTGTATGTGTTTAAAGTTAGCAACCTTAGAATGTTCGAGGAAACACACAGTGGCACAGCAAAGCGCGTCCATAGAATATAATGAACAGTGGTTCCGGAACCGTATCCGAGTTTCTATTTCAACTAATAGGCCCGGTGCCCCTGGAAACACATTACCCTGTTCAATGTCAGAATATCTCTGTTCTGCATAGAATATCCTGCTCTTCCCCAACTAAGTAAATAATGTATACAATTATTTGGAGTAGTTGTAATGCTTCCTCTGTTAAAATTTGCATCCTGATTTCCCACTGAACTTTGCACATTGATTAGAATTTGTTAACATTAGCAGCCTGCATACCACAGCATGTGGAAACCATTACAAATTGTTAGTGAACCAAAGACTAATGATCTTAACCCTTAATGACCAGTAACAATATACAGCTGTGCCGACTGTAGGGGCTGCATTCGGGGCAGTTTGGTGGGAAAAGGATTGTAGTTGTAAATCGGAGAGTGTCAAAATATGTTGAAAAGTAATGCAGGGCAGGAGAGTGGAATGGTATGTGGATGGTATTGATGCATATAAACTACAGTATCTAGCTGCACTGATTCAGCTAGTTGGTTAGAGAGCATGTGAATTAAAAAAAAAAGTTATTTAGGTTAAACGAGGAGGATCTGGTGACCAGAGTTGGGTCTTTCACACAAGCAGCATGTTGATTTCACGAAGCTGACGTCAAGTAACTGCTGATGCATTTTGTGTCATTTACTATGCATTGTCCAGCATTAAACAAGCATTGCTTTTTGTTGTTTGAGTTCTTTTCTTTTTTATTCTAATTATATAAGAGTTCCTGTGTGTTTACTCCAGAACACCGGACAAACAACAGCCCAGTGAAGTGCAATTTTTTCATCATCCACGCTGAAGAAGACACTTAAAGCTTAACAAACGCTACAATGAACACTTTTTCTGAACACGCCATTCTATTGACTACAATGGGCAGGCGTTTATTGACGTTAATTTATGCTAAAAACATCAGAAAAACGAGCCGTCACCCGTTGTGTGAAAGTAACCGAAGGTAGCAGAGAAGAATGATCCGTGATTAACACTTGCAGAGAGTTACTTATACTAGCATGCAACAGTTATTAATATTAACATGTCACAATATTAAAACATATTGAACCATGTTGGAATCGGGAAATAGGAAGGATCTGATATTAGGCTTACTAATGTGCAGTGTGAGAGGCTTGGTTCAAAAAAAGGTTTTCATTCTGCCTTGATCGCATTTTCCTAGTGGTTCCAGATGTTTTGCTGATGGGCAGGTGATGCAAGTAGCGGTTTCCTATCGACAGCTGCTAGAAAACCGCAGGGATATTGCAAGCAAAACAGATGAAAACTCTTCATCTGCACCTAGACTTTTATTGCCCTATTACTTATACTTTATACCAATCTCAACCTCAGTCACCTTTGCCTGTATGTTTCAGAGCAGACAATGGAACATGTGATAAATAGATAATGGAATGCTTTCCACATTGCTATGGAATCTCAAAGAAGTTTGCAGGGGTTACAAAACAGAATCATATATTTTTATAGTTAATGTGCAAAGCACCTTGACCCTAAATTTCTGATAATTAGAAAATATGGGTTGTGATAACATTGTTCTCTTGGCTATCCCCACAAAGTTATTGACTGGACTTTAAATAATTGGAGTCTAGAAGCTGATTCTCCTTGTTTTTCTAAATTTCCTACATCACCCATACAAACACATGAGGCTTGTGGGTCAAATCTGGTCCGTCTGGACGTTTTTTGTGGCCCCAGTGACTGTTCAGCTATCCATTTGTGTAGTCCAAGTAGCGGCATTACTATAGATTTGCTTGCTAGATACTGCATCAGCTGTTTTTAAACAGCTGATGGCTTTATCCGCTGTTTAAAAACAGATGATTTGTGCTATCCAGCAGGCAGATCTATAGTTTTTGCTGTTACTTGGGACTTGCACAAATGGATAGCAGCTTAGTAAGGCTTGGATGCAGTCATTGCTGTAACAGTGATCATGTATCTAGTCCCCGCTGGGGAGGGGGTGTGACATAGGGCCATCATTGGAGTTGGCCATTCCATTCCTGCGCAAGAAGAGAAGGTGGGAGTTCCTTAGAACTGATCGCACCAAGGTCCCAGTACAAAACTTGTGCTTTGTACTGTACTGCTACTAGACCAAGTGTGGACAGAGTCCCAATCCTGCAGCTGCTAAGATCTAAAAAAATAATTTGGCCACCAAATGTGGCCAATTTATGTGATTGGGTTTGATACCTCTGCCCTAACTAAAATGTATTTGCTTTTGTTCAGTTGTTTGCTTTTAAATCAATATGTACATAACCTAGCAATAGCATTGCAAAATGAAACATCTTTCTATTTTGAATTATATTCTGTACAATTAAAGGGCATTCCACCCTCCCCCAACTGAAATTTGGCCAATGTGTAGTATAAATACCCCTACAATTCTCTTCCATGCACATGGTTGTCCTGCATAGCTGAAATACAGTACAGGGAACTGAAAAGTTTGCGCAATAGAATACATCGGGACCTTTAAGAGGACGCGGCGGAGGAGGAGAGACCTAGTAATTGCTTACCTTCATTCCCGGCTCGAACATTTTATTGCAGAAGGGAGGTGACGTAGCTCCTTTGACATCGTTTGTCAATAGAACTGAATAGCACAAAGTGGTTAACCAATTGATAAACCCTTTAAGAAGCCTCGTTGTAAAAAGGTAAGTATAACGAAAAATGATTTTTTTGGGGGAGGGGTTATTGAGTGGGTGGGATGCCCTTTAATCTTTTCTAAATGTTGTTCTCCTTTAAAGCTTGTCCTATAGTTGAATGTTTATCTCAATACATTTTACTAGGGCCCTTTTTAGAAAATTGCTGTAGGATCAAATTTTATTTCGGTTTAATTTGCAAACCTCTGTAAAAAAATAATTCTGTTTTTAATGCATCAGTTATTTAATGTAAACAGACATTTCAATTCCCATAGTGGAAGGAAATTCAAAGTGCAAATTCTAACTGAGAAAGCCGCACTCTGGATACAGAGATACGATGAGCTGTCAGCCACTGCAGTATATTCTTGCACTAACAATTTACCTGGCCCCACTAGGGCCATCCTCGGTACCGTGCATACCCTATGAATGGGAAAGCAAGTGGCTATTCACACTAATATACCCATTCGGATTTGTTTAATGATAAGGATTAAAATAAATGATGGAATGAAACCATTCCAGGAATCTTTCTCTGTAGCCCTGTAATATATCCCTTGTAACAGATTTTAGGAAAGTTACTTTTTTTTTTAGAAAATGTTAAACCAACTGAATGAAAATTACAGAATATTTTCTAACCCAAGTTCTTAGAAAAAATGCAGCTGTCATTTTAAGAATGACTAGATTATTATTGCTTTGATCTTCTGCCAGATACATTTAACCGTGCAGTCTGATCTTTAGGATTTCTCTTGAAAGACATAATTTTCCGTCTGATATCTGTGGAAAGACTTAGTTGTACTGTTGAAGAACTTGTTTAAGCCACTAGAGGGTGCTCATGGTTAAAAACTTTTGAACACTCAATCCCCCCCTTACTTTTCAGTGGACCATTAATTCCAAAGCAAACAAAAAAAATCTGCATCAGTTTCTCTCTGGGCAGTAGCTCGGTTCCCAGCTGGGAAAGCAAAAAACAGAAACATGAACATTACTTTTCAGTTAATTCTGGTGCCATTGCACTTACAGTCAAATAGGCAAAATATCTAAACAAAGAAAGCTAAGCAATGCATGATTTTGTATGGAAACCATATTAGAAATATAACAGTAATGTTACGTGTCTAGAATATATAATGTCTGAAGAAGGTGCTAACTAGCACCGAAACGTCACGTGTATGCAGAGAAAGGAAACAATACGCTAAGACCGGTGTGCGCTCTGGATACAGATACCACTGGCAAGTTCCATATTTCCCTTGATAGGTGTGGGGAGAGTTCCAAAGTAAGTTGTGTCTCTCGCCTCACCTAAAATCGTCAGCATGTGAAAAAAAAGTCATCCCGGGATCCTCACATCCAGCATTGCTTCCCCCAGACTGGTCAAGATACAATTGCACATGTCAGGTTTTTTTGACCACCCCTTTCCAAGCTGTCACATCTACATTGGATGATTTTTTATTGAACTGTCTGTAGTGGTGACTATGGTCGTTCGTCGGCACTACCAATCGGTCAGGAAAGGAGCATACACTTGAAGAATAATGGGTAAATCTGTTGTGGAACGACGGGATTTACCCATTATCGTTCATATGTATGGCCACCTTAAGGGGTTATTATTAAAAGCACGGTATGTTTATTGCAATTGCGTCCGCGATTATTTTGGTATTAAATGAACACCTGTTCGTAAATGTTACGGCCATGGCCTCATATTTACACGTGTGATCGCCAGTACGATGACCCATTGTATCGGAAGTTGCCATACGCGGATTACTAAATATGGCCCTACGGGTAGTATTTATAAAACCACAGTTTTAGAAAGTTCTGACCTTAAAAGTGCGGCCGTACATTTACCGACTTCGGCCATACATTACCAGTGGTAGTATAATACCACTATGTTTATTGTATAGGTGATCGTAGAATTTCAATCACAAACGTAAATGTACAATAGCCTATACAGGACCATTTGGGATAATTGGCCAGGTGATAGACCAGTGCCTCACATTATAGACCAGTGATGCCGAACCTTGGCCCTCCAGATGTTTAGAAACTACAACTTCCAACATGGAGTTTAGTTTCCAAAACATTTACAGGGAGATTCAATAATAAAAGTTCTATCATAAAAAATTGTGCTATTTTGCCCAAACCAATCCTATTTAACATTTGAAAGCTAACAACTAATTTGCTGGTTGTGGCAAAATTAGTTCTATTTTTTAATGACTAGAACTTTTATGGAATCTCCCTGCTAGAGTGCCAAGGTTCAGCATCACTGGTCTATAAGTGAGGCAATTCTGGCTCTGTCAGTCATAAGGTTTTGTAGCTAAAATAGTTTTAGTTGCCATGATAAACAGTTATCACAGGCAAGTTGATGCTTTCTAGAGGTGTGGAGTTTATATGCCAGTGGGATTATGGGCCTGGGTTGTATTAAACAAAGGGCAGTGCATGAGTATTTTGGTTCCCAGAGCACTAATTCAATAGGCTGGGCAAATGGATTCTTAGGTAAGCAGAACACATTGTGATTGAATAATCCTGCAAATTGTTGCCTTTAGTAAATAGGGGTGGAGAAACGTTTGCCTGGATTTAAACAGAATGGAAAAGATTACAAGAAAAACTGCCATGATGTATATGAATCTTATTCATGTGTCTGTTCAATAAAGTTCTATAAACTGCCAGAATGTAAGGGTAGCTTCATGGCAGAGCCCCGTGTAGGACCCAGCGCCTGGGTGTGGAAGGACAGTCTGAATTTCTCCCGCTTCCCAGACCTGTAATTTAATCTGCAGCCCCCCTCCTGATATGATCACAGTCCATCACACTGCTACACTGAAAGGAATGGGAACTATATACTGCAGGAATGGGAAAACTAAACTGAAGGAATGGGAACCCTACACTGTAAGGAATGGGAACCCTACACTGTAGGGAATGGGAAATGCTACAACTGTAAGGAATGGGAACTATATACTGTAGAGAATGGGAACCCTACACGGAAGGAATGGGAACCCTACACTGTAAGGAATGGGAACCCTATACTGAAGGAATGGGAACTATATACTGTAAAGAATGGAACCCTACCACTGCAAGGATGGGAACCTTAAACTGCAAGGAATGGGAACCCTACACTGTAAGAATTGGAACTACATACTGTAAGGAATGGGAACCCTACCCTGTAAGGAATGGAACCCAACTGTAAGGAATGGGAACTATATACTGTAAAGAATGGGTACCTACACTGTAAGGAATGGAACCCTACACTGTAAGGAATGGGAACCCTATACTGATAAGTAAAGGGAACTATATACTGTAAAGATGGGAACCCTACACTGTAAGGAAGGGGACCCTACACTGTAAGGAAGGGAACTATATACTGTAGAATGGGAACCTACACTGTAAAGAATGGGAACCCTACTGTAAGGAATGGAAACCTACACTATAGGAATGGGAACTATATACTGTAAAGAATGGGAACCCTACACTGTAAGGAATGGGAACCCTACACTGTAAGGAATGGAAACCCTACACTATAAGGAACGGGAACTATATACTGTAAAGAATGGGAACCCTACACTGAAAGGAATGGGAACCCTATACTGTAAGGAATGGGAACTATATACTGTAAAGAATGGGAACCATACACTGTAAGGAATGGGAACCTAACTGTAAATAATGGGAACCTACACTGTAAGAATGGGAACCCACACGTAGGAATGGGAAAAACCAACCCTACACTGTAAAGAATGGGAAACCCTAACACTGTAAGAATGGGAACCCACACTGTAAAGAATGGGAACCCACCTGTAAGGAATGGGAACCCTACACTGTAAGGAATGGGAAACTACATTACTGTAAGGAATGGGAACCCTACACTGTAAGGAATGGGAACCCTATACTGTAAGGAATGGGAACTATATACTGTAAGAATGGGTACCCTACACTGTAGGAATGGGAACCCTACACGTAAGGAATGGGAACCCTACACTGTAAGGAATGGGAACCCTATACTGAAAGGAATGGGAATATATACCCTTCCAGACCTGTATTAATCTGCAGCCCCCTCTGATATGATCACAGTCCATCACACTGCTACACTGAAAGGAATGGGAACTATATACTGCAGAAGAATGGGAACCCTAAACTGCAAGGAATGGGACACCTACACTGTAAGGAATGGGAACCCTACACTGTAAGGAATGGGAATGCTACACTGTAAGGAATGGGAACTATATACTGTAGAGAATGGGAACCCTACACTGTAAGGAATGGGAACCCTACACTGTAAGGAATGGGAACCCTATACTGAAAGGAATGGGAACTATATACTGTAAAGAATGGGGACCCTACACTGCAAGGAATGGGAACCTTAAACTGCAAGGAATGGGAACCCTACACTGTAAGGAATTGGAACTACATACTGTAAGGAATGGGAACCCTACCCTGTAAGGAATGGGAACCCTATACTGTAAGGAATGGGAACTATATACTGTAAAGAATGGGTACCCTACACTGTAAGGAATGAGAACCCTACACTGTAAGGAATGGGAACTGACACTGTAAGAATGGGGAATTGCTACAATCCTCTGGGAAAGACGGCCCTATGGATCCACTCTTGGTAAGTTTCCGTTGCACTGGATGACAAGGAGGGGAAGACTGTCTCAACCACCACACAAGCACTTTGTGTATTCCACTGTGGCAATAGGCATGAAACACCGAACCCAGGCTTTCAATTAAAAAAAAAAGCAACCGTGATGCTCCTTATCCCCTCCAGTAAAGTTGACATTATGAAAGCAGTCAACTGCATATTCAGTATGTTGAGGGTTTGCCAAGGTTTATGAAGCCCCACTTTTACGGCAGTAGCTGATGCCACAAACCATTTGCCCCAGTCATCCTGATCACCCTCCCAACCAGAATATAGAGCACGTGTCTAGGAAACCTGGGAAGGATTGTACTGGTAAGCAAACATGGTGTCTTCAACTATTAATCCAATGTGGCGGTAGAGTGCTGTCACTGTGACTGCCTTGCACTATTGTGTTGGGTTTATGTTGCTGGTGCAGATCTCATTACCCACACCATCAGGAGAATATGATGGAAAGACACTCTCAACACCCAGCACTCCTAGTTCACATTAATTAAGGACTTTGGGCTTGACTCCGGTAATCCCAGTAGAATAAAGGATAAAATAATACAATCAGTCAGGCCTGGCAGTAGCAGACACATACGTTTTTTCATTATAACAGGAACCGTTTGAATACTTCATGGTTTTCATTAAATAATGATTGCATGGGAAAGGTGATACTTATAAATGTTTACAGAGGTTTCTCTGCAGGACTTGAAACAGAGATCTGTGTTATTTGGATACATTAAGTAATGATCACCACTTTAAATTACTTATTGCAACTGTCCTTTTCTGGGGCGATAGGATCTGGTTACAAATGGGTTTTTTCTAGAATTTCTCTGAATCAGGTCTGTTGTTTACAAAACATCATTCCATATGTTTTGGAAACTACATTTCCTAGCATGCATAACAACCGAAACATGCTGGGGATGTAGTTTTCTAAACATCTGGAATGCCAAGGTTCTGGAATGATATAAGGGATGCTGCTTCCCTGTTCTTTTTTGGTTTCTGTTCCCTCTTTATATTTACAGTTATAATAAAGTTACATGTTTAAATAAAAAGAGCAGAGTAAAAAGGGTTAAACTCTAAAAGCAGGAAAACCACATTACGGGTAGGATCAATTTGACAAAGAGTTGCCTGGGCTTTGTTCACTCTAAGGCTGGGTACACACAGGACGACAATTATCCCCGTTGACCTTTCGCCACTAGCGAACCGCGCAACCATAGTTTACCAGCATACTCGATCAAACGGCCACCAAGTCAGTCAGTCATGCTTGTTGGGACCCTCACCATACAATATTTTCGACTGACTGACAAATGCACGGTAATATTGAGATCACCTGAGGAAGGGGGCACCTATTATCCCCGAAACGTTTGATGTCACATATTAAAGCATTGAATTATATTGGAGTTCAACCCTCAGTTGTTTACCAATATAATACTGGTTTTGTTCACTTTTTTACTATCACCATCATTCTGCATTTACAGTATATTTAGTGCCCCAAACATCAGTGGAACAGGAAACTGCCTGGCTGGGGGAACTGTGAGGCCCAATGTAACATCGCACAAGCATTGATATGGAAGCGCACACTGTTTTTAGAATAATCTGTTTATTATGTAACACAAACAAACAACGTTTCAGAGAACGCTATGTCTCCTTCATCAGGTGTAACTCTCACACCATAACATAACATCCTAAGTATCCAGTTTCCTTCTTTATCTGAATGTAGAGGGGCAGCTACGCACACAATGCAAGTCGAGGAAAATGTTTTACACAGAACACATTACCGCCCACATCCCTAAAGCAGCTTTAATAATATAACGATAATATCTTCCATATGTATTGTCATAATAGAAGATCAGACTCTGGAGCCAGTGCTGGAGGGTTCCCATTCCTTACAGTGTAGGGTTACCATTCCTTACGGTGTAGGTTTCCCATTCCTTACAGTGTAGGGTTCCCATTCCTTACGGTGTAGGTTTCCCATTCCTTACAGTGTAGGTTCCCATCCTTACAGTGTAGGGTTTCCCATTCCTTACAGTGTAGGGTTCCATTCCTTACAGTGTAGGGTTCCCATTCCTTACGTGTGGGTTCCCATTCTTACAGTGTAGGTTCCCATTCTTACAGTGTAAGGTTCCCATTCCTTACAGTGTAGGTTCCCATTCTTTAAGTATATAGTTCCCATTCTACAGTATAGGGTTCCCATTCCTTTCAGTGTAGGGTCCCATTCCTTACAGTGTAGGGTCCATTCTTACAGTATATAGTCCCGTCCTATAGTTATGGGTTCCATTCCTACAGGTAGGGTTCCCATTCCTTACAGTGTAGGGTTCCCATTCCTTACAGTGTAGGGTTCCCATTTTTACACAGTGTAGGTTCCCATTCCTTACAGTGTAGGGTTCCCATTCTTTACAGTGTGGGTTCCATTCCTACAGTGTAGGGTTCCCATTTTTACAGTGTAGGGTTCCCATTCCTTACAGTGTAGGTTCCCATTCCTTACAGTGTAGGGTTCCCATTCTTTACAGTATATAGTTCCCTTTCCTTACAGTGTAGGGTTCCCATTCCTTACAGTGTAGGGTTCCCATTCTTTACAGTGTAGGGTTCCCATTCCTTACAGTGTAGGGTTCCCATTCTTTACAGTGAGGGTTCCCATTCCTTACAGTGTAAGGTTCCCATTCTTTACAGTGTAGGGTTCCCATTCTTTACGTGTAAGGTTCCCATTCTTACAGTGTAGGGTTCCCATTCTTACATATTAGTTCCCATTCCTACAGTATAGGGTTCCCATCCTTTCAGTGTAGGGTCCCATTCCTTACAGTGTAGGGTTCCATCTTTACAGTATATAGTTCCCATTCCTTACAGTATAGGGTTCCCATTCTTACAGTGTAGGGTCTCCTTACAGTGTAGGGTCCATTCCTACAGTATGTAGTTCCCATTCGTTACAGTGTAGGGTTCCATTCCTTGCAGTTAGGTTCCCATTCCTTACAGTGTAGGGTTCCCATTCTTTACAGTATATAGTTCCCTTTCCTACAGTGTAGGGTTCCATTCTTTACAGTGTAGGGTTCCCATTCCTTACAGTGTAGGGTTCCCATTCTTTACAGTGTAGGGTTCCCATTCCTTACAGTATGTAGTTCCCATTCCTTACAGTGTAGGGTTCCCATTCCTTCAGTTAGGTCCATCCTTACAGTGTAGGGTTCCCATTCCTTACAGTGTAGGGTTCCCATTCCTTACAGTGTAGGGTTCCCATTCCTTACAGTGTAGGGTTCCCATTCTTTACAGTGTAGGGTTCCCATTCCTTACAGTTTAGGGTTCCATCTTTACAGTGTAGGGTTCCCATTCTTACAGTGTAAGGTTCCCATTCCTACAGTGTAGGGTTCCCTTCTTACAGTATATAGTTCCCATTCTTACAGTATAGGGTTCCCATTCCTTTCAGTGTAGGGTCCCTTCCTACAGTGTAGGGTTCCCATTCTTTACAGTATATAGTTCCCTCTAAGTGTAGGGTTCCATTCCTTACAGTGTAGGGGTCCCATTCCTTACAGTGTAGGGTTCCCATTTTTACAGTGTAGGGTTCCCATTCTTTACAGGTAGGGTTCCCATTCCTACAGTGTAGGGTTCCCATTCTTTACAGTGTAGGGTTCCCCTCCTTACAGTGTAGGGTTTCCATTCTTTACAGTGTAGGGTTCTCATTCTTACAGTGTAGGGTTCCCATCTTTACAGTGTAGGGTTCAGTCTGTACAGTGGGTTCCATTCCTTACAGTGTAGGGTTCCCATTCTTACAGTGTAGGGTTCCCATTCTTTACAGTATATAGGTTCCCTTTCCTTACAGTGTAGGGTTCCATTCCTACAGTGTAGGGTTCCCATTTTTACAGTATATAGTTCCCTTTCTTACAGTGTAGGGTTCCCATTCCTTACAGGGTAGGGTTCCCATTCTTACAGTGTAGGGTCCCAGTCCTTACCGTGTAGGGCTCACATTCCTACAGTGTAGGGTTCCCATTCTTTACAGATATAGTTCCATTCCCTATAGTGTAGGGTTTCCATTCCTACAGTGTAGGGTTCCCATTCCTTACAGGAGGGTTCCATCTTACAGTATATGATTCCCTTTCCTACGTGTAGGTTCCATTCCTCAGTGTAGGGTTCCCATTCTTTACAGTGTAGGGTTCCATTCCTTACAGTGAAGGGTTCCCATTCTTTACAGTGTAGGTTCCCATTCCTTACAGTGTAGGGTTCCCATCTTTACAGTGTAGGGTTCCCATTCTTACAGTGTAAGGTTCCCATTCCTTACAGTTGTAGGGTTCCCATTCTTACAGTATATAGTTCCCATTCCTTACAGTATAGGGTTCCCATTCCTTTCAGTGTAGGGTCCCATTCCTACAGTGTAGGGTTCCCATTTTTACAGTATAAGTTCCCGTTCCTTATAGTGTAGGGTTTCCATTCCTTACAGTGTAGGGTTCCCATCCTTACAGTGTAGGGTTCCCATTTTTACAGTATATAGTTCCCATTCCCTATAGGTAGGGTTTCCATCTTACAGTGTAGGGTCCCATTCCTTCAGTGTAGGGTTCCCATTCTTTACAGTATATAGTTCCCTTCCTTACAGTGTAGGGTTCCATTCCTACAGTGTAGGGTTCCCATTTACAGTATATAGTTCCCATTACTTACAGATAGGGTCCCATTCCTACAGTTAGGGTTCCCATTCCTTACAGTGTAGGGTTCCATCTACAGTATGTAGTTCCCATCCTTACAGTGTAGGGTTCCCATTCCTTGCAGTTTAAGGTTCCCATTCCTTGCAGTGTAGGGTTCCCATTCTTTACAGTATATAGTTCCCATTCCTTCCAGTATAGGGTTCCCATTCCTTACAGTGTAGGGTTCCCATTCCTTACAGTGTAGGGTTCCCATTCTCTACAGTATATAGTTCCCATTTCCTTACAGTGTAGCATTCCCATTCTTACAGTGTAGGGTTCCCTCCTTACAGTGTAGGGTTCCCATTCCTTGCAGTGTAGGGTTCCCATCCTTGACATTTAGGTTCCCATTCCTGCAGTATATAGTTCCCATTCCTTTCAGTGTAGCAGTGTGATGGACTGTGAATCATATCAGGAGGGGGGCTGCAGATTAAATTACAGGTCTGGGAAGCGGGAGAAATCCAGACTGTCCTTACACAACCCCAGGCGCTGGGTCCTACACGGGGCTCTGACATGAAGCTACACTTAAATTCTGGCAGTTTTATAGAACTTTATTGAACAGACACATGAATAAGATTCATATACATGACATGGCAGTTTTTCTTGTAATCTTTTCCATTCTGTTTAAATCCAGGCAAACGTTCTCCCACCCCTATTTACTAAAGGCTACAATTTGCAGGATTATTCAATCACAATGTGTTCTGCTCTACCTAAGAATCCATTTGCCCAGCCTATTGAATTAGTGCTCTGGGAACCAAAATATTCATGCACTGCCCTTTGTTTAAATACAACCCCCAGGACCCATAATCCCACTGGCATATGAACTCCACAACCTCTAGAAAGCATCAACTTGCCTGTGATAACTGTTTATCATGGCAACTAAAACTGATTTTAGCTACAAAACCTTATGACCTGACAGAGCCAGAATTGCCTCACATTATAGACCAGTGATGCTGAACCTTGGCACTCTAGCAGTGAGATTCCATAAAAGTTCTAGTCATTAAAAATAGAACTAATTTTGCCCCAACCAGCAAAATTAGTTGTTAGCTTTCAAATGTTAAATAGGATTGGTTGGGGCAAAATTAGCACAATTTTTAATGATAAGAACTTTTATTATTGAATCTCCCTGTAAATGTTTTGGAAACTATAACTCCATGTTGGAAGTTGTAGTTTCTAAACATCTGGAGGGCCAAGGTTCGGCATCACTGGTCTATAATGTGAGGCACTGGTCTATCACTGGCCAATTATCCCAAATGGTGCTGTATAGGCTATTGTACATTTACGTTTGTGATTGAAATTCTATGATCACCTATACAATAAACATAGTGGTATTACTACCACCTGGTAATGTATGGCCGAAGTCGGTAAATGTACGGCCGCACTTTTAAGGGATCAGAACTTTCTAAAACTGTGGGTTTATAAATACTACCCGTAGGGCCATATTTAGTAATCCGCAGTATTGGCAACTTCCGATACAATGGGTCATCGTAACTGGACGATCACACGTGTAAATATGAGGCCATGGCCGTACATTTACGAACAGGTGTTCATTTAATACCAAAATAATCGCGGACGCAATTGCAATAACAATACCGTGCTTTTATAAATGAACCCCTTAAGGTGGCCATACATATGAACGATAATGGGTAAATCCCGTCGTTCCACAACAGGATTTACCCATTATTCTTCAAGTGTATGGGCTTTTCCTGACCGATTGTAGTGCCGACGAACGACCATAGTCACCACTACAGACAGTTCAATAAATAATCATCCAATGTAGATGTGACAGCTTTGGAAAGGGGTGGTCAAAAAAACACTGAGCATGTGCAGATTTGTATCTTGACCAGTCTGGGGGAAGCAATGCTGGATGTGAGGATCCCGGGATGACTTTTTTTTCACAATGCTGACGATTTTAGGTGAGGCGAGAGACACAACTTACTTTGGTAGACTCTCCCGCACACCTATCAAGGGAAATATGGAACTTGCCAGTGGTATCTGTATCCAGAGCGCACACCGGTCTTAGCGTAGTGTTTCCTTTCTTGCATACACGTGACGTTTCGGTGCTAGTTAGCACCTTCTTCAGACATTATATATTCTAGACACGTAACATTACTGTTATATTTCTAATTATGGTTTCCATACAAAATCATGCATTGCTTAGCTTTCTTTGTTTAGATATTTTGCCTATTTGACTGTAAGTGCAATGGCACCAGAATTAACTGAAAAGTAATGTTCATTGTTCTGTTTCTGCTTTTCCCAGCTGGGAACCGAGCTACTGCCCAGAGAGAAACTGATGCAGATTTTTTTTGTTTGCTTTGGAATTAATGGTCCACTGAAAAGTAAGGGGGGGATTGAGTGTTCAAAATGTTTAACCATGAGCACCCTCTAGTGGCTTAAACAAGTTCTTCAACAGTACAACTAAAGTCTTTCCACAGATATCAGACGGAAAATTATGTCATTTTCAAGGAAAATCCTAAAGATCAGACTGCACGGTTAAAATGTATCTGGCAGAAGATCAAAGCAATAATAATCTAGTACATTCTTAAAATGACAGCTGCATTTTTTCTAAGAACTTGGGTTAAGAATATTCTGTAATTTTCATTCAGTGGTTTAACATTTTCTAAAAAAAAAAGTAACTTTCCTAAAATCTGTTACAAGGGATATTATTACAGGGCTACAGAGGAAGAGATTCCTGGGAATGGTTTCATTCCATCATTTATTTTAATCCTTATCATTAAACAAATCCGAATGGGTAATATTAGTGTGAATAGCCACTTGCTTTCCCATTCATAGGGTATGCACTGTACCGAGGATGGCCCTAGTGGGGCCAGGTAAATTGTTAGTGCAAGAATATACTGCAGTGGCTGACAGCTCATCGTTCATTGCTCTGTATCCAGAGTGCGGCTTTCTCAGTTAGAATTTGCACTTTGACTTTCCTTCCACTATGGGAAATTGAAATGTCTGTTTACATTAAATAACTGATGCATTAAAAACAGAATTAAATTTTTTTACAGAGGTTTGCAAAATTAAACCGAAATAAAATTTGATCCTACAGCAATTTTCTAAAAAGGGCCCTTAGTAAAATGTATTGAGATAAACATTCAACTATTAGGACAAGCTTTAAAGGAGAACAACATTTAGAAAAGATTAAAGGGCATCTCCACCCACTCAATAACCCCTCCCCCAAAAAATCATTTTTCGTTATACTTACCTTTTTACAACGAGGCTTCTTAAAGGGTTTATCAATTGGTTAAAACCACTTTGTGCTATTCAGTTCTATTGACAAACGGATGTCAAAGGAGCTACGTCTTACCTCCCGTTCTGCAATAAAATGTTCAGGAGCCGGGAACGAAGGTAAGCAACTTACTAGGTCTCTCGCTCCTCCGCCGCGTCCTCTTAAAGGTCCCGATGTATTCTATTGCGCAAACTTTTCAGTTCCCTGTACTGTATTTCAGCTATGCAGGACAACCATGTGCACTAGAAGAGAATCGTAGGGGTAATTTAATACTACACATTGGGCCAAATTTCAGTTGGGGGAGGGTGGAGATGCCCTTTAATTGTACAGGAAATATAATTCAAAATAGAAAGATGTTTCATTTTGCAATGCTATTGCTAGGTTATGTACAAATATTGATTTAAAAGCAAACAACTGAACAAAAAGCAAATACATTTTAGTGTAGGGCAGAGGTATCAAACCCAATCACATAAATTGGCCACATTTGGTGGGCCAAATTATTTTTTTAGATACTTAGCAGCTGCAGGATTGGGACTCTGTCCCACTTGTGTCTAGTGCAGCAGTACAGTACAAAGCACAAGGTTTTGTACTGGGACCTTGGTGCGATCATGTTCTAAAGGAACTCCCACCTTCCTCTTCTTGCGCAGGAATGGAATGGCCAACTCCAATGGATGGCCCTATGTCACACCTCCCTCCCCAGCGGGGAACTAGATACATGATCAGCTGTTACAGCAATGACTGCATCCAAGCCTTACTAAGCTGCTATCCATTTGTGCAAGTCCCAAGTAACAGCAAAACTATAGATCTGCCTGCTCGATAGCACAATCATCTGTTTTTAAACAGCGGATAAAGCCATCAGCTGTTTAAAAACAGCTGATTGCAGTATCTAGCAAGCAAATCTATAGTAATGCCGCTACTTGGGACTACACAAATGGATAGCTGAACAGTCACTGGGGCCCACAAAAAACGTCCAGACGGACCAGATTTGACCCACAAGCCTCATGTGTTTGATATGGGTGATGTAGGAAATTTAGAAAAACAAGGAGAATCAGCTTCTAGACTCCAATTATTTAAAGTCCAGGTCAATAACTTTGTGGGGATAGCCAAGAGAACAATGTTATCACAACCCATATTTTCTAATTATCAAGAAATTTAGGGATCAAGGTGCTTTGCACATTAACTATAAAAAATATATGATTCTGTTTTGTAACCCCTGCAAACTTCCTTGGAGATTCCATATGCAATGTGGAAAGCATTCCCATTATCTATTTATCACATGTTCCATTGTCTGCTCTGAAACATACAGGCAAAGGTGACTGAGGTTGAGATTGGTATAAAGTATAAGTAATAGGGCAATAAAAGTCTAGGTGCAGATGAAAGATTTTCATCTGTTTTGCTTGCAATATCCCTGCGGTTTTCTAGCAGCTGTCGATAGGAAACCGCTACTTGCATCACCTGCCCATCAGCAAAACATCTGGAACCACTAGGAAAATGCGATCAAGGCAGATGAAAACCTTTTTTTGAACCAAGCCTCTCACACTGCACATTAGTAAAGCCTTAATATCAGATCCTTCCTATTTCCCGATTCCAACATGGTTCAATATGTTTTAATATTGTGACATGTTAATATTAATAACTGTTGCATAGCTTAGTATAAGTAACTCTCTGCAAGTGTTAATCACGGATCATTCTTCTCTGCTACCTTCGGTTACTTTCACACAAGCGGGTGACGGCTCGTTTTTCTGATGTTTTTAGCATAAATTAAACGTCAATAAAACGCCTGCCCATTGTAGTCAATAGAAATGGCGTGTTCAGAAAAAGTGTTCATGTAGCGTTTGTTAAGCTTTAAGTGCTTCTTCAGCGGTGGATGATGAAAAAATTGCACTTCACTGGGCTGTTGTTTGTCCGGTGTTCTGGAGGTAGAACACACAGGAACTCTTATGATAATTAGAATAAAAAAAGAAAAGAACTCAAACAACAAAAAGCAATGCTTGTTTAATGCTGGACAAATGCATAGTAAATGACACAAAAATGCATCAGCGGTTACTTGACGTCAGCTTCGTTGAAATCAACATGCTGCTTGTGTGAAAGAAGCCCAACTCTGGTCACCAGATCCTCCTCGTTAACCTAAATAACTTTTTTTTTTAATTCACATGCTCTCTAACCAACTAGCTGAATCAGTGCAGCTAGATACTGTAGTTTATATGCATCAATACCATCCACATATCCATTCCACTCTCCTGCCCTGCATTACGTTTCAACATATTTTGACACATCCGATTTACAACTACATCCTTTTCCCACCAAACTGCCCCGAATGCAGCCCCTACAGTCTGCACAGCTGTATATTGTTACATGGTCATTAAGGGGTTAAGATCATTAGTCTTTGGTTCACTAACAATTTGTAATGGTTTCCACATGCTGTGGTATGCAGGCTGCTAATGTTAACAAATTCTAATCAATGTGCAAAGTTCAGTGGGAAATCAGGATGCAAATTTTAACAGGAGGAAGCCATTACAACTACTCCAAATAATTGTATACATTATTTACTTAAGTTGGGGAAGAGCAGGATATTCTATGCAGAACAGAGATATTCTGACATTGAACAGGGTAATGTGTTTCCAGGGGCACCGGGCCTATTAGTTGAAATAAGAAACTCGGATACGGTTCCGGAACCACTGTTCATTATATTCTATGGACGCGCATTTGCTGTGCCACTGTGTGTTTCCTCGAACATTCTAAGGTTGCTAACTTTAAACACATACAAAATCAGCACGCAGAAAGGCTAGTCAGTATTTATAATAGACGGATCATTCAGGCTGCATCTGTGGCAGTGTAACCATACAGAATGAACTTTAACACTTAACCCTAAAAGTAGCTATTTACCTCCTAAGGCTGAGGTCACACTGCAACGCACAGGAATTGCGCACACAATCGTTATCGCAGCGTTTTCCCTACTGCCCCCTCTGCACAAGCTAAAGCTAATAAAAAGCTCATTGAACAGAGGAAGGAGGCAGATACCATTGCCAAAATAGAAGAGACCTTATTATTAATTATCTGGCTACAAATGCATGCAATATACTGATAAAAATAGCAGTTGGGATTGCAGGCAGAAAACTAAAAGTCAGCAGTTTTTTTAAGGGTGGACATGCCCTATAATGATACCCTATACCCCTACCCTATACCCTATAATGATAACAAAATTGTAGAAATAGGAATAATTTCTCCTACGCCCCATGCCATGGAAGTCCAACCTGCAGCCCTCTGGATGTTTGAAAACTACAATTCCCTGCATTGTGATTGCTGGGCATCCATGCTCCATGCAATTATATGTAGGGGGGTAGTTTAAAGGGACCTTAAAACCTATAATCCCGAAGCTGTATTTGTTAAGGAGGCCATACACTATTACGATCGTAATTACGATCTTAAACTGACCGATACTTTGATAGACAGATGTACAATGTTAATTGTAGGTAGATGTACAATAAATATTGTTCGACATTCAATTTGTTTTGTGATTAATGTCGAATGTCATCCATTGTGAGGTTACATTACATTTAATCGAAACTTCAGAAAACACTACAATCATTTTACCAATCGACTTAAAAAAACGACTTTCCCGATCGTAATTACGATCGATTTTACGATCTAATGTCGCATGATAAGAATGGGAAAATGTACGATTTTTCGGCCAATCGATGGAAATGTCTGATTGTATGTCGAATTGTACAGAAAATTGGCCTAATGTATGGTCACCTTTAGTGTCATAATACTACTGCTTTCTTATTTGCACTAATTTGAATATTATCTTATTAATTAATGACGCTACTAAATAAACTGAGGAGGGGATTCAGATTACACAATATATACTGTTTGCAGGCCATGATAAATCTCTTTAAAACATTCCCATTACTACTGTCTGAAGAGTTTATTCCTCTTCCAGGAATGGATAAAAGAAACACACGTTTTCTAGGAAATGATTCATCATCCCTGGACTATTTAATGCAGGGGGAGGGTTACGAACAGGCTGGTAATTAGCGGATCAGTAGGGCATTGATGCTGCTAAAGCACAGCCTTCTGCAAACACACCACATTCATTTAAACTAAGCTGCGTTCATTTAAACTAAGCGGTGTCCTGTCACAAGAACTGAAAGGACATAGCAAGACATTGCAATAATAAGGTCTATATCATTATAATGCAAATGAGAACATAGATGAGGATTCTATCCACTATTTGGGGGCCAATTAAGGATAAGCTGAATAAGTCTATCTGGGAACTTTACAGTTAAACATTTGTTGCAGGAAACATGCTGTAGCCTACAGACTAGTGTTTATTAAGGGACCAGTAACACCAAAATGTTTTAAGTGTAATCAGTCTGAAAAGATAAGATGTGTTTGGTCTTTTATACCTAAAAATCGTTAGTGGAAAGCAGCCAGGGCTGTATTTATAACCCTGCAATATTCTGGCAGCGTTTCATTTTCCTCAGTTATTTTGGCTAACGTTTTGGTCACACTACATGTGGATGAAAATGCGAACACACAGGAAACAAAAAGGCCATTCCGCGCCTTTACCGAACAGTCAAATATACTGATCTGTATCTGTACAATCCAATCTATTGCAATCTGTGAGTGATTGAAGACATGGCTGGGGATCCATCTAACAGTGTACTGACCAGCGCATGGTTGTAATATAGACCAAAAGAACTGCAGTTTCCTGGCCATCCTCCCAGGCAGTATGGAAAACACATGGGTAGCTCCCTGCCCATTGGACAGAAGAAAAAGACCTCCTTCTTATAAGATCCACCCCTCCTTACCTATTCACTCTTTTTCTTCTGTCCATTGGACTGGCTGTGTTACCCTTTCCGGCTGCAGTTCTGAGCTCTCTCCAGCCGAAGACCCTGGCTCCTGTGATGGCCTCTGCGCCTCTCAGCCAGGGTAGCCAGCACTCCCCCTCCGGTTCGGTACAAGCTTAGGATCGTGGCTTTGGAATGCGGCACTTCCGGGTCAGGCGTAATGACGTCATCTTAAAGCACGACCCGGGAGATTCAAAAACTGGCCGCGATCAGTGCTCTGCCCCCGCAGTTTCTGCCGGTCAGTTCCCAGCTGAGCCCTGCAGGCCGCCATGGAGGATCTGAATTCAGAGGGGAGGTGGTGAGTGTTGCTGGCAGTATTCAGGATTCAGGTACAGCGAAAAGAGTCTCCTATGGGCTTTTTGCAGCCATACTTAATGCCTCTTTTGTTCCCTCTGCAGCCATGCTAAGAGATCGGGGAAGCAGCCAAAAAGGAGAAGAGAATATGAGGAGGAGGAGAACGCTGATCTGTGCAGAGTATGTGATCGGCCAGCTGTAAGAGGGAGGAGGCTTTGCTCTGAATGTCTGGAGGAGGTAACGGAGCAAGAGAGGCACAGGTCTTCTGGACGGAGGAGGCATTCCAGAAGGGATTCTTCACCACAGAGGTCTGACCAACTGGATATACTTCAATGGATTTCTCAAGCGGTGGCAATGGGATTTCAACAAGTATCCCAGCAGCCTCAGGAGAGGCCATCTACAGCTGCGACAAATAGGCAGCCGCCAGATTTACCTTTGGAACCTGGGGAGGTGGAAGCCTCCGAGGAGTCAGAGGATGAAGACTCAGGGTTTGATTTCAAAAAAGTATTGACTCTAGTCAGGTTAGTTAAGCAAACCTTAACAATTGAGGATAAGGAACAACCTGCAACCTCCCTTCATTTTCATAAGAAGAAGAAGGAGTTTTTCCCAATGCACGAGGAAATTAAGGAGTTGGTCCAGACAGAGTGGCAAAATGTGTCCAGGAGGGTGCCAGTTGAGAATAAATATGAGAGACTTTACCCATTCCCACAGGAGATTGGTGAAAAATGGGAGAAAGCACCTCTGGTGGACGCCCCAGTGGCGCATCTGTCAAAGAAGACAGCATTGCCAGTTGATGATTCATCATCATTGAGACATCCCATGGATGGACCAAGACCTTAAAAAAGCCTATGTGACGGCGGGTACAAACTGTAAAGTGTCGGTGGCTATGATTTTCTACCATGAAGTCTTTATTATTCTTGGTAGATAAATTGGAAGACGCCATCGTGGATGGAGTGGATAGAAGAAGCCTACTTCAATCCATTCCAGACTTTCGAATCAATGCAAATTTCAGTCTGGAAGCAGGAATTAATGCAACTAGACTAAATGCAAGGGGAATGGGTCTCTCGGTGTCTGCACGTAGAGCCCTGTGGCTTGAATTCTGGAACGCAGATACACCTTCAAAGAATTCGCCATGCCAATTGCCATTTGAAGGGAAGAAGTTGTTTGGTACGGCGCTGGAAGATCTCATATCCAAGACAACAGGAGGAAAGAGTGTCTTTCTTCCACAAGGGAGAAGGAAGTTTAGAAACTTCCCAAAGAGACAGGAGAGATTTCCTTCCGGGAGGAGAGAAGGGTCTAGATCCTATAGGCCGGGGAAGGAATTCTCAAGAGCAGCGTCATGGAAACAAGGGCAATTTACCTTTTTTCGAGTTAACCCTAGATTCCCCAAAGAATCCAAGGCCTTATGATGGGAGAATAACAAGGAGATGGTGGATACCACACTGGGATTTGATGGCCACAACAAGGAATACCAAGTCCAGGAGATTCTTCTCCAGATTCAGGCAACAGGGGGCAGTAGCGGAGGATGCTCCAGTGCAGGATTGGAACCACATGAGGGCTTATATCTTCCCCCCATTGCCTTTGATTTTCAGGGTATTGAAGAAAATATTGATATCCAAGATGAGGGTGATAGCCATAATACCGGATTGGCCTCGCAGGCCATGGTTTCCCCTATTGAGGAGACTGGTGAGGGGCCAGCCGTGGCATTTGCCACCAGTGAAGGATCTCCTACAACAGGATCACTTCTTCCATCCAGACCTGGCCAGTCTAAATCTAGCAGCTTGGATGTTGATAGGGAGAGGTTAGTGAGTCAAGGATGCTCAAGTCAAGTAATTGAGACACTACTCCAGGCCCGTACTGCTTAAACATCAACAAGATATACAGCAATCTGGGAAGTGTTGGAGTTTCTGCAAGAGGGTCTAGACAGGGGACTCAGGGCCCTATTTATAAAAGATCGGTATCGTTATCGTAAAATACCGATCGTTATCATAAAATAACGACCGTTTTTTTACCGATAACGACCGGTATTTACCGATAACCACCAGTATTTAACGATATCTCTAAATACCGGTCGTTATCGGTAAATACCGGTCATTAAGGGTAAATAACGGTTGTTATTTTACGATAACGATCGGTATTTTACGAGTCCCCTTAAAGTTCAGATGTCTGCCTTGTCGGCAGTTTTAGACAAAAATTTTTTTCAAGAGGAACTGGTCAAGCGTTTCTTTCAGGGGGCACTAAGAATAAGGCCACCAAGGAAGAATCTATTCCCTCAATGGGAGTTACCTCTGGTACTTAAAGCTTTGTCTAATAGTCCTTTCCAACCAGTGGAGTACTGTTCATTAGAGGATTTGACTTTGAAATTAGTCCTTTTGATCGCTCTCACATCAGGAAGGAGAGCGTGTGAGATAGCAGCACTATCCAGTAAACCTCCGTATTTAAATATCTTGCCGGAGGCAGTCATCTTCCATCCAGCTCCAGATTTCCTTCCAAAGATACTCTCAAGGTTCCATATTACAAAGAGATGGTCAAGCTGGATGTTAGGTCAAGTCTGATAGCTTACTTGGACAACACGAGAGAAATCCGACTCTCTGACAAACTCTTCGCGATACCGATGGGGCCCAGAAAGGGAAGAGCGGCAACCGTGGCGACTATCAGAAGATGGATAGTCAAGGCAATATGAAAAGCCTATGAAACCCAAGGCGTGGCACCTCCTGCGTCAGATTCAGCGCACTCTACAAGAGGGATTGCAGCTACCTTGGCGGCAGAAGAGGGAGCTTCGACCGAGGCAGTTTGCCAAGCAGCAACTTGGTCCACGCCAAATACATTTGTTAGGCACTATAAGTTAAATATTAATTTAACTGCAAGAGCAGTTTGTTGGCAGAAAGTTCTGCAAGCTGTGACCAGAGTTTAAGTAAACAATTTGTGCAGCAAACCGTCTGCTAGTATCTTTTCCCTCCCTTAATTGCTGGGGTATGTCCCATGTGTTTTCCATACTGCCTGGGGATGGCCAGGAAAGCAGAAACTCAACTCATACTTACCGAGAGTTTCCTTTCCTGGCCATCCTCCCAGGAAGTATACCCTCCCTTCCAATGCTTTGAAACCAGGCTGAATAGGTAAGGAGGGGTGGGTCTTTTAAGAATGAGGTCTTTTTCTTCTGTCCAATGGGCAGGGAGATACCCATGTGTTTTCCATACTGCCTGGGGATGGCCAGGAAAGCGGAAACTCAACTCATACTTACCGAGAGTTTCCTTTCCTGGCCATCCTCCCAGGCAGTATACCCTCCCTTCCAATGCTTTGAAACCAGACTGAATAGGTAAGGAGGGGTGGGTCTTTTAAGAAGGAGGTCTTTTTCTTCTGTCCAATGGGCAGGGAGCTACCCATGTGTTTTCCATACTGCCTGGGGATGGCCAG
Source organism: Hymenochirus boettgeri (assembly GCA_019447015.1). Lineage (NCBI taxonomy): Eukaryota > Metazoa > Chordata > Amphibia > Anura > Pipidae > Hymenochirus > Hymenochirus boettgeri. Next base: position 215,066,879 of record CM033471.1, on the reverse strand, counting down.
GAAAGCGGAAACTCAACTCATACTTACCGAGAGTTTCCTTTCCTGGCCATCCTTCCAGGCAGTATACCCTCCCTTCCAATGCTTTGAAACCAGACTGAATAGGTAAGGAGGGGTGGGTCTTTTAAGAAGGAGGTCTTTTTCTTCTGTCCAATGGGCAAGGAGCTACCCATGTGTTTTCCATACTGCCTGGGAGGATGGCCAGGAAAGGAAACTCTCGGTAAGTATGAGTTGAGTTTCCGCTTTTGTCAGGACAAAGGCCAGCAAAGATCTCATTCCAATGGCGGCCATAAAATTCAAGATTGTTAAAGTGGAAGTTCAGTGCAAATTTCCATCCCAATGTCCTTAATCTGCCAATTCAGCATTTTGTCTGTGTATAAATAAATGCAACCGAAATACTGACTTCCTGTTTGCAGGACCCCTAATAGAGACTGTTATGGTCTTGCCTTTGACCCAGCTCCTGGGTTGATTCCGTTGCTCAGTAGAGATCTGAGCATCTTTGACCCATCCAACAGCCAATCAGTAGAAATTACTGTTAGGAACATTCCAAGGAAGTGGTGTATCCTGGGAAGAAGAAGGACCGTTAGAACCTGAAATGTCAGCTCACTAATGTCAACTGCTGGGAACAGCAAAGGATATGAAATCAACTGATTTTTCAAAATGAGAGAAAATATGTAGAATAACTAAGAAGGCATTACACAAACTAACAATTTAACAAATAATGATAATTTTCACTGAACTGTCCCTTTAAAGGTTGATAAATAAGGCCCTTGGTGTCTAACTGTATGTTTAGCTGATTGTAATAACCTTTCTTATATAGTACTAAAAGTTGAGCTGGGTTTTCAGTTATTTTACCCATTTATATAAATATATGTACCCCAAAAGACAGGGTAATACAGTACAACCTCCACCGCACCGAGAAAGGGGCGGGCACCTCACTCTGACATAGGTTCCACAAAATAAATAGAACAGGGTATAGAACCCTAATAATTACAGCATGGTAGTCCAAATACAAATCCACTTTATTTTACATAAACTCTTAGCATATATAGAATAAAAAACATGTGTATCAAAAAAGTGCACTAATAAAATCCCAGAAAGGGAACCGAGAGGATAGGTAGCATGTAGTATCAAATTCATATAAACCCCTATAATACACGGCCATAGTCATAATTAAAACAATAATCCCGAGGTTTGGACAATCCAATGATACTGTGAATGATGGGAAATATAGGCAACTCAACGATGTATAAATATGATAAAATATCAAAGTATATAAGGTAACTGGTGCTATTCCGCTGGGAACTACATGCTTTAAGGTTCTGTTTCCCACCGGTAACATTATTGGAAGAGCACTACCGCTAAGTAGAGTACTTAAGTGCACATGTGGGAATAGTCATGTGACCCGGAAGAAGGGACGAAGTTGTCCCGAAACGCGCGTCGGTCAAACTTACCGTTACCAGAGGGGAACCGGACTACATACACAGCCTTTCTATTAACCCGTGGGACTCATTGGCAGCATTGGAACTCTTTAACAGGCAAACTTTGGGGGCCTTTCTGACGCCGATATCGGAGCTCCCGCAGGTGCAACTACTGTGGGAAGTGCGGAGGGACCCTACCCCTGGATGGGTGAGATTGCTCCATTTACTCGCCTTATTGGTATACATTTGTGAATTGGGAACTTTGATATTTTATCATATTTATACATCGTTGAGTTGCCTATATTTCCCATCATTCACAGTATCATTGCATCTATTCCTGCTACTGTTGCCTTTAGATACCTAGGACATCCACATTGGACTTTGGACTTGGTTATAGTGTATGTGGATTGTCCAAACCTCGGGATTACTGTTTTAATTATGACTATGGCCGTGTATTATAGGGGTTTATATGAATTTGATACTACATGCTACCTATCCTCTCGGTTCCCTTTCTGGGATTTTATTAGTGCACTTTTTTGATACACATGTTTTTTATTCTATATATGCTAAGAGTTTATGTAAAATAAAGTGGATTTGTATTTGGACTACCATGCTGTAATTATTAGGGTTCTATACCCTGTTCTATTTATTTTGTGGAACCTATGTCAGAGTGAGGTGCCTGCCCCTTTCTCGGTGCGGTGGAGGTTGTACTGTATTACCCTGTCTTTGGGGTATATATTTAGTTTATCATTTTACATACCTCTAGCACCGGTACGAAAGTACTTATTACTGACTCCCCTTTGTATGTCTATACACCTATTTAGAGAATGGTTTTTTCCATACTCATATATTATTTTACCCATTTATACCAGGCCCTGCCCTGAAGAGTTTGAAGTCTAAGTACCCTATTACACACACAGACAACCTTTCATGTCTTAAAGGATATGTACAGTGTAAATCTAAGTTCAGTCCATTGCAAAACTGTACCTTTAAATCACACACTATGTTACGCTTATGTTTCTAAGCCATTGGCAAAGCTTACCTTTCCCACTTTATTTGCTGGCTCTTCCTGCTCACCTGTAATCTCGTCCAATCCACTATTCCTGTGAGACTTAGGGCTCGTTCACACTAGGAACGGACAAAAACGCAACTTAAAAACGAATTGCGTTAAGTGACGCTTCAAAAGGTTTTTGTATCGGTTGCTGCCCGTTTGCGTGTGCGTTACTATCCGTTTGTGTCCGTTACGTTTATATAAGTTTTTGCCCGCAATGGCGCCTCTCCCACGTGTTTCTTATAGCCTGCCAATTGGAAATGACATCACAGGAACTCCCAGGCATCCTTTTAGAAAAATGGACACAAACGCAAACGCGTGTGTTGTTATCCGTTGTACAGCATTTTCATGCATTTAAAATGTGTGCCGCAGTGTGTTTTTAAAATGCACTGGAGTGGAATGGAATATAACGCAGCAGGTGTGAACGATATTATGAAATCCTATGGAGTTTTAATGTCTGTCCGTTTTTTTAAACACACCTGCGTTTCAAAAACGGATACAAACTGATGTAGTGTGAACGAGCCCTTGCTGGAGGTGAATCTCAGTCGGTCAGTTAGTCAGCCCTTCTACCTGTACATTCCATTTAATAAAATGTGGACTAGATTAACAGAGTGCTGCTTCTATGTTTACAATGCAATGATGTTTAAAGGGAAAACACTGTGGCAAATGAATATTTGGGGTACTAAGCAGCAGTCATCTATCAATGTATGACTATATATGTGGTTAATCTTTTGTAATGAACCTGTGAACTTCCTTGCACACTTCAAACTCAGGCCTATGTAACAAAAGTTCTTATCTTTTAAAAATGGTGCTAATTTTGCCCCAACCAATCAGATGTTATGAACCATTTGAAAGCTAACATCTGATTGGTTGGGGCTAAATTAGCACCGTTTTAAAGAACTTAAGTTACATAGGCCTGAGAGGGTTTTTCTTTTCCATGTGTCATAGTTTTTGCAGGTATAAATTTGAGGTGAGTGTGGCATCTAAATTGTGTTTTCTAGTGGACATTGTGTGTCAATTACTCAATTTGGTTGATTGCAGTGGTTTTAAATGTAGGGATTATTGTGCAACATAGTCACTATTAAAGGGATATTGCAAAATATCAACATTTTTGTTTACCCTAAAAAATTAATGAATTTATTTTTTAATGAATTTATAATGAAACTTCTAACTTTAAAGCATATAATACCAACTTCCCCTTTAACAATGGGGCACAACATCTTCTCACATTGCACAACAATAACCCCTGCATTTAAAAGTACTGCAATCGACCAAAATGAATTCAGAAAACACAATTCAGGTGCCACACTCACATATGCTTGCAAAAATGAAAAAAAAGACACATGGAAAAGAAAAACACTTTATTTGAAGTGTGCAAGAACAAAGTTCACAGGAACATTTGAAAAGATTAACCACATATATAGTGACACATTGATAGATGACTGCTACTCAATGCCACCAATATTCATTTGCCACAGTGTTAGCTCTTTAACCGTTATTGCATTATAAACATAGGAGCAGCACTCTGCTAATCCAGTCTATGTTTCGGTCCACATTTCATTTTAGTGTAATATACAGCTAGCAGGGCAGTCCTCACTATCTGACCGAATGGGATTGACCTCCAGCAAGTCTCATAGTAGCAGTGGATTGAAAGAGATTACAGGTGAGCAGGAAGAGCCAGCAAATAAAGTGGGAAAGGTAAGCTTTGCCAATGTATTAGAAAAATAAAGAGTAATATAATGTGTGATTTAAAGGTACAGCTTTGCAATGGACTGAAGTTTGATTTACACTGTACTTATCTTTTAATGGTGGGGGGAAACCATAGTCAGCAGGAAATCCACACAAGCACAGGAGAACATACAAACTTCTTGCAAATGTAGCAGAGGATGGATTTGAACCCAGGACATGGCATTGCCCTGTGCTGCAAGTAAGATATTACCAGCATTGCCTGTCCCAGATGGCATAATGTACCGTACACCATTTTTAGAATTGCTAATTTGATGCAAGAAATCCCTGTGCAATTTAGTTATAGTATTTGAGGTTGAATAAGTACATATGTCCATCCAGTCCAACCCATCTAGCAATATCCTCATTTCCTGCCTAACTGTTGAGCCAGAGGAAGGCAAAAAACCCCACAAATTTATGAAGGGGAAAAAAATTCCTTCCTGACTCCAAGTGGCAATCGGAAATTTCCCTGGATCAACTCTACTTTATGTATCAATACCAGTAACTTGCAACATTCCTTGTTTTCAGAAACTCATCCAGCTTTTTTTTTAAACTGATGAGCCAATGAACCTGCCATAACAACGTCCACTGGAAGACAGTTCCATAGCTTTACCGTTCTCACAGTGAAATCCCTCTCCCGTTCTCTTAAGGGATGTCAACGTGTCCTCTATATGCTCTATTGGAACAATGCCCCAGATAGTTTATTGTATGGCCCGTTAATGTATTTATACACAGTAATCATATCCCCACGCAAACTCCTTTTCTCCAGCATACATAATTGTAACTTTTCCAGCCTCTCTTCACATTCAAGCTCCCCCAATCCCCTTATTAATTTAGTTGCCCTTCTCTGAACCCTTTCCCTTTCAAAGATGTCCTTTTTGTACACAGGATTCCAAAATTGCACTGCATATTCCAAATGAGGCCATACCAATGCTTTGTAAACAGGGAGAATAACATTTTCCTCCCTTGAATTCATACCTCTCTTTATACAAGACAATACCATGATGGCTCTGGCTGTTGCTGCCTGGCACTGCTTACTTAGTACAAGCAGCACAAGGATTTTTAAAGGGCATGTCCACCCTTTATAAAAACTTTTTACACAATGTAGTGGATACCCTCCCACCCCCAACCGCTATATTTAGAACTTCAAATTCGCTCTCCTTCTTTACTTACACCTCCTCGATCCTCTGCTGTTCTGGTCCAGCTCCCCTGCCCGCCGGAACTGTAAGCAGGTGGCCGGACCGGCAGCCGCGGCTGTGATTGGCTTAGAGGCCATTAATGAAAACGGCGCTGGAACGAGGAGGTGTAAGTAAAGAAGGGAAGCGATATTGAAGTAATGAATAGAGCGGTTGGGGGTGGGAGGGTATCCCCTGCATTGTGGCACAAGCTTTTAAAGGTACACTACTGCCAGCCACAGAGGGATCGGGAAGGAGGGAGGGAGAGGGGGGAAAGGGCTCTACTGAGCATGTCTCATACCTTGATGAGGCTAGCCAAGCTACAGAAACAGGATGAGGCACTGACAGCTCCTACCCAGCAGTTTCCTGCGCTTTGAAGAGGCAGAACAGGAGAACCACAAGGAGCAGGTATGTAAGGTAAGGATTTTTTTTTTTTTAAAGTGGGGCCAGTAGTTTGTAAAATTTTAGCTTGGGGGGTGGACATGCCCTTTAAGTCAACATTGAATTTCATCTGCCACTTAGCAGCCCAATGTGGCAATCTATCTGGATCCCCCTGCAACGATTGCACATCCTCTGAAGTTTTTAATGGTCAACAAAGTTTTGTGCTGTCAGCAAACACAGAAACCTTGCTGACAATACCCACTTCCAAATCATTAATAAATAGATTAAATAGAAGCGGCCCCAACACAGAACCCTGTTGCACCCTGCTTAGCACTTTAGTCCATAATGATGAAGCCCCATTAACAACTACTCTCTGCATCCTATTCATTAACCAATTTTCTATCCATGTACAAATATGCCTCCCCAGACCAACAGACCTTAGCTTATACATTAGTCGCCTATGGGGAACTGTATCAAAAGCCTTTGCAAAATCCAAGCTCCCAGCGCAGGACAGGAAGTTTAAATGGTTCCCACCCCCCCCTACCCGTCACTGTCCACTCTGGCCCTCGCGCGACCAGGAGTCTGGCAAGTCTTGCCCCCTCCTCTGTGCAGATAGTCTGCCTCAGTCCCGGTAGGGTCCTTTTAGGCAATGGTTTCTTCCGCGTCAGTGCCGTTTTCGGTGCTTGTAGCGGGCCGCACTTCCGGTTTCCGGCCGCTTGCGGTGACGTCACCGGGGTTTCAATTTTTGTAGCCAAGCCTGTCAGCCTCAGCTTTCCTCACTGAGACTGTTTGTTTGCGGCTGTAGCTTTGTGCTGTATTTTCTTGGGCTGTTCTCCAGGTATTGTGCCAGTTGCCTGCCTGCTGTATATTTCTTTGCAGGTTATTTATGATTTCTTTCATTTTTTTTTTTTTTCAGTGCTGTACCATGAATTCCAGGGGGCATAGATCTAGATCCAGATCCAGGGGGTAAGGATAACTGGATTGGTATGTATAGGGGTGGGGGTTTACTTTTACTCATTATTTATTTTTTCTTACAGTGAATCATCTCGCCACAGAGAGGAGGAAAAAAGACACAAAAGCAGAAGAGAATGCAAATACTGTTCTAACCCAGCGGAATCTGGGAAAAAATTATGCATGGTTTGCATGGATGAAGTTCGGGGCAGTTCTGCTTCTAAAGAGGAAGTTACCTGTAGAGTAAAGGAGTCAATGCTAGAAATTGGGCAACAGATGGTATCTCAAGTTACTCAATCAGTCCTAGACTCCATTAATCCTAATCAGGAAGCAGCTTCTTCAGGCCAGGGTCCTTCTCAAGAGAAACTACCTGAGTCTGACTTGGAATCTGATCAGTCATTGCCCACTGAGACTATACAGAATTTAATCAAGGCTATGAGATCCACTCTGGTGTCAGAACCAGACGTCCTGCCTTCTACTTCAAAGGATAAGATGTTTTCGTCTCCTGTTGTCAAATCATCTTTGTTTCTACATCCAAATATGTCAAGCTTGATTCAAGCAGAATGGAATGAGCCTGACAGAAAATTCAATTTATCAAATAATTTTCCTATGGGTGAGGAAGATGCAAAAATGTTGGGATAATTCTCCCAAGATGTCTAGACTATCGAAATTTACTATGTTACCTGTTGAAGATGGGGCCATTTTGGGTGGCGTAAAAAGAGCTATCTGGTAGCTGGTGCAGCTCTTAGGCCGGCTGTAGCTACTGTTGATATGGCCAAAGCGGGAACGGTGTGGCTTAGAGAAATTGAAGATGCTGTCAACAGGGAAACATCTAAAGATATTGTTATTCAAGCTATTATGGATATTCGTATAGCCACTGAATTTTGTGCAGAAGCAGCAATGGATAGTCTGAAGCTAGCAGCTAAAAGCATGGCCTTATCAGTTCTTGCGAGAAGATCTTTATGGCTCCGTCAGTGGTCAGCAGATATGCCTGTGTTTGACTGCTCTTCCTTTCCAAGGGGATCTTCTGTTTGGGAAAAAACTAGAGGATGCTATTTCTCGCAATTCTGCAGAGAAGGGCACTTTTCTACCGCAGAATAAAAAATCCAGAAAGTTTGGAGATAAGAAGGCCTTTCAAGAAGCTAAGCAATACAGACCAGGGAAGACTTTGGCTTTTCGCCCATGGCGAATTAATCAAAACCAAGGAACCAAACAAAATCAGCCCTTTCGTTCACAGAACTCCAAACCAACTAAGGGTAAACAATTATTAAGGTTTGGGAGTCCAGCAGTGGCCAGTGGGGGGGTGTCTCTCCCTATTCAAAACTGTTTGGACTCAGACAATTCAAGACAAATGGGTTATTCAGACAATTTCCTTGGGTTACCATCTACAGTTCAGCCACTTTCCCTGTTCAATTTTTGTTCCTAAGATCCAAAGAACCAAAATCTCCAAAGGCAAGACTTCAAGAAATTTTGATGGATCTTTTTTCCAGAAACATTATAGAACCTGTGCCCCAGAAGGAGAGGGGGAGGGGAATCTATTCTCCACTCTTTCTTCTCAGAACAACCTCAGGAGATTACAGGGCAATCCTGGACCTAAAGATTTTGAATACTTACCTGAAAATTCGATCCTTCAAAATGGAAACTTTAAAGACGGTTCTTCCACATCTAAGGAAGGGGGACTGGCTCCTAAAGATCGATTTGAAAGATGCCTATTTACATGTGCCCATCTTCTATCCACACAGAAGGTTTCTGAGGTTTCAATGTCTAGGACAACACCTCCAATACAGAGCCTTACCCTTCGGTCTGGCAACGGCACCAAGAGTATTTTCAAAGATCCTTTCTCCAGTAGTTGCACACCTGAGACTTCAAGGCATTTTTCTTTTCTTTTATCTGGACGATATTTTAATAAGAGCGGAAGATCCCCAGTATCTTATAAAACAAGGAAACAAAGTTCTACAGTTTCTACAAGATCTGGGATGGATGATAAACTGGGACAAGTCTCATCTAACCCCTTCCCAGAATCTACAATTCCTAGGGGTTACACTGGACATGGTAAACTTTCAAGTCTCCCTTCCCATAATCAAGAGGAACGAAATTATCAAATTATGTGGCAGCATGAGGAGCAGGCCAATCTCTACAGCCCTTCTGTGTCAACAGTTGATAGGGAAAATGGCGGCGGCGTCTCAATCAGTCAGATGGGCCATGAGTCATCTTCGCCCCCTTCAGTTGGATTTCCTTTTTCAATGGAACAACTCAGTCCCCAACTTCCAGAATTTAATACATCTGAATCAGAACACTATATGGACACTATATGGACATTGGTGGACAATGGAAGACAATTATCTTCCAATTCATCTCCAAGAACCAGAATGGGTAAGAATAACAACAGATGCCAGCCTTTCTGGTTGGGGAGCCCATTGCCAAGACAAATGGTGTCAGGGTGTCTGGAACAACACAATTTCACACAGGTCAATCAACTTCAAGGAACTGAAGGCCATCCATCTTGCTCTTATGCATTTCAGGAATCTGATCATTCAGAAACCAGTACTAATTATATCAGACAACAAGACTGCCATTGCCTACATAAACAAAAGAGGAGGTACAAGGAGTCTTCGGCTTTGTTCTCTAGCACTAGAGATCTTTCTATGGGCAGAGAAACATCTTTGGAATTTGAAAGCAATATATATTCCAAGTTACCAGAATGTGCAGGCAGATTACCTGAGCCGGGGCAAAATACATCCGGGAGAGTGGTCCCTCTACCAGACAGTTTTTCGGTCACTGGTAGTGAAGTGGGGCACTCCTCAAATAGACTTGATGGCGACCAGATGGAACTTCAAAGTAACAACATATTGTTCCAGATTCCTAGACAACTCCGCAATTCTGACAGATGCATTTTCAGTAATTTGGGATTATGCTCTAGCTTACATCTTTCCCCCATTCCCGCTAATCCCCAAGGTTCTACAGAAGATCAAGAAAGATCATTCTACTGTAATAATAGTGTTACCATGGTGGCCCAGGAGACCTTGGTTTCCCCTCCTCAGAGAGATGGCATGGGAAGGACCAGTCTTCCTTCCAATCCAGAAGGACCTGTTAACTCAGGGTCCCATTCAACACCCAAATCCAGCAGAGTTGAATTTGACAGCCTGGCCTTTGAAAAGGAGCAACTAAGACAAATAGGTCTATCCAATCAGGCAGTTCTAACATTAATAAAATCAAGGAAGAATTCGACTTCATCCAAATATTACAAAATTTGGGAGATATTTCTGGCCTGGTGTCTATCTAAGGATCCTGAAAAGAAGAAACTACCTGAGTCTGACTTGGAATCTGATCAGTCATTGCCCACAGACTATACAGAATTTAATCAAGGCTATGAGATCCACTCTGGTGTCAGAACCAGACGTCCTGCCTTCTACTTCAAGGATAAGATGTTTCGTCTCCTGTGTTTCAATCATCTTTGTTTCTACATCCAAATATGTCAAGCTTGATTCAAGCAAATGGAATGAGCCTGACGAAAAATTCAATTTATCAAATAATTTTTAACAGATATCCTATGGGTGAGGAAGATGCAAAATGTTGGGATAATTCTCCCAAATTAAATGTATAGACTATGAAATTTACTATGTTACCTGTTGAAGATGGGGCCATTTTGCGTGGCGTAAAAAGAGCTATCTGGTAGCTGGTGCAGCTCTTAGGCGGCTGTAGCTACAGTTGATATGGCCAAAGCGGGAACGGTGTGGCTTAGAGAAATTGAAGATGCTGTCAACAGGGAAACATCTAAAGATATTGTTATTCAAGCTATTATGGATATTCGTATAGCCACTGAATTTTGTGCAGAAGCAGCAATGGATAGTCTGAAGCTAGCAGCTAAAAGCATGGCCTTATCAGTTCTTGCGAGAAGATCTTTATGGCTCTGTCAGTGGTCAGCAGATATGCCTGTGTTTGACTGCTCTTCCTTTCCAAGGGGATCTTCTGTTTGGGAAAAAACTAGAGGATGCTATTTTCTGCAATTCTGCAGAGAAGGGCACTTTTTCTACCGCAGAATAAAAAATCCAGAAAGTTTGGAGAAAGAAGGCCTTTCTAGAAGCTAAGCAATACAGACCAGGGAAGACTTTGGCTTTTCGCCCATGGCGAATTAATCAAAACCAAGGAACCAAACAAAATCAGCCCTTTCGTTCACAGAACTCCAAACCAACTAAGGGTAAACAATTATTAAGGTTTGGGAGTCCAGCAGTGGCCAGTGGGGGGTGTCTCTCCCTATTCAAAACTGTTTGGACTCAGACAATTCAAGACAAATGGGTTATTCAGACAATTTCCTTGGGTTACATCTACAGTTCAGCCACTTTCCCTGTTCAATTTTGTTCCTAAGATCCAAAGAACCAAAATCTCCAAAGGCAAGAACAGACTTCAAGAAATTTGATGGATCTTTTTTCCAGAAACATTATAGAACCTGTGCCCCAGAAGGAGAGGGGGAGGGGAATCTATTCTCCACTCTTTCTTTCAGAACAACCTCAGGAATTACAGGGCAATCCTGGACCTAAAGATTTTGAATACTTACCTGAAAATTCGATCCTTCAAAAGGAAACTTAAAGACGGTTTTCCACATCTAGGAAGGGGACTGGCTCCTAAAGATCGATTTGAAAGATGCCTTACATGTGCCATCTTCATCACACACAGAAGGTTTCTGAGGTTTCAATGTCTAGGACAACACCTCCAATACAGAGCCTTACCCTTCGGTCTGGCAACGGCACCAAGAGTATTTTCAAAGATCCTTCTCCAGTGTTGACACCTGAGACTTCAAGGCATTTTTCTTTTCTTTTATCTGGACGATATTTTAATAAGAGCGAAGATCCCCAGTATCTTATAAAACAAAGAACAAAGTTCCAGTTTCTACAAGATCTGGGATGGATGATAAACTGGGACAAGTCTCATCACACCTTCCCAGAATCTACAATTCCTGGGGTTACACTGGACATGGTAAACTTTCAAGTCTCCCTTCCCATAATCAAGAGGAACGAAATTATCAAATATGTGGCAGCATGATGAGCAGGCCAATCTCTACAGCCCTTCTGTGTCAACAGTTGATAGGGAAAATGCGGCGGCGATCTCAATCAGTCAGATCGGCCATGAGTCATCTTCGCCCCCTTCAGTTGGATTTTTTCAATGGGACAACTCGGTCCCCAACTTCCAGAATTTAATACATCGAATCAGAACACTATACAGAGTCTCCAATGGTGGACAATGGAAGACAATTATCTTCCAATTTATCTCCAAGAACCAGAATGGGTAAGAATAACAACAGATGCAGCCTTTCTGGTTGGGGGCCCATTGCCAAGACAAATGGTGTCGGGTGTCTGGAACAACACAATTTCACACAGGTCAATCAACTTCAAGGAACTGAAGGACATCCATCTTGCTCTTATGCATTTCAGGAATTGATCATTCAGAAACCAGTACTCATTATATCAGACAACAAGACTGCCATTGCCTACATAAACAAAAGAGGAGGTACAAGGAGTCTTCGGCTTTGTTCTCTAGCACTAGAGATCTTTCTATGGGCAGAGAAACATCTTTGGAATTTGAAAGCAATATATATTCCAAGTTACCAGAATGTGCAGGCAGATTACCTGAGCCGGGGCAAAATACATCGGGAGAGTGGTCCCTCTACCAGACAGTTTTCGGTCACTGGTAGTGAAGTGGGGCACTCCTCAAATAGACTGATGGCGACCAGATGGAACTTCAAAGTAACAACATATTGTTCCAGATTCCTAGACAACATCCGCAATTCTGACAGAGCATTTTCAGTAATTTGGGATTATGCTCTAGCTTACATATTTCCCCATTCCCGCTAATCCCCAAGGTTCTACAGAAGATCAAGAAAGATCATTCTACTGTAATAATAGTGTTACCATGGTGGCCCAGGAGACCTTGGTTTCCTCCTCAGAGAGATGGCATGGGAAGGACCCGTCTTCCTTCCAATCCAGAAGGACCTGTTAACTCAGGGTCCCATTCAACACCCAAATCCAGCAGAGTTGAATTGACAGCCTGGCCTTTGAAAAGGGCAACTAAGACAAATAGGTCTATCCAATCAGGCGGTTCAACATTAATAAAATCAAGGAAGAATTCGACTTCATCCAAATAAACAAAGTTTGGGAGATATTTCTGGCCTGGTCTATCTAGGATCCTCCTGTTTCCAATATCTCTGAGGTCCAAATAATTGAATTTCTTCAGGCGGGTCTGGATCGGGGTCTAGCAAGAACTACATTAAAATCTCATGTTTCGGCCTTATCAGCTCTATGGGGAATCAGATGGTTTTCATCACCATTGATCATAAAATTCTTCAGGCTCTTAAAAGGCTTAAGCTCCTTGCAGAAATAAGCCCCTCTGTGGGATCTTCCTTTAGTCCTAAAGGTATTGGCGAATCTCATTTGAACCTTTAGAGGATATCCCTCTAACATTGTTAACCTGGAAAACAGCTTTCTGCTAGCCATTATCAGGAAGAAGAGTTGCAGAATTTACTGAATTCAGAATGTCTGATAGATATTTCTCATTCCTTCAAGATCGTCTGGTACTCAGACTGCCCGAGTCCTTTCTGCCTAAAGTTTGGTCCAATTTTCATGTTAATCAAGACATAGTTCTTCCTGCTTTCAATCCTGATCCTAAGAATGATCAGGCTGAGATTCTACAAAAGCTAGATGTTGCCAGATGTGTAAGAATATACTTGCAAAGAACTTCTTCTTTTAGAAAATGTGACCATTTACTTACCTTATACTCAGGCAAAAAGACGGGTTTCCAACCATCAAAATCCTCTGTGGCAAGATGGATAACCTCCTGCATTAAGAAAGCTTACACTATTGCTCAACTATGTGCCCCTTCTGTGAATGCCCATTCAACAAGAGCAGTGGTGGCGTTGTGGGCTTGCCAGGCTGGGGTTTCTCCTGAAGATATTTGCAGAGCAGCCACTTGGAGTTCAGCCCATACTTTTATAAAGCACTACCAACTCGAAGTAGTTTCGGAATCATATTCCAATTTTGGACGTAGTATTCTCTCTTCTGCTACCTCATAATTCATAGTTTAACGATAAAAAATTTATTTGCATCCCACCCTTATTGTTCGGTTTTGGTATATCCCTTAATGTAACCACTGACATGTTGGGACCAGGAAAGCAGAAAATTTATTATGCTTACCGTAATTTTCTTTTCCTGGACAACAACATGTCAGTGGTTACAATTTCCCACCCTTTTCCTGTTCTTGCTCGGTCCATTTGGACTAGTGAGGGGAGGGGGTGGGAACCATTTAAACTTCCTGTCCTGCGCTGGGAGCGGAGGGGTTAACCCTTAATGTAACCATTGACATGTTGTTGTCCAGGAAAAGAAAATTACGGTAAGTATGATAAATTTTCTGCTATTCCTCCTAAATCCATGCTGGTTACTACTTATAACTTCAGTCCTTGAAACAATAAGGGAACATATTTATTTTTTTAACATTTATTTCCCAAGGGTATAAATTTAGATGTGAAATGGCTTAAAATCCCCTTAAAAACAGTCTGTTTAGTTCCTTTACCTGATAATATACGTATTATCCCAGTTGACATTCTGAAAAGCTACTTTTAACCTGGGAAAATTTGCCTTCCCGAAATTAAAAGTCTTTGTAAACCCAGCACACTTTTCCTTCCGATAACATACTCCAAACGGCACTATTTCCTGGTCACTATTTGATTTTATTTTGTATTTATTTTTACTTGTACAAAAGCCATACATTAGAAATATACATTACAAAACTTCCTTCTAATCTGAGTAGTTTATTTGTATGTTTCGGTGCACTTTAACTGACCTGCATAAAGCATTTCTAGTTAATGTCTCTGCTAAAGTGCTTTGGCAGTATCATACAGTATAAATATAATATTGCAGTACAGACAGGGAAAAGCTGCAGAAAAGAGTAAAATGTAGGAATCCACAGAACCATCCACAGAACCCACAGTACAGTGTTGGTAATTGACACTGCATAGGTTCTTACAAAGGCACTTTTACCTTATTTACCCACCTAACTAGTGTGTAAGCTCTACAGGGCAGGGGCCACCTTCCTTATGGTTCAAGCACTTGTATACTTATTAATGCACTTCATTATTTATGTATTTATTTATATTTTTTGTCCCCTTGTATGACTTTTTGTATAATAATATTGTACAAAAATATACATATATACATACATACATGGACCAAAACTTCATGTTTTGTACAATTTTGCCAGTTCTAAGAAATTATGAAACCCTGAGTTTTAGTAATACCATAGTATGAAGTCCAACGACAACCAATCAAGGTTATTCTTTTGTGCCAGCCCTGACTATAAAAATGTAGTTTTCCACTTCCTGTAGCCACTTTGTTGGAGTGTGTTAGGGAGAGCTGACATGGCTGTATATTGCTCTTGTGTGTGAATTTCCAAAAGACATTTTTCCAGCCAGCCACCCAGCCCCCTAACAAACGTTGCCTCTATATCTTTCTATTTGTCACATGTATTTTAGCCA
Organism: Hymenochirus boettgeri; assembly: GCA_019447015.1. NCBI lineage: Eukaryota > Metazoa > Chordata > Amphibia > Anura > Pipidae > Hymenochirus > Hymenochirus boettgeri. Next base: position 215,051,657 of record CM033471.1, on the reverse strand, counting down.
TTGCTACCACTGATAGCCACATCCCATAATAATAATTTTGATTGATTCATTGTTTCATTAATATTTACTTAAAACTGTTACAAATGTATAGTGCAATCTGGTACGTTTCCCTGGGCCATTTCCATGTTCCATGTACGATGTGTACACTATTAGCCTCTCACATCTGTAAAGTTTCACAAAAATGGTGGTGAAACAAACCAGAGCATTTTCATCTATTTCTTCTAACAACAACCAGTATTAAGTTGTCCCAAAAGTTAAAATGGTTTCAAATCATGTAGGGGAGAATACAATGTTACATCTGGAGCAATAGCGTATACATTTGGGGAACTTTATGACTTCCTAGAACACTTTCAGATGTCTGGGCCACATTCTAGAATAAACTATGTTGTAAACTGTTTAAATAGGCCAGTTTTAGCTTTAGGGTATACTGTACTACAGCTAAATGTTGTTATTGGTATAGGATGTGGTCATTGTCTAGGCTGGGTAGACACCATACGATATTTATGGACAACCGACCGGTTAAGCGGAAATATTGTATAGTGTGGGTGGGGGCGGCCGTGACCGACCTCGTCGTCCTTTTTGTTTGGATTGTAAAAATAGACTATTGGGTATGTTGGTAAATCATGGGTGAGGGTGCAGTTCTCTATGGGACTACAGAATAAGTCACGGCAAACTGCTGGCTATGGCTGCTTTTGCTCCTGGCCAACCTCACACTAGTGGCGAATGGTCATTCAGGACAAATCTCGGCCAGTGTGTACCAGCCTTAAACTTCAAGTCTCTGGTAAGTGAAGACAGTGTTACTAGTGTCCGTTCAATGTTTTTTCCACCTTAGTATGGTATTTTATTATGGCTTGAACACCTTGATTTCAACATTATTCAATTTCTTCCATCTAATCAAAGTCTCTTAGGGAAATTCTGCTAAATTGGACAGTATAACTTGAGATACAGCATTAACAAATCACTTATCCAGAGAAGGTTTTAAAAGTGTTTCTGTCAATGCTACCTCCTCTTTCTCATGCAGTTTTCCAGCCTCCGTAGTTCATCAGAGGCATTATAGAAAATATTAAATTCTTCAGATCCCCAATTCCTCCAGACCGATAAACAAAGTTGCTCTTCACTCTGTAAGCAGCAAACAACAGAGTCTTTGCACACAGCAGCAGCTACAAGATGGACCCTAAAAAATAGAGCAACAAAAAAGACATTAACGTGTACAGGATAAGCCATGAGAAAGGACCTTTTGCCACCTTATTTTAGCATTATTGTTTATTGCATGTTACAAGGGTGCCCAACCTGAGCAAAAATGGGGCCAACTTATTTGGCCCAGCCCCCATCGAGGGCACACCCCTGTCTGACCATGGCCACACCTCGACTCAGCGGCCACATTTTCTAACCATAGGCCACATGCATCCCTTGGTCTGGGCATCCATGACATAGGGGCACCTTTAAATTCTCTGTTAAAAAAGCAACTTTATGACCATTGCATGTATGCCAACTAATAAATGTCAATATTAGGCAAATACTGTTAGATACGATGGTGAACAGCAGGCCACACAGCTTTATTTGTGTGTGCCACTTTTAGGGTCACCAACACTGAACACTGCACAGTTCTTACCCTTGATTTTCCAGTCCTCCAGCCTGTAAGACTGCAATGACACGTCCTCTCTGACCCTCACACTCCTTCTCAAATCCAATGATAATGATGTCACCTCCACGCCTACAAATTTTTAAAAATTGCCATTTAAAAACAAAAACATCTGAAATAGTTTAGAACCTCACAGCAACCAATTAAAACTTTGCTTTCAGAACTTCAATGCAATAGAGCTGTGAATGCAGTCTGCTGATTGATTGATTTATGCTAAGGAGTTCATCTGTGTATCAAGACAGTAAAAATAAAGATTTTACAATAGGAGGCATTTACATAGCTGGGTGGGATACATATGTAAGAAACACAAGGTTCGTATACACGTCAGATAATATTCGTACGATTTTACCAGATGAACTATCAACAACCGCACCGTATTCTATAGTTGTACCAACGACACCTGTACATACTTTAAAGATACTTGTAAAAAATGTGCCGTTGTCTCAGACAGAAGTACGACATACGTTATTGCGTGTTTCGTTTATCGTAGGAAACACGTAATACGTTTAGTACATTCGTATTTCTTCCCGTGGGAAAAAATTAAATAGAAAAAAACGGTTGTTGTTTGAATGCAATCACACGAATACGAAGTTCTCTCTCGTACACATTCGCTTATTTATGAGTATTTAATATGTCTTCAAACAAAAGAAAGGTTGCAGTTGCTCTTCTTTATTTGCTTGTGGAAGATCGTATTGTAGAAAAAAGTGAAAGTAGGAAGAAACGCAAAATGTGGAGCAAAAATTGGCTTTTGGACAGAGACTTATTACAATCTTGTGTGAGAACTAGTTACCATCACCAGCAGATTACAACAATTATCTACGGATGTCTAATGCTGTTTCCAGAAGTTATTACAGAGTGGTTAGCTCGGATGCTAATTGCTGTCTGAAAGTCGTATCTGTTACGTTCTTTTACTAATGGTAGCTAGTACGTACGTCGATAACACGTTACCTGTGCACGTATGGACGTTCGTAATATCGCGTGTTCAAGTAATGTGCTCATGCGAATTTCCCCCGAACTGAAAACACAATCTAACGATTATCTTAAGACAATGTACAAACACACGATAATCGTCAGAACAAATCGGCCAAGCTGATTGTGAATAAAGCCAGACAAGAAATGTTAATCGTTGGTTGTACTTGGTCGGCGCAGCTACATTTTCGTACGAATATCGCCCGAACAATCGATCATCAGGTAAATCGGACGAACATTATCTGACGTGTGTACAAGGCTTAAGACCCATCTTACCATAAGATAAGGATCAAGGAATAAGCTCACATAGACATATGCACTAATACTACTAGCAAATATCAGGAGACAGAAAAGGCGTTATTACACCCAAATTTCTATTTACAGCTTCTGTTAGTAGAAATGAATTGTTACCTTGCAACCCAAATCAGATCTTTGACAGCCAATATCCCAACAGCCTGTATTTTAATATTTTCTTCCTCAGAAAGGGGTGCTTTGTTTCCCCAGCTGTTACTTGGAACTCTACGCACCAGGACCTGGGGTGAGTTAGATTCTTCACTGTCTATAGACAATGGGGCACTGTAATAACTGACTGGAGTGCTTGGCAGACTAAAAGACGACCTGACAGTTCGCTGAGGTATGGATGAAGATATGGATGACACAGAGCAGTAATCTGTAAGTGAGTCTTGATGGCTCAGGAGTTGCATTCCACGCTCCATAACCCCCATACATGCTGAAGAGGTGCTGTTAGAGTTCATAATAGGCAAATTAACAGGAGCCACTTCAGAATAAGGTTTAACAGTAAACATGTCCCTCAAAGGACTGATATCACCACAAAAGTAACGGGCACAGAGCTGATAGGTAGCAGCGTTATACATGACAAGAAAGTTTGTCTTATCATCCAAACACCACACTGTTTCTCCTCTGTTACTGTCAGTGCTGGTAGCCATAGATATTATGGATGATGGTGATTTGAAGGGTTCCAGTCTTTTTGATACCTCCAAAGCTCTGCAGTCTACTACCAGCACACCAGGTCCATTGCTGTACCAGACCTCAGAACTATTTTTACAGATTTCCATGGCTGAAACAGGATATGGCTTTTGCCTTGGATCCTCATCTGCTATCTTAAACATGGATCGATTAGCTGTGCGAGAACAGATGTAGGAACAGTCACTGCTGGGGATACCAGCAGTCACTTGAAACACTGAAACCAGACTGTCAGAAAGGCCAGCAAATAACAGACAGTTTCCCTGTATAAAATAAATACAGTAAGAAATAATCAGTTTTTTTTAGAGAATATCAAAGGATTTCTCCTAACACAAACAAAAAAGTCATAGTCCAATGAATCAGAAAATCACAGTCTTAGTAATGTTTATTGCACACTAGAGAAAAAGCGCTTGCATGGGGATATTATCAAAGTGTATAAATACATTTATTGGTCATATTTATTGGGCATTTATTGGGCATTGTTCTACAATAAGACATCCCTTAAGACTGCAAGAAAAGAAGTTCAGTTTTTTAGTTAGAGTTTTTCATTGTGAGAATGATAAAACTATAGAACTTCCATTGGATGTGGTGATGGCAGGTTCATTGGATGGTTTTAAAAAAAAGCTGGATGAGTTTTTTAACATAAAGAATGTTGCATGTTACTGGTATTGATACTCTGGATCAACTGTTATCCAGGAAATGGGTATGCTGAATAGGTTGAAGTGGATTGAGGTATGTATTTATTCTACCTCAAATAATACTGTAATTTGAAATGAATTCTGGAAATATGACCATACCACATTAATGAAGCGAGATTCACATGCTAAAGGCATCAACACATCATTATGTCCTTACCATTTCAAAATTCACCACTAAGAAACAAGTCACTATCGCAGGTGTATCTATGACCTTCTGAGGGACATTTAGTGGACACATGCCTTGCAGGCTGAAGATTGAGATCTTCTGATCCTTTAAATAAAGACCATTTTTCACAAAATAAAAAGAACACACAAATACAAAGTAAATATACTTTAAACATGCTTATGAAGGTTCTTATTCATCCAGGTTGCTATGCTTGCGTGGGTTTCCTCCAGGCAATCCGGTTTCCCTCACATTCATAAAGACATACCAATAGGTTGTATGTGTCAAATAAATGTGCTTAGATTGTAAGGTATTCAGGGCAGGTCCTGATGTGAATGTATACATTTAATTGTAAAGCGCTATGGAAGATGTTGGCGCTATATAAAGCCATAACAATAACAACAATAATTATTTCTGTTTTTTCATTATAGAAAGGCTGTTTATGAATGAGGATCAGTAACCGTAATAAATGCCATGGTAAAATATACAGAATAACCAAATTTCAGAAACCTAATTACCAGCCTGCTCACCAGAGTGTGTCACCTCTGCACAAAGAGAATGTGGATTTAGAGCCACCTCTCAACATAACTAGTTAATTCTTTTTTTCCAAACAAGGCTGAGAAAAACCCAGAAGCCAGCTTGCCAGTTTCCCTAGAAATTTATACCTAGTGATTAAAGGAGAACTAAACCCAAATTTTTACACTCCAGAATCTGAAAATATACCCTCTAAAACACCAATAAACTCTAAAATAGAAATACAGTTAATAGCATTAAAGTAAATGTTTCCACTTGAAGAACTTGATTAAATAACTGTGTGTATGTAAAGTGACTGGACACACCCCTGATCTCAGTCACTTGCTCCCTTTCCTATTCTGCCCTGTAAAAGGATTGGCTAGAGGTTACAAGTGGGTGTGACCAACTGTAACAAGATCCTGCAGTATCTTAGGACTGAGCATGTGTAAAGAACATAATGGTCAGTGACCACACTGTGCGATACCGGAACAATGGAAAATAAAGACACAAACTTCATGTTAGAAAGTTACATTTCTCAACAACCAAATCAAAAAGAGAGGTGAAACACTGATTACTGCTTTATATCAAGGAGATCTGCCTTTTAATTCCATGTTGTTCTGAGGCTTTAGTTGTCCTTTAACTTTCTAAAGATTTTCTAGTGATGCCTATGGAACTGGCTACCTATAAAAAAAGCAAATATTGGCCCCTAGAGTTGTCTCACCGACTCCTAATGTTAAAAAGACTTTTCCTTTTTATTCTTACCTCTGTGGCAATCCAAAGTGCATTCTGTACCCGTTGTTGACAAGACATTCTCATCCCAGGGCAACTCAGAGCTTGAACTTCTACCTGCCCCTTTTCTACATCAACCACCGTGTAATTCCTGCAGTTAAAAAAAGGATATACTGTTAAAATTCACTCACCCGCTTTCTGTGTTCTGTTCACACACCCAGAGGCTCATTTCCTGCATGTGCACTCCCTGGCTGTGCTGTGTAAGCTTGAGGAGATTTATTATTATTACAAGTGAATCACTCCTGCACTGCTCTGTCCTGTCTGCTTTCATAAGAATCTAAGGGCTCTATTTATAAAAGATTGTTATCGAAAAAATAACGATCGCTATCCTAAAATAAGGACTGTTATTTTCCGATAACGCCCGGTATTTTCCGATAACGATCGGGAAATAACGGTCGTTATCGGAAAATACCGGGCGTTATCGGAAAATACCGGGCGTTATCGGAAAATAACGGGCGTTAACGGAAAATAACGGTCAATATTTTACGATAGCGATCGTTATTTTTTCGATAACGATCTTTTATAAATAGGGCCCTAACTGGCTTTCCTGATTGGTTCTCACTCCCTTCTGCCTTATTTCCTGTTATAGTAGTTAGCCTTGCTGCTTGTTGGGTTTCTTGCAATTTGTCTTTTAAGGTTTGATATTTGACCTTTTGGCACATAACAGTTTGCTTTTGTCTACTTTCTTGTACCTTGTCTGACTCCTGTGCATGACCTCTACTTTCTTGTACCTGTCTGCTCTGATCATACTGTGCTGTTTTTGTTCTCTCCATTCTACTCAGATTTATTTGTGTCTCTCAGTTTCCTCTTGGCAACTCTCAGGTCTCTCTGGCTTCATCTGGTATAACTTGCATTTTATGTTCAGGGGGCAACCATGTCCCGTGAGGCGTATTTTGTGGTGGAGATCAGGGTACATCAGCGGACAAGAGACTACAGATTGCTAGAACATTACACATTGCATTGCCAGTAGTAATCTCGATGTTCAAAGCTGATTTTTATAATCATTAATAGAAATATTTTATAATGTGTAGCACCCACAGACAGAATGTGGGAAGTATCATTAGAAAGGGTTTACCTGTGTGATCCTGTCCCTGTCCAGAATACAACAGCGCTTTCTTGCTCTCTAGATGAACAGAAGGACTCTTGAATCCCACATAGCAGTTTGTACTTGAAAACCACGAAGGAAGGATCATTCATTCGATGTACAACTGTTGCTGCTAAAGGACGCTGTGAATAGGAGAAAGATATACACTAAGGTCTGTCACTTTTTAATATGTGTTAATAAAAATGTAATAAAATTGATGTGGTAAAGTGGTCAGTATACTACCACATATAAGTGCAACTATGTGTCCCCTTGGACCAAATACATTAATGAGGCTAATACCCCCGTGATAGAGCAATAATCAGCTGACCCCACTAACACTGAGTTACGGGGAGGTTTGGGTGTTGTGTGGGTATCCTGCAATGAAGGACCCTTTGCTTGGCCTGTACGTACTTGGGATCAAAATCGAACCACGTACTTCATCAATCCTTATCCTTATATATCAAATTCCATCTTTATTGTAACATGTTAAAAACGGGTGTACCAGCAGGGGGGGCCCGGGCCAACCCGCGAGATTGGAGGCCGGGCCCTTGACTCCCTCCAGGATCAGCCATTTTTAAACTGCTTATTGCGCGTATGAAGGGAACATATGTGCAATCAGCTGTTTAAAAGACCAGACCCGAACCGAACAGGAAGTTCGAGTCCAGACTTTTAAAAAGCTGGTCGCTGCAGAGATCGGGCCATTGTGGCGGGCCCTACCCTGGGGGTGGCGGGGGCAGTAGTTACGCCACTGGTTAAAAACAAACACGCCTGACGCAATTCAGCAGATAACCTCTCCCTTAGCCATAGGCATTACAATGTGTCATATCCGGTAGGTATATATACCTAATAGGTACTTCCCATAATTATTATACTTACCTCCCTCTGAACAAAATCTATTAAGCCAGAAACCAATACACTTTGAATCAATCATTCGCTATTTCAAAACCGGCTCTTACATTGTTACTACAGATGTATCCACTTATTGTCATACTGATAGAAGACGCGCTACTATGTATTGCACGTGAGACATTGTGTCAAACACCGCTTTGTACTTAGATAGTTACTACAGGGGGATAACCAGGGCCGGCATTAGGATAAATGGCACCCTGTGCCAGATTTGTTACTGGCACCTAACACCCCCTCCAAAACCCTCCACTGGGCACACACAATACGCTGCTGAATGCTGTTTCCCTTTGGCCTGCATCAAATCAATTCCTCCACCTGCTCTTTCAAGGGCATGTCCACCCCCAAATCAAAATTTTCCCCAACTGCTGGCCCCTATGTTTAGCTTTGAAAAGTTCTTACCTTACATTCCTGCTCCCCATGGTTCTCTTGTAGTCCTCGTCCAAAGTCCAGGAAACTGAAGTGCAGTGGATGTCTTCCTGTCCAAACATCTCTGCCTTCTTTGAAGCCTCCGGGAGGGATGCAGACATGCGCAGGGGAACCCCTTCCCCCCCTCCCTCCTCCAGATCCAATATTCACACGCTTTCTCCTAGCATGTCAGGCTTAAGTCATAATACCCTTTACTGCTGCCCACCCCCAACCGCTATAAGAAACCTAAAAAAAAAACTTTCGGATATTTACTTACAGGCACTTTGCTCCCGCGACTTCCTCTTAGCCGGCAGCCGCATCTGTGATTGGCCCCTCTCTGCTGTTTCCTGTTAGCAGAGAGGGAGAAGGAGACTCGCGGGAGCGAAGGGGCTGTAAGTAGTTATCTGAGCATTTTTATTTTTGTTTTATTATAGCGGTTGGGGGTAGGCTGCCATACCTTACATTATGCCCAAAAGTGTTTTTTGCAGTGGACATGCCCTTTCAGTATCTGAATTGCATACTTGTATATATTGTGTGTACATCATTACGTAACATGTAACGCACTAAATAAACAGACAGAACAGCCCAGCAAACATACATCTTAAATAAGGCTTATGTGTGTTGGGGCTTTGTCTGTGGGGTGGTGCTAAAACATATATTTGATCTGCAGGACTGTAACTGGTGTACAATTCTGAACTACAGGTCCATGACCTAAGACTCCCAGCTGGCGCCCCCTGGTAATGCAACCCATATCAAAGGCCAGCCCTGGGGATAACTAGGAGAATCTATATAAGTGAGAGGTGACAAGGATATGTATAGGACTCTCCTGTATGGATCCTCAATTGTATATCTCTTAAAGGGTATGTCCACCCGAAAATACATTTTTAATATGATGTTCCCAAGTCCCCCAGCCCAACCGCATATTTTTTTTTTCAGAAAGCCCCCCAAACTCTTACTTACCTCACCTCGATCCTCCGCCGCACTGCCGGCCCTCTGCTTGCGAGAATGCAAGCAGAGGGGCGGGACCGGCAGTCGCGTCTGTGATTGGCTGAGCGGCAGCCAATCACGGACGCGGCTGCGGTCATTCAGTGCAGCGGAGGAAAGCGGAGAGGTAAGTAAGAGTTTGGGGAGCTTTTTAAAAAAAAAAAACATGCGGTTGGGGCTGGGGGACATGGGGGAGCAGAATATTAAGGGGGTTTTTGCTAGGGGGAGGGATAGTAGAACGGGAGGAGGGAGGAGAGGGAGAGAGGGAGGGGGAGGGAGAAGGGCTGCAGCACGCATGGCAGGGAATCTCCGGGAGGCCAGGTGCAGGCAGTGTCTATATGGACTGCTAGCCTCCTGGTGGGCAGTTTTTGGAACTTGTGGGGGGGACTACAGGAGAACCAGATGGAGTTGGGATGTGAGGTAAGGATTAAACTACACTACATGGTGGGGCCAGTAGTTGGGGGGATATAGTTTTGGGGGTGCCTTTAAACATATGCATTCATCCAAAATAACAATATCTAGAATGGAGTTTAGTACCTTGTGCACCCTTGTATTTAATAGGAAGATCCATTTTACTTCTGATTTTAGCAAATTGTTTATCCTATTCCTAATGTCTATAGGGATATGTTATATGACCCGCCCCTCATTGCTCTTTAAAAAATGTCTTGAGACAGGGCTCTTAGTGTTCCCTGTAATAATGTCCCGTGTACGTTCCCTAATCCTGTTTTTTAGGGCCCTAGGTGTACTGCCTACATATTGAATTTGACATTTTTTGCATGTAAGCAGATATAACACATGGGTGGTTTTGCAATTGATGTATTCCCTGATGGGGTACTCCTTCCCTGTCGCTGTGCCTTTAAAATGGGTACACCTTTTAATATACCCACATGTGAGGCAGCGATTAGCCCCACATCAATATGTGCCTTTAAACTTTAGCCATTGGGTTTTAGATGGAGTAGTACTTAGCGGCATACTAGGGGATGGGATGTCTCTCAGTGAGTGAGCCCTTCTAGGTACACTTTTATATCCCAATTCTAGGACTTGTCTTTAGCATTGAAAGCAACAGTCCTAAAGGTTCATACACCCCATGGCAGTGCCACCCGAGTGCCGAGCCCCAACCGACCCCCAAGCCCGACAAACAACCGAAAGGGACGATAGTCGCCTGAGTGTATGCGCTGGGTCGGGGGTCATTCGGCCATTTAAGTTTAATCTTGTATAAAGAAGGGAGATTCATGGGAGTAAATGTTATGTTTCTTTACAGAGTGTTGTTACGGCCTCTCCTAGAATAGGTACAGTTGTTTTTAAATCCTGTATACAAAAACACATTATTGGAATGGAAAAGAGAACAGGTTAATACAGGACCTTACATATGAAAAAGACTAAATAAGTTACATTGGAGATGCCTGCATGGGGATATGATCATGTTATACAATGTAATGGACATATAAAATTTAAGTCGATCCAGGGATTCCTTCACTTGTCATTTGGAGACAGGAAGGTAAAGTGGATATGCCTTCATACTGTGTTTTTTGTCTTCCTCTATTAAACATCACAGGTTAGATAAAAAGACCAGATTAGGTGGACAAAATGAGGGAATAGCGGGGGGCTGTGTGGGTTCAGTAAAAAACGTTCTGCTACCAAAGATTCAATATCACACTTGCGTTGGTAATCACAATAGAATCTATCCCTTTAATTTCTTGGCATACAAAACTGCAGCAACAGTTTAAACAAAACAACATGTTGCCACAGCAAAATTATCTGCTGAATTTATTGACATAATGCAAAATACTATTTGTGTGCTCTGAGAAAGGTCACACTTTTCCAAGGTGAGTAATTAATGTTAACGTAATAATTTTCTTCTAGTATTCTACTTATGGCTGTAAGAATGCTATAAACATATAAAATTTAACTACAGTTTATAAACTGCAATTTCACGTTTAATTGGGCATGATAATGTGTTGCTGAGTGTAACTTGCAAATTAATGTGCCTCGTAAGTGGTGTAAACGCTCCCAGCCAGCAGTCTAGTAAATTTGGTTTGTTATGGAACCAGGTGATTTCTAATATTGTTATATTTTGTAGTACATAATGTAATTCCCTAAATAAGTTCTGCATGTCAAGTAGCTTATATTAAAGTTCAGCAGAACAGGTTTAACTATTAAAAGCTCGATAAAAAAGGAAATTAAAAATGTAGCAAATGTAAAAAATCAGAACACATGTAATCCAAATAATAAATTATATAAACCAGATATTGGGATATTAGGCAAAAAAAAAGAAGTCCCTTTTTAAACCCAATATTGTTTAATTAACCAACCAGGAATAAACAGGCTAAAACATTAACAGCACAGAAGGAAATACACTGAAATTCTGTTTTAATGCTGTAATACTTTCAGTCAGCATTTTGCAAGGACCTAATGTAATCTCTTTAATACACTTTTTTTTGGATTTCCCAGATGCATGTATTGTACTGAGAAGCAATTAGCAGTAAATGATTTTTACAGGGCCAGAGCCATTAAACCTTGCACACATGGCTACAATATTGGAATAAGTAGCATTCATGTGGTATAATTGCTATGTACCTTCTCGGGCTTTGTGTCCCAACATTCCATCATCAGTTCTTGTAAATGATGGAATTGAACCTCTTCGGAGCGTCCAAGAAGTGGACGAATCCCTTTGGACAGTTTTTTTGAAATTTGCAGCTGGTGCTGGCCCAGAGAGGGCCTCTGTCCGGATAATAGCTCATACAGAACCATCCCATATGAGAACATATCTACCTAGTAGAAAGGGGAAATAGAGAAAGTTCACAGAAAGGTACTGAAAGGCAGTGAATATCTTCCAAATCCTCTACAGAAATCATCTAAATAATGCTATAACATCTTTTTTGGGGCATTTCTACTTTCTATATTTATATCATGCTATTGCTAACCTAACAAACCAGCTTTAGAAAATACAGGAAACCTGAGAAATGTAACATATCAGAATATTTCAATGGTTAATGGGTCACTGTACCCCAGAAAAACAGGTTTAAAAAAAAATCAAACCCTCTTACCCACCCCTCACTTCCCCTGACACTCCTATCTTTAGCCTAGACATGCAAGCACACAAAAGACAGGGTGAACTAGGGGAACACACTGAGAGCCATCAGCTATAAAGGACATTTATACTTACCTTCCCTAATCCCCTCCTCTTTTCACAACATGAATTACCAAGGGTGAGGACCAGAACCACAAAACGAGCTCCATCAGCAGGAAGACTTACCAAAAGATTCCCTCAATACTCCAGTCTATTCCTACCTTTTCAGTCTGGCCAACATAAAGACACGCTTTTTGCAGACCTGACTGGAGAAGGTATCTTTTGGTAAGTATTATATAGCTGAGAGCGAGTTTACCCATGTGTGCGGTCCAGGTCCCCACCATGATTACCTGATTTATGTGGATGGGGGTGGATAATCAGAGTAAAATACCCTTTAACTGCATTTTGCAGGGAATGTAAGAAAGTATGAGAGATAGGAATAGTACCTCCTATCTTTTAGTAAATTACAGATTTAGATTTTTTCTGGGTAAACCCTGTAAACAAAAGAGAATGCTACTACCAATTATAGGTTTTATATTTATATGTTTTTGTGCAACAAAAATGTATGTATAGGTTAAAAAACAAACATTAAAACATCTGTCCCCCTCCCTTCTCACCTTCTCGTCATAGACAACTCGTGGTCTAATTTCAGGCGCCTGGTATCCTGGGGTACCTTCAACACCCAGGGCTCCCTCATGGAAAGATAATCTCGAGATGCCATAGTCAGACAGTTTGATGTTCACAGCTTCTCGTACATCCAAAGACCAAACCAGGATATTATCAGACTTAAGATCACAAAATATAATATTCTTCTTGTGCAGGTATGAAAGTCCAGAAGCAATTTGGTAGCACACACGCTGAGTGAGCATGTGGCCAAGAGGCATAAACGAAGGGGAAGCTGTAACAGAAACCATTATGAGTATAACTAGCAGTTCTATTAGTAGATCTGAGTAAGGAAGTGACTTTAATGCATGTATTTAAAAACCTATTATACACCCCTATCATTACTTTACAACTGTGATTGTGACATTTTGGCAGACTGTATGTGTCTGGCGCGGTTGGTTATTTGGCGCCATAGTCATTATTTTTTAAAACGTGGTTTAAAATACAGATGGCAAAATATCATGCAGCATAAAGGTGCACAATTTTCATAAATATAGGCCTTACTTATAACTCACTTCCCTAATGTATAAGGATCTGATGGCAGCCCCAATCTCTGGTCTCTTGTTTATTGACCCCTGGACTTATTACTGCTAGGCCTTAACTTTGCCTGGACTGATATTTATAATACATTTGAAAAAAGACTACTAGGTAATTTTTTATGTTTTGATTGAAGCAATTCTGTGAATGCTACATCAGCTTTTGAACAATAAAGAGAAGAACCAGAGTGCCATATAGTTTCAGCATTGTTAAGTCTATTAAGTACTAAGCGGAAACTCTGGTCTGTTTAATGAAGCGATATTCAACTGATACCAGCAAAGATTAAAAGAGAGAATTCTGGCTTCAACTCCACTGGCAAACAGTCAAATAAGCTATATGAAAGCAAAGAGAATTGTAATAACTAAAACTATGGCATTTGCTATAGGAGTCCACTTGGGAAGTTTCATGAGCTTGGTTTGCTTTGAAGCAAAGCAGACTGAAGAGTCTTCTTATACACACTGAGACTGATGGTCACTGTTAGACCACCCACATTGGCAGCAAGGATGCCAGTGGAATTTCATTTTAATACCATACAGTGATTGTGTAAATACATCCCATAATGTAAATACAGGACAGATACAATATGTCTAAACGTGCAACCATGACCATCCTACTGTACAAAGTTATACCAATGTCCTGGTATCAAAACACTACAAAAATCTGTAGTGTCTCCTGGTTATAAAGTATATTTTAAAATTTACTAATAAAAAAGGCTTCTCACACACCAATCTTGTGGTCGTGCGGCTATTTCTCTCCTGCTAACCACAAACAGCAATGCAAATCACACTGTAGAAAAAGAAATGCACACACTATGCCCTCTTTACTATAGGTTTATTGTAACATAGGTGTCTGGACCATAAAAGATCTGCATGGTTTTGGCAAAATAAATTCATATTAAAGAGGACATAAAGCAGTGTCCAGATTTCTCCTACTACACTTATATTTTAAAATGCTAAAACAATGTCAATGTCACTATGTGATAATGGCATTATCCTCTATTTATATATTATAGTGAATATAATAAATGTACAAGCCTGCATTTTGGATCAAGTTATAGTGGTTGCAAATACTCATACGAATGTTACCCAGGAAAAACCTTTTGCGTACTGCGATTGGAAGAGGACATTTGCATTTGTAGGAATTGTACTGGTTGTGCTGTGCTGTTGCCTGATACCTGTAAGTCATTTTGTACACAAAAGGTTGATCACGGATACGGGCAATACTAGTAGGAGAATTTCCATAGAAAGATAAATAAATCAATCTCCGATAAGAAATCACCTTGAGCTGTTCCTGCTAAAACTGTGTTTAGACTCCCTAGAGGTGCCAACTCAAGGGCAAAACAGAGTGGGTGGATGCTGATGCCAATCAGTGAAACAATGCAGGGGTGCTGCAGTGCATGAAGCATGCTGGCTTCCTGACGGAACTCGGAGAAATTTCTCATGGCATCCATTGCCTGCAAGTGTTTGAACATGGTATCTGCGAGAGACAGGAAATGGCAGGAATAAGCATTTACATTTTGCATATTTTCACCATCTGGAGCACACAATGCTGCGAGTTCATGGGCAGCTGAAGTTACTTATTCTACCCAGTGACACAATGTCCCATCTGTCAGCATTTAAACATATGGATAATAAACTCTGGATCTCCTCAATGCCTGACCACATAAACAAACATCCTATAAAAGCTAATGTAAAAACAACAGATTAGCAGTAAACACAAGGGTTTCCCACTTACAGAACTACAGCTGTCATTGAACTACAAACCCTAGCACTAGTAAACAAATGAAGGTTGGTGGGAATAGTGGGTGCTGGGAGTTACTGTTTAATCACAACTGGAAGGCAGCAGATTCAAAACTTTTATTTATCTCTCTTTACTGCTCCATCTTTGCTGTAGTCAGAAGCTGCTGTTCCTGTAAGTCAGTTACAGTCTAGTGTAATGATTGGTTTCTGCATTAAAAATGGGAGAAACATTTTCTGCCTATGGATCTGCAGCCTAAAAAGGAAGATCTCAAACCTGAGTTTGACTTGGCAGCCAATAAACTATCAGGGTTATTCAATAAAAGTTCTTATCATTTAAAATTGTGCTAATTTTGCCCCAACCAATCAGATCTTATTTAAAATTTGAAAGATTACATCTGATTGGTTGGGGCAAAATTAGCACCATTTTAAGCGATAAGAACTGTTATTGAATAACCCTGTTTGTGATATAAATTGTAAAGGGGAAATGTTCCCTATGGGCAGGGTTTACCTACCACTATGTTTGCCCCTAAATATTCAGTACAGTTAAAGGGCACTTAACAGCCCTCCTCTGTATATTTGCAAATATAAAGAGTAGGATTGGAATTATTTGTTAGTTTGCCAACTAAATTCCCCGAAGGGCATCATTAATGGCTACAATGGACAAAGCTTCAGCCAAAAACATGAATTCATATGTCAGTTTTCGATTAGATGTGTGCACTAAAAGAGATACTGTACATCTTGAAAAAAATCCTATAATTTATCATACTGTAAATGCCTGATTAACACTAACATCGATTAAAGGGGAACTATGGTCCAAAAATGACTATAGGTAAATTGATAGGAATTGCTCTCCTGAGAATTTTTGCAATTTATTTTCATTGTTTATTTTGCATAGTTTTGAAGATATTTACATTTTTGTGTGTGATATGGCAGCCGCATCACCAGGTCCCCTGCACTTCCTGCTTTCTGCTCTGAAACCATGTCAATCAGCCCTGTGTCTCCTCCTACCCTTTGCAGCCCCCCTGGTCCCTCCCACTCATGGACCCCATGGTCCCTCCAGTTTCAGGCCCCTTGGTCCATTCTCTTACAGCCCAATGTGGCCCGCCCACCCGTGGGTGCTGTGGCCCCACCCACTCCTGGGTGCCTAAGCCCCCCCACATGGGTACCTAAGCCCTGCCCACTCATGTGTGCACAAGCCCTGCCCACTCACAGGTGTACAAGCCCCACCCACTCGTGGGTGCATAAGCCCCGCCCACTCACGGGTGCCGTGGGACACTCAGACCCCCCCCCCTACAGAAAACTCTGTGGAATCAGGCTGTTTTCACATAATGGGAGAGAAGGGCTATAGATTCCCTTACCTACTCTGTCAGGACATCACACAGCAGAGAGGAGGAGGGACTTCCTGTCTCCCTCACACACTGAGGGAGTCTGAGGCTGTGCTCACTGGCGGCACTGTGCAGGGGAAGCCTTAGGAATGTCACATGTCAGCCTCCCACCCATTAACTTTCTGGTCAGTCATTTCTTTTTATCTTGGGCTGTGGAGCATGTAGAGAGGTGGCTGATGGCTCGTTTTAAAGGTAGGAAACTGGCCTTTCATTTTAACTCAACTTGTTTGGAGACCACAGTTACCCTTTAACACCGATGTTTATTAACCAAGCCATGTTCAGATCTTAGATGTTAAAGAAAAGATGTAATGGCAGCTAAAAAAAAATATCAGTGGAACACAAACAGGTCCCTGTACCAGGATGAGTCCTCCCAGGTTCCATGGAATTCTCCTGCCTAAACCACTCACTATGCATGAAGCACCCAACAGACATTAAAAAATAGATAAGATGAGTAGGGTGCAAGTTTAAATACCCATGTTACTACAGTATAAAGCAAAATACTGGCTTAATGTGTGAATACAATATAGCAGAGAACACTGCGCATTGCATTTCAATAAGACTTGTTATTTCAATCCATTAAAAGAAATTACATTTTAAACAGCTAGAATATAAAACTAATAATATTTATAGCAGCTGGCTCAGCTAGCTCACAGAACATAAAGGGCCAAGTATGGACCAGACTTCAAGCGTTCCAGTTAATAAATTCTCAAGGGCTTACTACTACTATAGACGTTATGGTTTGGGGTTATATTCTACAGCTAAGGTTTTATTTTTGGGTTTCTTTTTTTTGCTTCAGGCTAATGTAAAAGGTTAATTTGCTGTAATATGCAGGTCCAAATGGTGGGAATGCAGTCAAGCACTGTGTATCAAATGTCAGTCTAGCAGTAAGCAAAATTTAGAGCCTCTTACCTCCCACTGATATCCAACCATGCTATAATCTGTGTTGAAAAAAATGGCAGATCAATGGCAATTAAAGAAAAAATGCTGAAACCATATGAAAGCCATTTTGGTAAGTTAGTTAAGTATAAGGGAAGAATAGAAGCCACAATAAAATTACCTTTGGAGACTTCCGGAGATGTTCGATACTTAGTGTTCTGAAACATCTTTACTGCCACTGGCTTCTGCTTATATGTGGCGCAGTAAATCACTGTGCCGCTTCCACCCTGGCCCAGAACTTTGGAGCTCTCCTTTGAGCAGTCTAAGTCAGCCATGTCAAGAAAGAGCCTGCAACAGCCATACATTACAGGATTTAGTAGGACCCAACATAACAGAATAAAACATACTTAAGAAATCCTGCAAAAATAATAATATTGTTCTGACTTGTAGTCTAGAAACAGCTCCATTACAAGTATACAGAAGTATTTACCAGTTTAAGGAGATTCCAATCTGTAATCAAAATCCAGATATTTTCTCTTTGTCCCTTCCCCACTGGCACAGAGAAGAGGTTATTTGAAAATCACTGGAGATTTCCACTAGTTTCTCTTGGATAGACTGTACTAAGTACTGAGCATTTAATTTAAATCATGAGGTATTGGACTACAACAACTTTCAATCAATATCTGCCTATTTCCCTTTTCCAATAAGCTGCCACAGTTTGTCCTGCCAGAGGACCCAACAAACACAATCACAATTTTGCCTTTGTTGACTTTGTCAGTTTTATTAACTATTTTCAAACTGACTAATTCTGCTACCTTGAGGGAAAATCAGTCATGAAGATTTCTGGGACCAGTTCCTGCAGGGGCACCAAGTGCTCAGGGTGATTTGGACACTCCAAATAGTCTTTCACAACAGCTGCCAAAACACAGTCCTCCATATTAAAGTAATGAGGGATGTTCTCGCTTCGGTTTCCATCTTGGTCAAGAGTCATTGCTGGACAGCAATGACAGGGGACATACTGCTCCATGAGGAGAGTGCCATCACTCTCTGTGGCTGTAAGGGCTGTAAGAAGGAAGGCAGAACAGTCACATAATCAAAGAAATACCATGGTAAGATTATGTGTTGGCCACCATCTTGACTATAGAGAAATAAAACAAAAGTTAACTGTGTCTAGTAACACCGTTCTGGTAAAATTATTCTTAATTTGGTACCAGACATGTTCATGCCAATAAAATAAAGTCTGCAGTGAAAGGTTTCACATTTAATAAAGGATTGTTTCATACCACAGGGGCAGAGTTTTATTACATTTATTCTTTCATTTGTCAATTGCTAATCACTCTAGTCAATATTACCTGGGAACCACTGATCTATCAGAGAATTCACATGATCAGTGATAAATGCCATAGCAGAGAAATCTCTCACTTCAGACTGGCAAATTATTTTTATTCCACCACTTTTCTTCTTTTTCCAATTAATATCTGATGATTCCACACTGAAAAACATGTTTACAATTCCTTAGTTTGTGTTTACACAAAGTAATAAAGTCTATATAAAGGCAAATTCATCACTCAAATGAAAAATTATACTACAACCCCCAAACCTACAACAATCAGTGTCGGATTGTCAGTGAGCCAGAGGCCTACGCTACACTGATGATGGCTCAATAAAGCTGAACCCGTTATGTAGCAGGCTCTCTGATTTTGCAGTTAGCTTGTGGAATGCTGTTAAAGCCTCTTATAAATTGTGGCGTTTCTTAAAGGGCTACCATGGAAGTCTCTGTTACTTATTTGTATGAGCCAAATACAGATACAACAAAAAGTATCGGTCCCCCTTTTTCTAAAGAATTGCTGTTTTTCAGTAAAATAAATTGAAACTGACAACCCAATGGCATCCACCATTATTTTTCAACATTCCATACAGCAAACAGGAATCTTTTGATTAATGACTTACTTGTCTCTTATAAAGAATAAAGGTGTCACATTTAATTGTGGTAATTTTATTTCACATTTTTAATGTCTTTAAACTAAATTTTTATATCAATCTTGATGAAGAACCGTGCAGGTTCGAAACATGTTGTGATGTGTTCACCATGAAATAAAGAAACTGTTTAGCACTCTTGTGTATTTTTTGATATTGTGAATTTACCGATTGGATGATGGTGGGATCCCTTACACAATTTGACTGAGCCCTACACTACCAATATGTTGAACTCTCCAGCTCAAGGTACAACTACTTTTGTTCCTGATATCAGACTTGATAAATTTCTTCCTACACAGCAGGACATTATTCATCTCTTATCTATTATAGGAACAATATTTCAACTCAAGGCCTATTAACCAGCTCTAGTGCATACTGCAGTTTATACTGGAAAGAAAGGCACACACCCCGGTACTCACTTTAGCGAAATGCTATTTATTGCGACATGGTAAGTGCGCAACATTTCAGGATAATGAACTTCCTCATGTACCTGCAAAAGTTGTGCACTTAACATGTTACAATAAATTGCATTCAGCTTAAGTGAGTATGTGCCTTTCTTTCCAACATTGAATGCTGCATGTGGTGAGCAACTCTGAGGCAACAACAACACAAAATACAGAAAAACAAGAGCACAAGGAACATTTGGACTGGACTGTATGAACTGCCATGTACACTATGCCTAAGTGCACCGACACTCATTTGTAAATGTTTGATCTTAAAAGGTAAAAGGTTGTCTAACCACCGTGAAAGGGAAATTCAGCCACTTGTATGTCTAATTGTGTATGTAAGATTATGTTGCTGTACCTAATAAATCAATTCATGGTTACATGCTGCTCCAAAATCACTCATATTGCTTTCATTTCCAGCTTGGATTAATCTACTTATTTAATTAATAATACTTCTATAGAGCTGCTCATCAGAATCCTTTCTATAGGTCTGTCAACTAATTAAAAGTATCAAAGTTTGTTTCTTTAAAGCACATTTTTAATTCGGGATGCTGCATTGACTTCTACTATCTCACCTGAGGTACCCTCCTTCATAAGTGACCATTAGACCTTCTTGCCAGTAAATGGTCTGATTTCTCTTCACACGGAAGGTGCTGCATCTGTTCCTTTGAGAACCAGTGAAGCTGTAAATGGCAGATTTCCTATTTTTTGGCTTTGTGTTTTTCTTGCTTTCAAACAGCTGTAGGATTGGTAGAGAGGGAAAAAATGTCCAACAAATTACAATGACCCTGCAGTAAAGAATGAACTGTCATGTTCGGTTTATTATCAGATGGCAGGAAATAAATTAAACATGGAATGACAAGGTCTAACTTAAATGTTTATCAATAAAAAATATGATACACAAGAGCCATGAATATCCTGTAAATTATATAAATGGTGCTTAGCTATTTTATCAGATATTATCGGTGCTTAGCTATGTCATCAGTGATATGGCTCACTGAAATTTGTATATTATAGAAAACAATGCACCACCTACTTAAGAAAATGAAGTCACCTGAGTGTTCCAAGGCACACACATATATTTCTAAATCATGTGATCGGAGGGATGCAATGACTTGTAAGGTATTGTAAGTGTAATTGATTGTAGGATTTGGCTCAGTTCTCACCTGGAGATCCATTTCAGCAAGACTGATCAACATTCGTGCTATAAACCTCTGCCAGAATCCAACAGGGACGAAGCTCATCTTAAATACTCTCTGAACTGTGTTGCCAGTAAGTTGTCGCAAGCTATGAATGTCCAATCCAGGCTTTGTTGGAAGTAGGTGTGGTAACAGGTAACTATAAGGAGAACCAGAACATGGCTTTGAGTATTTAATGAAAGTAAGTGAAACACAAGTTTATATAACTACAAGAGCAAAAAAGACCTTATAGGCTTACCTTCCACAGAAAGGGGTGTGTTATCTCTTGTAATATAAATTCTTATGTTTGTTTTAGTTATGTTTTAAAGGATCACTAAATCCACAAATTAACTATCAAATTAAATCGCACTGTAAAATCAAGTTATGTTGATTTGGAAGCTGCAGCTTAAAAAATACTATTGCCATATTTTTTTTTTTACCTATGTCCCTCCAGAGCCTAGCTTTGTGCCTTGGAAGTTGCTGACATCTTGTTAGTGGTTTGTTGAATGTTAAGCTCCGCCCTTCTGAGATTTCCTCTGCTTTCTCCTGCTTGAGCCTCAAATAATAATGTCAGTGAGTACCATGCACACGCACGTGCACGGAACTCACAGGCATTACTGTTTAAGGCTCAAGCAGGAGAGTGCACAGAACTCACAGGCATTACTGTTTAAGGCTCAAGCAGGAGAGTGCATGGAACCCACAGACATTACTGTTTGAGGCTCAAGCAGGAGAGTGCACGTAACTCACAGGCATTACTGTTTGAGGCTCAAGCAGGAGAAAGCAGAGGAAATCTCAGAGGGGCGGAGCTTAACATTCAGTTAACCAGTAACAAGATGTCAGCAACTTTCAAGGCTCAAAGCTAGGCTCTGGAGGGGCATAGGTAAAAAAATTTAAATATGGCAACAGTATTTTTGAAGCTGCAGCTTCCAAATCAACATAACGTGATTTTACAGTGCACTTATCCTTTAACTATTTTCCCTTTGAATCTTTAATTGTATGGGAGGTACAAGAAATATTTTTACCTATTATTTTAAAGTCATTAAAGACAGGTTTACTGACAGCAACTCAGCTCTCAATCTACCTTCCTTACTTCAAAGACAAATATTCCTATAATATTGTTACAGTTTAGAAAGTCATACAGGAAAAACTGACTTCTCCGACCTGTGACAGTATTGTATCAGTCTATATTTTATGTGCATTTATCAATAGGCCTCAAAGTGTGCACTAAAACTGACAATTACTGCACCTTAATCTTCACTTATATTTAAAGAAATCATTATTTTCCAACCTGTTATTGGCCACTGGAAGTGCAATCTCAAACTTGGCAAGGAATTGAAAGTATTGTTCTTCAGTCTGTTTGGCAAATCCTGTTCCAACCAGTAACATTCGAAGATCTTCTGCCTTAATAACACCATTACGGGCCACAGATTTCGAGCTCTTTATATTGATGATCCTCTCTAGGCATTCAGACAACCAAACAGGATCCAAAAAGTACAAGTTCCTTAGTCCATGGCTGGTGTCAGGAAAATGAAGCAATGTCCCAGTTTCTATCAAGAAACCAATCGCTGAAGGAGGCAAGGGAGAAAGGTTAAAGAGGAAATGGAGCATGGCTTTACCAGGAACAGTGAGCTTTCTTTAAAGGGCAAGTTCAGTACCCAAAACATGCACCCATGTTAGAGAAGAATGCGGGGCTGACAAGGGGTGATTGAAAGAACTGACAATTGCTCAGGAAGCAGCACTGTTATAATACAGATCTGCAATAGTTAGTAAACACAGGAGGTAGGAGTAATAGCTCCTACCTCCCTGGAAATTACAGAAATCCTTTTAATAAACATTTTTAAGCACTGCCCTTTTTTCTTAAATTATAGCATATCTAACAGACACACACAGCTTTCTCTGTCCAGTGTACTGACTTTTCTTCATCACAGCAAACCTTTCTTGTTCTTACAGTACATACCTGCCTGCATATCCTCATAATCTCTTATATCATTTCCTGGACTCTGCTCAATGATCTGCTCTATCTGCTCATCAGTCAGGTACTGAACATCATCCTCTTGTGCCCGCCTCTGCTGTTCACATAACACAGCTTCCTGCAGATTCAGGTAACTTCTGGGGATCTAAAATGGACAAAGAGAAGACTTATGCCCCAAGTGTATTGATTGTATAAATTATAACCCTTTTGTGACCTTGTAATGTTAATACTTCTTCAAGGTTTTTTTAAAAAAGCAAACACGGTCTTCAGAGCGTTTGTAAATTAAAACTCACCAGTCTTCCCACCAGTTTCTGTGATCCGATCGTACTGCCCACATCCTTCATGTTGCAGGCAGCATGGAATATCAGATTGCGGAGACTATCTAATCCCTCCAGTGTTTTGCAAGAGAGTTCCCTGTGTAGGGAAAATCCAAAGAATTGAAATTAAGACACAAGCTGTATATAAACCAATAAGCCCCATTAAGGACAGAATTAAAAGCACTCACTGTAAGTGTTTGAATGTTATATCTGGAAAACCAGTTGCTCTAGAGCCAGATGGTGAGCGGCACAAAGCCAAAACATATGCACGTAGAGTGGCAATTCTTTCCAATCGGAACTTGGTATCTATGAAATCAAGATGCGTCCCTACAACCAGAACAACGGCATTGGGAGCTTTTGCCTAAAAAACAAACCAGTATAGTCTTGGTGTAAACACAGTGGGCTGATGCAATAAAAGGTGCTTAATTTTTCCTGCGCTATTGATCTGCAGCAACCAATAAGATGTTATATAGATAATAAAGAAAGAAAAAAGAAAAGAAAGAGAGACAGAAAAACAAAGAACAGAAACAGCCAGAAAAAAACAGCAGAAGGGTCAAGCTAGGTAGTACAAGGGCACAAAACCCAAGAGCACTCCAACTGCATATATATACCATCCAATGGTATATATATATAAACGGAGGGCTAATATGCACCTCATCAATGAATAACGGTCTGGAGGTGGATACCACACTATATATTAAAAAATATATCAGTCTTTATTATTATTACCCCCCTATCCATTTAAATGCACACACAGAAAAACACCATATAAATAAAAACATATAGGCACATCAGTTCCATAGGGAACAAGAAATGAGTATCGGCAGAATAACCCCTAGCAGGAGTTTAATGGGAACAGTTACTATGAATCGATTGACAGACCATAAATATGAATATGGAACATATCCAGTCCTGATAGTAAACCCCAACACAAAGGCCCAAATAGCATAAAATAGGGCTAAGGTGAAAGACAGTCAATAGGTAACTGGGTTCAAAAGTCTGAGGAATGGTCTCACCCAAGTAGTGATCAAGTCCCACAAAATCCAAATCCGGATCCACAAAGGATGACAGCCATCCGGAGTGTCCGTTGGTGAGATAATCAGAAAAGGCTGTAACATATTTATGGTCTGTCAATCAATTCATAGTAACTGTTCCCTTTAAACTCCTGCTAGGGGTTATTCTGCCGATACTCATTTCTTGTTCCCTATGGAACTGATGTGCCTATATGTTTTTATTTATATGGTGTTTTTCTGTGTGTGCATTTAAATGGATAGGGGGGTAATAATAATAAAGACTGTTTGATATATATTTTAATATATAGTGTGGTATCCACCTCCAGACCGTTATTCATTGATGAGGTGCGTATTAGCCCTCCGTTTTTCGTATATTATTGGATGGTATTTATATGCAGTTGGAGTGCTCTTGGGTTTTGTGCCCTTGTACTACCTAGCTTGACCCTTCTGCTGTTTTTTTCTGGCTGTTTCTGTTCTTTGTTTTTCTGTCTCTTTCTTTTCTTTTTTCTTTCTTTATTATCTATTTATCCTATTGACCCTAGGTTGTGCACCCGCTATATTGGCGTTGACTGCTTTCCATCAATTATGCCTACTACACAACTCTTTGTGTATTTGACACCCCTTTTCCTCTTATAATTTAAAAAGTTGTTATATAACTGCAGTAACCCTGTAAAAAGCATTTTACAAACATATTTTATGTATTTGTACTTTATGTATTGTATACAAAGTATTTTATCAGACCATAAAATACATAAAATTAATCTTTTTATAAAATACTTTTTTCACAAACAAATAGGTAACCATAGAATATCTAACTAACTAGCAAAATGTGGAGTGTGGATGTCAACCCAATTTGTCCTTTAGTGTTGAGGTTTCTGACTGCTATAAGTGCCTTATGGGTTTTTGCTAACAACTTAAAGTGTTAAATGTCCAACCACCCAACTTAAATTTGCACCAATGTTGGGCACACTGTGTAGTATTTTGTGACCCCTACCTTTCTCTTCTACTGCATATGGTTGTCCTGCATGGCTGAAATACCGTACAGAGAACTGTGGAGTAGGAGCCTTTTCCTGGTGTTAACTGTATCTGGCTCAAACTGTTTCTCTGAAAGGTTTCTGGCATGTGCAGTGTAGTTCCCCTGCTCCCTTCCCTTTCCCCCGTTACTGTTCCTTGCACGGATCTTTAAAATTGTAAAAACGAGGACCAAGCATAAAATTCCTCCATAACTAGGTTTAAATTTGTGGAATCCGATTCTAAATATATTTACCATTACCATCCCTCGTTTCATCGCCTGCCTTCTGCTGCTTCTTCCGATCACGGGAATTGACTCAGCAGCTTCCGCAAAAAAAGCAGCGGTGAGCAGCTTTAAGTCCACTAATGGATACATTTGCAATTTGTATATATTCCAGTTCTCTCCTCCAGTCATAAAGACATATGGTTAGGTTGTATGTATGCCCAAGTACTTTGATACTTAACTCTTTATGTTAGGGCCTGGCGTAAATGTATTAATTAATAACAAAGCACTGCATAAAGGGCTGCTGCAAGGGTGCCTACCTGCTGGTTAAATTTAGCAACAGGGATGATGACTGCATAATATGTTTTGCGCTATATAATAAAACACAATACAGTGCAATACTGGCGCATTATTTCTGTTGTGCTTACAAGAAAAACATGCACAGAAAAACAATTCTGTTTAGATATAGCTGGCTAGAATGAACTGATCCAGTTCTCCAGGCCAGAGGATATTGTGCAGGCGTCTTGGGCACAACCACAAGATACAATTGTTTTACAGTTTCTCATACCTCAATGTTTAATAGCCAGAACTGAAGATTGGCAACAGCCTCTTCTCCCAGTGCCAGGTTCCACACCACCACATACAGAGCTTTGTCAGTGAAGAAGCACTGGTTAACTGTTGACATTGCTGAAGAACCTCCAACATCCCACACATGGAACTGCACAGACTCAAACTACTTGAGCAAGAGTGGAAAAAATAAAATACATTTTGTGTGGACCTTCACCACCAATAAATAAATGACATCAATACACCAGCAACATCACTGAGAATCTTTGACCTGCGATATAGATTAGAGCTCTATTCCTATTAATTCAACTATTTCCTATTACACTCACTAATGTATCACTGTTAGTAAATTTTATCAAAATTATGTAAATAGAGCTGTGTAGATGAAAAAGCCCTTGTTCACATTTAAAGACAACTAGATGAATTTTGCTGGAGGTTGTGCAAAATGTGTCAAAATAGATCACAAAACAGCTCTAGAAAAGGAATGATTTACAGGTACAGTTTTCTGGTTTCATGATTCTGTTTTGTCACTCCATGTTTGCATAATTAATGCTTTCTTCTTTTCACTAGACATTCTTCTCACCTTTGCCTTAGTGCCCACAGGTTTCTGCAGCTCCCAGCGGGTGGTCTTTATTGTGCTGTCCCCTTGCATTTGCTGTGATACTTTCCCAGTTTGCAGAACCTCAAAAAGAGTGGATTTTCCCTGCCGAGGTGGCCCAACAATGATCATTTTAACCAGATGGCATCTTTCTGCTCTTCTCAGCTGAGCACGCAGGTAGGCCAGAATAGTGACAGGTCCTAGGAATGTCAACAGTCACAATACAAGTCTATTCTCTTAAAGGATAACTATACTCTAAAATGTTACCTTTTAAAAATGGAAAGTACCTGGGGCAGGGAGGTTGGATTGATTATTCTTACCTCACAATATTATTTTCTTGAGGAGCTACAGCACAAACACTTTTCATTTGCCAGGTTAGTCCTGGACTAGTCCTGTATTAAAGATAGTGTTGAAGCCAGGATGAAGATTGGCAGAATCAGTTTTCTTTGGGCTGGTGTCCCAAGTACTTTTCATTTTAATTGTATTTTTAAAAAAACTTTATACACACAATAGTTATCCTTTAAACAAAAGATAAACACCTCAATTTAAGATGAAGCTTAAGGATCAATACTGTACAGGTGAATTTACTGATGTCAAAAGATCATTTGGCAAATTAAATTAGAACATCCTTGTGCTCACCCTCCTTTCTGATCTCTGTAGGCAGGTTGGTGATGTTCAGATCCTCAATATCTAGTTGCCAAAGACCAGCCAATTGCCCTAGTTCAGGGGGGAGTTCCCTTATTCCAGGATTACTTAAAAAAAAAAAAAAAAAAAGATAACTTTAGGGAAGTTAACGAAGTTCAAAATTAATCTCCAAACCTATTTCTGTTTTTTTTAAACTTGCCACTTCCTCTTAAAGCTGTGCAGCCATGAAAGACTGCTGCACCAGGGAGAAGCTAGAAGACCAGGGAAAAGGATGGCAGAGGGCAGGGTGAGTATATCAGTACAGGACCGCTGGAGAGGTAGGTAAGGTTTTTTTGTGAGGTTGGGTTTAACGAGGGTGGGAAAGGTATGTATAAAATTTTTTGGGAGGGGTTTGAATATTTCAACCATTTCAGTGAGCCAAACAGAACAAAGACTCAGGTCCATTTAAGACTATTTCTAAATTTATCTTAGGCTTTTCAACAGAAATAAGGAAATGTGTCAATTTTCAGTGGTGGAAAAATTCAACGTAACAGAATTAAATTGGTAATTTTACAACAAGTGTGTTCCAGGGCATCATTTAGATTAATTTTTATATAAATATACAAATTTACATGTTTCGGGGTTTCTAACAGAACATTTTTTTCGGGCCAGACTGTCCTCTTACAATTAAAAGGGGCTAGACTTTGGCAAGAGAAAAGCTATTTGTGCTAAATGCTTAACTGTTGGATTTCAACAAAATTGCAAAGTTCAGTATGGATAAAAGTTTTTCCATATCATATTGTTTAAATTTAAATGTATTTAATGAATGCATTTTACTCAAGTCAAGACCTTAAAGGGTCTCAACCCCCCTTATTTAAAATAAAAAAATACATCTGTTTTGTATTCCGTACTTCCCCAAGTAGAGCTCAGTTAGGCTCTTCAACTGACAAACAGACGAAGGTACAGATTCCAGCTGGTTGTCATTTAGGTAGAGAACCTCCAATGATTCCTTTAAAAAGAATGGGAAGTCCACCGCCAAGCCTGGAAACCAAACAAACACAAAAAAACTTACAGTGCAGATTTAAGTCATTCTTGACTTTGAAGGAGCCCCCTTAAACTGACCGGCCAATCATATGCTTCCTGTTTTAATGCGCAGCTAGAACTATTCTCTATAGATGGCCAAAAGGGACATTATGAATTAATTATGTAGGAAGACTTCTGGCTTACATTGGTTGACTGATTTTAACTGCTTTAGTTTAAAGATCAATGGTGGAAAGACAGGTCCTTAACTTACTATTAATCTAACTCAAATATGACAGAAACTTGAAAGTTAGGGAATTGTTAAGTTAAAAAATCACAACCCAAGATTTCTAGTTCAGTAATTTTGTGGTAGTAGGCAACCTCTGCTTCACACTTCTATAAATGTAACCAGGGACAGATTATTTACACACCTGAGTCTGTCCCTGTCTTTGTCCTGAGTTTTGTAGAAAAAAATGCCATTCTTCTGGTTTTGGAACCTTCCTCATTTCTGAAAAATAAAAGAGAATCTGTGACTATTGTTTGTCCAGGGACCGTGTAAGCACTGGGTCTGGATAAGAACAACATTTCCTTAAGGTCCGTACACACGATTGGACGCCTGACCCCTAAGCACAAGACAGATGTGTGACAAACGGCCATTTCAGACAACAGTAACGCATTTGTATGTGTTCTCTCGAACCCCATACAGAACAATTAGGCTGGGGCCTACAGCCTGAGAATAAGATTATGTCAGTCCTGGGTATTACAACTGTGTCCATACTCAGAAGATGAAGGGTTGTTTTATACCTTTGATATCTAGAACTGTAAATGTTGCAAATTAAAAAAAATACTTGTTTCCCATCTGCTTGCGTAAGCCTTAAGGACTGATATAAGTGAACAGCATTTCAAGTTCAGTTCATTATATTATATTTTACTCTAATAAGAGTTATGACATGTAAAATCTACTGTTTCCCTTTTCCTTGTTTTATGTGCCATGCACTGGGCATTAACAGACCTTCCCAGCTGGTTCCTGGACAGATCCAAACACTTGAGATTTGTGCAGTTCCAGGTTTCAGAGGAGGGTAGTGTGAGCAATTGGTTCCCAGAAAGCTTCAAACACTGTAAACACTGCAGAAAGAAAGAAAATATTTGAATACTGGCAATATCATATTCTGTAAGTAACAGACACCCCAGCTGCAGGGTGTCACTTTTTGAAAAGAATGTCCCAACATTGTCTCTCTATGTGCAGAACATTCTGGTTTCTAAGATTCCATCCCATCTTGTGGTTAAATATGAGAACTACCGGTACTTTTCTAGATACTCAAATTACATTTATTTTTGGAATTAAAAAATTCTTCCATGTTAAATAAAATGCTGTAGAAGTGCTGATAATATATAGTGTATCATTAGCTATTATTTTACAGTAAAGTAATATAGGGAAACAAAAGGAGAGGTGAAATCCTATATTTTAATAAACAATAAAATTATTGGCTTGTAGCAATACATGTTGATTCTCAGGGTTGGATTTATAACTAGGCCATGGCCATGGGAGGTACAGCTGCTGGGGGCCATCCTAGCATTTCCTTATTTGTTGCTGGACAAGTCAAGTTGCTAGTCCCATATCATATTTTAAATTATGTAGTTTCAATTTAATAATTCCCCCCCCCCTGCGACTTCCCTTTTTATATTGCTTCTTCTGATCTGTTTTACCATTTTATTTCTGCTTTCCCATTCCATCACTTTCATCTATCTCTTTTCTCCTTGGGTACACACAGACAAACCCAACCACATATTCCCTTCAAACAGACTACTGAGAATCCAATATTTTGGCAAGACTAGATGCGTAACCTATTGAAGGTGAAAAATTGGATGAACAATACCAGTTGCATTACGTGTACCTGTCTGTACCTGCATTTGGTACTTTTTTGGTACAATTTTATGTGAGCCTTTTGTTGTTCTTTAAGCTTGTGAAGGTTCTCATTCATCCAGGTCATGGTATATCTGTTGTTTTCAGTTAGATTAGCTGGTCTTTAAGTTTAGATCTTGAAGACGTTTCGCTAGTCATCAGACTGGCTTTCTCAATTCAGAATGACTTGTACAAGAATCTGTTGGCAATATAAGTACCCTGGAAAGTCCCAATTAGCATATGACAGCCAGGTGTTAGGGACCTTCTGCGAGGTGTGGAAGCATTGAGGCTAAGGGGGTGTTATCGAAACAGCCCAGGGTAAGGTGTCAAAACAGCATTGTACATGGCAGACAGTTGGTGTCGGACTGCCCCACCTCTATTCAGGCTTGGTTTCTTAATCTTCACATAAATGGCCTCTTTGACACCTCTCTTGAACAAGTCATGTTCCTTTGCCAAGATGTTGACATTTCAAAGGTACCTTCAAAAGGTATGTCTTTTTCCTTAAGATCTTCTGTGCTGGGCCATACATTGGTGCAGTTGCTGTTTGGCCTCCCCCACATACTCGGATGACTAGCAAAACGCCTTTATGAACTAAAAGTCAAGTTAATCTAACTGAATACAACAAATATAGTTGTTCTTTAAGTTATTGTTAATTTATTCTTTAAAGAATTGTTGCATGTTTATTAATAAGCTTGTGTCCCTTTCTCCCTTTTTGCAACTAAATTGTACAATTAGGTTTGCATGCCTTCAGACAGGGGATTTCAGACAATATCCAATAATCCTTAAATGTATTGCAGTCTACGTTAAAAATAATTCTGGGATTGATAAAACAGCAGCAGTAATAACAGTAAAGACTGACATTTAGCATTAAAACTGTTCTGAAACTACCGTATATACTCAAGTATAAGCCGAGGTTTTTAGGTTTAAAAATCAACCTAAAAACCTTGCCTCGGCTTATACTCGAGTCAAGCAAAAACTTACCTTAATTTCAGATGCAGCCGCGAGTCAGGAAGGAAAGCCGTCCGTTCCCAGTAGTTCTTCGCGGGTGTGCGATGATGTCATTGTGCACGCTGGCGGGATGACGTCATCGCGCAGCCACGAAGAACTACTGGGAACGGCCGGCTCCCCTGAGCAAAGCCTTGTATGCAATGCGAATGATTAGGTAAGACCATATAATGTGAAGAACTTGTAGGATCAAGAGGAACTTGTAGGATCAAGAGGAGACCATTAAATAACCACCAGGACGGATATGGACCAGTGCGAAGAACAAGAAGAAAGAGTCACATAACCGCTGGTACTTTGCATAGTTTGTCAGTTTTGCTGCCTCTAGCGAGAAATCAGAAGCATCGTGTAAGCACATGACCAGTGTCCCAACTTACAGTAACACCCAATACCTTTCTACTATAGGTGTTTGGAAACTACAACTCCCAGCAACGAAAGCATGCTGGGAGTTGTAGTTTCCATACATCTACAGTGGAAAGGTATTAGGGTTACTGTATGGGATTACTGTACATTTAAAGGGCAACTATCTACCCTCGGCTTATACTCGAGTCAATCATGGTTTCCTGATTTTGGAGGCAAAAATGGGTACCTCGGCTTATACTCGAGTCGGCTTATACTCGAGTATATACGGTATACCTCAATTTACAGTTATGGCAACAAGCCTAGACTATCATAATACACACTGTTGGCCTATGGTATGACTAGCACAGAGGGTGACTTTCTTTTAATGCTGCACATCAGTGCAGATTTGAATCAAAAGAAGCAACATCCAGAATGAAAGGCGTGGGTTACCTCAAGCTGGAAAACAGATTTGGGAACCTCCTTCAGGGCATTTTCAGAAAGATCTACTTCAATCAAATGATTCCTCCAGAAAAGGGACAGATTCTCAGGAAGACTTTCAATATTATTCTTATAGGCCTTGCAATATTTCTGCAATGAGCAGGAGAAACAACAGCAGAAAACTTGCTTCAGTATTAGTCAACATATTGGTATATACATTGGTCATGTGTTGACTTGAGTTATCAATTTACATTCTTTTATCATATCAGAGCTACACACATATTATTTATGTGGATAATGTATGCTTAACTGTAGTCAATCAATATCTAATGTAAATGCGTAAGGTTCCATATTCCCCCCAACCACACTCACAAGAGGACAGGCCCAGGGCTCTGGGAATATTTTTATCTTGTTACCAGCCACATTTAGATTTCTCAAGGATTTGAAGCAGTGCAGCACAGAGACTGGCAGTTCTGTGATCCGGTTATCACACAGATCCAGATCTTGTAAACGGCGTAATCCAATCCAGTTGGTACCTGGAAGGAAAATGTTATTTTGCTTTTACTGTGTGACAGCAGCTTATAAAAAAACAATACAAGAAAACAGGTTTGTTTAATAAGCATCTGGGGCAGTAAAATTACAATAACTCCACAGTCTGGATCTTATTGCTGAATCTAAATCCTGCCAACATTTATGGAAAATACCCATTGGCTTGTGCAAGGGTTAGATGCAGACACACAGTACGTGACAATAAGAAGTTGGTGGTAAATTCTAGGGAGCCTAGTTGGACAGCATATTCATCTCTTACTGCTATACAAACTATCATGGATTGTCCCAGGGGTAAATCAATCCCCCTGTAGCAATACCTTTTCAGAATGTTAAATATCTAACAGTCAAACACTGTTACTATATTACAGTAACCAAATAAAGGAGACAAGGAGAAAATTGTCTACGGCTTTCCTTGAATACACAGCAGCATTCAGTGGGACTTACCATCTTCTTTAAACAGATTCACAATATAGTTTTTGGATGCACAGAGTCTCTGGAGTCGACTGAGGTGAAGGAATCCAGGAGGAAGTGATGTCAGTTTATTATTGGAGACATCGACCTCAATTAACCTACAAGAACACGCGGCTATAAATTAAGTTATAATGCACTCTAGCTTATGGCAACAACTTTTATATTTTAATCAAGGAAACAGATGAGCATATATATGATGTGTCATTGACAGAAAGTATAGTCAATAGGGAGACCCTTTTAAAGAGTAGAAAGCTTTTTTTATCTATGTGATTCATAAACCAGGCAGCATTCTTAATCTGGGTAAACAGCTCTCGATCCCTAGCAACCGTATGGCACCAGCAAGCAGTCGGCGGGGATGAAGCACTGTTGGTTGTGGCTGAGCATGTGGTCTCAGCCAATTATAGGTGTCACTGCTTGTCTGGCCCCTTCTGCAGCTTCTGTGCGCGAAAGCTAAGCAGAATAACGCAGAGGGAATGAAGGTTGGTAAATAGGTTTACCAGCAGCTTTGAAATCTAAGAACCTCGCAAGGTCGAGGTTTTGGGGGGCAGTTAGCATAATACCAAAAGTTTGTGTGGGGGGTGGACATACCCTTTAAGTGTGTGATGTAGTTAAATATTAGATGGAAAGCAGCAAACTGCTTTGTATTTCTGTATACATCTGTCTACCAATTAAATTGCTCAGACCTCCTGAGCAGCCAGGGTACTCAAAACATTCAAATTAATTACATATATATTTGTGAATTATACAGTTGTAGAGTTTGTATGTTCTCCCTGTGCTTGTTTGGGTTTCCTACAGGCACCTATAGGTTTCCCCCACTGATAGGTTATATGTTTGAGATAAAATTATTAGATTGTAAGCTCTTTGGTGCAGGGCCTGATGTGAATGGATTAAATAATTGTAAAATGCTGCATAAAATTTTACATTATGTAAAATACTTACATTGAATCAATTCAATTCAATCAAATTGGCCAAAACTTGATAAACCTTCACCTTTCTGATTGATATGCTGTCGATTTTAAACAGTTTATTGTTCGCAAGTTTAACCATCAATGACTGCAGCACTCTGGACAGATTCCATTTCAATGGTGCAAGGTGGTACATCAATCACCATCGATAGTTAGCCCCATTGAACATCGGATCAAGCTGTGCATGGCTGGCTGTACTCACACTATAACAATTTGATAAGAATGCAAATTTGTTACAATTACCTTGAGCAAATGATTTCCTCTGAGCTCTGTACACTGGGCAGGTCACAAAGTTGGTTGTCACTTAAGTTCAACTTCTGTAGGTTTAGAAGTCCCCATGGGACTACAGATGGAAGAGAGGCCAAGCAGTTGGAAGAGATATCAAGCTCTCTTATGTTGCTGGAAATATCAATAAACCAGTCAATGTCTATCCATGGCAACTGGAGGCTAGACCATTTCACACAGACAGCCTATGGGCAAAGGAAGAACAGATAAAGTATTGTCAGGCGATACAAACAGGTCACACCAAAATTAAGTGCACTATTCATATTATTAATATTAGGAAATATGAATTAATATTAGGAAGAACCATCAAGAAATCCTGACAGTCAGTTGGATAACAGTGAACTATGATGCTATAGTCTGGGTAATCAGAGAGCAGATTGACAGGTCCTTTCCTCACAACTGAATGAATTAAACAGAATGTTTGCAGATGAACAATACTTTGTATTAAGTGAGTTCTTCTTTCTAAACTAATAAGTTAAGTTTTTTATTGGAAGGGTTAATTTAAATTTGGAACAGAAGCTGGGTATGTTCACTCCACCACATGTCATCTAAATCAACTTTAAACTGAGAATGAACAAACAAATTTTCAAAGAAATATGTAATTTGCAACGACTGTTCCATGATTGTTTCCAAGATCTATGTACAGACAGGCAGCTTGGCAGTGGCCAGCCACCCTGTTCTGTGAAATTTCAAAGAAAGAAATGAGAAACCCCTTTCCTTCATACTCCTGATACTGTTCACAAATCAGGCAAGGCTAATGAATGAACAATGTTTTACACCCCTGTACACATGCTAGATTGTTTTGGGGTCTGCACAGGGCTTTAGAGCTGAGGTGTTTCCTTTCCCAGCTCATAAGTTTAATTTTTTTCATTTATGTATTAATATTAATTAAATTATACTATGCTGTTTTCTGATTTAAAACTCTGTAAGCTTCCACTAAACCACTAAGTGAATGGGGGTCTGTGGCTATGTATGCACTCCATCAGATACCTTCTTTGCTGCTACAGTATTCTATTAAAGGGAAACTAATAAATTATGCAAATATAAATATCCTCCAAGTTGTAACATCCATTTATAGCCAAGAACCTAGCCAATGCATTTAAGTAAAAAAGTTCCCTGCATCTCTCACTTTACAGCAGTTGCAAAAGTAATGAAAATGTGTGCTCCAAAACAGGAGTTTATGTTCAATTAATAGAGCTTTATGAAACAGAAATTAATTTTTGGCAGTTAGCATAATGTGAAAATGGGGTTTGGGGGGTTGCTCTACATGACTGTAAAAAGTTTTTTTTTAATGCTGGACATGCCCTTTAATCTTCATGAACCAATCAGATGTCATCCAAATGCAGAACCCAGTAAAATGCTAACATCTGATTGGTTGCTGCAAATTAATAGCACAGACACATGCATTAGTTAATGCATCAGCCCCACTGTAACATGGAACAAAGAAAGTTACATTTATAGCAGATGTCAGTAAGTAGTATAGAACCTCCTTTTAACCAGTTATGTAGCAGCACCTCCAACAAGAAAATCAAACAACTTGAGCCATTGCTGAACTGCAAGTCCCACAATCCATTAGGCAACAGATGACTACATAAGGTAACTGGCTGAGTATTTCAACACATATTAAATAATCATGCTTCTTTCTTTTTTAAAAGCTTCCTCAAATCCCATACACACCGTTTCCTGTGCTGTCTGGTTCTCTCTTTGTTCATCAGTATTAAAGCTTCGTCTCAGTAAACCTTTGCTGAACTCTGGGTTGTCCATCAGTACATAGGAACAAAATCCAGCTCCATTCTGAAGCAGAAACTCAGCAATCTCTTCATGTCCTGGCACAAACACCAAAAATAAAAGTACTGTACTATCAATGTATGCAACAAACATCACCTTCCTCCACAGTGTAAAGTCTAAAAGAGGAACAGTAGCTTGGAGCCTTCCCATGCAACATCTATACTGAAATAAAAGCAACATTAAATGCAGGAACTAAGTTTAGAATTCACTCCCTTCTGTGCACTGTAACTATTATATATATTATATATAATATATATACAGCTGGAATATACCTGGATATGTCCAATGCTTAAGAAACAAATGGCCAGGACCAGGCATCCCTTTCAAACATGTTTTTAATACATTTATTATTACTTAAATGAACCTCTTCTTTGTTAATGACCATGACAATGAACAATGAAATTCTTTACACTTAACTATTATGTGTATTTTTACTTTTTATCCATCAGGTGACACAGGTATCCTGAATAAATATTGGACAGCAGTCCAGCACCCTGTAATTTACAGAAGCCATGAATAAGTGTAACCTTAAAAGCTTTCACTTTTCCCTCCAGCCACTGAGGACTATGGGAAAGAGAAACAGCGGCAGAATCAATTATTAGATTGTTTTTATGGTACATATTAGCATGTCCCTGTTACATATGGAATCACCTGTACTCAATATACTATTAAGATGTTAGTTCTCCTTTAAAGGTTAAGACTACGGTAATAGCCTGAATGGTATGCTTTTAAAGGTTCTCTATCATCCAGGTCATGCTATATCTGTTGTATTTAGTTAGATCAACTGGACTAAAAGAACTAAACTTTAAGACCAGTTGATCTAACAACAGATATAGCTGGTACAGTAGTTTCATTGGGTCAAAGAACAACTTAAGTTAAAATAGTCTAAACAAATCTTATTCTTAATTGAGTTTGATACAGGAAGCATTAAAAACAATGCTAGACCCATTCTCAAACACAAGAGAAAAATAGGATCACAGATTTGAGAGAAGAAAATTAAAGTTTTGATACCTTTTATAGGCTAACTAGACAACAACAAAATATAGCAAGCTTTTGGGAGTCCTAAGCCTCCTTCATCAGAGAAATTTGAGAGACAATCTACACCTGTCTATTTTTTCATAAAGCCTGATAGTCCGTTTGTTTTCGGTTGGCAACTATAGCTCATTGACAGCAACACAACATAGAAAAAAAAATCAACATTTCCCTTCCACATTCACTTACAGAAACCACCAAAGAGAAGAACTTTTTGGTACTCTCCAGCTGCTACTAAACTACAACCTTATGTAATAAATAGGCATAAAGTTTGGCATTGTCGTTTTTTTCAGTGATACAGAAACTTGTTGTGATACCTTTTATTGGCTAACTAAATAAAAAAATTAATCAAGCTTTCGGTCCTAAGCCCCTTCATCAGGCTGGATGTTACAAAAGAAAAAGAGAAATCCATTTGTTTCTTTTGTAACATCCAGCCTGATGAAGGGGGCTTAGGACTCCCGAAAGCTTGCTTAAAAAAGGTATCACAGCTCTACTTCTCTTCTCTTACTTAGCTAACATGGTACAAACCACAACTATTGCAGACACTTGTTGATATCTCAGTAAATAGCTGTTTATTTATACAGAGCTGGATAGCATCACCTTATATGTATATGTACAAGCAATAATATGTGGTTGTACAAAGGGAAACAATATAATTAAGCCTCGTAGAAACTGCTGCTAGAAAGAACCATACCCCTTTAACTGCCCAAGTTGGCATTAATCATAGACAGGGCTGATATTTTGTAAATAAAAACAGTTCTACCATTTTTTACCTTGACAGGAATTTAATCCTTCATAAAGTTGCCCCTTAGTACAGTTTGTACTTTCCTTAGGTGCCTTCAAGAACATATCCAGGTTTAAGCGAAAGTTAAGGTATCCTCCTTTCTCTTATACCATCCAAAATTAAGACTCAGTCTCTCCAGTTACTAATTTAAATAGATACTTATATAAAGTCACACCAAAGTGAAAAAAGGTACTTATATCCTTTTCAACTAACTCCTAGTTAGCATGCATTCACTCTCTCTCTCTGTGCCCAGCCCCTCACAAAGGTGCAGTGGAGATGTTCTGTGCCTTCTAACAGCCAATAGCACTGCTTGAATCAGATATTATTTTAGCTGTATTAGTTTGAAGGAGAGAGTGTGTGTGTGTGTGTGTGTGGTGGGGGACTTTGAAATTGATTTCTTTAGTTACAGCGCTACATTTGGACCCCAGTAACACAGACAGTAAAACTGCAGCTAACTACAGGACTGGGGGGCACATTTATAAAGGATCATAGTAACATAGTAACATAGTAACATAGTAACATAGTAATTAAGGTTGAATAAAGACATTCGTCCATCAAGTCCAACCTATTCCCTTTTTTTTTTTTTTTTTTTTTTTTAACCCAACCTACAGTTGATCCAGAGGAAGGCAAAACCCCAGCTAAAAAAAGGGGGAAAAAATTCCTTCCTGACTCCAAACGGCAATCGGAAAGTATCCCTGGATCAACCAGATCTATATGCATTAATACCAGTAATTCTCAATATTTTTTAGTTTTAGAAACTTATCCAGCCTTTTTTAAAGTTATTCAGAACTTGCCATTACCACCTCTGCTGGAAGACAGTTCCACAGTTTCAACCGTTCTCACTGAAAAGAAACCTCTCCTAACTTGAAGATGAAACTTCTTTTCTTCCAACCTAAAGGATGTCCACGTCCTCTGATATGACTATTAGTGAACAATGCACCAGAGAGTTCACTGTATGGGCCATTATAATTTGTATAGGTTATCATGTCCCCACGCAACCGCCGCTTCTCCATGTAAACACCCTAACTTGTCTAATCTGCCTGCAATTCAAGCCCCTCTCATTCCCCTTATTAATTTAGTTGCCCTTCTCAAGAACTGCCTCAATTTCCAAGATGTCCCTTTTGTATATGGGATTCCAAAACTGCACCGCATATTCCAAATGTGGCCTTACCAGTGCCTTGTAAAGAGGGAGAATAATATTTTCTCTCTTGATTCCATTCCCCTCTTTATACAAGACAATATCTTGCAGCTCTAGCTGTTGCTACCTGGCATTGTTTGCTACAGCTAAGTCTGTTATCTACCAGAACCCCCAAATCTTTTTCCATTTCAGATGCACTTAACACAGAGTTATTTATGGTGTAGGTGGCACAGGGATTATAAATCCCAAATGCATCACCTTACATTTATCAACATTGTTCTCATCTGCCATTCTGCTGCCCATTTTGATAATCTATCTAGGTCTGCTTGCAGCACTTGCACATCATTGGAAGTTTCCAAAGCTCTGCATAATTTAGTGTCATCAGCAAACACAGAGACCTTGCTCTCAATGCCCCCTTCTAGTCATTTATAAACAGATTAAACAGAAACGGCCCCAGTACAGAACCCTGAGGAACTCCGCTTAGAACTTTAGCCCACATAGATGTAGCTCCATTAACACCACCCTCTGTTTGCGGTCCAATAACCAGTTCTCTATCCATGAACAAATGTTTTCTTCAAGGCCAACAGTCCTCAGTTTATACATTAGTCGCCTATGTGGCACAGTATCAAGGCTTTTGCAAAATCCAAATCGCTATTTTCGCCATCACAGGATATCGCAATGACAATAGCGCTATTTCAAGCCTTATTTATAAAACCGCTCGTCGTTTGGCTT
Source organism: Hymenochirus boettgeri (assembly GCA_019447015.1). Lineage (NCBI taxonomy): Eukaryota > Metazoa > Chordata > Amphibia > Anura > Pipidae > Hymenochirus > Hymenochirus boettgeri. The sequence goes on along the minus strand of CM033471.1, from coordinate 215,011,875 downwards.
TCGCCTTTGCGGAAAGTATCCCTGAGGCGATGTGTGGCGTTAGGTTTCACCTTATTAACTGCGTTAAGTGTGTATCACTGTGAAAAGAGAGATTGCTCTGTAGTGTAATTTCAGAGCTATTTTTGTCACTTTTTCTGTTTAAAGCATATAAATAGGTGAATTTTTGCCTTTTTTCCCCTTTCCCCCTTTTGTTGCATTTTTTTGCAGTGTTACCAGAATTTTCACCAAACATCATTACTTACTGGAATGTTCCATTAACGACTATTTCTTACACAGCACTATGGTATGTTCCCATATTAATGGAACTGGTTTGATAATTAGCTGTAGTTTGCTGAAAATAAGCAATGCTAAAAAATTTATACTATTAATAAAATGAGAAAATTCATCTTTGAGTTTTACACTATTTATATCTTTGGCTGAAAAAGACACCAAGGGGGAGATGCAATATATTCACTATCACACCTACATGCACTTGTTTCTGCAATGTATAAACACTTTGTGACCATTGAGACCTTTTGCACATATTTTAAAGAAACCATTGAAGAGTGTGTTATTGTTGTGCAAATAACTAGCGCATAATATATTGCGTTGCTTTGCACTGCGCAAAGAAAAAAATTGCGACATGGTGCAGGCAGTGCAAAACATCTCGCTAAGACGTTAGTACATAGGTTAGCGTGATTTTAGCGATATTCTCGTTAGCGTGGGATATTGCATCTCCCTGCAAGTGTGTTAGGCTATTTTTAATAACAAAGATACGTAGGTGTTCAGTGTGTTAAACCAATTTAATACTACTTTGAAAACCACCAGGGAGTATTACCTATTTACCATCATATGTGCTGAGCTTTTTCAGCATTATTAGTGCTACTTTTTGCTAGATAATTTTCGCTTTGATGAAAATTCGCCTTTTTAATAACTTTGATGAAAGGAAAAATTGAAAGTTAAAAATTATGGTAAAGTCTGGTGGGAAAAAAAAAGCAAAACTAATGCCCCTTTATAAATATGTCCCTTAGACCCCTGTTTGGCTTTATTGGTACATAAAGAAAATCGGAACCTTAAAAAAAAAAAAAATCTTAAAAAGCGAAAAATGAACCTTAAATAGTGATCTCCAGATCGTATTACAGTAAATGATGGGAATAGTCTAACACCCTCTGGGTACTTATTAGATTGAGAGACACTCCACAATGTACTGACACCTTCCATGGACCCATTGGCACTAAATACTGTAAATGGCCACTTATGTGTTTTCACCACCTCAGACTTGGCGAATTGGAATGGGTGAACTTAACGCAAAATAACTTTTCGCCATTTTATAATATGCTTGAGCTTACCGCATCGATGTATGGTGAAAAGCCAAAAGTAGCAGTAAATGAGCTTTTGCCACTGGTTATCACTTCTTATAAACACGAAAAGTCCAAATTAGGCAAAAGGCTGCGTTAAAGAAGTCGAAAGTTTAACGAACCTTTATAAATATACCCTGGGTGTTAGCTGCAGGCAGATCAACAGATTGCGTTCCACATTTTTAATCGCATTCCTTTTTTTCTATATCTAATGAAAAAGACCATGCGCAAACGCAACGAATCGCACATGAAATCACATGCGATTCCGATTGCGTTCGCGTCACTGTGTGGCCGTGCCCTTAAGATTGGTAATTAATCCTCATTACAATGTGATTAGTTGAAAATATCTGGCACAGTTTACACATCCTTTAAAAGAGAACTATAGTGTATTAATGTTTTTTTTTTTTTAAAAAAAACTGTTAAAATGAAAGAACCTGACCATGGATATAGGATTGATCATTTTTACCTCCCGATATCATTTCTGTAAGGAGTGATGAAAACTGCCTCTACCAGGCTTTCTTGGTACTTCAGCACTCTCTTTTACATAGGAAAGCCGAGGACAACCTGGCAGCTGAAAACTGTTTATTTGTCCTTTAAGGTACAAGGACAATAAACATTTTTTTCAGGTGCAAGGCACTGTTCTTTTCCATGGGAATATCCTCCATGGGATCACAATTACTTAGATACAGCACTAAAACAAAGACATTACATTACATACCTGCCATAATGGTGGCGTAGAGAGGTAATTTTCTAAGTACGGGGAATTCATTGCTTCTCATGGCATAGGAGTCTGGATCAGCTTTATATGTCAGAACTAAGAGTTTGACCAGAGGCAAATGACCCTGATCACAGGCAGTTACCAGAATCCAGTTCAGCAGTGGTTTGTGACTACAGGAATCTGAATAACCAAATGAAATGTCAAGACAGTCACATGTTAACTGATGGAAAACAACACCTAGTCGCAGAAAAAATGAGGACCTATAAAAGGTGAAACTAAGCAATAGCTTTCTTTTTGCATTTTTCTAACAACCATCTATGATTCCAAATTGTTTTCATACATATTTTATTAACACACCTGAAACAGTGTGTACAGCATACTATCTATCTAAAGGAAGAACCTTAGGTTACGTTGTTGTATAACAGTTTTATTGTACACAGATAGACAGGCAGGAAGAGATCAATGGGTCTCTTATGAGTGGTACACACGGATCAAATTCAGACTGAGAATTTTACTTTACCAATTTTTTAAATATAATTTGGAAAATGTGTGATATGTCAAAGTTATACAGACAATATTTTGGCCTGATAATTGAGCAGCTTACTCAAGACCACAGGACCATACGATCAATTGTTAAGTTTTACCATTTTTCCTTAAAAATCATTTTAAAACAATCAGGCATGCAGTAAATCACAATAAATCAATCTCCTCCTGATCCAACCAAAATATTGGCATAGGTGGTTGATCTGGCCGAAATATTGTACAGTGTACAGAGTGTACAGTCCTTACAAAAAGAAAAGAAACACTACGCACACCAGACTTGGTGCAACTGGTGTTTATTTATACATTAAAACACCGTGTAACGTTTCGGTGCACAAGCACCTTTCGTCAGACTCATACCAGTCCTTACAAATATATACTTTCAGCTATGATACATTTTTCCTTTTTTTTATTGAATGTGCCACCACTGTAATGGAAACATTATTATTTTTGGTGGCGTTAGATTTGACAAATAAAACACAGAAGGTATATTTAGATTTGTGGTTTGTGAAAGGAAGTTATGCATTAAGTTGCAGTATTTCATGTACAACCCCATGCGTCTTTTAGTAATAGTTGCAGATGTTTTAACACCTGCTGCTTTTATAGTTTGATTCTGGTTTCTTATATTCTAAGATGAACAGAAATGTCAAAATGAATACAAATTTATAGTTAGAAATTCAGAATGGATGCTGTTAAAATATAATAAATGTTATCCAGACTACAACATGTTTAGAGTGTCCATACACTGACTGGAAGTGACAGATTTACTTCCCATTATCGGGAAAAAAGCTCAAGAATCGATCAAGCCAAAATCAAGGTTTATGGTTAAGGCAACACTATAACATATTATGGCGTGACTATTGGAACATACCAGGCAAAGAATCCAGCAACAGTGTTACAATATCTCCATGACCAAAATAAGCAGCCATTACAACGGGATTGTCATCACTTGGTTCAGTTGGTAAAACCACTTGGGCTTCCTGAAGCAAATAACGTACAGATGGAAGATCTCCATAGGCTGCTGTGATTCTCAGTAGCTGATACTACACAAAGAAATTATGTTCATTAATATGGTCTCAGGTTGTTAAAATTCACTATTTTATTATATTAAATAACAGGCCAAAGACTGCAATGTACACATTAACAACAAAGTTGATACATAGAAGAAACCCCCTATTGATGGTTTTTGTGGGTAAAAGATCATGTACCATGTAATATAAGGATAGACAGATGTCTCTGAGGTCTATGACTATATAAATGGCTGAGAGCTTTTATACAGGTCAGTGACAAGCACAGGATTTCCAAGGGAGGGATTCTTGAAAGGGTTATCATGGGCAGTGGTGAGCTCAGCACACCACCATTTTAGGTGGTGTATGTCTGTATACTTGTTATATTGTTTTAATCCTCTTACAGGCTGAGACTTAGGGTTGCCTGGCATCCCTATTTGGATGGGATTGTCCCAACAGCAGGGACAAGTTCCTGATTCCTGCAGTCAGGGCTGAAATCCCATCCAAACACCGGCCCCCGGAAGCCACAACCCCGTTACGCATGCTCCCAGCCCAGCTACCCTAACTCATCCCGACTGTGGCTCCACCCCTTGAACCCACTCATTCACACACACACCCTGCTCTGAGACGGGCAGAATATGGCAACCCTACTGAGACCCCTTGCACTTTCTAAAGACCTCTTAAAGGGCAACTGTGGTCTTAAAACAAGTGAGGGTTAAATGAAAGCCTGCAGTATTTCCTTTAAAATGAGCCAACAATCTGGAGCCTGTAAGATTTCATTGGGGTGAATGTTCAAACTTCCTGCTTCCAGTAGATTGAGTGACATCACCTGACCTCTGCCACGCCCCTCCGCCATTGGGGAGAAGCATGCTCAGTTAAGACTTAATTCTGGGGAAATCAGGAAGTACCTGGGGAAAAAATTGACAGTTGAGAAGGGAAGCCTATTAATGCAGGCAAAGGCTGGTCACATGACTACAAGTTGGTCACATGGCTGAACCAGAAAGTTACATTGCTGAACCTTTTCAGCAATAACTTCTCACAAATTTTATCTAGAGATGTGATTTAGGTTTTATTTTGAAGGTAAGATGGAAGGCTTTTTATATAATCCTTACAAGTTTGGAAGAATTGGAGAACACAGTTACCCTTTAAGGTGCCAGAACTGCAGGTAACTTTAAGACAGCAGAAAGTGGTGGTTCTGGGCACTTGTTATCCCCATGGTCATAGAATTCCACACTGACTTCTCATATTTTTATATAATAAGCAGCCCCCCTGTGGTTGCTCCCCCTGCTCCCCTGGCAGTTAAGCCCCTGATAATAAGAGGTATCCTATACATGTATATACACATTTTATTTCCTTTGCAGAGTTCATATGATTTTGCTGCAGTTGAAGTTTTTACTTCACAGCTTATACATAGAGAAAAAAGAATAGACATGTTATGCGGACGCCAATATATTAGGGTAGTGTCCCCTTTGCCAAATACATTTTTTATACATATGTTATTGTAATATATTATTCCATTTCTAATGTTTCTGGGATCCCATGTAGGACTCTTCCTGTGTGACAGATTCTTTTATATCGTTCTAAGTAAGCAGTGAGATGTAGAACTACAGTTTGTTTCCAATGTCTAGGTATGATACATCTAGCAGCAGTAACTATGTTTGAACAATTCTTCTTCTGTTTCAATAGGTCCACATAAGATGCATTTTGGAGGACCTAAAGAAGAGGTGTGAACTCTACTCGATGGTCCATTACCCTGGCCACCAGGTCTAGTTAGGATTATTTTATTTGGCAGTGGTAACATGATCTGTGTCACAGCTAAATAACCATTATAAGGATATCATCCAGTGTTATAACCCAAAGATATTGTATAACAATATCTTTGTATTTGATGGTTTCTATCAACAGCAAAGAGGAATAGCCATGGGAGCCTCTTGCCTGCCCACCTATGCTGGACTACAACAAATATGTATGGATCAAGGATGTGAAGAAAAAGTGATGATCTGGTAAAGATACGTAGACAACATCTTTATGTTATGGAAATTTATTTGTAAAAGCCTTGAATCAGAACAATCTGAATATTAAGTTGACTCTTAAATATGATAAACATCAGATAGAATTTCTAGACCTACTGATTCAAATGGAAGATGGCCACATAGGAAGTAAGACATACACAAAACCCACAGCAGTCAATTCATTACTGCACACACATAGCCATCATCCATACTCGACCATTAAAGGCATATCAGGAGGACAATTGCTGAGAATTAGACAAAATTGTTCAAAGCTAACTGATTTTGATCTTCAAGCTGAAGTTATGACTGAACATTTTCTTCAAAAAGGGTATAAATATTCGCTGCTCAATAAAGCCAAAATCAAGCAAGAAATAGAGATAGAAGTGATCTAATAAATGGGCAAAAGCTAAAGCAAACAGAAAACGAAGGCCCATATGTTCATTTCAAATTTAATCCTAATGAACTGAGACAAAATTTGAGCAAATATTGGTATCTCTGGGCAAAGACCTATGCTAACAACGAGGAAACTGCAAAGAAGTTGGAGGAGCACACTACTACGTTTTCAGTGTTTATTTCAGCAAAATGCAAACATACAACGTTTCGGGGGATACAAATTCCCCTTCCTCAGGATACCAGTTGCCATATTGCTGTGGCCCTTGAGGTGGAGGGCTGGGAGGGTTGCACCTACCAACCACAGGCCGTGCCATTTGAGGTGTGCTGGAGTGTACTTTACTGAAGATTTTGGATAACAACGAGGAAAGCACCATCTTTGACAGATCTGCTATGTACCGTAACAGTCATTTTATGAGTAAAGATGATAATAAAACATTGGAAGACTGGCTTGGCATTTCAAAACAATAGGAAATAGAAAGTGCAGTAAATGTAGTGTATGCATGTATAATTCACAAAAGAAAAGCTTTGTAAACAGATGGGGTTTAACAAATTTGATGTTAAACAACTGATAACCTGTCAATCAACCAATGTAGTATATATACCGGCAATCCAACACGTAAACAATAGTGGAGGTGCACTCTATCCAACTGTGGGTGCAGACACCTCGTGGGTTCTTCCCTAGGGAACCAGCAGCGTCACAGGAAAAAAGAAACTGAGGGTCGCACTACAAATTATAAGTAAATTTATTGTGAACCACACATCACACGTCACAATATACCGGTAATCACCTGCAAGTGTGGTAAATCATATGTAGGAAAGACTCGAAGGACATTATCAGTAAGAATTAAAGAGCATATTAGAGCAATACTTAACAAGGACTCTAAAAGAAGCAGCATAGCCAAACATATAGTAGACAAACATGATGGAAATCCTTATGTAATTAAATTTGGAGGGATAGAGATGGTTTCAATAATGAAATTATTATGATGAATGTATAGTGGCATATAATTATGCTTTGATAAATACTGTATTATACAAAGAGTATCAGGGTATCTGGGAAATCCCTGTTTTTATCCTCCATTGATTGTCTTGTATCTAGTTATGTCCTCATTAATTAGAATCGCTCTCTGCTCCTATGTTACCATCATTATGGTAATGCACCGCACTTACCAGGTTTACAGCACACAAGGTGGGGTTTAGAAGAGGAGTATCCTTGAGTACACATTTAAGAGTGTCATTACGCCCTGATGAAGTCACGCAAGTGACGAAACGTACGTCGGCTTCATTGGAGGAGGTCACGTGATACAGGAGCGCGTCTTAGGACGCGGGCGCCATTGCCATTTGAATAAAGGAAAAAATTCCGAACCGGGACTTGGTCCGGAAAAACTAAGCACTTTTTCCGGACCAAGGTATCGTATAGATACAAGTGTTGGGGAAATTTCGATGCATGAGATATGCATGACCAGGTTTATGTATTACAACGGACCTAACTAACTATAGGATGTCTGCCATTTATGTGTATGCAATGTTAATTTAGGCTTAACTATATGAATGGTGCGCAGTACGTATGTATCATGTTGAACTTCCTCCATTTCATGTTTTTGTTTGTTGGTGGAGGGCTTGGTGCAGGTATTGTATAGAGGGAAGGGGATAGCAATGTTTTTAGACATAAGATACGCTTGTGGGGTACCAGAGTTGGTGGAATATGTGTGATAATACCTAGGTTATCATAGGTTTAGCAACTGTATAAAATGAATGATGATACTGTGCCTATAGGTCATAAAGGGCCTATAGATATCTGATCTGACGCAATAAGGAACAATAGTTTGAGCAGGTCTAGATATATGTCTATATAGTCCAGTGTTGCACACTTATATAATACAGATACCGCCTTATGTTGGACATACATGTAGTATATTATCGTATAATTAGAGTTATTGTCTGTTAATGGTTGTGTTTTGTTCCTGACAACAAAAGCAGGCCAACAAAATTGCCACAGATATGGCAGAACATGTTCTCACATCGATATTATTGGTATATTATCTGGCAAACATCACAGTATAAACCGTGTCTGTGACTCATTCTCAGAGTCCTCACCTTCTCTTGTCTTTGAATGTTCTCTGCACATGTGGCCCTCACTAACTCCTGCGCTCTCTCCTTGTCCCCATCGCTGTACGCTGCCTGAATCTCTGCAATAATAGGGCTCTGGTTCGCTGATGGATCCCCCGAAAGGGTTTGTTTGTTTCCCATAACTCCAGAGCCTAGGAGAGGAAAGAATTTAATTTATAAATGAATACTATTTTGGCTTAAAAATAGCACACATTATTGTAGTGTTCAGTCCGTTTGAAACATTATAATGATAATATTTACATGTACTAATTAATTTATCCTACAGGCAAAGCAGGCCATGCACTGGTCAATTCAACAATTTGTCCTGATAAAAAAAACCTCATCGGAAAAAACAATGAAATTTACCACCTTGAAATCTGGTGAAGATATGGTCGACGTAAAATTATCCTCATGACCCGATTGTCTTTTTTCAATCAACTGCCCAAAATCATCAAATAATGTACAGTATGACATGTTTATCACTTCAAGCTTTCTGCTTCTTCTAGTGTATTACAAAAAACACAATCTCTATTCAGGTCCACGCAACACATGCAATGTACAGTAATAGAATTTAAGATAGGAATATTTCTTTCTTATTTCAGCAGAGAACATTTAAACTACGTACAGACATACGATTTTGGCCACGACCTGCGACCCCCGAGCGTATTAACGTGTGCGCCCCATAATCAAGTGGGTGTACACGTTCGGTTGATCAAAAGCATACACATACGTGATTAACGTCCAAAATGGTCGTAGTCGGGGGTCACAGGTTGTGGCCAAATCGGACGTCTTTAGGAAGCTTTAGGTTTCAGCAAAGATAAGCAAACAGTATTGTAATAAGGAGAGCTAATTGCATTACATAGTAACATAGTAACTGAGGTTGAATAAAGACATACGTCCATCTTGTCCAACCTTTACACCCTACTCTTAAACCCTGCCTAACAGTTGATCCAGAGGAAGGCAAAATTCTTTGTAAAGAATACAATGCATTTTTTATATATATCAATGTGTACAGTTTGTGTAAAGTTATTACTATATATTATGCACGCTAGAAGACAGAATATTTGCAATGCATAAGTCTCACTCCTGCACTATACCCCTTCCTTTGTATCTGTATGTACCCTCCTAATTGATTGTAAGCTTCTACGGGGCAGGGGACCTGCTTCTCTTGAGGCAAGGCTCTAGTACTTTCTTATTTATTTAGATAATGTATCATTATGTACTGAATTATTTATGTATTTGCTCCCCTTGTATGACTTTCTTGTATTTTGTTATTGTAACAGAGCTGTGTCCCCAGGTGATCTATGAGCGAACATCTATATTGAGACAGTCACCTTTCACCTTCCTCCATTTCGTATTACCATTCTAGGTGCATGTGCTGATTTGTTTTGCTGAAAATATTTGTTGGAGACCCATATATTATATTTAAAGCCAAAACAAAGCGAAGGTCCCAATAAGACGTGAGGTGTCCTATCCAAGAAAACAATCATTACATATGTACAGTACAATGTAGAGACTCTCTAGGATTCCCGTTGGGTTTGATTAGATTTGTGAGCTTTGACCCTGAAATTCTGAAGGGCAAACAGCATCCTAATGGTTTGAATATCCGAGTCCCTCAGATGTCTCTGTGACTTCAGAACTGCGGATAATAACAAGAGCGGCAGACCGAATTTATCTGCATTATGTCAGTAAGGTCCAACCCACAATATCAAGTCTATTTTTTCTAGACAATTTGTTGAATTACCACATTGGCAAAAAAAAAACCCCAGACATTGAAGTTTTTTAAATGCATTTTTTTCTCACCTGAATTAAATGTAAAAAAAGTCGCAGTCTTTCCTTACACAGTATTATTGGTAGAAAGCCCCATTGAATTGCCTTTGTGCTAATCATTAAGACCCATAACGCTATTTATGGTGAATGTATATTTGTTCCATTTCCTGCAGGTTTGGTAAATATGCCCATGAAATGTTCAGTAATTCTATGAACATTTGTTCAGTTTTGATGAAAACTGGAAACCATAGAAGGAATCGTGAGTTTAGTCTGGAAAACTGATGGCAGGGTATACCCATGAATTGTACTTATAGAAACGAAAACAAGGAATCATTCCAAACCTAGGTTATTCCACACTGCAATAAAAAGATCTATTTTCCTATTGATTAAATATTATGGCACGGTCATGCCCCACCCCAACCACACACTGCACTTCTGTACGAGACGTGTCATTTATTGTTACATTTTTAAAAAGTACAGAGATCTTTACTGTACTGTTATGTTGGTTAAATGCCAACATATGACTAGCCATGGGTTTCCGATTATCCATATATACAATGTTTGTTACGTCTGGCCATTGCAAAACTTAAATGATGGGGATGAAGTTTTGCAACTGCCTGCAAGTTGCTGGATTCTATTGAAGAAATTAATTTTGCTTTCAAAAAACGGGCATCTTGGGTTTTTGCCACCTGAGCCAAACCTTTGAATTCTGCCCCTATGTATCACTAGGTGCCATGAAGTGTTCCACCGCACAGCGAATGGGCGTGGTTAAACATTCAGTCTTTTAAACTTCACATAATGGCAGACATTTATATAGTTCCTCAAACAAACATTTCCACACCATATTCACTATAAATAAGATTTTTTCCCAAAATGATTTGTAAGCCTGCCACCACATCAAGGTAGATTCTTTCAGCAGGGCCCTAACTAACTAACCAAGATGCCCTCACGCCTAGCTCACACAGATAGGTAATATAACATGCCCAAATGCCCAGATCTCACAGATAGGTACATATAACATGCCCTAATTCCCAGATCACAATATTCCCCTAATGCCGAGATCACAAAGATAGGTACACATAAATGCTCAGATCAAACATGCAGGCACATATAATGTGCCCTAATGCCATGATAGTAACATAGTAAAAATAGTAACATAGTTAATAAGGTTGAATAAAGACATTCGTCCATCAAGTCCAACCTATTCCCTTTTTTTTTTTTTTTTTTTTTTTTTTAACCCTACCTAACAGTTGATCCAGAGGAAGGCAAAAAACCCCAGCTAAAAAAAGGGGGGAAAAAATTCCTCCTGACTCCAAAAGGCAATCGGAAAGTATCCCTGGATCAACCAGACTATATGCATTAATACCAGTAATTCTCAATATTTTTTAGTTTAGAAACTTATCCAGGCCTTTTTTAAAGTTATTCAATTGAACTTGCCATTACCACCTCTGCTGGAAGGACAGTTCCACAGTTTTCACCGTTCTCACTGTAAAGAAACCTCTCCTAACCTGAAGATGGAAACTTCTTTCTTCCAACCTTAAAGGATGTCCACGAGTCCTCTGATAGACCTATTAGTGAACAAATGCACCAGAGAGTTCACTGTATGGGCCATTAATATTTGTATAGGTTATCATGTCCCCACGAACCGCCGCTTCTCCAATGTAACAGCCCCTAACTTGTCTAATCTGCCTGCATATCAAGCCCCTCCATTCCCCTTATTAATTTAGTTGCCCTTTTGAACTGCCTCAATTTCCAAGATGTCCCTTTTGTATATGGGATTCCAAAACTGCACCGCATATTTCAAATGTGGCCTTACCAGTGCCTTGTAAAGAGGGAGAATAAATTTTCTCTTTGATTCCTCCCCTCTTTATACAAGACAATATCTTGCTAGCTCTAGCTGTTGCTACCTGGCATTGTTTGCTACAAGCTAAGTCTGTTATCTACCAGAACCCCCAAATCTTTTTCCATTTCAGATGACCTTAACACAGAGTTATTTATGGTGTAGGTGGCACAGGGATTATTAAATCCCAAATGCAACCTACATTTATCAACATTGAATCTCATTGCCATTCTGCTGCCCCATTTTGATAATCTATCTAGGTCTGCTTGCAGACTTGCACATCATTGGAAGTTTCCAAAGCTTCTCAAATTTAGTGTCATCAGCAAACACAGAGACCTTGCTCTCAATGCCCCCTTCTAAGTCATTATAAAACGTTAGATTAAACAGAAGCGGCCCCAGTACAGAACCTGAGGAACTCCGTTAGAACTTTAGCCCACATAGATGTAGCTCCATTAACCACCACTCTCTGTTTGGGTCCAATAACCAGTTCCCTATCCATGAACAAATTTCATGTGTGTAAAAAAATGTATATGTGAGCTCTGCCTGCCACCTCTCTGATGTTTATAAGGGTGCTGCCCTGAGCATTTGCTCATATTGCCTCATTATAGAGACCACCCTGCTTCAAAATCACTAACTAAAGGCAATAAATTGCATGTTACTCTCATTGGCAGAAAAATCAGTGGTAGGGAAGGTGCTGGAAACTTTGTTACAGGATCATATCCTTGACTTTGTCTCCAGAACTGACCATAATTGTAGTAGTCAGCAAGGATTTATGAGAAATAGATCATGTCAGACAAACCTATTGGGTTTTGAGAAGGTGAGTAAGAATTTAGATTCTGCATAGCAGTGGATACAGTACTAATGTATACACTGAGGACTGTTAGCTTAGAAAAAACATTTGTACATGGATAGAGAATGGTTATGGGTAGCAAACAGAGAGTTAATGGTGGTTATGGAGTTACATCCATGTAGGCTCAATTTCTGAGTGGGGTGCCTAAGGGTTCTGTACTGCGGCCACTTCTTTTTATCTGTTTATAAATGACTTAGAAGGGGCATTGGGAGCAAGGTCTCTGTTTTTGCTGTGTCGACTCTAAACTATGCAGAGCGTTGGAAACTTCAGACCTGATAGATGATCAAAATGGGAATATGAAAGATGAATTCATGAAAGATGAGATGTTGATAAATGTAATGTGTGCATTTGGGGTTTAACAATCCCTGTGCCACCTACACCATAAAAAAAATGTGAATCACTAAGGGAAAGAGATTTTGGGGGTTCTAGTAGATAACTTAGCTGCAGAAAACAATGCTAGGCAGCCACGGCTAGAGCTAGCAAGATATCGTCTTGTATAAAGATACAAGATAAATTAAAATATTATTCACCCGTCTTTACAAGGCACTGGTAAGGCCTCATTTGGAATATGCGGTGCCGTTTTGGAATCCCATATTCAAAAAGGACATCTTGGAATGTAAGGAGTTCAAAGAAGGGCAACTAAAATATGAGGGGAATGAAGGGCTTGACTATGCAGGAAGTGGCTGTGCAGACAAGTTAAGCTGTTTACATTTGCGTGGGGATATGATCACTTTATACAAATATATAATGGACCATACAATAAACTCTCTGGTGATTGTTACTAAAGGTCATATCAGAGGACTCGTGGACATCCTTTAAGATTAGAAGAAAAGAAGTTTCATCTTCAGGTTAGGAAAGGTTTCTTTACAGTGAGAACAGGGAAACTGTAGAGCAAGTTCATTGAATAGCTTTAAAATGTCTGGATAAGTGTACTAAAACTAAATAATATTGAGAATTTTGGTATTAATCATATACTGTAGTTCTGGTTGGTACAGGGATATATATATATATTGAGAATTACTGGTATTATTACACTATACTGTAGTTCTGGTTGGTACAGGGATACTATATACATTGAGAATTACTGGTATTAATACATATACTGTAGTTCTGGTTGGTACTGGGATACTACACATATATACTCGAGTATAAACCGTCCGGAGTATAAACCGAGGTACTGGTTTAGGTAGGTAAAAAAGGAGGAAAACCACACTGACTCGTGTATAAACCGAGGGGGTAGTATTTGCCAATAAAGATGTTTGGAAACTTATTGCTGGGAGTTGTAGTTTTCAAACATCTTAAGTTGCAAATACTTACAAAAAGAGTAAAACCTTCTTTATTTGTGCATACTGTATGCACAAATATAGGAGATTTACCCTATTTGCAAGTATTTGCCATTAAGATGTTTGAAAACTACAACCCCACCAATAAGCAGTGCGGGAGTTGTAGTTTTCAAACATCTTAAGTGGCAAATACTTGCAAATATGGGTAAATCCTCCTATATTTGTGCATACAGTTGCACAAATTAAGAAGGGTTTACTCCTATTTGTAGTATTTTGCCACTAGTGTGTCCCTGTGTAAATAAAGTAAATGGTTCTCTACCTTGTCCGGCGGCCGCGCGATCCGCATCCTCGCTCCACAGCCTTGCGCATCCGGATGATGTCACTACCCGGGCCTCTCACTTTGCGGCACCGAGTAGTGACATCATCCGGATGCGCAGAGTGTGGAGGGAGGATGCGGATCAAGCGGCCGCCGGACAAGGTAAGGGAAACATTGAATCGAGTTAAACCGAGGTAAGATTTTCAGGCTTTTTTTAAAGCCTGAAAACCTCGGTTTATACTCGAGTATATACGGTATATAATATTGAGAATTTTGGTATTAATACATATACTGTAGTTCTGGTGGTATAGGGATACTATATAATATTGAGAATGACTGGTATTAATACATATACTGTAGTTATGGTTGGTACAGGGATCTATATAATATTGAGAATTATGGATTAATACATATACTGTAGTTCGGTTGGTAAGGATACATATAATATTGAGAATTACTGGATTAATACATATACTGTAGTCTGGTTGGTATAGGGATACATATAACTTGAGAATTACTGGTATTAATACATATACTGTAGTTTGGTTGGTACAGGGATACTATATAATATTGAGAATTTGGTATAATACATATACTGTAGTTTGGTTGGTATAAGGATACTATATAATATTGAGAATTACTGGTTAATACCATAACTGTAGTCGGTGTATAGGGAACTATATAACATTGAGATACTGGTATTAATACATATACTGTAGTTCTGGTTGATCTAGGGATACATTTGGAGTTCAGGAAAACAAATCCCCCCCCCCCCCCCCCCTCGCATTTTTAGCTTTTTTAATACCAGTAATTCTCAATATTATATAGTATCCCTGTACCAACCAATATTATATAGTATCCTTATACCAACCAGAACTACAGTATATGTATTAATACCAGTAATTCTCAATTCTCAATATTATATAGTATCCCTGTACCAACCAGAACTACAGTATATGTATTAATACCAGTCATTCTCAATATTATATAGTATCCCTATACCAAACCGAACTACAGTATATGTATAATACCAGTAATTCTCAATATTATATAGTACCCTGTACCAACCATAACTACAGTATAGTATTAATACCAGTCATTCTCCATATTATAGAGTTATCCCTATACCAACCAGAACTACAGTATATGTATTAATACCAAAATTCTCAATATTATATACCGTATATACTCGAGTATAAACCGAGGTTTTCAGGCTTTAAAAAAAGCCTGAAAATCTTACCTCGGTTTATACTCGAGTCAATGTTTCCCTTACCTTGTCCGGCGGCCGCGTGATCCGCATCCTCCTCCACAGCCTCTGCGCATCCGGATGATGTCACTACTAGGTGCCGCAAAGTGAGAGGCGCCGGGTAGTGAATCATCCGGATGCGCAGAGGCTGTGGAGCGAGGATGCGGATCGCGCGGCCGCCGGACAAGGTAGAGAAACATTTACTTATTTACACAGGGACACACTAAGTGGCAAATACATACAAATAGGAGTAAAAACCTTCTTAATTTGTGCATACTGTATGCACAAATATAGGAGGATTTACCCCTATTTGCAAGTATTTGCCACTTAAGATGTTTGAAAACTACAACTCCCAGCATGTTTTATTGGTGGGAGTTGTAGTTTTCAAACATCTTAAGTGGCAAATACTTGCAAATAGGGGTAAATCCTCATATTTGTGCATACAGTATGCACAAATAAAGAAGGTTTTACTCTTATTTGTAAGTATTTGCAACTTAAGATGTTTGAAACTACAACTCCCAGCAATAAGTTTCCAAACATCTTTAGTGGCAAATACTACCCCCTCGGTTTATACACGAGTCAGTGTGGTTTTCCCTCTTTTTATACAAACTAGTACCTCGTTTATATACGGACGGTTTATTACTCGAGTATATATGGGTAGTATCCCAGTACAACCAGAACTACAGTATATGTATTAATACCAGTAATTCTCAATGTATATAGTATCCCTGTACCAACCAGAACTACAGTATATGTAATAATACCAGTAATTCTCAATATTATATAATATCCCTGTACCAACCAGAACTACAGATATGTATTAATACCAAAATTCTCAATATTATTTAGTTTTAGTAACTTATCCAGACACTTTTAAAGCTATTCAATGAACTTGCTCTACAGTTTCCTGTTCTCACTGTAAAGAAACCTTTCCTAACCTGAAGATGAAAACTTCTTTTCTTCTAATCTTAAAGGATGTCCACGAGTCCTCTGATATGACCTTTTAGTGAACAATGCACAGAGAGTTTATTGTATGGTCCATTAGTATATTTGTATAAAGTGATCATATCCCCACGCAAATGTAAACAGCTCTAACTTGTCTGCACAGCCACTTCCGCATAGTCAAGTCCCTTCATTCCCCTCATTATTTAGTTGCCCTTCTTTGAACTCTTACATTCCAAGATGTCTTTTTGAATATGGGATCCAAAAGGCACCGCATATTCCAAATGAGGCCTTACCAGTGCCTTGTAAAGACGGGTGAATAAATTTTAATTTATTGGATCTTATACAAGACGATATCTTGCTAGCTCTAGCCGTGGTGCCTAGCATTGTTTTCTGCAGCTAAGTTATTACTAGAACCCCCAAAATCTTTCCCTTAGTGATTCACATTTTTTTATTGGTGTAGGTGGCACAGGATTGTTAAACCCCAAATGCATCACATTACATTTATCCACATCTATCTTTCATGAATCTCATCTTTCATATTCCCATTTTGATCATCTATCTAGGTCTGAAGTTTCCAACGCTCTGCATAGTTTAGAGTCGACAGCAAAAACAGAGACCTTGCTCCCAATGCCCCCTTCTAAGTAATTTATAAACAGATAAAAAGAAGTGGCCGCAGTACAGAACCCTTAGGCACCCCACTCAGAAATTGAGCCTACATGGATGTAAGCTCCATAGACCACCATTAACTCTCTGTTTGCTACCCAATAACCAATTCTCTATCCATGTACAAATGTTTTTTTCTAAGCTAACAGTCCTCAGTGTATACATTAGTATGCTGTATCCACTGCTATGCGAGAATCTAAATTCTTACTCACTTCTTCATAAAACCCAAATAGGTTTGTCTGACATGATCTATTTCTCATAAATCCGTGCTGACTACTACAATTATGGTCAGTTCTGGAGACAAAGTCAAGGATATGATCCTGTAACAAAGTTTCCAGCACCTTCCCTACCACTGATGTTTCTGCCATATGAGAGTTAACATGCAATTTATTGCCTTTAGTTAGTGATTTTGAAAGCAGGGGTGTCTCTATAATGAGGCAATATGAGCAAAATGCTCAGGGCAGCACCCCTTATAAACATCAGAGAGGTGGCAGGCAGAGCTCACTATACATTTTTTTACACACATGAAATTTGTTCATGGATAGGGAACTGGTTATTGGACCGCAAACAGAGAGTGGTGGTTAATGGAGCTACATCTATGTGGGCTAAAGTTCTAAGCGGAGTTCCTCAGGGTTCTGTACTGGGGCCGCTTCTGTTTAATCTGTTTATAAATGACTTAGAAGGGGGCATTGAGAGCAAGGTCTCTGTGTTTGCTGATGACACTAAATTATGCAGAGCTTTGGAAACTTCCAATGATGTGCAAGTGCTGCAAGCAGACCTAGATAGATTATCAAAATGGGCAGCAGAATGGCAGATGAGATTCAATGTTGATAAATGTAAGGTGATGCATTTGGGATTTAATAATCCCTGTGCCACCTACACCATAAATAACTCTGTGTTAAGTGCATCTGAAATGGAAAAAGATTTGGGGGTTCTGGTAGATAACAGACTTAGCTGTAGCAAACAATGCCAGGTAGCAACAGCTAGAGCTAGCAAGATATTGTCTTGTATAAAGAGGGGAATGGAATCAAGAGAGAAAAATATTATTCTCCCTCTTTACAAGGCACTGGTAAGGCCACATTTGGAATATGCGGTGCAGTTTTGGAATCCCATATACAAAAGGGAAGTTCTCTTTTAAAGGATGTGTAAACTGTGCCAGATTATTTTCCAACTAATCACATTGTAATGAGGATTAATTACCAATCTTAAGGGCACGGCCACACAGCGACGCGAACGCAATCGGAATCGCATGTGATTTCATGTGCGATTTCGTTGCGTTTGCGCATGCGTCTTTTTCATTAGATATAGAAAAAA
This sequence comes from Hymenochirus boettgeri, assembly GCA_019447015.1. Taxonomy (NCBI): domain Eukaryota; kingdom Metazoa; phylum Chordata; class Amphibia; order Anura; family Pipidae; genus Hymenochirus; species Hymenochirus boettgeri. Next base: position 214,993,532 of record CM033471.1, on the reverse strand, counting down.
AGGAATGCGATTAAAAATGTGGAACGCATTATCTGTTGATCTGCCTGCAGCTAACACCCAGGGGTATATTTATAAAGGTTCGTTAAACTTTTCGACTTCTTTAACGCAGCCTTTTCGCCTAATTTGGACTTTTCGCTGTTTATAAGAAGTGATAACCAGTGGCAAAAGCTCATTACTGCTACTTTTGGCTTTTCACCATACATCGATGCGGTAACTGCTCAAGCATATTTATAAAATGGCGAAAAGTTTATTTTTGCGTTAAGTTCACCCATTCCAATTCGCCAAGTCTGAGGTGGTGAAAACACATAAGTGGCCATTTACAGTATTTAGCCTGCCAATGGGTCCATGGAAGGTGTCAGTACATTGTGGAGTGTCTCTCAATACTAATAAGTACCCAGAGGGTGTTAGACTATTTCCCATCATTTACTGTAATACGATCTGAGATTTCACTTATTTAAGGTTAATTTTTCGCTTTTTAAAGATTTTTTTTTTTTTTAAGGTTCCGATTTTCTTTATGTACCAATAAAGCCAAACAGGGGTCTAAGGGACATATTTATAAAGGGGCATTAGTTTTGCTTTTTTTTCCCCACCAGACTTTACCATAATTTTTTAACTTTCAATTTTTCCTTTCATCAAAGTTATTAAAAAGGCGAATTTTCATCCAAAGCGAAAATTATCTAGCAAAAAGTAGCACTAATAATGCTGAAAAAGCTCAGCACATATGATGGTAAATAGGTAATACTCCCTGGTGGTTTTTCAAAGTAGTATTAAATTGGTTAATACACACTGAACACCTACAGTATCTTTGTTACTTAAAAATAGCCTAACACACTTGCAGGGAGATGCAATATCCCACGCTAACGAGAATATAAGCGCTAAAATCACGCTAACCTATGTACTAACGTCTTAGCGAATGTTTTGCACTGCCTGCACCATGTCGCAATTTTTTTTCTTTGCGCAGTGCAAAGCAACGCAATATATTATGCGCTAGTTTTTTGCACAACAATTAACACCTCTTCAATGGTTTCTTTAAAATATGTGCAAAAGGTCTCAATGGTCACAAAGTGGTTAATACATTGCAGAAACAAGTGCATGTAGGTTGTGATAGTGAAATATATTGCATCTCCCCCTTGGTGTCTTTTTCAGCCAAAGATATAAATAGTGTAAAACTCAAAAGGTGAATTTTCTTTATTTTATTAATAGTATAAATTTTTTAGCATTGCTTATTTTCAGCAAACTACAGCTAATTATCAAACCAGTTCCATTAATATGGGAACATACCATAGTGCTGTGTAAGAAATAGTCATGTTAATGGAACATTCCAGTAAGTAATGATGTTTGGTGAAAATTCTGGTAACACTGCAAAAAAATGCAACAAAAGGGGGAAAGGGGAAAAAAGGCAAAAATTCACCTATTTATAAATAGCTTTAAACAGAAAAAGTGACAAAAATAGCTCTGAAATTACACTACAGAGCAATCTCTCTTTTCACAGTGATACACACTTAACGCAGTTAATAAGGTGAAACCTAACGCCACACATCGCCTCAGCGATACTTTTCCGCAAAGGCGAAAGCCAAAACGAGCGGTTTTATAAATAAGGCTGAAATAGCGCTATTTGTCATTGCGATATCCTGTGATGGCGAAAATAGCGATTTGGATTTTGCAAAAGCCTTTGATACTGTGCCACATAGGCGACTAATGTATAAACTGAGGACTGTTGGCCTTGAAGAAAACATTTGTTCATGGATAGAGAACTGGTTATTGGACCGCAAACAGAGAGTGGTGGTTAATGGAGCTACATCTATGTGGGCTAAAGTTCTAAGCGGAGTTCCTCAGGGTTCTGTACTGGGGCCGCTTCTGTTTAATCTGTTTATAAATGACTTAGAAGGGGGCATTGAGAGCAAGGTCTCTGTGTTTGCTGATGACACTAAATTATGCAGAGCTTTGGAAACTTCCAATGATGTGCAAGTGCTGCAAGCAGACCTAGATAGATTATCAAAATGGGCAGCAGAATGGCAGATGAGATTCAATGTTGATAAATGTAAGGTGATGCATTTGGGATTTAATAATCCCTGTGCCACCTACACCATAAATAACTCTGTGTTAAGTGCATCTGAAATGGAAAAAGATTTGGGGGTTCTGGTAGATAACAGACTTAGCTGTAGCAAACAATGCCAGGTAGCAACAGCTAGAGCTAGCAAGATATTGTCTTGTATAAAGAGGGGAATGGAATCAAGAGAGAAAAATATTATTCTCCCTCTTTACAAGGCACTGGTAAGGCCACATTTGGAATATGCGGTGCAGTTTTGGAATCCCATATACAAAAGGGACATCTTGGAAATTGAGGCAGTTCAGAGAAGGGCAACTAAATTAATAAGGGGAATGGAGGGGCTTGAATATGCAGGCAGATTAGACAAGTTAGGGCTGTTTACATTGGAGAAGCGGCGGTTGCGTGGGGACATGATAACCTTATACAAATATATTAATGGCCCATACAGTGAACTCTCTGGTGCATTGTTCACTAATAGGTCATATCAGAGGACTCGTGGACATCCTTTAAGGTTGGAAGAAAAGAAGTTTCATCTTCAAGTTAGGAGAGGTTTCTTTACAGTGAGAACGGTGAAACTGTGGAACTGTCTTCCAGCAGAGGTGGTAATGGCAAGTTCATTGAATAACTTTAAAAAAGGCCTGGATAAGTTTCTAAAACTAAAAAATATTGAGAATTACTGGTATTAATGCATATAGATCTGGTTGATCCAGGGATACTTTCCGATTGCCGTTTGGAGTCAGGAAGGAATTTTTTCCCCCCTTTTTTAGCTGGGGTTTTTTGCCTTCCTCTGGATCAACTGTTAGGTAGGGTTAAAAAAAAAAAAAAAAAAAAAAAAAAGGGAATAGGTTGGACTTGATGGACGAATGTCTTTATTCAACCTTAATTACTATGTTACTATGTTACTATGTTACTATCATGGCATTAGGGCACATTATATGTGCCTGCATGTTTGATCTGAGCATGTTATGTGTACCTATCTTTGTGATCTCGGCATTAGGGAATATTTGTGATCTGGGAATTAGGGCATGTTATATGTACCTATCTGTGAGATCTGGGCATTTGGGCATGTTATATTTACCTATCTGTGTGAGCTAGGCGTGAGGGCATCTTGGTTAGGTTAGTTAGGGCCCTGCTGAAAGAATCTACCTTGATGTGGTGGCAGGCTTACAAATCTTTTGGGGAAAAAATCTTATTTTATAGGAATTATGGTGTGGATAAATGTTTGTTTGAGGAACTATATAAATTCTGCCATTATGTGAAGTTTAAAAAGACTGAATGTTTAACCACGCCCATTCCTGCTTGCGGTGGAACACTTCATGGCACCTAGTGATACATAGGGGCAGAATTCAAAGGTTTGGCTCAGGTGGCAAAAACCCAAGAGATGCCCGTGTTTGAAAGCAAAATTATTTCTTCAATAGAATCCAGCAACTTGCAGCAGTTGCAAAACTTCATCCCCCATCATTTAAGTTTTGCAATGGCCAGACTGTAACAAACATTGTATATATGGATATATCAGGAAACCCATGGCTAGTCATATGTTGGCATTTAACCAACATAACAGTACAGTAAAGATCTCTGTACTTTTTAAAAATGTAACAATAAATGACACGTCTCAGTACAGAAGTGCAGTGTGTGGTTGAGGGGTGGGGCATGACCGTGCCATAAATTTAATCAATAGGAAAATAGATCTTTTTATTGCAGTTGTGGAATAACCATAGGTTTGGAATGATTCCCTTGTTTTCGTTTCTATAAGTACAATTCATTGGGATATACCCTGCCATCAGTTTCCAGACTAAACTCACGATTCCTTCTATGGTTTCCAGTTTTCATCAAAACTGAACAAATGTTTCATAGAAATTAACACTGAACATTTCATGGGCATATTTACCAAAAACTGCAGGAAATGGAACAAATATACATTCACCATAAATAGCGTTATGGGTCTTAATGATTAGCACAAAGGCAATTCAATGGGGCTTTCTACCAATAATACTGTGTTACAGGAAAGACTTGGACATTTTTTACATTTAATTCAAGGTGAGAAAAAAATGCATTTAAAACTTCAATGTCTGGGGTTTTTTTTTTGCCAATGTGGTAATTCAACCAATTTGTCTAGAAAAAAATAGACTTGATATTGTTTGGTACCCTTACTGACATAATGCAGATAAATTCTGTCTGCCGCTCTTGTTAATTATTCAGCAGTTCTGAAGTCACAGAGACATCTGAGAGGACTCGGATATTCAAACCATTAGGATGGCTGTTTGCCCTTCAGAATTCAGGGTCAAAGCTCACAAATCTAATCATAACCCAACGGGAATCCTAGAGAGTCTCTAACAGTGTACTGTACATATGTAATGATTGTTTTCTTGGATAGGACACCTCACGTCTTATTGGGACCTTCGCTTTGTTTTCGGCTTTAAATATAATATATGGGTCTCCAACAAATATTTTCAGCAAAACAAATCAGCACATGCACATAGAATGGAATACATAGAACTGGAGGAAGGTGGAAAGGTGACTGTCTCAATTAATAGATGTTCGCTCATTAGATCACCTGGGGACACAGCTCTGTACAATAACAAAATACAAGAAAGTCATACAAGGGGAGCAAATACATAAATAATTCAGTACATAAATGATACATTATCTAAATAAATAAAGAAAGTACTAGAGCCTTGCCTCAAGAGAAGCAGGTCCCTGCCCCGTAGAGCTTACAATCTAATTAGGAGGGTAACATACAGATACAAAGGAAGGGGTATAAGTGCAGGAGTGAGACTTATGCAGTGCAAATATTCTGTCTTCTAGCGTGCATAATATATAGTAAATAACTTTACACAAACTGATACACATGTGATATATATAAAAATGCATTGTATTCTTTACAAAGACAATATACTAATGAACTTCCCAATTAGAGGGACTAGGAAAATCCCCATGTTAAAATCCCATAACACAGTAATTAAACATATAAAAGATAATTAGTCCACCATAGGATATACAGTAGAGAAGATTTCTCCAAACCATCTAAATTCAGTTTGGTGCATCTCCAGTACAACCGGCTAGTTTGCAGCTGCAGTTGAACTTCAACTCTCAACATCTTAACAGCGGCACACAGGCTGCCAGGAAATACTCGACAGTGCACATTAACAGGAGTTAGAGTGGCCAGGTTCGAATGCCATCAGATTGTGCTCTTTTATTCCTTAGCAGATGTTCACAGCAAACATGAGATTTAACATATCTTGATAATACACTGGGAATGACTTACCTGCTCATCCTTTAGCTACACCATTTCTTTCCTATATCCTAGTAGCTTTACCTTTGTATCAGTGGTTTTTACCCTGTCCAGTTTGCACATCTTTAATCCTGATTGCATTGACCTTCCTAAAGGGAGATGGGAAGATTCTCGTGGAAGATGTTCCCTTTGAACAGGCAAGAGGGAGGGAAGGGTAGATGGGCAAGCTGCTTTGTCTGAAGCCTTCAGAGCAGTTTTCAATTCCCAGTCCCATTAAAGGAGTGAAACATAAGCTTACAATGAGTCCAGAGCAATGGCCGGGGGCATGGGGTTCCTCTACTTGTTGCTAGACTAAATGAACCATGTCAATCAAAGATTGGAAATCTATCGGTTTGTCTCATTTTTCTGCCAACAGGGGAATATGAGTGAAAACCAACCCAAAGTGATGGACAATGTAGGCGTGTCCAATTTCACTTGTTATAGTAATTTCCCTTTAGTAACAGATGGATTCATAATCCTGCATATAACAGCAAGGACAGAGATGGTAGTGTCAGTGTTTTCCTCTGTAGCGAAACCCTGTGGCAAATTAAACTACACAGAGAATACTTTAAACTCTAGTTGTAAATTAAACAGGAGCTGTAAAGGTAAAGCTGCAGAGTACAAGCCTGTCAGCACTTAATGCAACACTACAAAACCCCTAATGCTTCCCACATAACAATATCACTTTTATATTAAAAGAATTGTTTAAAGACATGAGCATTGTATGGTAATATAATAGTAGTAATATCTGTTATTGCGAAATTTAGCAAAGATGCTGTGCATACGGATGTGACATTATCCTGAGGCCAAACACTCACCTGGAAAAACAGATGTTAAAAGCCCAGGGTTGATTCCACTGGCTGTGTACTTGGTGTATCCTGCCAGCTGCTTGGCTAAACAGAGGATCAGCAAGGGGGATGGGCCAGTTCTGTCAGTTCCATATTACATACAAGCTTTATATACGAAGATTATTTGATTGATTACACACTATACATTTTGTTCTATTCCCTAACACAGTGCATCACAGAACTGTACTGACTGAAAGATGGGATGCATTGATTGCCAGTGCAGGGCAGAGATCAGAACTTTCATGGGGCAGGGACCTCATTACCTCTTGTGGCAAAGCCCTAGCACTTTTATTTATATAAGTTATATATTTATGTACTGAATTATGTATTTATCCCCCTTGTATGACTTCATTGTATTTTAATACTGTACAGCGCTGCGCCCCCAAGTGTCGCTATATAAATAAACATATACATACAAACATATACATACATATTAGGACTGGGCTGTGTACATTATCGCATTGCTTAAAACTGGAGCTGCCTGTTAAGGTTTAATTGCTTTTACAGAACTATTATCATCCTACTTCCATTTTATATGTTCAACGCTACATGCTATTTAAAATAGCAATAACACAATCAGGCTTGGTACCGACGGGATTGGCTCTTTATTGTTAAAGTGTGTATGGCGAAACAATAGTTTCTGACGCTGATGTACTTTCTGCATTGGTGTTGGAAAAGGTAGTTTCAAATGAAACAATCAGGAACGATCTCCCTATACTTTATACTGAGAATGCTTGTGACTGTGTAGTCACATCTTTTAAAGATGACATGGTACAGTGTGTACCTTAAGGTTTATGTGTCCCCTTAGGTGTTAGGACCCTGAACAATTGGTCAGTTTTCCCCTGACCCTGGACTAAACATTTGGATGAATCACTGGACAGTGTGATCTTTAACACCAGACGTAAACGTGAAGGTTTAAACACAACAGGATTTGTTCTTCTACAACTTATTTATTCTCAGAAATGAATAAGAACATATACAATAGTTTTGTGGGGACTGCCTGAAAAGTCCATTATCAGCGATATTAGCTAAAAATCCACCTCCCTTCACCCCCATTTAAAGGCATGACCTGACAAACATGTTAGTCATGTACACTGAAATTTCTTGTTTTTAATTGGAAAATATGTTTCTTCCCAACTATCACTGTACTGTTTTTTTGTTGACCTGTCCCCTATTTCTTTAGATATCCAATCGGAACCATTTTTCATTTTAGCTGTCAATAAGTGCCTGCAGTATGCAGGTATTGGAATGGGAACAGTTTGTATGTGCAAATTACATAGTGGGAAATTCAGTGCTGGCTTACTATGAGTGCTGGCTCATAGTAATTACTGAGCATGCTTGCCCTCACAGAAAGTCAGGTTAGATGGAAAGAGGCGTTTGTTAAGAGAGGGAGGGGGAAGTGCTGAGCCTGAGCAAATCAAGTATTGGATTAAATGCTACATACATATATTTACAGTATGTATAGATTGAGGTGGGTCATTATTACAGTGTATATACCCTTTAAACAGGTGGAAATTACTCTATCTGAAGCTAAGAATTCTACCACATAATTACAACCAAACAAACTAAATGATACTTTTTAGATGTTCTTGCTAAAAATGAATTGTCTGTTTCCTTTACCCTTTTAAAACCATTTGCATTAAATGCTTATTAGCTTTGCAACTTCTAAATCTAATAATAAAAAGGGCATGTCCATCCCCAAATCTATACTTTAACCCACTACTGGCCCCACTGTGTAGTGCATAAAAATCCTTACCTTACATCCCAGCTCCAAATGGCTGCCCTGCTATGTCCGCTATGTACCAAAAACTGGCCACCAGGGCCTGGCAGAGTCCATATAGGACTCTGCCTCCTGTCTCTCCTCCGGGAGAATTTTGCCATGCGCACTGCAGCCCTCCCCTCCCCCCCACCCTCTCCCTCCCCTTTGGTGTACTGTAGGGCTCCCTCCCCCAACCGCTATATTAGTTTTTACAGAAACTCCCCATAACTCTACTTACCTTACCTCTCCACTGCCGGCAGCCGGGTCCATGATTGGCATGATTGGCTGCAAGCAGGGAGAATAAGAATATTCCCTACTGTAGGTTTTCATTCTGTAGCAAAATATTAGTAGAGTGAGTATTAAGGTGCAAAGAATAAAGAAATGTATTTGAAGATTACAACATTTATATATATAAAGACAAGACACACTGGGGCTATAGATTTCAGCAAACCCATGCACACTGTGTTTTACATTGCTACCCAATATAAACATATCATGTATGCTTGTGTCCAACATAATGAAACAGAAACATTTCCTCACCATTGTTGGAGTCCATGCTTCCATCCCTGCTTCCAGCACATGCTTCCACCCCCACGCACCAATACATCATTGGGTTATGGTGTTTGTAGACATTGGCCCTGAAATGAGACAATCAGAGTTCTACAGAGGTCCAGAGCTTATGTGTATAAAAATATGATGGGTGATTTGGAGATATTCACTGATCAAGTTTGAAATCGTTAACACACAGTTACATTATATATGACTGTATACTATTTACCCATCTTGCTCCCTGGATGAAGGCCACTGACCATGTCAGAGCCCATAGTGGTTACTGGAGAGCTTCACTTTGAATATTTGGTAAGAAATCAGTTTTTAAAAAATGTTTTTTTTTAAATTATATTTACTTTATTTAAACCAGAAATAGACTGATATACGATTGTCATCAATTATTCTCCTGTCCTTTGTATAATAAGACTAGAATGAAAAATGCTGTAAGCAACCAGGAAATGGGGTCTACATGGGGTCTACAGTATGAATATGAGATACGTTAGATTGTTTTGTGGCTGTTTTTGCATTATGGCTTAGCCATCTCACCATTTACTATAAATCCTTCATTGCACCAAAGGTTAGAACACTGCTGTTTAATTGAAACTGGATCTTGCAAAATGTCAATGACCCTAAATATTACAGTAAATCCATTAAATTAAATGGGTGAAACATTGTATGGACAGTTCTGAAATGGTCAAACAACAACACAGATTGTCATTACCATACAATGTCCTGGGGGTATTTGATGAAGGCTGAGCATGCAAGAAGTTTATCAAATGTCACACACAGGGAAAAAGGCTTCACCCAACTGATGTAACAGACTGGTAGATGTATCATTAACAGGAAAACTACAAAACCAACCTGCACCGAAGGCACTGACAGGGGTGGACAAATGATTTTTGACAAAAGGAGCCAAACAGACAATTCTAAAATTGGCCAGATTCCTAGATATGAATACAAAAATTCCCTAAAAAGGTAGTTCCCATATATAAACTTCAAGGAGCATTGGCTACCTAGCTACTAAGATTACTTCAGCCCTGTACTAGGATATTTAGCCAACTTGACAGCATATGGATTAACTGTTCTCCCCAGGTTCACATACCGGGATGCCCTGACCTAGATGTACAGACACGGCTGCCGAATCGATATTACCGATGCTGCAGCTCATTCACTTCCTCTGAAATATACCGTCCAACTCAATTTAGGTTAGATGATTTATTTTAAGAAAACAAAAAAGAGCCATAAAATGCTACTTACTGATTCCCTGACAATCACAGAATAAACATACGGTACTTCTCCCCTCTCCAGGTACACTCAATATCTATCCAATTCCAAAAGACACCCTCCTGAATATTGTCACTTTTGTAATCCTCCCCATGCTGCAACTAATGATATAACTTGACAGTACATCACCTTAAAACACTTTTTACTAGGACTTGTCCCTCCTTCAAATGGAGATATCTATAACACAGTATTTAACCATGTACCACTTAACCATTTGTATTTCAAGTCCACTTTCTTTACAAGTAGGACCCTCTAAATTTAACAGATTTGTTCTTTTTTAATCAGTGCCAAAACTCTTTGTTATACAGTACTGCAGATTATGTAGGTCACGGACCCTAAAACTGCCTAATGTCTGAAAACTACAACAGTGCCAATTCCCTCGCTGCCCTCTGCAGTTTGCACATATTGGTAGTTTTTTTCAAATTTCTGGAGAGTGCAGAGTGGAGAGGATCCCTATAAGTATACTAGTCTAGCATTTCCGGAGCTCTGCAGCTAAAGGACGGTAAGTAGGACGGGAGGGGGTATGCAACTTACCTTTTAAAGGACAAATACTAAAAACAATTTTCCTCCCCCTTAATCTATATTTTATGGGGTATGAGCAAGTATTCTGACTTCTTGATTTGCTTTCATCTAAATAATCTATAGATCTGCAGAGCTTGCAGCCCTGGGTTGCCTTCAATAAAAATATTAATACGATTTTGTTACAAGTCAGAAAAGTTATATGAATCCTGATTTTTAACATATTTGAAACAATATTTTTCATTAAAGTCAGCCAAGGAGACTGAGAGCTGCAAACACTGCAAAACGTTTAAACTAATTACTTTTTTGAATCAAAGCAAACCGGAATATGGGAATACTATGGAATATCCCATAGAACTATAGGTTAGGGTTTAGAGAATATTTCATGTAAATGAAACAACTGCAGCAGATGCAATGGTGCACACATATTCCTCTATGTAAATTAAAATACACAAATAGACCAAATGTACTTTACCAGAACAAGTTGTACAGAACAAAAGCCTAAAATAAATCTAGAAACCATAAAAAAAAAATCAAATTACTGAAAAGGGGATGGCTGTAATAGCCAACTAATGGTTATGGATTGATACATCCAGGGCCACTCAGATTAATTATTTATCACAGTCATTTCACAGTCATTGGTTTAAAGCAGTTTGTCAAGAATATGTTCTCTAATTTAAGCAGGGGGCTTGATTTACTAAACAGAGGTGTAAAAGCAGAAAAATAAATGGATGTAAAACCATCACCATGCGTTGTAATGATATATTAACATGTATAAAAGCACCCATTAGAATATCCATTAGACAGGCTCAGTTTGGTAATGCAACATGCCTACCAATATACGCCTACATGGATGATATCTCCCGGAAATATTTATTACTGTTTATACAAGGGTTTTAGCATGGAGTGTAAACATGTTGAAAATACACATTTCTTATTCACCTTTGGCAGGCATAAGGCAACTGGCTGGAGATTCACGTTGGCTATTCAAGAAACCATAAACCTAAATTCAATTCCTTTCAACCATATGCCTGCATATTCAAGCCCCTCCATTCTCCTTATTAATTTAGTTGCCCTTCTCTGAACTGCCTCAATTTCCAAGATGTCCCTTTTGTAATTGGGGATTCCAAAACTGCACCGCATATTCCAAATGAGGCCTTACCAGTGCCTTGTAAAGAGGGAGAATAATATTTTTCTCTCTTGAATCTATTCCCCTCTTTATACAAGACAATATCTTGCTAGCTCTAGCAGTTGCTACCTGACATTGTTTGCTATAGCTAACTCTGTTATCTACCAGAACCCCCAAATCTTTTTCCATTACAGATGCACTTAACACAGAGTCATTTATGGTGTAGGTGGCACAGGGATTATTAAATCCCAAATGCATCACCTTACATTTATCAACATTGAATCTCATCTACCATTTTGCTGCCCATTTTGATAATCTATCTAGGTCTGCTTGCAGCACTTGCACATCATTTGAAGTTTCCAAAGCTCTGCATAGTTTAGTGTCATCAGCAAACACTGAGACCTTGCTCTCAATGCCCCCAAAGTAATTTATAAACAGATTAAACAGAAGCGTCCCCAGTACAGAACCCTGAGGCACTCCGCTTAGAACTTAAGCCCACATAGATGTAGCTCCATTAACCACCACTCTCTGTTTGCGATCCAATAACCAGTTCTCTATCCATGAACAAATGTTTTCTTCAAGGCCAACAGTCCTCAGTTTATACATTAGTCACCTATGTGGCATAGTATCAAAAGCTTTTGCAAAATCCAAATATACCACATCCACTGCTGTGCCTGAATCTAACATCTTACTCGCTTCTTCATAAAAACAAATTAGATTTGTCTGGCATGATCTATTTCTCATAAATCCATGCTGACTACTACTAATAAGATGATCTCTGGAGACAAAGTCAAGGATATTATCCCGTAACAAAGTTTCCAGCACCTTCCCTACCACTGATGTTAGGCTTACAGGTCTATAGTTACCAGGCTGTGAACGACTACCTTTTTTGAATATTGGTATTACATTGGCTTTTTTCCAACCCAGCGGCACATCCCCAGACCAAAGCGAATCTGAAAAGATGAGAAACAGTGGTCTAGATAGAAATGAACTAAGCTCTTTTAAAATCTGAGGATGCAATCCATCTGGTCCTGGGGCTTTATTGATATTAACTTTGTCTAATTGTTTCCGTACCATATCCTCTGTTAGCCAATGTGAATACTCTTCATTTCTTCCCTCCATATTATTACAATCCCTGCTGTAAGGACAAGGATTCTCTACAGTAAGAACCGATGTAAAAATACGGTTTAGCAGATTAGCCTTTTCGGCATCCTCTACAACCACCTCAGCCCCATTATTTAATGGTACCACATTCTCAGTCATCATCTTTTTACCATTTATATACTTAAAAAACATTTTGGGGTTGGACTTGCTTTGTTCGGCAATCCCTATTTCATTTTCTATTTTAACTAGTTTAATTGCTTTCTTGCACTCTTTATTACAGCTTTTGTACTCCCTGTAAGCCTGTTCTGTTCCCTCTGTTTTCAAAATTTTAAAAGCCTTTTTCTTTTTTACAGATTTAGAAATGTAATAGTTTAATATCCCTTTAAAAGTGGTCCACGTCTGCTCTGTATCTTTACCTAGAAACAATTCCCCCCAGTTTATGAGCAGGAGTGATTCCTTTAACAGCATAAAATTAGCTTTCCTAAAGTTATATGTTTTTGTTAACCCAGTGCACTTTAGTTTTTTGCAACCTATATTAAATGCCACTATATCATGGTCACTATTCCCTAGGCTTCCCATTACATTCATCTCCAAAATGAGCTCAGGGTTATTAGATATCACCAGATCTAACAACACATTCTGTCTAGTAGGAACTACTCTCTGTGAAAGAAAATGCTCATATAGGAAATTTAAGAACTTTATACCTTTTGAGGTGCTGGCAGTTCCCTTACTACAATCTATGTCAGGGTAGTTAAATTCCCCCATAACCGGAACATGCCCCATACCAGCAGCCTTCGCCAACTGCATATGGAGATTCATTTCCACCTCCTCCCCAGCATTTGGTGGCTTATAACATACTCCAACAATTAATTTACCTACCTTCTTGCTTCCTGTACACAGTTCCACCCATATTGTTTCTGCCGCATCGTTTACTCCCCCATCTATTCTATCTTTAAAATTTGGCTTCAATTCCTGTTTAACATATATACATACTCCTCCTCCTTTCTTATTAACTCTGTCATGTCTAAATAAGGAGTATCTTTCAATATTTACTGTCCAGTCATGTGAATCATTAAGCCATGATTCTGCTATACCAATCACATCATACCTTTCCTTTAAAGCTATTATTTCAAGTTCCCCGGTTTTAACAGCCAGACTTCTTGCATTGTAAACATACATTTTAAAGAGCCTGTAGACAACAGAAAAGTCAGCCCAGTTCTCTAAAAACCCAAACCCCATCTCCTTACACCACTCTCTTAGCCACGCATTTATACTCCTGAGCTCCCGTTGCCTCCCTAGCGTAGCAGGTGGCTGCGGTAGTATTTCTGAAATCATTACCCTTGAGGTCCTTGCTTTTAACTTGGCCCCTAATTCTCGGAAATCATTTTTAAGGACCTCGCCTCCACCTCTAACTTTGTCATTGGCACCAATGTGAACCAAGACCGCTGGGTCACTCCCAGCCCCACCCAATAATCTGTCTACACGATCCACCACATGTCGAACCCTATCACCAGGCAGACAACACACTGTTCGGCATGCAGGGTCTTGGCGACAGATTACCCTATCTACCCTTCTAATAATGGAGTACCCTACCATTATTAGTTAGTTTGACAAGCAAGTTGTCAAACTAACTTGCTTGGCTTTTATGAGGAAGTAAGTAGAAATTTAGACTCTGGTATAGCAGTAGATGTAATTTACTTGGTTTTTGCAAATGCTTTTGATATAGTCCCCCATAGGCGACTAATGTAAAAGCTAAGGTCTGTTGGTTTGGGGAGTCACATTTGTACATGGATAGAAAATTGGTTAATGAATAGGATGCAGAGAGTAGTTGTTAATGGGGCTTCATCAATATGGACTAAAGTGCTGAATGGGTGCCACAGGGTTCTGTGTGGGGCCGCTTCTATTTAATCTATTTTAATGATTTGGAAGTGGGTATTGTCAGCAAGGTTTCTGTGTTTGCTGACGACACAAAACTTTGTTGACCATTAAAAACCGTTGCAAGGGGATCTAGATAGATTGTCACATTGGGCTGCTAAGTGGCAGATGAAATTCAATGTTGATAAATGTAAGGTGATGCATAAGTGCCAGGTGGCAACAGCCAGAGCCAGCATGATATTGTCTGTCTAAAGAGAGGTATGGATTCAAGGAGGAGGAAATGAATTCTCCCTTTCTACAAGCATTGGTAAGGCCTCATTTGGAATATGCAGTGCAATTTTGGAATCCTGTGTACAAAAAGGACATCTTTGAAATGGAAAGGGTTCAGAGAAGGGCAACTAAATTAATAAGGGGATTGGGGGAGCTTGAATATGAAGAGAGACTGGAAAAGTTAAAATTATGTATGCTGGAGAAAAGATGCTTGCGTGGGGATATGATTACTGTGTATAAATACATTAACGGGCCATACAATAAACCATCTGGGGCATTGTTCACCAATAGAACATGTCAAAGGACACGAGGACATCCCTTAAGACTTGAAGAAAAAAAGGTTTAGGCTTCAAGCTTGGAAAGGGTTTTTCACTGTGAGAACGGTAAAGCTATGGAACTGTCTTCCAGTGGACGTTGTTACGGCAGGTTCATTGGTCAGTTTAAAAAAAAAGCTGGATGAGTTTCTGCAAACAAGGAATGTTGCAAGTTACTGGTATTGATACATAAAGTAGAGTTGATCCAGGAAAATTTCCGATTGCCACTTGGGAGTCAGGAAGGAATTTTTTCCCCCTTCATAAATTTGGTGGGTTCCTCTGGATCAACAGTTAGGCAGGAAATGAGGATATTGCTAGATGGGTTGAACTGGATGGACGTATGTCTTTATTCAACCTCAAATACTATACTATACTAGTACCACTACCACCTGCCTATCCTTCCTAGCCCCCAGTTCTTCCTCCCTTGTATTGGAGATGGCCGTCCCCATGGTGCTCAAGGGAAAGGCCCGCTCCATACATGCTGCTTCCGAGCCATCATCCTCCACATCTTCACCTAAAATGGCAAATCTGTTGGGACCGACCAACTTGGAAGAAGTGCCCCTATCCTTCTGTCCCCTACTTCCCCTGGTGACACTTACAAATCTATCCTTCTTTACCACCTTATCCACCCTCCAGTTTACTGGCCCCTGCCAGTACCTGCATTTCCCCCAGGTTTGCCAAGCCCTGCAATGCTGCAAGTTTCCCCTTTAGATTCTGGACCCCAGATTCCAAATGGGCAACCCACTCACATCTGACACATACATAGGTCCCTTGGGGCAGCTGTTCCAAGATCCCATACATGTGGCAGGATGCACATTGCGTGGCCCCAACAAAACTGTCCATACTAAACAGCAATACACGCCAACAGCAATACACACCAGAGAAACAGCAATACACACCAGAGAAACAGCAATACACACCAGAGAAACAGCAATTCACACCAAAGAAACAGCAATACACACCAGAGAAACAGCAGTGTTGTTCTTAAACCCTTTCCTGTTCTAAACGCTTTTGTTTCTTAACGCACACCCCTTAGATAAAGACAAACCCCTTTAAAACAGAAAATCCCTTTGAAAAAAAATCGCTCAAGAGCTGATCGCTCTGGAGAAATGACTTAAATGAGGTTCAAAAAAGTTAGTATTTTACCCCCAACCTGATTTGAGTACACACACACCAACTGACCTACCTTTAATGCATGTGACATATTTAAAGGGTAAGTAAAAAACAACAATGTCCTCATCATTCCCATTATTGAGTTTTAAAATCTGCAGCACAAACACACAAATTCCCTTCCAAAATGCGGTCTTTCAAGCCAAATTCAAAGTTTATACTTAAACCTTCCCTTTCTAGTTAACTGTAAAATCTGAACTCTATAACATAAGTAAATACACTAAACACTGATAAAAACTTTCTGCAGCACACAATCTGGCGGGATTATCAGTAGGAGGGTTTGACAAAGATGCAAAGTAAATTAGATGTTTATAAAGGGCAAGTAGACCACCCCACAAATGAAAAATTGTAAACCATTCCCTAAACTCCAAAATCGCAATAGTTACAAAGCTTAGAGATTTAAAATAAATCTGATGTGCTATGCTAAGGCGCTAACTCAGTAAGGATCCTCTACCTTTTCGCTATAGCATAAGCAAGGTATGAACTGAGATGCACACTTAAACTTTGGATTAATCCATTTTATTATGCACAACCACACACAGAACATTTGAGGGATCACACCTGCCAATTTAAAGAGGATTTTCACGGCTGATAGAATTAGCTTTAGTTCTCCTTCAACTAAGAAAATGAAAGGCGAGGACCTAAACTGCTAGGTCCTCACTCCTGGGTTTACCTTGTATAATCAGAACAAAGCTTTTAAAGTTTCCCTTGGGGATCGATCAAAGATCAATCCATGTATGGCCTTCAATACACTGCTGACGATGGGGATGACAGATGGGGATCGGACCTGCTCAAGGATATAAGTGTACTTTAGTCAAATTTTCTCCTTTAGAAATTATTATTTATGTCTATTGTTCTAAACATTTACATTACAGACAAGCAAGGTGACACTATAAATACATGAGAAAGAACAACCCAGAAAATTTAAAGCAGTGAGTAGATGCAGTGTTCTCCCCAGAAATGAATTTCAATGCCCCATTGGCATTTACATACACATGTGAGTTAGGGGCCCACCTAACATTTCAAATCTCTATTATTACTCATTTACATATATCGCTTACTCCTATTGTTTATTATAATACATTTCTTACTGTCACTTTGACTCTGTATTTACATTTTAGCAGTTTTCTGTAACCCTGTGGGCCAGTCCAACACTGCAGACATTGAAACACACAGACACACACACACACAAACACTCATACACACACTCAAAACTCTGTCTCTCTCTCACACACACACACACACACACACAAACTCTCAGACAGATACTTACAGCTCTCACACACATAGGCACTCTTATATGCACACACTCAGGTACTCACACACACTCTTATACACACAAACTCTCATACATGCACAATCACAACTCTTACAAACACACCTCACACACACTCACAGCTCTAACCCTCATATACTCTCAAACACACAAAAACTCTCACACACAGACAGACTATTGTTTTATATGTCTGTCAGCAACTCTGCCCTGAGCCCAGATCCAGCCCGCACCTTTAACATTACAGCAGGCACAGCAACTAAAATGTTAAAAAAAAGGCACCTGCTCTGTCTCCGGTACTTACAGCAACTGATTTACTGCTGGGTTTGTGTTGTTTGGCATTACCAGGCAGTCAAACTCCACTGAGTTAAAGAGGAAGGAAGGTTTCCACCCATGGCTGAGCCAGGCGGGAGGACCACAAATTAACCTTATAACCCCGTACTTCTTTACCTTACTTACCTATATACTTTATTCCACCCCTTATTTACTCCCTCCCTCTTTCCCTTCCCTTACACACACAGGAGACTTGACTTTTGGAGCAAAAGGGGTCACAGCTTTATTGTTTACAATACATGTTTCATATAAACCACCTTTTTTACCATTTTAACCATTGAATTAACATATAACAATCGATGTAACAATTTTAACCAAATATGTATTTAACCACATAACTTTCTAATGGCTCACTGGAAGCTACCGTGAAACTTCTGCTCATCAGTCGTAAAGCACCGACTCGATGAGCGCCAGCTGTCCTCTCCGTACCATCTCGGCCCATTACGAAAACCAACTTGGAGCTGCCACCCGTGGGCTAACTCCACCACCACTGTCAACACCAGCCAGCTTCCAGGACCCCCGCTCCAGCTGTGCCATCTTCACGATCCTGCAATAACAAAGTAGCACAAAAACCCGGGCGGTGGGCGGGGAACTTCTTCTCTCTCCGTCTCGCTTTCCTCTGCCCACGTCTGTCTCTTCTTCCTCCCCTTTTTCTACCTTCCTCTCTCTCACCTGCAACATTGTTGCAAACTTCCTTCCAATCCCTCAGCTATCT
Organism: Hymenochirus boettgeri; assembly: GCA_019447015.1. Taxonomy (NCBI): domain Eukaryota; kingdom Metazoa; phylum Chordata; class Amphibia; order Anura; family Pipidae; genus Hymenochirus; species Hymenochirus boettgeri. The sequence goes on along the minus strand of CM033471.1, from coordinate 214,975,069 downwards.
CCTTAACCAATCCCCACTTTGCCTTTTTTAAATCTGCCTGTCACCATCCTCTTCTCTTCCCTCTTTCTATTTCACCCCCCAGTCCTATGCTTATTTTAACCCTTTCAAATCCAACCTCTCACCTGCGTTCCCCCTCCCTATCAGCCATGTGTCCCTTTGCTTTTACTGCACTGGACTTCTCTCTCCAGGCACAGTTGACTAACTACTGCTTCACTGAATGCCGGACATTTGGCACACTTTACTAATAATGTGTGGTCTGGCAGTTGGATCACACACATAAATGATCCTACAGCCCAGCTAAAATGCTGAAAACACTGAAGACAAATATGCCAATAGCAGAATAATTAATTCAGAACAACACTACTATGAATGCTGAAAACGTTTTAAAAACGTTTTCAAGCACTCAAAGTAGTTGTAGACTAAAGCCTCGTACACACGTCCGATACTTATGACAACACAAGGATCCCCAAACTGCCGTTTAGGCTGATAATCACACGTATGTAAGCATTCGGTCGGTCATCATTTGTCAATCGCCATGGTGAATCAACGCCTGACCAAACGCATACACGCCTTGCCTTGTGCTCGTTTAAAGTATTGGGCTAGGGGCTTCTAGATGATTAGACATTTGTCTAATGACACGCTCCAAATTCGTAATCTATTTTCCATCGTCCGTTCTGCAATGTCGAGGAGTTTATTGGAAAAATAAATATCGGACCAGGTGGAAAATTTTTCTGCTACCCTACTTCTGTCCCAATCTCTCTGCAGGATTCAATCTGAAATCTGCAGAAAGATTGAGGCCTTAAGTTGTTCCTCCAATCAGATTCCGATCGTTGCCCACAATCGGAAATCTTATCGGAAGCAATCGTCTGCCCATTTAGCTAGCTTAGGCTTCGTCTTGGCATGTGCACCCCAAAATTGTATTTTTACATATAGGTAGAGCTAAAATTGATATGCCTAAACTCACACACAGCAGAGAAGTGCAGGCATACAGAGTTTCCCCTGATCCCGGCACCTCACTACTGCATCTCCCCCGCCACATTTGGGTATACACTGCAGTCGTGGCATAGTTCTGGGTAAGGGGATGAATGTCCCAATGTAACTGTAAGTAAAGCTAACCATACACAGGCAGATGTTCTTCCAAACTGATTTCGAAGTGCAAACCTCTCAAGTTCCCCACCTTGAACCTCCGATCTTTCAGATGGGGTCTAAAGATCTTTGTTTTTCTGAAAAAGCGCTCGAGATTGTCAAGCAGTTGGACAGAAATATGGCATAAACGGGATTGATATTTTGAGCAATCCAATTGAATTTCTCAAAACGACGTTCCCGTGTATTAGGGGTGTGCACTTAGCTGAGCTGACTAATCCATATATGGGACATATCACTGCTCCGCATTTGTACAGTAGGGATGTGCTGTGGCTCCTGTCCGTATTCCAAGTAGCATAGACAGGTTAAAAAGTGCAGCTTGTATTGCCGACCTGGAATAGGTTTTTTGTGGGAAGTCTTGGATACTATAGATCACCTATAATTGCCAGTATGTTATCTGCAAAGAAACTCCTGCTTGCAGTTTAAACGTAAAGCCAATAACAGGGGATTATCTTCCAAAGAAACAGCTCACAAGAACAAAATACATGTCCAGTCCATCCTGGAAGGGAACGCTGAGTAAAAAGTTGTATCAAAGATTACCCAATACCTTAGTAAATCTCAAACAAACCACAAAAGGTTCATAAAATGTTATAAATGTCCCATTAACATAATGAAAAGAACAGCAGCGTACCTACCGGGGCTGCCTCCAACGCTACCCTCCTCCTGTGACACCCCCCACCAGTCACTGTTCTGGCAGAAACAGCTCTTCTGGTACTAACCACCAGGCCCCCTTTGTCCCCAGATCCCTCCTGCTAGTCAGGGTTGCAAGGGCTTTGCTATGCCACTACCAAGAATATTTTTTCTTTTTACTGGTTAAAAAAAACCTTACTCTAAACAAACCATTCTACTACATCTACTGCTCTAAGGCATTTGTTGTAAAACCAGCAATCTATACCACAACACCGTTAAAGGCTATATTAGGCTTGAATAATAGGAATTTAACATATTTTCACAAAGCTTATTTATTTGTCCTACAAAATAACAGTGTACTTTGTTTTAAAAATGAAACAGACAATTGTGTCATTTTGTAGTTTCAGTTCCTTCAAGAAACAGCTAATTCTAGTAACAGCGTTTTCCTGGGTTCTTCAATATGTAACATGGGATAAGAGGCAGAACCCGAACACTAAATAATGGCACTGATACCGTTTAACTTGTTAGAGAATTGGTCCCAGAGATGTTTATTAAACATAGGTAAGTACCAAGCTTATAGAGACTTTTTCCATTATAACATAGCTAATTAATAGACATCCATCAATCTATTAACCAAGCTAATTAACATTCCGCTCACAAACTTTACTGGTCAGCCTCTGCTACTCAGCAGGCCACCTATAACATTAGCCCAAAGGCTTTTATTTTGTGAAGGTTCTCGTTCATCTCCAGGTCATGGTAATCTGTTGTATTCAGTTAGATAAACTGGACTTAAAGGGAAACTATGGTCTCCAAATGAAAGTTTAATCAACCACCTCTTTACGTGCTCCACAGCCCAAGTATAAAGAAATGACTGACCAGAAAGTTAATGGGTGGAGATAACATGTGACATTCCTAAGGCTCTCCTGCACAGTGCAGCCTCAGACTCCCTCAGTGTTGTGAGTTCTCACTCTGCCTGAAAAGGCTGTTTCCACAGAGTTTTCTGTAGGGGGGGGGTCTGAGTGGCTCATGGCACCCGCGAGTGGGCGGGGCTTGTGCACCCATGAGTGGGCAGGGCCACGGCACCCACGGGTGGGCAGAGCCACATGGGGCTTTAAGAGAATGAGCCAAGGGGGGCCTGCAACTGAGACCATGGGGTCTATGAGTGTGAGAGACCAGGGGGCTTGCAAAGGGGAGAAGGAGACACAGGGCAGATTGACTGACATGGTTTCAGAGCAGGAAGTGCAGGGGACCTGGTGATCTGCTGCCATATCACACACAAAAATGTAAATATCTTCAAAACTACGGTATGCAAAATAAACAATGAAATGAAATTGCAAAAATTCTCAGGAGAGCAATTCCTGTCAATTTACCTAAAGTCATTTTTGGACCACAGTTCCCATTTAAAGTTTAGTTCTTGAAGGCGTTTCATTAGTCGGATGACTAGAGTCTTCAAGAACAAATCTATAAATCCATTTTGATCTAACTGAATACCAAAGGCTTTTAATTTTACTTCCTGTGTGCAACTCCAATGTTGTTTTATCACATCCTGGCAAGACAATTTCCCTCGAAACTAGTCTCGCCATCATCCACCTATGAATAGTGTGTTTAATGGCATCTTGTAGACCCATATTAAAGATAAAGGCAATATCTCTAGGTGAACTTTGCCTTCTCTCTAGAAAGCTGCACCTGATTTCTCCAACAAGAAATTATTGTGAATAGAAAGATTTATTACACCAATGTTATTGCCCCCAAGGTGTATCAAAAACTATTATAAAAGTAAATGATCATCAGAAACTGGGTAATTAAAGAATGCAGCTAGGTACCCATAATTCCGGTGCTATGAATGGTATATAATAATATACAAACTTGGAAAACAGGTAACAGACGTACCACAGAACCATTCATTACCCAATCACATTGATAGGGGCACTCGTGCTGCTACATAGAATTTGAATCGTATGGACCAATTAGGTGACCTAAACGATCATAAGGACGCAGTGGGTTAAAACATGAGCTTTTATTCTAGAAAACATAAAACCATAAATCCTAAACTTAATCCCCATTTGCTAACAATATAAAAGCATAGCAAAACACATATGCAGATACATAAGTCGTATCCTAGGCGAGCTGTAAAAGAAATGTGTCCCAACAGATAAGTCTATACACAATATGGAAGTCATGGAGGCTGTCGATGCTGATAAAGGTAAGTTATCGGTACTTGCGATAATAAATAGATATATTATATTCAAAAACAGATGTGTGAACGTTCTCACCCAACTTCATGTAACCTCATCGGAGTCCCCTACTCCATATAGATAATGTAATGATGGATCGCTCCCAAATAGTAACTCAGCTCCTGCTCTCTCTCTGCAATGGGTAGTAATGGATGGACAGATATCCCGGTGTATGGACTGTAAACTCCTAAGCCAGTGCCGTCTGTACATGCGTGTAGCAAATGGTCCGGTAGTGAACAATGGCCGGGGGCAGGTAACAGGTCACCAGGTGTACCTACCTGGTCCTAGCCCAAACCCGGACAGAGTCTCCACTTCCCGCTCCAAGCAGAGAGCCGAGCAGGGGACCGGATAACCGCCGTAGTGGTAATGGTCAGCACACTTCCAATCCAATGGATCCCACGTGGGTCTAACAGCTCAACCTAGTCATTAGCACCAAACAAGACCGATATTGCGTTTCTGGGCCCATCTTTCCCCAGTAAATTGGGGATTAAGTTTAGGATTTATGGTTTATGTATTTCTAAGATAAAGCTCATGTTTTACCCCACTGCGCTCCTATGATCGTTTAGTCACCTAATTGGTCCATACGATTCAAATTCTATGTAGCAGCACGAGTGCCCCTATCACATGTGATTGGGTATGAATGGTTCTGTGGTACGTCTGTTACCTGTTTCAAGTTTGTATCAAAACTTTTATTATTGGCATCCCCAGAAGGTCAGGAGGTTGTTTGCATAGGTAAAAGGTGGGCCCATTTAGCTCCTCTTAATCTTAATTCCAGAAGGAAATCACCCACTGCTGAATAGTCGCACAAGAACTAGTGCAAATCGCCGTAAGGTAATGGGACAATCCCCACAACCCATCCTGTACAATGTGCGCATGGGTTAGTGTGTAAAGGTGGGTACATATAAGGGGACTTTTTGTCCCGACCAATGTTCGATACTAGCACTTGGTCAGTAAAAATCACTGCCGGTCCAGGGAATAGTGGCCATGGCCGTCAGTTTGCGCAACAGATTGTGCAATCCCAAAGGGATCGCACGATCCCTGTGATTTACCCGCAAACAGGCAACCAACTTGGTCGCTGCTTCCCCACCCACACCATGTTATTTTCCGTCCGACCGACCGACCGATACACGGCACTATTGGTTGGTTGGATGAAAATATTGTACGGTGTGTACCCAGCTTTAATAGGGAACTGATATAATGAATACGGCGTGTACCCTGCCTTAATAGGGAACTGATATAATGAATACGGTGTGTACCCGACCTAAAGGGCATGTCCACCCCCAAAACTATAATCCCCCCCAGTAATGGCCCATTGTGTAGTGTAGTAAATCCTTACCTCACATCCCAGCTTTGAAGATGCATTACAGAAAAACCGCAAGGAGCAGGAATGTAAGGTAAGGATTTTTTTTATTTGTACAGTGGGGCCAGTGGGTTAAAGTTTAGTTTGGGGGGTGGACTGCCCTTAATAGAACTATATAATGAATACGGTGTAACCGCCTTAAAGGAACTGATACGGTGTGTACCCGCCTTAATAGGGAACTGATAACGGTGTACCCAGCCTTAATAGGGAACTGATATACGGTGTGTACCCAGCCTTAATAGGGAACTGATATACGGTGTGTACCCAGCATTAATAGGGAACTGATATACGGTGTGTACCCAGCATTAATAGGGAACTGATATACGGTGTGTACCCAGCCTTAATAGGGAACTGATAGATAATCGGTGTGTACCCACCTTATTAGGGAACTGATATACTGTGGTGTACCCAGCATATAGGGAACTGATATCGGTGTGTACCCGCCTTAATAGGGACTGATATACGGTGTGTACCCAGCCTTAATGGGAACTGATATGAATACGGTGTGTTACCCAGCCTAATGGAACTGATATAGAGAAGACGGTGTACCCAGCCTTAATCAGGTGAAACGTGAATCACTAGGATAACTGGGATGATCGCACAGTATGGAACGCTGGTACTTATGACAATGGCTAGTGCACCTTGCTACATTGTCTAATAATGTCCCAGATTTCCTGATCTGGCAGTCAGGCTATTGTATCCCAGGTGACTGCAGTCACTCACCGGTACGTCCCAGTCCTGCTCTTTTTATAGAACTGAGGAACTGCTGGTGACGCTGCCTGTTGGTTTTCTTTTCACATTTGTCTTCCTAGTGCCTCTAACTTCCTCAATGTTGGATGGGGAGGAGAAAGAGGTTAGACTTCCTGCACATGGGGGAGCTGCCTGGAATGGGGTGTTCGGAGGGCAGTTCAAGGCATTACAAATGGGAAAGGCTCTTATAGGAACATGAACGATCATCTGGTATAGGGGCCCAGAGGAAACTGTTTCTGGTCAGGCAAAGCTGCAGGTTAATGCAAATTTTCTACTGAAGTGAAACTGATTCGACCTAACCAGAACCACAAGGAGAAATAACCCCATGAATGCTGGGAGTTGTAGTTGACCGTGCGAGAGGGAACCCTTTCAGTGCTGGAAGGAATTTTTATTTAAGTTTGGCAGTCTGGAGTCTGGACGCTCAGTTTATCTGTAAAGACGACCAGTCGTTTTTCCTGCTCACAGCAAAAGAGTTTGATAATAAGGCACTTGATTTAGGGCTAGGCCACACTAGCGTGTTTGACACGCTTACGATAATGTTTTCGATCGTTAGCGTGTGATAAATGCATGCCAGCTTAACATAATGGCAATGGCCACACGTGTCCATACCTCCTCCATAAAAATGATAGGATTGTTAAACCGGGGTATTTTTAGGTTGTTTAGTAACCTTTTAGGTTGTTTAGTAACCTTTTAAGGAAAGATACCATTTGCTTATAAAATAAATGTCCCATAAGGCTAATTAGGAAAAGGTGGACATTTTTACTGCTATGTGGAGTAGAGAAATCTAAGACTGTGTACACACCATGCAATTTTCCAGGCCAACCGAACTATAGTTCAGTGAATTGTTGAGTGGGGAGAAAAATTGGCATGGCTTTGTGGTGGCCCATGATCGGCTTCTGACCGTTTGTTCGACCAAATCGGACAAATGAGTAATGCGGCAGAAAACCAAGGCTGATTGAGGACCCTATGGACCTCACTACTTTTGTCTAACTGACAGTCCTTCGTCCTGTACAAACGGTTGCAAGGTGAAACGGTCAGTTGGACAAAGGATGCCACGGTATATACCAGGCTTAAGGTACACATGAGTAGATAATTTTTGGCCGACTGACCTTTGTTTCTGGTTGTGACCAGCCAATGTCAGTTTCCTATTTATCCAGATCGGACAAGCCAGTAAATTACAGCCGAAGGTGTGCACTCCTGTTATTCTATTATTTCAGGGAGGGGAATAAGCAGTCTACCGTACCTCCCTTTGAATAATAATAGCAGCTAGAAGCTAGATTAAAATCTAGTTTAGCGTTAACTCCATTTTGCAAAAAGTATACTGCTGATTTAGGAGCTACAGTATGTTGCCATGAAAGATTTTTTAATTCCGTGGATATTAAAATTATGACTGACAGCTTTTAATTGGACAACATTTTAGGTTAGTCTTACATTTCTCACTATTCTAACCATTATTTTTTTTTTTTTAATCAACTGCAGAAATATATATGCGCCTACATTCGCACGTGTTGTGTAAGTTATAGGGTCATACAACATCACTTAACAAGGAATAGATATTATGCAAAAACATTACAGACAAAACAAAGCCAGTCAACAAATAAGCGACAGCTTACAATATTTCATATAAAATAAAGGTATAAAGTATGATATGTGGAAGTATGAATTATGTGTGTATAGTGTTCGGGGCTTGTCCGATCCGGACTAACGGGCAACTGACATTGGAATATTTGTGTGTGTCAGATAGAGAGCAGAGAGAGGAAAGATCAGCATACACCAATGGGAAAAGTTTGGACTGCATGTTTCCTACAATGGCGTCCGACTTCCCTATTCTTTAGTACGGGAGATGCCTGCCCCCGAGGGCCATGGAGCTTTTTACCTTTGAGTTTTAGGATCAGGTTCCTTAAAAAGATGCACAAATAAATGGATATTGACAAACAGAGGTGCATATATGGCAATATTATTGACAACTCATTATAATCATTTTTAACATCAGGCAGAACCATCAGACATTTAGCTATCTTAGTTTACAGCTTTACAAGCTGAATAAAATGTTTAATTCATATTTTATTTGTATAATGAAACACATATAACAAATATAGCTGCCAAGAGAAGACTAAACTTAATGTTTCCCTGGAGGCAGAGTGTAAAAATGCATGGCAACTTACAAAAATCAATTTAAAATGTAATGCTTTTCTGTAATAGAAGGTGTAGTAAGCTCATCTTAGAAAGATTCTCTAGGGCAGTGGTGGCGAAGAGGTGGCCTCGGAACCCTCTCTGTGGGCACTCATGCACAGCAGAGTTCACCAGAGTTTGTTGCCAGAAAGCCAGAAATGTAGCGGCTGTCTGTAGCAGAGACACGTCACGTGCTATAACTTCAGCCTGCTTGTGTCCCTGTTTTGGGATCTTAAACTCCTGTCTATAATGTAGGGGTTAATGGTCACTGTTTTAGATCTCAAACTCCTGTGGGGTAATGTAGAGGTTAATAGGTAAATCAATTATATCTACTATATTGGTCTGTGTCTATTAGAGATGTTTTTTTCTCCATATTCATGTTGGCACTATGCAATAAAAAGTGGGTTTTGGTTGTAGTTTGGGCACTTGGCCTCTTAAAGGGTATCTCCACTCGTTTTTATAAGTTTTTGGTAATCTAGTTCTATGAAGAACGGAGGTAAGGAGCTGTGCCTTACCTTCCGTTCTTCAATAGAACACACAGGAGCCAGGAGAGAGGTAAGAAACGTACCTGCTCGCTCGCGATCCCGGATCACCCCGGCGCTTGGTCTGACGGTCCCGACGGACCTTGTCTTCTATGCGCATAGATCGCGCATGCGCATAGAAGACAAGGTCCGTCGGGCCTGTCAGACTATGCGCCGGGGAGCGAGCGAGCTGTGTAAGTTTCTTACCTTGTCTCCTGGCTCCTGTGTGTTCTATTGAAGAACGGAAGGTAGGCACAGCTCCTTTACCTCCCGTTCTTCAATAGAACTAGATTACCAAAACTTATAAAAACGAGTGGAATAACCCTTTAAAAGTTCACCATCACTGCTTTAGGGTATGAGATAAGACATAATTTAACACTCTGGGAAAATTATCATTGGTTTTCGCACATAGTTGTATAACTGCACATTACACCTGCAGCTTTAATATAAAGTAACTGAACACAGATCTGTTCATATGAACACTTTACACAATTTATCAATTGTAGTCAAACATACTATAGTAATAGCAGGATCTGACCCGACAATTGGTGATCCCTTGGCTCTGCCTTAATCTTTTAAAAAAAAAAACTTTTCGTGTAGGGGACCCACCTCCAACCGTTAACACTAGGGTTTAAGGTTTAAAAATATCCAAAAGACTTACCCGACCTTGTTCCCTCGCTATAGCCAGCAGCTATGTGATTGGCTGACTCTCATCAAACACAGATGCAGCTGCCGGCCAGGCCCTATTGCTACTCTGTTCCCGAAATTAGCAATAGAGAGTGGCAGAGGAACGAATTTGGGTAAGTATATTTCCCAGAAATTAAATTTAAAACCCTAGCGTTTAGGGTTGGCTCCCCTACACTACACCAAATGTAGATTTTGGGGTGGAGATTCCCTTAGGCAATTACACCCTAACACTTACCTGATGGTACCCAGAGTCAGTTCCCCACTATAGCAGGGTTGGGCAATTAAACTCCACAGGGGGCCACATGAAAACTTTGATTTTCGTGAAGGGCCAGACCGATAGTTTTATTTCAATTCTCATTATAAAGATTGCAAAACTTGATTTTATGAAAAGATTAATGAATAAACTGGTTTATTTGGATGTTTTTTTAATACCTGAAATTTTTAACAGACAACAATATTATAGTAATATATTTTTAATCCATTCAATCAAATTCAATTAATTAATTGATCAAGTCATTGTGTTTTTTATAAATAATTTAATAAAAGTAATCAATTATCCAGCCTAAGACAATCAATTAATATTAAGATTTTTTGGGGTTCAGTGCCTAGTATTGAGGCCAGTCAGGACCTTACTTTGCCCAGGTCTCATTATAGGGTAGTATTGAGAATTCAAAGTCTGCTCATGTAGGAACCTGTTTCCCTTATTCCAGAACTGTTTCCAGAATGGCCAATGGGGAGACATGCTGCTTGCAAAGCTCCTCCCCATAGGCCAAATCCCTATAACAGTCCAAGATGTGAGATGACATTGGCACCAGCAACCGGACTTTGACAGTTCAGGGTATGGACTTGGCTGTTAAGGTCCTTATCCTGGGTAGTATCAGGTGAGTGGGGGGTTTGGAGGGATTTTAATATGGGTAATATTGTCATTTAAAGCCCAATTTCTGCTTTTCGATTATATGTGCCTGAGTGGAAATCATGCCTGATTACCACTTTCTTGATAATATACACCAGATCTGAGGGAACTCTAACTTATACTGTGTCCTCTCTGATACATACACACACATAAGTAAATGTCTTAAAATTACAAAAAATATGTGAAACTTGCTTAGAAGAAGTGTGAAATTTACACAACTCTTCGTCAAAATAGAAATGTTATTGGGTTTTAAAAAACTCACAGCAACACAGACACACACATTAATAGGGATTTCTGCAACCACTTTTTTCCTTCCAAAATGCACTCTTTCAGCAGGTATTATTTTTATATCAGTTTCCAGTTTACAATATATTCTATTCTACTAAAAAAAGGTTGTTCATTTAAAAAGTATTAACTGTAAAGAAAAATGTCATGAAATTCCAATTTCTAATCATTATACATAATGTCCAATGTAGAATTCACAAATGTAGCTAGATTTTATAAAAAGAAGAATAAATATCACATTATCATAATGCATCTTATTATAAATTTTATTAAATGCTGTAATAATTAAGACAAAAATGTCTTCTAATTTATGTACCGTATATACTCGAGTATAAGTCATGTTTTTAGGCTTTAAAAAAGCCTAAAAAACCTACTTCGACTTATACTCGAGTCACAACCTTTTATCCAGCAGCCGCACTGTTCCGCTCTCTTCCGCATCCACTATGCTGGTGGCTGATGTCACTACTCGGTGCTGGTCTTACCGCTGAACACAGTGGATGTTGAGCGGATTGCCGAGGATTAACGCGGCAGCCGGATTCCTGCAGAACTTTAAGGCAAGTCCTCTCCTCCACTGGGGGGGGGCCTCTGGGGAGGGGGGGCCATTTGGTGACGGTGCAGTTGCTTATTGAAGTAGGTAAAGGGGGGGCTGCATCCAAGGCCACAGCAGTAATAAAACTGAGATGGGGGAACAGTAATCCCTGCACTGGAAATTCCTTACCAAAGAAATGTTGTAAAATTGGTGATCCCTTGGCTCTGCCTTAATCTTTAAAAAAAAAAAACTTTTCGTGTAGGGGACCACCTCCAACCGTTAACACTAGGGTTTAAGTTTAAAAAGTATCCAGAAATAGACTTACCCGACCTTGTTCCCTCAGCTATAGCCAGCCCATGTCTGTGATTGGCTGACTCTCATCAAATCACAGATGCAGCTGCCGGGCGGCCTTATTGCTACTCTGTTCCCGAAAGTAGCAATAGAGACAGTGGCAGAGGAAACAAATTTGGGTAAGTATATTTCCAAAATTTAAACTTAAAACCCTAGCGTTTAGGGTTGGCTCCCCTACCTACACCAGCAAATGTAGATTTTGGGGTGGAGATTCCCTTAAGGCATTACACCCTAACACTTACCTGATGGTACCCAGAGTCAGTTCCCACTATAGCAGGGTTGGGCAATTAAACTCCACAGGGCCACATGAGAAACTTTGATTTTCGTGAAGGGCCAGACCGATAGGTTTATTTCAATTCTCATTATAAAGATTGCAAAAACTTGATTTTATGAAAAGATTAAATGAATAAACATGGTTTATTGATGTTTTTTTAATACCTGAAATTTTTACAGACAACAATATTATAGTAATAATATTTTTAAATCCATCTATCAAATTCAATTAATTAATTGATCAGTCATTGTGTTTTTATAAAATAATTTAATAAAAGTAGAAACTGTTTCCAGAATGGCCAATGGGGAGACATGCTGCTTGCAAGCTCCTCCCCATAGGCCAAATCAATATAACATTCCAAGATGTGAGATGACAACGGCACCAGCAACCGACTTTGACAGTTCAGGTATGGACTTGGCTGTTAAGGTCCTTATCCTGGGTAGTATCAGGTGAGTGGGGGGTTGAGGGGTTTTAATATGGGTATAATTGTCATTAAAGCCCAATTTCTGCTTTCGATTATATGTGCCTGAGTGGAAATCATGCCTGATTACCATTTCTTGATAATATACACCAGATCTGAGGGAACTCTAACTTATACTGTGTCCCTCTGATACATACACACACATAAGTAAATGTCTTAAAATTACAAAAAATATGTGAAACTTGCTTAGAACGAAGTGTGAAATTTACACAAACTCTTTCGTCAAAATAAAATGTTATTGGGTTTTAAAACTCGCAGCAAACACAGACACAACATTAATAGGCATTTCTGCAACCACGTTTTTCCTTCAAAAATGCAGTCTTTCTAAGCAGGTATTTATTTTTATATCAGTTCCAGTTTACAATATTTCTATTCTACTAAAAAAAAGGTTGTTCATTTAAAAAGTATAACTGTAAAGAAAAAATGTCATAATTCCAATTCTAATCATTATACATAATGTCCATGTAGAAATTCACAAATGTAGCTAGATTTTATAAAAAGAAGAATAAATATCACATTATCATAATGCATCTTATTATAAATTTTTTAATCTGTAAATAATTAAGACTAAAATGTCTTCTAATTTGTGTACGCTATATACTCGAGTATAAGTCAATGTTTTTAGGCTTTAAAAAAGCCTAAAAATCCTACCTCGACTTATACTCGAGTCACAAACCTTTTATCCAGCAGCCGCACTGTTCCGCTCTCTCCGCATCCACTGTGCTGGTGGCTGATGTCACTACTCGGTGCTGGTCTTACCGCTGAACACAAGTGGATTTGAGGCGATTGCAGAGAGATTAACGCGCAGCCGGATTCCTGCAGAACTTTAAGGCAAGTCCTCTCCTCCACTGGGGGGGGGGGGGGGGGGGGGGGGCTCTGGGGGAGGGGGGGCATTTGGTGACGTGCGTGCTTATGAAGTATGTAAAGGTGGGGGGCTGCATCCAAGGTCACAGCAGTAATAAACTGAGAGTGGGGAACAGTAAATCCCTGCACTGGAAATTCCTTACCAAAGAAGATGTTTGGAAACTACACCTCCCAGCAATTAAGCATGCTGGGAGTTGTAGTTTCTAAACATCTGGAGTGGCAAGGATTGGGGGTTATGTGTGTGGATTCCTTTCCATTTAAGGGCAACTAATGCCTTAAAACAATCTGAATTGGAGGATGGTATCTGTTGTTTAAAAGATTTCCTCTGATTCTGTATTGTTTTGAGGCTTTAGTTCCCTTTAAATGGACAGCAAATTGGATACTGGAATCTGCTGTCTATTTAAAGGGCAACTAATGACTTAAAACAATACAGAATCAGAAGGCAAAGTGGTCATAATGTCTACCTCAACTTATACCGAGTCAATCAATTTACTATTTTAGGTAAAAATAGGTACTCTATTCTCAAGTATATACGGTACACAATTTAAACATTTATATAAGTTCATATATTCCATTTTGCTATGTAAATACAAAAAAACAAAAGTCTGATAACTACTTTCTACTACTAAATTAATGTTGTGTTTTTAAACTTTAGTGGTCTACAACAATATAGTTAAAACTGGATCAAATTCACTAGCGTGTGTTAAAACGGACTAGTGTGGCCTAGCCCTCAGTGTGTAACAATTACATCATTACATTTAAAAAAGTATTCTATGGAAATGTCATGAACCATGTAGAAAATTATAGAGATCTTAATGTAAGAGATAGGGCCTTCTAATTAAATGAGAAAAATGTTCAGATCATTTCAAATCACTGTATGTAGATACTGTAGTAAAAACACTATCACTTAACATTTCATGATATTTTTATTTCGATAATCGCTTTCTGTGTGTGTTAAACACAAAAATCAACCGACAATTCTGTCCGTTTTTGTCATTGGGCAGGGTGAAAATTATTGGATCCCCTGACGCCCACTGATTGGTGCATTGATACATTATGGCATGCTGGGCTTTTACATGTTCCCAATGTCCTGTGACAGGAAATATAGAAATTATTATTAAGTGCTGTAGTCCCTTAAGGGGCGTCCATGCCACAAAAAAGTTTTGTCACCAACATTTAAGTACTGATATCCTAAAACCCAATTATTCTAAAATTACCACTTAAACATTTTATCTGGTTGGAAATATTGACATATTTCTCTTGGTCCAGTTGTGAGCTTAATTATCAAGCTTATGCCCTAGTCCATAAATCAGATTCCTGTCCAAACCCAGGAGAAACAGGAGACAATATTCTCCCCTAATAGTAGTTATGCCCAAATGAGCAAGAATTAACTGCACACCTGATAGTTTAAAAGGTGATTAGTGATGGAAAAATGAGTTGAATAACATTAGTATGATGCTAAATTTGATGCCCAGGAAATCAGAACAAATCAGATATGAAATATTTTCGAGGCCCAGGTGGCCGTACACTAACTATATATTGGCCTATCGGGGGGCATTAGTATTGCTATAAAAGGTTCCCCATGCCCAATTCTGTCAGTCAAACCCCCCACCCGATTATCAACCAATATGCATGTCAGCTGATAATATAGCTATGTGTATGGCCACCTTTGTCCTGGCTGGCTCACTGATTGACTGTTTATGCAGCTTTCAGGGTCTGGTACAACAAAAACTTGTTTAAGTGGTAAATAACAGAATCTGGCAGTATTTCAGGTTAGGTTTATATTGCTCACTTTCCAACTATTGCAGTTTTGGCGTTTGGAAGGTTATTCAGCTATAACATTTTTTTTCATTTCAGGGGTAAACTTGCCCTTTTATTATTATGCAGCTATCCCTTGTTTGGGTGGGAACCTCTTAACAGTAAGCACAGCTGAAACTTAAGGTAAGTGTTAATTTTTAAAGTGCTTATTATAGCAGCTCAGGCGCCAATAAAATGTTAATTCATATGAACCTTTTCTTTACGTTTTTTGTAAAATATTGCCACATTTGTAATTTACCGTATCGGTATTTTACATACTACGCAATAAAACTGCCATACTCCCACTGTACAATACTGTGCCTTTAAAAACTGGGCCCATAACTTTGGGAAGATTAGTCCCCAATCCAACCCCCTTGTTAGAGGTGCTGCACTGCTCTGTCCCCTAATGTCACTCGTCTAAGTGGGAGTTGGTTAATGTGCTCAATGACTATGAGGCGCCCAAAGAAAGGTATCTTTATAATATTCGCCAAATTAAAGCAACAATCCAGGGTGCTGAAGTGCTGGCTTCATTTTTGTTTTTTTTTCTCCATCTGTTTACCTGGTAAAGTCAGTGATTCCAAACTAAACAGAAATTAGGGATCAGTCTTTTGATTTCTAATATTGAACAATCTTCACTTTGTCTCGATTTCTTTCTTAGCAGCTACAACATTTAAGTGATTCTTCTGAGATATTTAATAGTGATGTTTTCACCTCTGTGTATTCTGCCAGGGCATACTCCCCTCTGCAAAGAAACAAGATGCACATGGCAACCAATGTCAATATTTTGTGTGAACAACAACAAAAGTAAAAAACAATCATAATTCTTAGGCTGAGGCCCCACTACACTCACTAAATTGCGCACTCAATCGCGAACGTTATTGCCGCGTGCACGATTTCTGTGCCGCGTTTGTGCATGCTTTTTGTAATTTAATATAATAAAAACGCATGCGTTTGCATAAAAAATTGTGCATGCAAAACGCAAACACATCTGCAAATGCGAGCACATAGGAAATCGCGGATATTTTGCGTTCCCGTGATTTCCATTTTAAAAGACAAGTGCGCAAACGCGAAAAAAACGCGCTAGTGTGGCCTAGCCCTTAGATATTTTGGATGGAAAGGTGACATGTTGCTATAGATTGCAAATGATTGTAGCATGAATTGTGCTGTGTATGGACACTTTGTTGGCCAAAACAGTCGATTGGACAGGGTTTAGCGGATTGTGCAACGGGCCCTGATCAAACTGCCATTTTGGCAACAAAGCCCCATACATGGCACAATTATTGCCCGAAAAGGCCGTGTATACCCATCATGCGTCGTGGGTCGGCCTTCTTAATCGCACGTGTGTTTTGCAACTTAGGTGCAATATCCCCGACACCTTAACACTAAGTTAAGGTGCAATATCTTAATATTGTACAAAGCTAATATTTCCTATCTTAGTACAATATTAAGATAATTTGAATATTGTACTTAGTACATATTACGATACTTAACTTAGTACAAATATTAAGATGTTTGCACCTTAACTTAACCCTAGTTAAGGTGCAATATCTAATATTGTACTAAGCCATATTCCCGACCCAGTGGGCATTGGACATTAGCTTAGTGCAAACTGCAGAACTTACAGTTCCCTCCATTCCTGACATCTTGAATCCCTCAAATGGTGTCTGTGCATGGAGAGCATTGTAACAGTTAATCCTGAAAAAAAACCAAAACGTCATGTTGTTGCTTCACTATAACGTATCATAATATTCCAATCATTCTGCCATCCTAAATATACAAATGATTGTTCCAAATTACCTTATTCTGGATCCAAAGAAAAGCAAAGGAAAGAAGAAAAAAAATCAAAGGAGAACTAACTGAAATGTTTATACTCTATATCTGAAAGCATCCCCCCTAGAACACCAATCAAATTATAATTACCACCCTAGTAAATGTCATCCCCTGAAAACTGGGTACGATAACTGTGTGCATGTGCCCTGTCTGGCCACACCCACTTGCTTCAGTCACATTCAGTGAGATAAGAGACAAGGTTCTTACCATAAGCTCCCCACTGCAACAGACATGGTACTTACCACACAGTGCCAGACTGTAGTGCAGAGGCAACCATGATTGCTTTATCCAGGCTCCTTGTGAACACAGCTCGGGTCGTCCATACTCTGTTTGTTTGCTCTCTTTATTACTTCTTCAATATTTTTGAATTTTAGGATTGCTTGAACTGGTCCAAAAATCTACAAGGGACACAATGCTCAGTGTTTAAGTGGATTATAAAGAAAAAATTACGATAGATTTCCGATGGCGAATCGCAGATCTTAGAATAGAAAATTCGCTATCGTAGAAACGGTCGCTATCGGCAAATACTGACCATTATTGTTGGTAGCGACTGTTATTCTACGATACGTTTCGCTATTTTACGATAAAAATGTTTACCTCCTCTTTTGCTACCTCATGTCATCTGTGACTTCTGAAAACACAGTGGGTTTAATGAATAATCCTCTCTCCCCAATGGCAGAAACCTCCACACTCAAGTTTTGCTCCTTCCTCCTTCCCACTCTGATCAGTTCCAGATCTTGTTAAACTGGAACTGATCAATCTACCAATGAGAAAGAGAATAGAGCTATACACTCGAACCATCACAATGTACATTAAAAAACTATCACTGTGAGTAAAAGAGATCATAAATCACAAAGATGACATTTGTACAATCATTCATTTGTACAATCATTTTCAAATTTGAAATTATGTGAAAGTAGCAGCTTTTGTTATGAGCTGTCTGCAGACTAACCATATTAACAATGTTAAAAAAAAACTAGACCAATGATATAATGTTAATAATTGTGCATTGCCAATAGTGAAATGCCATTATTAGCTTTTTAGAATGGCTTTCAAGGAGTCTATTTCAGGCCTGTCGTAGTAACATACACGGGTAGTAACATAAAAATGAATTGGTCCACCCCTAATTTAATGAAAGTATAGTTAAAAAATACCTATTGATTACAACCTGTTGCTCCTAAAATTATGCTCTGTGAACTAAGTCTTTTTTTATGTACAAATTTCAACCATGCGCCCTTGTAAAACACAGCATTTGGTGTGTTGACTATCAACCAGGATACAACAGACCATGAATTGGATTAGGTACCTGTGGTCCTTGTTCAGTTCTGGGGTCCAATGGATCCCCTACTATTCGCCTTTTGGCATGTTCCACACTGCGTCTCAAAAACTCAGGGTAAACCGATTCCTCTACAAAGACACGTGAGCAGCCGTGCAACATTGACCTTGATTGAAGAACACCCCTTGGTGAGCACATTCCACAGCCATCTCTACTGCAATCATAGCACAGACAGGAGGTTGGTGGAAATTGTTTACAGGAATAGGAAAATACTGTATATCTAGTTCTGGGCTGGGGGTATTACAGTTAGATTCTGACAGCTTCATTTCTGAATTTCCCATGAAAGTTTTCTTCTAATTTTTCTTTGTTGCAGTCAACACCTAATGTAGCAAGAGGCAGAAGTAGTGGTCAATAGCTACCACTAGTGTCAGTATAAACCAACCTCTAAATGAGATAGTAATTCAGGAAAATTTAGTCCAAAGTTCCAGACCATGGAGAAAACATTAAGTTGATGTTTTAAGAGAATTCTTGATGTGCTGCTTAAGTTCCCATTTAAAGGCTTTGTTAAATGTTTGTTATACATGGAAATTACATGGAAACACTCTCTATACTCTCTACGTCTTTCATTCTGCTATTAGGTTTTGCTAAGAATATTCAATGCTTCTTATAGCTGGTAACTCCCCAGGAGAAAAAAAACCTTATCACATCCACTCACAGTCAAATCGGCGACACACATGCAGGGGTTCTTCCCACCCAGTTCCAGAGTGACGCGTTTCAGATTGCTTTTAGAAGCACTTCCTTGATCAACTTCCCAACCTGTTTATAAGAAACAAGTAAAATTAGAATTAGATGAGCAAAGAGTTAATCAACATGAACACTAGATGGCGATTTCTCACACACATCATAGTTAGAAACAGGACAGGCATAATTACGCCACAAGAAAACCTACACTTTTCTGTTTGTTGTTTTTATTCAGTAGACTGCAACCTTTTTAAAGGCACATCTGATATCCCATGCACATTCTGATTTGAGGAGCCACACTGCTAGAAGTGACATGGATTAGAAGAGCTTATAAAGGGAGGCCAATGAAGATAACCAGATTTGTTACAGGGTTTTTGACACTGAAACAACTTTTAAATGCTGCCTATCAGTAGATGGTTGGTGCCCGTGAATTAGGAAGTTTCTTAGCTTGTCACCAGTCTCCTGTGTGTTCTATTGAAGAACGGAAGGTAAGGCACAGCTCCTTTACCTCCCGTTCTTCAATAGAACTAGATTACCAAAACTTATAAAAACGAGTGGAGATACCCTTTAAGAGGCCAAGTGCCCAAACTACAACCCAAAACCCCACTTTTTATTGCATAGTGCCAACATGAATATGGAGAAAAAACATCTCTAATAGACACAGACCAATATAGTAGATATAATTGATTTACCTATTAACCTCTACATTACCCCACAGGAGTTTGAGATCTAAAACAGTGACCATTAACCCCTACATTACTAGACAGGAGTTTAAGATCCAAAACAGGGACACAAGCAGAGCTGAATGTTATAGCACGTGACGTGTCTCTGCTACAGACAGCCGCTACACTTTCTGGCTTTCTGGCAACAAACTCTGGTGAACTCTGCTGTGCATGAGTGCCCACAGAGAGGGTTCCGAGTGCCACCTCTTCGCCACCACTGCCCTAGAGAATCTTTCTAAGATGAGCTTACTACACCTTCTATTACAGAAAAGCATTTACATTTTAAATTGATTTTTGTAAGTTGCCATGCATTTTTACACTCTGCCTCCAGGGAAACATTAAGTTTAGTCTTCTCTTGGCAGCTATATTTGTTATATTGTGTTTCATTATACTAATAAAATATGAATTAAACATTTTATTCAGCTTGTAAAGCTGTAAACTAATGATAGCTAAATGTCTGATGGTTCTGCCTGATGTTAAAAATGATTATAATGAGTTGTCAATAATATTGCCATATATGCACCTCTGTCTTGTCAATATCCATTTATTTGTGCATCTTTTTAAGGAACCTGATCCTAAACTCTCAAAGGTGAAAAAGCTCCATGTCCCTCGGGGGCAGGCATCTCCCTGTACTAAAGAATAGGGAAGTCGGACGCCATTGTAGGAAACATGCAGTCCCAAACTTTCTCCCTATGCTGTGTATGCTGATCTTTCCTCTCTCTTGCTCTCTTATCTGACACACACAAATATTCCAATGTCAGTTGCCCGTTAGTCCGGATCGGACAAGCCCCGTAACACTATACACACATAATTCATACTTCCCACATATCATACTTTATACCTTTATTTTATATGAAATATTGTAAGCTGTCGCTTATTTGTTTGACTGGCTTTGTTTTGTCTGTAATGTTTTTGCATAATATCTATTCCTTGTTAAGTGATGTTGTATGACCCTATAACTTACACAACACGTGCGAATGTAGGCGCATATATATTTTCTGCAGTTGATTAAAAAAAAAAAAAATAATGGTTAGAATAGTGAGAAATGTAAGACTAACCTAAAATGTTGTCCAATTAAAAGCTGTCAGTCATAATTTTAATACTCCACGGAATTAAAAATCTTTTCATGGCAACATACTGTAGCTCCTAAATCAGCAGTATACTTTTTGCAAAATGGAGTTAACGCTAAACTAGACTTTTAATCTAGCTTCTAGCTGCTATTATTATTCAAAGGGAGGTACGGTAAGACTGCTTATTCCCACCTCCCTGTAAATAATAGAATAACAGGAGTGCACACCTTCGGCTGTAATTTACTGGCTTGTCCGATCTGGATAAATAGGAAACTGACATTGGCTGGTCACAACCAGAAACAAAGGTCAGTCGGCCAAAATTATCTACTCATGTGTACTCAGCCTTAAGCCTGGTATATACCGTGCATCCTTTGTCCCAACTGACCGTTTGCACCTTGCAACCGTTTGTACAGGACGAAGGACTGTCAGTTATGACAAAAGTAGTGAGGTCCATAGGGTCCTCAATCAGCCTTGTTTTCTGCCGCATTACTCATTTGTCCGATTTGTCGCACAAACGTTCATAAGCGATCATGGGCCACCACAAAGCCATGCCAATTTTTCTCCCCACTCAACAATTCACTGAACTATAGTTCGGTTGGCCTGGAAAATTGCATGGTGTGTACACAGTCTTAGATTTCTCTACTCCACATAGCAGTAAAAATGTCCACCTTTTCCTAAATTATCCTTATGGGACATTTATTTTATAAAGCAAATGTTATCTTTCCTTAAAAGGTTACTAAACAACCTAAAAGGTTACTAAACAACCTAAAAATACCCCGGTTTTAACAATCCTATCATTTTTATGGAGGAGGTATGGCACAGTGTGGCCATTG
Source organism: Hymenochirus boettgeri (assembly GCA_019447015.1). Lineage (NCBI taxonomy): Eukaryota > Metazoa > Chordata > Amphibia > Anura > Pipidae > Hymenochirus > Hymenochirus boettgeri. The sequence continues at coordinate 214,953,606 of CM033471.1, read as the reverse complement.
CCATTATGTTAAGCTGGCATGCATTTATCACACGTTAACGGATCGCAAAACATTATCGTAAGCGTGTCAAACACGCTAGTGTGGCCTAGCCCTAAATCAAGTGCCTTATTATCATAAACTCTTTTTGCTGTGAGCAGGAAAAACGACTGGTCGTCTTTTACAGATAAACTGAGCGTCCAGACTCCAGACTGCAAAACTTAAATAAAAATTCCTTCCAGCACTGAAAGGGTTCCCTCTCTGCACGGTCCAACTACAACTCCCAGCATTCATGGGGTTATTTCTCCTTGTTGGTTCTGGTTAGAGTCGAATCAGTTTCACTTCAGTAGAAAATTTGCATTAACCTGCAGCTTTGCCTGACACAGAAACAGTTTCCTCTGGGCCCCTCATACCAGATGATACGTTCATGTTCCTATAAGAGCCTTTCCCATTTGTAATGCCTTGAACTGCCCTCAGAACACCCCATTCCAGGCAGCTCCCCCCATGTGCAGGGAAGTCTAACCTCTTTCTCCTCCCCCATCCAACATTGAGGAAGTTAAGAGGCACTAGAAAGACAAATGTGAAAAGAAAACCAACAGGCAGCGTCACCAGCAGTTCCTCAGTTCTATAAAAAGCAGCAGGACTGGGACGTACCGGTGAGTGACCTGCAGTCACCTGGGATACACAATAGCCTGACCTGCCAGATCAGGGGACAATCTAGGGGACATTATTAGACACATGTAGCAAGGTGCTGCACTTCCTGTGCACTTCATTATATCAGTTCCCTATTAAGGCTGGGTACACACCGTATATCAGTTCCCTATTAAGGCTGGGTACACACCGTATATCAGTTCCCTAATAAGGCTGGGTACACACCGTATTCATTCTATCAGTTCCCTATTAAGGCTGGGTACACACCGTATATAGTTTCCCTATTATGGGGTACACACCGATTATATCAGTTCCCGATTAATGCTGGGTACACACCGTATATCAGTTCCCTATTAATGCTGGGTACACACCGTATATCAGTCCTATTAAGCTGGGGACACACCGTATATCAGTTCCCTATTAGGCTGGGTACACACCGTATATCAGTTCCCTATTAAGGCTGGGTACACACCGTATTCATTATATCAGTTCCCTATTAAAGGGCATGTCCACCCCCCAAACTAAACTTTAACCCACTGGCCCCACTGTACAAATAAAAAAAATCCTTACCTTACATTCCTGCTCCTTGCGGTTTTTCTGTAATGCATCTTCAAAGCTGGGATGTGAGGTAAGGATTTTACTACACTACACAATGGGGCCATTACTGGGGGGGATTATAGTTTTGGGGGTGGACATGCCCTTTAAGGCTGGGTACACACCGTATTCATTATATCAGTTCCCTATTAAGGCAGGGTACACGCCGTATTCATTATATCAGTTCCCTATTAAAGCTGGGTACACACCGTACAATATTTTCATCCAACCAACCAATAGTGCCGTGTATCGGTCGGTCGGACGGAAATATCACATGGTGTGGGTGGGGAAGCAGCGACCAAGCTTGGTTGCCTGTTTTGCGGTAAATCACAGGGGATCGTGCGATTCCCTTTGGGATTGCACAATCTGTTGCGCAAACTGACGGCCATGGCCACTATTCCCTGGACCGGCAGTGATTTTTACTGACCAAGTGCTAGTATCGAACAATTGGTCGGGACAAAAAGTCCCCTTATATGTACCCACCTTTACACACTAACCCATGCGCACATTGTACAGGATGGGTTGTGGGGATTTGTCCCATTTACCTTACGCGATTTGCACTAGTTCTTGCGCGACTATTCATGCAGTGGGTGATTTCCTTCTGGAATTAAGATTAAGAGGAGCTAAATGGGCCCACCTTTTACCTATGCAAACAAACCTCCTGACCTTCTGGGGATGCCAATAATAAAAGTTTTGATACAAACTTGAAACAGGTAACAGACGTACCACAGAACCATTCATTACCCAATCACATGTGATAGGGGCACTCGTGCTGCTACATAGAATTTGAATCGTATGGACCAATTAGGTGACCTAAACGACATAGGAGCGCAGTGGGTTAAACATGAGCTTTATTCTTAGAAATACATAAACCATAAATCCTAAACTTAATCCCCAATTACTGGGGAAAGATGGGCCCGAAACGCAATAGGTCGTGTTTGGTGCTAATGCACTAGGTTGAGCTGTTAGACCCACGTGGGACATTGGAAGTTGTGCTGACCATTACCACTACGGCGGTTATTCCCGGTCCCTGCTCGCTCTCTGCTTGGGAGGGAAGTGGAGACTCTGTCCGGGTTTGGGCTAGGACACAGGTAGGTACACACTGGTGCAACCTGTTACCTGCCCCCGGCCATTGTTCACTACCGGACCATTTGCTACACGCATGTACAGACGGCACTGCTTAGGAGTTTACAGTCCATACACAGCGGGATATCTGTCCATCCATACTACCCATTGCAAGAGAGAGCAGGAGCTGAGTTACTATTTGGGAGCGATCCATCATTACATTATCTATATGGGTAGGGAGACTCGATGAGGTTCATGAAGTTGGGTGAGACCGTTCACACATCTGTTTTTTGATATATATATATATCTATTTATTTATCGCAAGTACCGATAACTTACCTTTTATCAGCATCGACAGCCTCCATTGACTTCCATATTGTGTATAGACTTATCTGTTGGGACACATTTCTTTTACAGCTCGCCTAGGATACGACTTTATTGTATCTGCATATGTGTTTTGCTATGCTTTTATATTGTTAGCAAATTGGGGATTAAGTTTAGGATTTATGGTTTTATGTATTTCTAAGAATAAAGCTCATGTTTTAACCCACTGCGCTCCTTATGATCGTTTAGGTCACCTAATTGGTCCATACGATTCAAATTCTATGTAGCAGCACGAGTGCCCCTATCATATGTGATTGGGTAATGAATGGTTCTGTGGTACGTCTGTTACCTGTTTCAAGTTTGTATATTATTATATACCATTCATAGCACCGGAATTATGGGTACCTAGCTGCATTCTTTAATTACCCAGTTTCTGATGATCATTTACTTTTATTAATAGTTTTGATACACCTTGGGGGCAATAACATTGGTGTAATAAATCTTTCTATTCACAATAATTTCTTGTTGGAGAAATCAGGTGCAGCTTTCTAGAGAGAAGGCAAAGTTCACCTCAGAGATATTGCCTTTATCTTTAATATGGGTCTACAAGATGCCATTAAACACACTATTCATAGGTGGATGATGGCCGAGACTAGTTTCGAGGGAAATTGTCTTGCCATGGATGTGAATAAACAACATTGGGAGTCTGCACAACAGGAAGTAAAATTAAAAGCCTTTGGTATTCAGTTAGATCAAATGGATTTATAGATTTGTTCTTGAAGACTCTAGTCATCCGACTAATGAAACGCCTTCAAGAACTAAACTTTAAATGGGAACTGTGGTCCAAAAATGACTTTAGGTAAATTGACAGGAATTGCTCTCCTGAGAATTTTTGCAATTTCATTTCATTGTTTATTTTGCATACCGTAGTTTTGAAGATATTTACATTTTTGTGTGTGATATGGCAGCAGCATCACCAGGTCCCCTGCACTTCCTGCTCTGAAACCATGTCAGTCAATCTGCCCTGTGTCTCCTTCTCCCCTTTGCAGCCCCCCTGGTCTCTCACACTCATAGACCCCATGGTCCCTCCAGTTGCAGGCCCCCCTTGGCTCATTCTCTTACAGCCCCATGTGGCTCTGCCCACCCGTGGGTGCCGTGGCCCTGCCCACTCATGGGTGCACAAGCCCCGCCCACTCGCGGGTGCCATGAGCCACTCAGACCCCCCCCTACAGAAAACTCTGTGGAAACAGCCTTTTCAGGCAGAGTGAGAACTCACACACTGAGGGAGTCTGAGGCTGCACTGTGCAGGAGAAGCCTTAGGAATGTCACATGTTATCTTCCCACCCATTAACTTTCTGGTCAGTCATTTCTTTATATCTTGGGCTGTGGAGCACGTAAAGAGGTGGTTGATTAAACTTTCATTTGGAGACCATAGTTTCCCTTTAAGTCCAGTTTATCTAACTGAATACAACAGATATACCATGACCTGGAATGAACGAGAACCTTCACAAGCATAAAAGCCTTTGGGCTAATGTTATAGGTGGCCTGCTGAGTAGCAGAGGCTGACCAGTAGGTTAGCGGAATGTTAATTAGCTTGGTTAATAGATTGATTGGATGTCTATTAATTAGCTATGTTATAATGGAAAAAGTCTCTATAAGCTTGGTACTTACCTATGTTTAATAAAACATCTCTGGGACCAATTCTCTAACAAGTTAAACGGTATCAGTGCCATTATTTAGTGTTCGGGTTCTGCCTCTTATCCCATGTTACATATTGAAGAACCCAGGAAAACGCTGTTACTAGAATTAGCTGTTTCTTGAAGGAACTGAAACTACAAAATGACACAATTGTCTGTTTCATTTTTAAACAAAGAATACACTGTTATTTTGTAGGACAAATAAATAAGCTTTGTGAAAATATGTGAAATTCCTATTATTCAAGCCTAATTATAGCCTTTTAACGGTGTTGTGGTATAGATTGCTGGTTTTACAACAAATGCCTTAGAGCAGTAGATGTAGTAGAATGGTTATGTTTAGAGTAAGGTTATTTTTTTAACCAGTAAAAAGAAAATATTCTTGGTAGTGGCATAGCAATAGCCCTTGCAACCCTGACTAGCAGGAGGGATCTGGGGACAAAGGGGGCCTGGTGGTTAGTACCAGAAGCAGCTGTTTCTGCCTAGAACAGTGACTGGTGGGGGGTGTCACAGGAGGAGGGTAGCGTTGGAGGCCAGCCCCGGTAGGTACGCTGCTGTTCTTTTCATTATGTTAATGGGACATTTATAACATTTTATGAACCTTTTGTGGTTTGTTTGAGATTTACTAAGGTATTGGGTAATCTTTGATACAACATTTTTACTCAGCGTTCCCTTCCAGGATGGACTGGCACATGTATTTTTGTTCTTGTGAGCTGTTTCTTTGGAAGATAATCCCCTGTTATTTGGCTTTACGTTTAAACTGCAAGCAGGAGTTTTCTTTGCAGATCAACATACTGGCAATTATAGGTGATCTATAGTATCCAAGACTTCCCCAAAAAAACCTATTCCAGGTCGGCAATACAAGCTGCACTTTTTAACCTGTCTATGCTACTTGGAATACGGACAGGAGCCACAGCACATCCCTACTGTACAAATGCAGGAGCAGTGATATGTCCTATATATGGATTAGTGCAGCTCATTGCCAGCCCCTAATCACGGGAACGTCGTTTTGAGAAATTCGATTGGATTGCTCAAAATATCAATCCCGTTTATGCCATATTCTGTCCAACTGCTTGACAATCTCGAGCGCTTTTTCAGAAAACAAAGATCTTTAGACCCCATCTGAAAGATCGGAGGTTCAAGGTGGGGAACTTTGAGCGGTTTGCACTTCGAAATCAGTTTGGAAGAACATCTGCCTGTGTATGGTTATCTTACTTACAGTTACATTGGGACATTCATCCCCTTACCCAGAACTATGCCACGACTGCAGTGTATACCCAAATGTGGCGGGAGATGCAGTAGTGAGGTGCCGGGATCAGGGGAAACTCTGTATGCCTGCACTTCTCTGCTGTGTGAGTTTTAGGCATATCAAATTTTATGCTCTACCTATATGTAAAAATACAATTTTGGGGTGCACATGCCAAGACGAAGCCTTAAGCTAGCTATACATGGGCAGACTTGCTTCCGATAAGATTTCCGATTGTGGGCAACGATCGGAAATCTGATTGGAGGAACAACTTAAGGCCTCAATCTTTCTGCAGATTTCAGATTGAATCCTGCAGAGAGATTGGGACAGAAGATAGGGTCAGCAGAAAATTTTCCACCTGGTCCGATATTTATTTTTCCAATAAACTCCTCGACATTGCAGAACGGACGATCGGAAAATAGATTACGATATTTGGAGCGTGTCATTAGACAAATGTCTAATCTATCTAAGAAGCCCCTAGCCCAATACTTTAAACGAGCACAAGGCAAGGCGTGTATGCGTTTGGTCAGGCGTTGATTCACCATGGCGGATTGACAAATGATGACCGACCGAATGCTTACATACGTGTGATTATCAGCCTAAACGGCAGTTTGGGGATCCTTTGTTGTCATAAGTATCGGACGTGTGTACGAGGCTTTAGTCTACAACTACTTTGAGTGCTTGAAAACGTTTTAAACCAGTTTTCAGCATTCATAGATTAGTGTTGTTCTGAATTAATTATTCTGCTATTGGCATATTTGTCTTCAGTGTTTTCAGCATCTTTTAGCTGGGCTGTAGGATCATTTATGTGTGTTGATCCAACTGCCAGACCACACATTAATTAGTAAATGTGTGCCAAATGTCCGGCATTCAGTGAAGCAGTAGTTAGTCAACTGTGCCTGGAGAGAGAAGTCCAGTGCAGTAAAAGCAAAGGGACACATGGCTGATAGGGAGGGGGAACGCAGGTGAGAGTTTGGATTTGAAAGGGTTAAAAATAAGTAGGACTGGGGGGTGAAATAGAAAGAGGGAAGAGAAGAGGATGTGTGACAGGCAGATTAAAAAAGGCAAAGTGGGGATTGGTTAAGGAGATAGCTGCTAGGGATTGGAAGGAAGTTTGCAACAATGTTGCAGGTGAGAGAGAGGAAGGTAGAAAAAGGGGGAGGAAGAAGAGACAGACGTGGGCAGAGGAAAGCGACGGAGGAGAAGAAGTTCCCCGCCCACCCGCCCCTGGGTTTTGTGTACTTTGTTATTGCAGGATCGTGAAGATGGCACAGCTGGAGCGGTGGGTCACTGGAAGCTGGCTGGTGTTGACAGGTGGTGGAGTTAGCCCACGGGGTGGCAGCTCCAAGTTCGGTTTTCGGCAATGGGCCGAGATGGTACGGAGAGGACAGCTGGCGCTCATCGAGTCGGTGCTTTACGACTGATGAGCAGAAGTTTCACGGTAGCTTCCAGTGAGCCATTAGAAAGTTATGTGGTTAAATACATATTTGGTTAAAATTGTTACATCGATTGTTATATGTTAATTCAATGGTTAAAATGGTAAAAAAGGTGGTTTATATGAAACATGTATTGTAAACAATAAAGCTGTGACCCCTTTTGCTCCAAAAGTCAAGTCTCCTGTGTCGTAAAGGGAAGGGAAAGAGGGAGGGAGTAAATAAGGGGTGGAATAAAGTGTATAGGTAAGGGGGGGGCATTTGGTGACGGTGCAGTGCTTATTGAAGTATGTAAAGGTGGGGGGCTGCATCCAAGGCCACAGCAGTAATAAAACTGAGAGTGGGGGAACAGTAATCCCTGCACTGGAAATTCCTTACCAAAGAAGATGTTTGGAAACTACACCTCCCAGCAATTAAAGCATGCTGGGAGTTGTAGTTTCTAAACATCTGGAGTGGCAAGGAATTGGGGGTTAGTGTGTGGGATTCCTTTCCATTTAAAGGGCAACTAATGCCTTAAAACAATCTGAATTGGAGGATGGTATCTGTTGTTTAAAAGATTTCCTTCTGATTCTGTATTGTTTTGAGGCTTTAGTTGCCCTTTAAATGGACAGCAGAATTGGATACTGGAATTCTGCTGTCTATTTAAAGGGCAACTAATGACTTAAAACAATACAGAATCAGAAGGCAGAAGTGGTCATAATGTCTACTCTCAACTTATACCCGAGTCAATCAAGTTTACTAATTTTTAGGTAAAAATAGGTACCTCGACTTATTCTCAAGTATATACGGTACACACAATTTAAACATTTATATAAGTTCATATATTCCATTTTGCTATGTAAATACAAAAAAACAAAAGTCTGATGAACTACTTTCTACTACATAAATTAATGTATGTGTTTTTAAACTTTAGTGGTCTACAACAATATAGTTAAAACTGGATCAAATTCACTAGCGTGTTAAAACGGACTAGTGTGGCCTAGCCCTCAGTGTGTAACAATTACATCATTACATTTAAAAAATGTATTCTATGGAAATGTCATGAACCAATTGTAGAAAATTATAGAGATCTTAATGTAAGAGATAGGGCCTTCTAATTAAATGAGAAAAATGTTCAGATCATTTCTAAATCACTGTATGTAGATACTGTAGTAAAAACACTATCACTTAACATGTCATGATATTTTTATTCGATAATCGCTTTCTGTGTGGTGTTAAACACAAAAATCAACCGACAAATTCTGTCCGTTTTTGTCATTGGGCAGGGTGAAAATTATTGGATCCCCTGACGCCACTGATTGGTGCATTGATACATGTATGGCATGCTGGGCTTTTACATGTTCCCAATGTCCTGTGACAGGAAATATAGAATTATTATTATAAGTGCTGTAGTCCCTTAAGGGGCGTCCATGCCACAAAAAAGTTTTGTCACCAACATTTAAGTACTGATATCCTAAAACCCAATTATTCTAAAATTACCACTTAAACATTTTATCTTGTTGGAAATATTGACATATTTCTCTTGGTCCAGTTGTGAAGCTTAATTATCAAGCTTATGCCCTAGTCCATAAATCAGATTCCTGTCCAAACCCAGGAGAAACAGGAGACAATATTCTCCCCTAATAGTAGTTATGCCCAAATGAGCAAGAATTAACTGCACACCTGATAGTTAAAAGGTGATTAGTGATGGGAAAAATGAGTTGGGAATGAACATTAGTATGATGCTAAATTTGATGCCCAGGAAATCAGAACAAATCAGATAGAAATATTGTCGAGGCCCAAGGGTGGCCGTACACTAACTATATTATTGGCCTATCGGGGGGCATTAGTATTGCTATAAAAAGGTTCCCCATGCCCAATTCTGTCAGTCAAACCCCCCACCCGATTATCAACCAATAATGCATGTCAGCTGATAATATAGCTATGTGTATGGCCACCTTTGTCCTGGCTGGCTCACTGATTGACTGTTTATGCAGCTTTCAGGGTCTGGTACAAACAAAAACTTGTTTAGAAGTGGTAAATAACAGAATCTGGCAGTATTTCAGGTTAGGTTTATATTGCTCAGCTTTCCAACTATTGCAGTTTTGGCGTTTGGAAGGTTATTCAGCTATAACATTTTTTTCATTTCAGGGGTAAACTTGCCCTTTTATTATTATGCAGGAGCTATCCCTTGTTTGGGTGGGAACGTCCCTTTACAAGTAAGCACAGCTGAAACTTAAGGTAAGTGTTAATTTTTAAAGTGCTTATTATAGCAGCTCAGGCGCCAATAAAATGTTAATTCATATGAACCTTTTCTTTTACGTGGTTGTAAAATAGTGCCACATTTGTAATTTACCGTATCGGTATTTTACATACTACGCAATAAAACTGCCATACTCCCACTGTACAATACGGTGCCTTTAAAAACTGGGCCCATAAACTTTGGGGAAGATTAGTCCGCAATCCAACACCCTTGTTAGAGGTGCTGCACTGCTCTGTCCCCTAATGTCACTCGTCTAAAGTGGGAGTTGGTTAATGTGCTCAATGACTATGGAGGCCCAAAAGAAAGGTATCTTTATAATATTCGCCAAATTAAAGGCAACAATCCAGGGTGCTGAAGTGCTGGCTTATCATTTTTGGTTTTTTTTCTCCATCTGTTTTAACCTGGTAAAGTCAGTGATTCCAAACTAAACAGAAATTAGGGATCAGTCTTTTGATTTCTAATATTGAACAATCTTCACTTTGTCTCGATTTTCTTTCTTAGCAGCTACAACATTTCAGTGATTCTTCTGAGATAATTTAATAGTGACTGTTTTCACCTCTGTGTATTCTGCCAGGGCATACTCCCCTCTGCAAAGAAACAAGATGCACATGGCAACCAATGTCAATATTTGTGTGTAACAACAACAAAAAGTAAAAAACAATCATAAATTCTTAGGCTGAGGCCCCACTACAACTCACTAAATTGCGCACTCAATCGCGAACGTTATTGCACGCGTGCACGATTTCTGTGCCGCGTTTGTGCATGCGTTTTTGTAATTTAATATAATAAAAACGCATGCGTTTGCATAAAAAATTGTGCATGCAAAACGCAAACACATCTGCAAATGCGAGCACATAGGAAATCGCGGGATATTTTGCGTTCCCGTGATTTCCATTTTAAAAGACAAGTGCGCAAACGCGAGAAAAACGCGCTAGTGTGGCCTAGCCCTTAGATATTTTGGATGGAAAGGTGACATGTTGCTATAGATTGCAAATGATTGTAGCATGAATTGTGCTGTGTATGGACACTTTGTTGGCCAAAACAGTCGATTGGACAGGGTTTAAGCGGATTGTGCAACGGGCCCTGATCAAACTGCCATTTTGGCCAACAAAGCGCCCTATACATGGCACAATTATTGCCCGAAAAGGCCGTGTATACCCATCATGCGTCGTGGGTCGGCCTTCTTAATCGCACGTGTGTTTGCAACTTAGGTGCAATATCCCCGACACCTTAACACTAAGTTAAGGTGCAATATCTTAATATTGTACAAAGCTAATATCTCCTTAGCTTAGTACAATATTAAGATAATTTGAATATTGTACTTAGTACAATATTACGATACTTAACTTAGTACAAATATTAAGATGTTTGCACCTTAACTTAACCCTAAGTTAAGGTGCAATATCTTAATATTGTACTAAGCCAATATTCCCGACCCAGTGGGCATTGGACATTAGCTTAGTGCAAACTGCAGAACTTACAGTTCCCTTCCATTTCCTGACATCTTGAATCCTCCAAATGGTGTCTGTGCATGGAGAGCATTGTAACAGTTAATCCTGAAAAAAAAGCCAAAACGTCATGTTGTTGCTTCACTATAACGTATCATAAAATATTCCAATCATTCTGCACATCCTAAATATACAAATGATTGTTCCAAATTACCTTATTCTTGATCCAAAGAAAAGCAAAGGAAAGAAGAAAAAAAATCAAAGGAGAACTAAACTGAAATGTTTATACTCTATATTCTGAAAGCATCCCCCCTAGAACACCAATCAAATTATAATTACCACCCTAGTAAATGTCATCCCCTGAAAAACTGGGTACGATAACTGTGTGCATGTGCCCTGTCTGGCCACACCCACTTGCTTCAGTCACATTCAGTGAGATAAGAGACAAGGGTGTCTTACCATAAGCTCCCCACTGCAACAGACATAGGTACTTACCACACAGTGCCAGACTGTAGTGCAGAGGCAACCATGATTGCTTTATCCAGGCTCCTTGTGAACACAGCTGCGGTCAGTCCATACTCTGTATTGTTTGCTCTCTTTATTACTTCTTCAATATTTTTGAATTTTAGGATTGCTTGAACTGGTCCAAAAATCTACAAGGGACACAATGCTCAGTGTTTAGAGTGGATTATAAAAGAAAAATTACGATAGATTTCCGATGGCGAAATCGCAGATCTTAGAATAGAAAATTCGCTATCGTAGAATAACGGTCGCTATCGGCAAATACTGACCATTATTGTTGGTAGCGACTGTTATTCTACGATAGCGTTCGCTATTTTACGATAAAAATGTTTACCTCCTCTTTTGCTATCCTCATGTCATCTGTGACTTCTGAAAACACAGTGGGTTTAATGAATAATCCTCTCTCCCCAATGGCAGAACCTCCACACTCAAGTTTTGCTCCTTCCTCCTTCCCACTCTGTATCAGTTCCAGAATCTTGTTAAACTGGAACTGATCAATCTACCAATGAGAAAGAGAATGAGAGCTATACACTCGAACCATCACAATGTACATTAAAAAACTATCACTGTGAGTAAAAGAGATCATAAATACAAAGATGACATTTGTACAATCATTCATTTGTACAATCATTTTCAAATTTGAAATTATGTGAAAAGTAGCAGCTTTTGTTATGAGCTGTCTGCAGACTAACCATATTAACAATGTAAAAAAAAAACTAGACCCAATGATATAATGTTAATAATTGTGCATTGCCAATAGTGAAATGCCATTATTAGCTTTTTAGAATGGCATTTCAAGGAGTCTATTTTCAGGCCTGTCGTAGTAACATACGGGTAGTAACATAAAAATGAATTGGTCCACCCCTAATTTAAATGAAAGTATAGTTAAAAAATACCTATTGATTACAACCTGTTGTTCTCCTAAAAATTATGCTCTGTGAACTAAGTCTTTTTTTATGTACAAAATTTCAACCATGCGCCCTTGTAAACACAGCATTTGGTGTGTTGACTATCAACCAGAGATACAACAGACCATGAATTGGATTAGGTACCTGTGGTCCTTGTTCAGTTCTGGGGTCCAATGGATCCCCTACTATTCGCCTTTTGGCATGTTCCACACTGCGTCTCAAAAACTCAGGGTAAACCGATTCCTCTACAAAGACACGTGAAGCAGCCGTGCAACATTGACCTTGATTGAAGAACACCCCTTGGTGAGCACATTCCACAGCCATCTCTACTGCAATCATAGCACAGACAGGAGGTTGGTGGAAATTGTTTACAGGAGATAGGAAAATACTGTATATCTAGTTCTGGGCTGGGGGTATTACAGTTAGATATCTGACAGCTTCATTTCTGAATTTCCCATGAAAAGTTTCTTCTAATTTTCTTTGTTGCAGTCAACACCTAATGTAGGCAATGAGGCAGAAGTAGTGTCAATAGCTACCACTAGGTGTCAGTATAAAACCAACCTCTAAATGAGATAGTAATTCAGGAAAATCTTTAGTCCAAAGTTCCAGACCATGGAGAAAACATTAAGTTGATGTTTTAAGAGAATTCTTGATGTGCTGCTTAAGTTCCCATTTAAAGGGCTTTGTTAAATGTTTGTTATACATGGAAATTACATGGAAACACTCTCTATACTCTCTACAGTCTTATCATTCTGCTATTAGGTTTTGCTAAGAATATTCAATGCTTCTTATAGCTGGTAACTCCCCAGGAGAAAAAAAAACCTTATCACATCCACTCACAGTCAGAATCGGCGAACACAATGCAGGGGTTCTTCCCACCCAGTTCCAGAGTGACGCGTTTCAGATTGCTTTTAGAAGCAGCTTCCTTGATCAACTTCCCAACCTGTTTTAAATAAGAAACAAGTAAAATTAGAATTAGATGAGCAAAGAGTAATCAACATGAACACTAGATGGCGATATTCTCACACACATCAGTAGTTAGAGAACAGGACAGGCATAATTACGCCACCAAGAAAACCTACACTTTTCTGTTTGTTGTTTATATTCAGGTAGACTGCAACCTTTTTAAAGGCACATCTGATTATCCCATGCACATTCTGATTTGATGAGCCACACTGCTAGAAGTGACATGGATTAGAAGAGCTATAAAGGGAGGCCAATGAAGATAACCAGATTTGATTACAGGGTTTTTGACACCTGAAACAACTTTTAAATGCTGCCTATCAGTAGATGGGTGGTGGCACGTGAAGTAGGCGTGGCTTCATCAGGGAACATAGGCGTGGAGGTGGGAGCGGTGGGCTGACTAATACTGATTGGACTGGTGCTGAAATGCTACTGCATTTCATTGCAGGAAGGACGTTTTTTTTTAACTGCCGCCTTTTAAGTGTTCTGCAGGGGTGCGCCCTGAGCAAATGTTTCAGTTTGCTTCATGGTAGGGGCACCCCTAATTACAGACACTGCACAGTGCATTTCATTAAAGAGTGTCCCTCTTTTAGGGTGAATGTTGGGGGATTTGTCATCCACAAATGAGCGATACTAAAAGAAAACCGGTTGGAAATAATTAATCAAATTTTGATTTCCCTTCTGATTTGCTGGCAATCCAGATAATTAATCAGACTGGGGATTAATTGGTGGAGAAATATTGGCTTGTGTGTACCCAACCTTACACATATTTCTTACTACCAGAGGTATTGTGACTTCAGCTGACACAGCTGTGCTGCTTTGCCTACACACAGGCCAATTCCATCAGTTTCAGCTCCTCACAAACAATGGAAAGCAACGGAACTTATTGGTCTCCCAATCACCCACCTGTACCTACTTGTGTTCTCTGCTGCTCGAATCTTCTCTTTGTAGTTCCAGTTAAAGGCTAACTGTGGTCTCGATACAAGTGCTCTCTATTTAACAGAACTCTTTCATACCTTTTAAACAAGCCTAGCATTATGTCTCTAGCATCTCTGGGTTTAAGTAATTGGCTTGTAAAGTTACAGTTCCTGGTCTGTCTTGTGGACTGAATCTCTGTGACAGTCACAGCCAAAAATTGTTAAGAATTTAGGACAACATCTGGTTAAGGCAACCCACATGGCCATATACATTTTTGAAGAGAATATATTAAGCACACCCCCTGGTCTGAATGCCTCCGGCCAAACCTTACTCACATGGGCACACTGACTGTTGGCTCTGGACTAAGACAACCTTTATCATATTACCAAATCTATAGTCCAGCTAGATCCAATCACAGTGTTGCCTTTCCATCATATGTGTTTACTATGCTGTAAACTTAAAATCATTCTATTTACATACTTTATTTGCAGCAGAGCTAGTAAGTTGTATTAGGCTGCTAAAGTGTGAACCTTGCCATGTTGTGATACCTTCACAACCTAGCACACAGGACTCCAAGATCACAAGGGGCTTTATGAATGTTTTTTTATTTGTGAAAGTGGGTTTTATTTTCACTATGGAAATATGCAAGACTATGTCTTACCTCTGTTGATCCAGTAAAAGCAATCTTATCAATGTTGGGATGGTGAGAGATGGCAGATCCAGCCTTGTCTCCATATCCTGGCACTATGTTAACTACTCCAGCAGGAAAGCCAGCCTGTTAATACAGAATTCTCCTCTTTAGTTTAATCCTAGTCTGTTTATTTCCCAGTAGCCTTAAAGGACCACTTTTCATAGTATTTTAAAAGTATAAGATTTATGACAATTAAGTATATTTTAAAATTTAGATCCCACCTCAACCATTCCTGGCCAGGCAGTAAACAACGGTTATCCATTAAGAATAATACACCAATAAAAGTTCATATCATTTAAAATGGTGCTAATTTTGCCCCAACTAATCAGATCTTATTTAACATTTGAAAGTTAACATCTGATTAGACAGGGCAAAATTAGCACCATTTTTAACGATAAGAACCTGTAAATTGTCCCACAATGGAAAAAATATACCATGATAAATAAAATCCCCAACACAGACTTCTGGCACCAAATCTGGGACTGGCCCACAGTTATTACATTCTGGACACAAATCCTCAACTTCTGAATGTCTCTCACTTTCACAGTGATGACATTGCTGTACAGAGCTTCATCTCCAGCACCGGGGGCTGTCATATATATATATATATATACTGCCTTGTTAACAAGTTAAGAAAATCCGAAAATCCACTACAGTGGTCCTTTAACATAAATTATATACATATATATATATATGTATCATATAGATACTGAAAGGGAAATAACCACTTATAACTTAAAGTAGGTGTTACAGCAATTCTTTTAATACACTTTTAGGTTTTCGTGAGTCGTATGATGTCATAATGATTATTTTACATTTTCTGCATTATTAGAATACTAACTCTTACTACATATTGCATGTTTCCTGCTTTTATTGAAATATAGGGATCCCTAAGCTGTGTGACTCACCTGCAACTGCTTAACTTTAGCCCCTAGTATGATCACACAGTTAATGGCTGTTGAACAACATTTTCTGCGAATGACTTCACTTGGTTTACACAGATCTTGGAATAAAATGTTCTAGTAACTGCCCGAACCTTGGGTGTTTTATAGAGTAAGTACAATTCTTTTCTAGTAAAAATAAAACTGATTTGGCAAATTTTCCCTCTTAACGAAAACCTTTCATTCTTTTATTCGAGATGCTGAGCATGACTCCCTAAAGGCCCAGTGTTTGATTGGAGCAGTGCCCAAATCTGTAATCTATAACGCTACATGGTAATGAACAACACGAGTTTGGAGTTCACCAAATCGGAGAGTAATATTTCAAATGAAATGTTATTTCTTTGCATTGTATCTGCTGCTACGCTGCATTGCTGCATCATACTCCAGAAAAATCCTCGCCAAATGCACGCACTAACAGGGAGATCCAATAAAAGTTCTTATTGTTAAAAATGGTGCTAATTTTGTCCCAACCAATCAGATGTTAGCTTTCAAATGTTAAATAAGATCTGATTGGTTGGGGCAAAATTAGCACCATTTTTAACAATAAGAACTTTTAATTGGATCTCCCTGTATATATTTGTTTTACAAGCGTAGTTGTCTCCCTTGTACCTGTTTAAGTTTCCATAACAGCACAAGCACCTTCATTAAAACCCTGAATGCACCTTGAACACTGAAGAGGTTAGGCTAGTTAATACTAAGCTTAGTTTCTTGCAGAGTTTTTTTCTTTAGAGCCAGCCTTACCTCTTTGATTAAAGATCCCACGTACAGAGAAGTGAGGGGTGCTTGTTCTGCTGGTTTAATGACTAACGTATTGCCACAGCACAAAGCAGGGCCCATCTTCCAGATCAGCATGAGGAGAGGAAAATTCCACTGGAATGAGAATGTCCTTGATAGTCAGTGATTCTGCATCAATTTCACTGGCAAACACATTCTACTCTTTGACTACAGCGAACCTATAATTACTAATTTAAATGTGACGCACAGTGTTTCAGCGGACTGAGTGCCCATACATTAATGGATATTCACTCAAATCAGACATTAGTATATCATCGTCCGTGTGGTCAGGCCTTGCACATGTGTACAAAGCTTAAGACATAATGGCCCACATTTTCCTCTGACTTGCAGGCTATCAACTGTTGATATAAACAAAGTATATCTTGTCTTCCTATATATTCCCTAATCAAGCAAGGTGACTTTACAGCGTGGTATCGGTTTTTGACAAAGCTGTCTGTATTTCCCCAGGTATCATTGAATTTTTAAACGTAAAATTCTATCTATCTATCTACAGTATCTGTCTATCTTTTTATCTATTTATCTGGTACTCACAGGTGTGATGGCCCCACACACTCCGATAGGTTCATGTACAGTGTAGCAGAGAAAATTTTCATCTAAAATACAAAACATAAATAATACAATAATTCTTTATTTGAAACTGTTGTTTAATTATTATTTTACTTATTATTAGCTTGGCTTGCTGTTCTCCTGCTACTGCTAAACTACAGTTCCCTGCCTTTCACTCTTTTCAGCTAAAGATATTTTGCAGTTAATTTTTTTAGGTTTTTAATTGAGAATTTTAGTTTTTTTTCTTAATCAAAAATAACAGAAGTATTAATGTTCAACCATCTCCTACTTTTGCTAAACTGGGGAAAGCAGGGCGTTGGCTTACTCACACATAGCCATTAGCCAATGGGTATTTACCTACAGATCTGGCTAAATTTGCTTACAAGATAATCACTAATGAATCTATGCTCGTGAGTAAAATACTTTGCCAATTAAGTGCCATAACACATAACTAGCCTGCCACTGACATTTGAGTAAGATGGGTAGGATGCTGTCATCACTGTAATAATGCACTAAAGATAGAGGAACAAATCTTCTCACCTACAGGGATTGTCTTTCCCTGTATTTTGTCAGCCCAGCCAGCAAAATAACGTAGGGTCCTGATACAACCCTCCAGGTCTATAAGAAAGGCATGCAGGAATGGTTTCCCAGTGTCTAGTGATTCCAATGTCTGAAACAGAAAGAAGTGGCCATAACAAAAAAAAATTATTCGTGCAGGTTTTGTAAACATCTTACTACTTCCCCTTTTCATTCCCTGCAATTTCTCATAGGGTGAAGACAGTAACAATGACCAGATAGTAATTACACTGGAATCCTTAGTGCAATGTAGCACAATCAGTATTAAAAACACATAGAGATTCTTTTTAAAAAAATGGACCACAGAAACAAAAAATCCCTTACAGCCAACAGAGCTCTATCCCGCTCCAAGAGATCAGCAAGTCTGTGCAGCAGTCTTCCTCGACCATTAGCATCCAAGGTCCTCCAAGCAGACCCCCTCTGGAAAGCAACACAAGCAGCTTCTACTGCCTTGTCCACATCTGCCTGTGAAACAAATGCTACGCAAATTAACATGCTTGCGTACATGCATATGAAATAACCAGTAATGCAATTGGTACCAGTAATTCTCAATATTATATAGTTCCCTGTACCAACCAGAACTACAGTATATGTATTAATACCAGTAATTCTCAGTAGTATATAGTATCCCTGTACCAACCAGAACTACAGTATATGTATTAATACCAGTAATTCTCAATATTATATAGTATCCCCGTACCAACCAGAACTACAGTATATGTATTAATACCAGTAATTCTCAATATTATATAGTATCCCTGTACCAACCAGAACTACAGTATATGTAATAATACCAGTAATTCTCAATATTATATAGTATCCCTATACCAACCAGAACTACAGTATATGTATTAATACCAGTAATTCTCAATATTATATAGTATCCCCGTACCAACCAGAACTACAGTATATGTATTAATACCAGTAATTTTCAATATTATATAGTATCCCTGTACCAACCAGAACTGCAGTATATGTATTAATACCAGTAATTCTCAATATTATATAGTATCCCCATACCAACCAGAACTGCAGTATATGTATTAATACCAGTAAGTCTCAATATTATATAGTATCCCCATACCAACCAGAACTACAGCATATGTATTAATACCAGTAATTCTCAATATTATGTAGTATCCCTGTACCAACCAAAACTGCAGTATATGTCCTTTAAGGGGAAATACCGCTAATGAAAAAAAAGATTAATTTAAATGATCCCAAGGGGATCCAAACAGCTGGTTTCAAGTTAGTATTTAACCTATTTTAAATGTATGAGAAGCAAACAGTTATAGCTATATAATATTGCATAAAAGGTTTAGTTGCTGTTTATTCAAACCAACTTAACTGGGCGTCTTTAAGCAGTTTTTATGGCTGTTTTAGGAAAAAGTTATTTCTCCAATATATTGATGAATATATTTGATGTTCTTCCAAATTCTATAATTTGCCAAAAGCACCTTTTTAATTTAACATGTAATGTCTTAATGAATGTGGAATTTTCAACCCCCCCGAAAATTCAACACAGATGTCAAAACCAGACAATGTGATAAGTAGACATAGTAAACCACTGTCTGCTAAAATAGGGAAATATGCACTTAATTTAAATCCATTTCTTGTCAGTACCGGTGTCAGTAGACAACCATGTTAGTACGGTAAATGTGTTATTGAATTCATGGTTAATCTAGTTGTATTTATAGTTTATATTAAATTTATGATCCAAGCAAGGATTGCATTCTGAAAATACTTGAGCCGGGGAGATTTAATAAAAGTTCATATTGTTAAAAATTGTGCAATATACAAATGGTCAACTGCATTCCCTTGTACTGCATCTAATGCCACCTGTGTGGTGTCGAAATGTTGAAAATAAAAGCAATATAATTTGAATACAGTGTGCCCAGGAATTGATTCAACTTGTGTTAAAAATGGTGCTAATTTTGCCCCGACCAATCAGATCTTATTCAACATTTGAAAGCTAACATCTTATTGGTTGGGGCAAAATTAGCACCATTTTTAATGATAACGTTTATTGAATCTCCCTGGAGGTATTTAACACAATAATAAGAAAGGTGCCAATGTTCAGCCACGAATTAGGTGGCAAGAAAAGAACAACAAATGGAATGCAATGCAATATGTATGGTACATCTACATACAATTAACATTCTGTTGATCTGTCAATCAAAGAATCAGTCGCAATTACGATTGTATAACCTTTTGTAGTGTAAAGGTGGCCATACACCAGCACGATATTACTTACGCGACCGACCGCTCACGTGGCGTTCCTGCGATCCTGCCGGAACCACCTCTCCCGATCTTATATTCGACCGACATGCGATCGCAAAATGAATGGGATTTTGCGATCGCATGTCGGTCGTATATAAGATCGGGAGAGGTGGTTCCGGCAGGATCGCAGGAACGTCGCGTGAGCGGTCGGTCGGGTAAGTAATATCGTGCTGGTGTATGGCCACCTTTAGGCATCCTTTAGGCTATCAATACACCTTGATCAATCAGGTCAGAAAATGTCAGTTTCTTCCAGGTTTTGGGACATTTTGATTAGTTCAAGTTAGTATTTAGAAGCATGCACATTTGCTAGATAATCAGTAAAGTGAATTGATTGCTGTGTATGGATCTGTGACTGATTCATTTTCAATCAGCAGTTTTATCCAATTATCCAATTAACTTGATTGAAATGTAAAAAAAATGTGTGTGCAGTTGAAATGTGTGACAGTGTTCTTAATGCATTGTGTGCTTACTGACTGTGCTGTAAAATAAACATACAACATTCACATATAAATGGTAGAGCATCCAAGTATAAACAATGAAAAGGGGCATCTAGCATTTCATAAGTACAAGCATATTAGCCAGATGTGCAGACATACCATTATACCGTAGCACTACTTTAAATGAATGGGGCAAAAGGGATATTATTTCTCACTGGTAAATGCCTGCTCTCTAAAAACACAAACCACTCACCTTATCTGCTTCTTCCACCTCACAGATCTTCTTACCGGTGGCTGGGTTATACACAGGGAATGTCTTACCACTCACAGACCTATGCCATCCATTATTAATGAAAATCTAAAAGGAGACGGGAGTGAAAAGCTGTGAATCCTTTGCAAGAAATAAATCTTTTTAAAGAAATCCATTTGCAGATTTGTCAATTTGGAACAGTCCTTACAGATCCCTATTTGGGTATATTTTAACTGTTTAGTGCATTTGGTGCATTTAGTGCAGATTTGTCTGTGCAAATATATATATGGTCTGTGCCCTTTATAAATCAATGAAAGAACATGTAGCGTGACATGTAAGTATATAAAAAATGTCTGTATGTGCATGGCTGTTTCAGCATTTCAGAAGTCTGTGTCCCATAAACTGTTCCTTAACAGAATGTTGCAAACATTTCCACTTTCTAATGTGATGTTTAAGGAGAACAAACCCCTTTTTCTTTACTCCATAATCTACAAACACAAGAATCTGAAATATATATTTTTATATACTAAGTTATCCATCCTTTCATGGGGGGGGGGGGGCTAAAGTAAACCCCTTTTCTTAACTAACTAAGAAAAGTAGACGGATTATTGAGTAAGAATCATCCGACATCAGATGGTTGCTGTCACCTAGTACTTCCTATTTTGGCCCGAAATATCTGCTCATGTGTAGGAGAAGAGAAGTAGAGCTGTGATAACTTTATTTAGTTAGCCAATAAAAGGTATCACAGCTCTACTTCTCTTCTCATACTTATGGCACAATGTATGTATGTATGTACAAACCTCAACCATTGCTCGTGTGTACACAGCCTAAACATCTTTTGCTATTAACTGTACCAATGTTTCATCAACCAACCATTTCGCTCTAATGCCGATCACAAACAAAGAGTCCAGGATAGGAAACATTGGGGGATGTCAACAGGTATTTCCACTGGACACCCTAATATTTAGATTAACTCGATGTCAACACTGTTTCTAACTACGGTAATATGTTATCTAAGTCAATCAGGTGAGCGTATATGTGAGCATATTACCAACAGATACCAACGGAATGTACTGTGCTATACAACAACCCTCATGTGTGTATATAACCCCAGTCAAAAAGGGACATTTCTTTATTCGTGTTTATTGCATTTATTCTTTGTCCCCCTGTCATTGTGCTACTATTGTAGCTACTATGAATCTGGTCAGACATTGTCTAGTGTCTGTGTTGTGCAGAATAAAGTATCATGTATAATAGTGACTGGCTGTTATCTTGCCATCCCCTTGTTAAGGTTCGTGCACATGTGCGATCGTGGGTGCCGACCCGCAACATATAATGTGTATGAACGACCATTTCGGGTGATAATTGGCCCATGTATGAGTGGCCATTTTGGGCGATAAAGTTCCCATATATTGCCCAAAACGGCCATTCTTACACATCGTACATTGTGGGTCGGCACCCGCGATTGCACGTGTGTACGATCGCGGGTTTTTAAACCTATTTAGGTACCAAAACTTGCATTTATTAATGATACTTGTTAGTAAGTTAATTTACCATACAATACATATTATCAGGGAGATGCAATACCCCTGTGCTAAGGGGAAAATTAAGTGCAAATCCCATGCTAACCAATGTAACATAGAGTTAGCAAAGGTTTTGTACTCATTTTGCATTGCAAATTCACTGTGAGAACGGTAAAGCTATGGAACTGTCTTCCAGTGGACGTTGTTATGGCAGGTTCATTGGTCAGTTTCAAAAAAAAGCTGGATGAGTTTCTGCAAACAAGGAATGTTGCAAGTTACTGGTATTGATACATAAAGTAGAGTTGATCCAGGGAAATTTCCGATTGCCACTTGGAGTCAGGAAGGAATTTTTTCCCCCTTCATAAATTTGGTGGGGGTTATTTGCCTTCCTCTGGATCAACAGTTAGGCAGGAAATGAGGATATTGCTAGATGGGTTGGACTGGATGGACGTATGTCTTTATTCAACCTCAAATACTATACTATACTATACTATACTAAATGCAATTGCCCATTTCCAAAGACTTGTGCAAATAACGCAATGCAAGCTATACAATAAATTTAGCATTGGACTCGTTTTTGGCACCAATATTAAAGCCTTTTCAATTGTGGCTTTAAAGGGACATTAAACTGAATAAAATGACGTGCCTTCATCCTTTTCTATATTTTTAGTGCTGTCAGGAACTTGATCCCTTTTTGCTCTCAGTTCTCCCAGTCACTAGATCTCCTCATGTCCTGTTCAGCTCACTCCTAGTTAGTATGCATGTGTCGTGTCTATGTATCCACCCCCTCTTAAAACTGTGGCACAGTTAGAGTGTGGAGCATGTGCAGTGGAGATGATCTGTGCCCCCCTACAGCCAATAGCATTCACCCAGTGATTTTGTGTTATAGTGAAAGTGAAAGTTAAACTGCTTTGCTATGGGAAGGCAATCAACACTGGGAGCTGTAATCACTGCTTGAATCATGTAAGATTTTCTTTTAGCGGTAGGAGTTTGAAGGTGTGTGTGTGTGTGAGTGTGGGGTGGGCTTTTTAAAATTGATTTCTTTAGGTACAGTGCTATATTGGGTCTTAAAGGGCATGTCCACCCCCAAAACTAGAATTTTCCCCACTACTGGCCCCACTGTGTTGTGTAATAAAATTCTTACCTTACATCCCAACTCCATATGGTTCTCCTGTAATCCCCACCCCAAAGTCCAAAAAAGTGGCCACCAGGTGGATAGCAGAGTCCATATAGGAATCTGCCTCCTGTCCCCTCCGGCAGAAGTTTGGCATGCGTACTGCAGTCATCAGTGTCACGACTGGTGATCTTGGTGAGTTTTAATAGCCTTATGTATTGCAATAGGGGGTGTATTGATCTCTCTATATAATCATTGCTAATATCAACTGTAAAGGGATTATCCTTTGTCTGTTATTAATAGTGTGTTAATAGTGTGTGTTACATAACTGAACCGAACAATATTTCTCTTTAGTTTCTCAATTTTTCCCATTTAATTGGATCTCACTTCCTTCAGGTTAATGATGTTAGAACTGTGTGTTCTGCCAAAATTGTTTATTTAGCCTCTTTTAGGCTTGAGTAGATGTGTAGAATTCATGGAAATCTGAGCAAACAGAAGCCACTTCTTCGGTTAGAATGTGAGTTGAAAGGACAAATACTTTGAAGTGCAACACCTGCCATTTCTAACTAATCAGTGGCCAGTGACTTTTGTCTATCCAACTAACTTTAATAAGCTATATGTGTGAGTGGTCAAACCATTTCTAAAGTCAAGTTAAGGTTTATGGCTCTAATAATGAGGATAAGAGAGAATTCTGGTGCAAAGATCCTATCTAAAAATCTAATTAGCTGGGCATTCAGTTGGAGACAATATGCCACCTAATCACTAGATCCAGCCACTCCTACAATTTTTTCTCCATGTTGGATTGGGGCAGGCTCCACCAGTAGAGTATGATCTTTAGAAACTAAAACCTATGGACCCATGGGTCTTATATGGCTATGAAGCCAGCCACTAAGTTATTAAGGCTGTTGCTGCAAACTTTTATGCAGCAGCATATGGCTGGATACACATGGGCAGATTGTTCAGCCCAGTCGACCGATACTTTCACCTAAGCACAATGGAAGGTGATTGAATCAGACAGATATGCATGTTTTGTTTTGTTTTGGTAAGAGTTTTCTCTTGTCTATGAAGATGGCTACCTAATTAAAAAAAATATTGGTCTAGTCCTGGCATGGGGGGGTCTTGCCAACCATTTACTGTGTATCCCCTTTTCCCTGTTCATTTTCTGCAGATCTTCACCCACACCTGCTACCTGAGGACAAGCGAGGCAAATCCTGAAATTGCAGCCCAGATATTTTTCTCCGTTTTTAAGGTTGAGAAGAATAAGGTTGATATGATCTTTAAGATTTGTTCCTCCACATCCCACAAACCATTTAACAATTTCGTCAACTTCTCAACACAAAGGTTCACAACTTAAGGTGGCCATACACATGCAATTTCCATTGCATTGTGCCAACAGATCACATTGGTATCTGTTGGCACAATGTGATGGGAACTGCACACAAAATGGACCCGACCTATTGCCCATATGCGGTATTGGGATCTGTCAGCCATGCGGCCATACATGGCCCAATAGTATCAGCTCTCTTTTCCGTCTTTCCCGAACACGAACGTTCGTTGGAATCAGCCCCTACACACTGTTGATATTAGGTAAGTCCCATTGGTCCGCGATGGTATTTACCTAAAATCACTAATGTGAGCAATCATTTCAAAATGTGATCCTCAATCACTGTCATGCAGGACATTTCTAACAATAAACATGTCCCCCCTTCTTCCTGTCACAATTTCTGATCACCTGATAATCTTGACAAATCAAGTACCACTTTTCTTCATGTGTTTAAACCACACGGTAATTTAAACCATCAAACGCTACAGACTGCAGACTGATCAGTATCTGTCCACACACCAGATAAGGTGAACCTAGGCTGTAATCCAAGTAACGTGACTCATATTTACAAAGAGTGGTGAATACTTGAAAGATCTAGCCAGTTTTAATCAATGCAATCAAACTCAAAGGAAACATAAAATGATATGACAGCTTAGCGTTTGACTGTGTCAAATGAATGATTAGATTTTTGAGTTGCACATTATTACCAAATCTTGAACACTAGTCATCCAGCTAGTCCCCTAAGAGAAGAAGCTGGAACACTGCTGGAACAAGAGATCTAGATTGAACCCCTCAGCCAAAATGTGCTGGTTTCGAGCAGCTTGCTGATAATGTTAAGGAAGGGATCCAAGAGACTTGTGTTA
The DNA here is from genome assembly GCA_019447015.1 of Hymenochirus boettgeri. Lineage (NCBI taxonomy): Eukaryota > Metazoa > Chordata > Amphibia > Anura > Pipidae > Hymenochirus > Hymenochirus boettgeri. The sequence continues at coordinate 214,928,282 of CM033471.1, read as the reverse complement.
GGAGTCTGGGAAGCTGAGCAGGTGGCAGGTGCACTGGAGAGAAACTCAACTCTATATTTTTGCAGCTGCAAACTCAGCAGGAGAAGGTGCACAACTGCAACAAAGAAATTAACTTGTTTGTAGAGTGATTAAGATGGTCCATTGGTGCCTGAGAGAGGGGTTTGAAGGGAAGAGTAAAGGGGGGGAGGTTGTAATTATAGACAAGGACAGAAAATGGGGGTAAGGCACGGAGCTAAACATAAGCTCCAACCCCCAAAACATTTAATGTTAAACACATCACCCTATAATCATGCAGGCCCAGGAAATGTCCTAACTAAACAAGCTCTAAGGTATTTATGAGACTTTACGCACATCTTATGTCACACTGGGCAGTTTATACTCATCATAATCTATCGGTCCACATGGCATTATGCTCAACTTGTGGAATAATCAGGACCTATATCCTTATAGACAGACTTGGCAAAATAACAATTGACTTTCCATGACATCATAATTGATATCCCAAGTGATTGCAAACTCACCGACAATGTGGACAGCAAACCTGCTGTAATATATAACACTGGGCTTCATTCAATTGCCTTGCAAACTCCAGCTAGAACCATTTACAAGTTGAGCTGAAGCTCTCACACACATGAGTGGTCCTGCACATTGGAAGTAATTAATACCAACATGGGACATCTTCCCTCTTCTTTTAATTGATGCAACAAAGTCATCTAATGTGACAAAGTTTTAATGCAGAGAGGGACAAACTTTTGTTATATCGCTGCATTTGCAGTGTGCCAAGTATAGCCCAGAGCACAGCATTTGGTGAGCCTTTCACAGCCAATTAAATGTCACTCTATTTTAAACATACTGAAATGTAAGCATTGATTGTCAGTATAATACTCTCTTTAGAAAGACCAAAAAACTAGGGAGTTTGGAAATATGAAACAGGTCCAATAATTATACCACCAATTGATCCCCATTCCAGTAATCAAAAGCAAGTATTAGGTGTAAGTAATAGAAATAGCTGAAATGGTCTGGACAGCACATTAGTTAGACAGATGCATAGAACACGTAAGTTTTTGGGGACACTCTCCTTCTACACACCCTAGGTAAGAGAATTGTGTTCCAATAACTTTTGTGTTGTTTTAATCTTGTTAAAAAAATACACCTTCCTTTGGTGTTCTGTCGTGTGAAACTTATTCTGAGCTAGCATAAAAACAAGGAAATAAAACAAATTGTATAACTATATACCAGTAAGAGAATACTAATAGTAAGTGTGCAGAGCAATATTTTTTATGACTCAGGGTTGCATTACTGCTTAATGTACTTATTAGACATTATGGCCACCAGCCTTGTACATGGCCACCAGCCTTGGATCTAAGAATAAGGACATTCTGTTCTATCATACCTAGTATGCTGTATTTAAAAATGATGTATATGATGTATATAAAATGATGCAGGCTGCATCATTTTTAGTGTAGCCATATAGCATGTATTCAATGAACTGGTAAAACTTTGCAGCACATACATTTTAAAGATGTTTGCTTTTGCATGGAAAAGGTGGCATGTCTATCTAGTTCCATATGGGCAGTAAGAGCTTTGTGCCACCCACTCAAAAATATTTTTTTTTGTTAACATCATGTTGGCTTTAACATAGAGAATAGTATAGCCATGTATTACTCATGTGTCTATCATCAATAAAACAATAACATATAGATAGATAGATAGATAGATAGATAGATAGATTATAGATGGATGGATGGATGGATAGATAGATAGATAGATAGATAGATAGATAGATGATAGATTGATGGATGGATGGATAGATAGATAGATATATTATAGATGGATGGATGGATAGATAGATAGATAGATAGATAGATGATAGATTGATGGATGGATGGATGGATAGATAGATAGATGATAGATAGGGAACCTTACAAGATGACCCACTTCCTTCTGCACTGCCCCAAATACAAAGCAATACAGGACACCCATTTCAAGATGCTGTCGGACTTTATCCCAGACTTCAACTCCTTAGAAAAAGAGAAAAATCTATATCCTGCTGGGAGAGGAGGAAGCCACAGTAAATATTGGGATACACTATGTAATGGCATGTCACAGACTGAGAGGAGCATTAAATTAACTTAATGTCCCTAGATTACTTACCCAGTTATGCCTTTATCATTCCCTAACCATTATATCTCAGGACTCAACCCCGATATATCTCTTATAGTACTGTCCATATATTTACTTGGTCATTGATACCCATTACCCCCTACTGTGAACCCCTCTATATTCCCCATAAAGTGTTTTCTTATTTTTGTTTGATTTGGCAATGTCAACATGTTAATTGATCCTGCCATTAAAGCTCTTTTTGATTTGATTTGAGAGATAGATAGATAGATAGATAGATAGAGACGATAGACAGAATGATGAAGATGATGGATAGATAGATAGATAGATAGATAGATAGATAGATAGATAGAGACGATAGACAGAATGATGAAGATGATGGATAGATAGATAGATAGATAGATAGATAGATAGATAAACATGGTAGATAATAAATAGATGATAGACAGACAGACAGACAGACAGACATAGATAGATAGATACGATAGATATGATAGATAATAAATAGATATAGATAATAAATAGATGATAGATAATAAAAAGATAATAGACAGTACAGGTCCCTGTTCAGTTGTATATTAGTGACTATTATTACACAGACAGCGATACCCACATCCCCACTATGTCCTATTACATTGTTGTGTATAATGTTTCTGTATTAATCTGCAGCACGTGACCCACCTACTCCCTGTAACATTCTGACATGGTACCAGCCTGTTACCTACTGTTCTGTAAACTTTCAGGACTTGTTACCTGACGGTAGTTGATTTCCAGGTTGATGATTGGTCGGGGGAGCACAGGGGGTTTTCTGTCCGGTTGTCCATTCTCTATCGCCCCGTTAGTGGTCATAATGGCAGAGAAAATATTAGAAATGCTGGTTTAGGGGCCGCTCCAGAGAGATGGTCTGTCTGTGTATTTGTCTGTGTCTGGGTGAGAGTGAACTGATAGTGCTGCTTTTCTGCCTTTAATAACTCAGTGTAAGGGCTGGACTGGGGGTGGGGCACAGTGTGAACAGGGGGAGATAGACCCACATACTGTACACACACACTTATACTATGCTCACACACACTGTACACACACACACACACAAATTGTACACACACACACCCACGAGTAGCTGCTACTTCTCCTGTATTTCTTATTTATCCTGAGGAATGCATAGTTGCCAACATTCTCCAAAAATTTCTAGAGACACAATTTAAAAACAGCTGTGTGCCACCAAATAATTTAGCCATGACTCCACTTTCATGTATACTTTTATTGGTCACTAGTCATCACTATGACTTTAAAACAAGCTTTTTATTTTATTGTTAATATATATATGTACGGTGATAGTAAAATGAGGGTACTTAATTTGCTCCAGAGACTGTCAGCCTTATCCATATAGATTCAATGATAGATAGATAGATACATAGACAGAGAGAGACAGGCAGATAAATGGGTGGACAGTAAGACAGACCAGACAGATAGGCCAGACAGGTGGATACGATACATAGACAGAAAGAGACATGATAGACAGATAAAAAGAAAGACAGACATATGGGTGGACAGAAAGACAGACAGACAGACATTCTGGTGGACAGAAAGATAGGTCAGACAGCTGGATAAGATACATAGACCGAAAGAGAGATAGAAAGATGGTGATGGATAGACAGATAGATAGATAGATAGATAGATAGATAGATAGATAGATAGATAGATAGATAGGTTACCTACTGTTCCATTACTAGCCTGGTTACCTACTGTTCCATTACTAGCCTGGTTACCTACTGTTCCATTACTAGCCTGGTTACCTACTGTTCCATTACTAGCCTTGTTACCTACTGTTCCATTACTAGCCTTGTTACCTACTGTTCCATTACTAGCCCGGTTACCTACTGCTCCATTACTAGCCAGGTTACCTTTCTGTTCCATTACTAGCCCGGTTACCTACTGTTCCATTACTATCCCGGTTACCTACTGCTCCATTACTAGCCCAGTTACCTTTCTGTTCCATTACTAGCCCAGTTACCTACTGTTCAATTACTATCCCGGTTACCTACTGCTCCATTACTAGCCTGGTTACCTACTGTTCCATTACTAGCCTGGTTACCTTTCTGTTCCATTACTAGCCCAGTTACCTACTGTTCCATTACTAGCCCAGTTACCTACTGTTCCATTACTATCCCGGTTACCTACTGCTCCATTACTAGCCAGGTTACCTTTCTGTTCCATTACTAGCCCAGTTACCTACTGTTCCATTACTATCCCGGTTACCTACTGCTCCATTACCAGCCCAGTTTCCTTTCTGTTCCATTACTAGCCCGGTTACCTACTGTTCCATTACTATCCCGGTTACCTTTCTGTTCCATTACTAGCCCAGTTATCTACTGTTCCATTACTAGCCCAGTTACCTACTGTTCCATTACTATCCCGGTTACCTACTGCTCCATTACTAGCCAGGTTACCTTTCTGTTCCATTACTAGCCCAGTTACCTACTGTTCCATTACTAGCCCGGTTACCTAATGTTCCATTACTAGCCCGGTTACCTACTGCTCCATTATATTTTTTATGTACCTGTTTGTACGCTTGCATTGAGCTGTATTATATCAATACTTATATGTAAGACGTAATATGTATTTGTCTCCTCCCCTACCTACCCCTTCATTAGAGCCTATGGGGTTGTACTTGGTGGGTCTTTGCTCATATAGATTAATACTGTGGAGGGAATTATTAGGGTACTGCCGTTTTCTGACTTTATTGTACCCTATATAAGACATCGGTCTGCACATACATAGAATATTACTGTGGCATATTATAATTCTACCCAGTCTGGAGCCGTACTTCAGAGCTTGGTGTGTTTTTAATGGTTTATTGTGCATTATCACTATTTTTATAGCACTTTTGTCACTTTATTTTGCACTTGGTCACTTTTTAAGCACGGTGACCACTTTATACATGTAAGTCAAATCCTTGTCAATAAAGCTGTATCCTAGTTTAATTGACAGTGCCGTGATGTCTATTTTTTTGTGTTTGGTTTATGTAGCTTTATATATAGAGCACCTCACCTCATTTTGAGGAGTTACTTGTTACACCTGTATGTGTTGTTGTATCAAGTTCCAATCCTTCCTCCTGACCGACTGTTTGAGGCTTCCAACCTGTTGGCCAGGAGGAAAGACTGTCAGTCACAGCAAAATCTGACACAGTTAGCCATGCACATTCATGCATTTGTCCGATTTGGACGAACAAGTGGTCAGTCGCGGCCGCACAAAAAAAACCATACAATAATTTGGCCTGACTGACCCGAATTACTGAAATGCCGGTCGGTCAGGCCAAATTATTGTATGGTGTGTACCCAGCTTTAAATGATTGCCGTAAGGTTGCTTGGTCAGAGACTGAAGCTAAATCAGCCATCCAGCTATGTATGTATACAGTTTCTCATATTTAGCTTTCCTCAGACCAATACAGTTGCCAAAACATTTGGAGATTGTTGCATCTGTCTAAATGTATTCTGGCAACATGCTGTATTTGTCACAGTTACAAAACGCTATGTAAATAGTGGAAATTCTGATTATGAACCACCTGCCGAAATATAAAGGCATCCACCCAAAACACAATAAGAGCGGTTGGTCTGCTTCTCACTGTATCCTGTGAAAAACATGGAAGGAATTCTGGCAGCACCTCTGGTTATAGCACCACTGCTTGTAGACTACAGCTGCACTAACTCAAAGTCCCTCAGACACACAATTTTACATTTGCAAGTGTACATAATCATTTGCTTAATTGAGCATATTCAGGGTTATTGAATAAAAGTTCTTATCGTTTAAAATGGTGCTAATTTTGCTCAATCAGATGTTAGCTTTTAAATGTTAAATAAGATCTGATTGGTTGGGGCAAAATTAGCACCATTTTAAACGATAAGAACTTTTATTGAATCTCCCTGATTGTTTTATTCAAATGTCTACAGATTATCTTATATGGCAAGGGCATATTATGTAATTCAGTTTTCCTAAAGGCTCGTACACACGATGTGTACGAACGAACGTTTCGGGCGACAATCGGCTCGCGTGTAGGCGCTTTATCGGCCCAAACTGTAGTTTGTTCGGGGATCGTTGAACGACCGACAGTTCCCCAAAGGAATACTTACTGTGGTGTAACACTTTATTCTACAAAGACATTTACAGGAATCTAAACATGAATGATGGATTATTGTAAACAGGGATATATCATGGGACATAAGTCTGTAAGTAAAGAAAACAGACAGAATGAATTAACCAGTGTTCACTATCCAAATTCATTGTGAATAGTTTGTGGTCCTGAACTGACCCACGTGTCATTGAATGTTGATTGCTTTACATGGAGGTTGCTAACATTTATACATTTATATTTAGGCTGTAATGCACTAGATATCCACAGAATTAGGTTATAATGAGTAGAAATATAAAAATATTTAAAGGGCATGTCCAGTCAAAAATAAAGTTTAGCTATAAATGTTAATCACCCCCCAAACCTAGCTTCACATTCCGAACATGTTCCAAAGATGCCCCTGAAGTCTCTTACCTGACCCGGTCCCTCGCAGCCTAGGCGCCGCCCCTGCTCCTGTCACAAGCTCGTTGCAAGCAAAAACAGGAGCAGAGGGTTTCTGCGCTGACACCTGCTCTACTTCCTGGTTGTGGCTGTCAGGCGATTGGGTGTGACATCACATCACGCCTTTACTAACAGCTGCAAGCCAGGAAGTGGAGCGGCTGTCAGCCGCAGGGCAGAGGAGGAGCAGCTAAGGTATCTGGGTCAGGTAAGAGACTTCAGGGGCATCTTTTGAATATACCAGTAATGTGAAAGCTAGGATTTGGTGAGTGATTAACATTTATAGCTAAACGTTATTTTGACTGGACATGCCCTTTAATGATGCAGTAATATCGTCCAATAGTGGCAGATTTGGTCCACTTTTGCTGCAGTGTGAATCATTTAATGGTTTGGCATTAAACACATTTTCCCGACTTACAGAAACTTCTGAGAAAAAGTTATCAACGGGCATGTCCACCCCCAGCAGTACAAATTATACTTTCTTTCCCCCACAATTATTATACTTGCTAATCCCCCCCCCCCAGTCTCTGAAGCTCCTTATAATATTTTGTAAAATTCACTTTAATTTATATCATACAGTCTTATTTCATTTAACATAGAATGTATAAAGCTCTTTATCCCATATGGAGAAAAGCATTATCCTATCCTTATTTGGTACCTTCATATGCCACACAGTAAAAATTATACATACATTTCGTACAGACTACAGTGAAACTCTTGGGGCTGCCTTTAGGGTTTCAGCAGTGCGGCAGTGATGTTGATGCCAACGCCAATGACTTACAGCTGTAAACCCAAGCACCTCCTCTACTGTGTGAGCTCTTCCAGGGCTCATTGAGCTTACACTGGAGGTGAGAGAGAGACCAGAGTTGGTGGATGGGGGGGAGTACAGTAAGCATAAGAAGCTTCTCTGGGTTTTGGGAAGGTAAGTATACATTTTACTGCTGGGGGTGGAAATGCCCTTTAATTACTTGTTCTTTTAAACCAACTAGCTCATATAGTTTTATAGATAATTGAGAACACTGAGGGCTGGTACACATCAGGGCATGAATCAATCCCTGATCTGACAGATGTCTGATGTTGATAGATTTTATGCCGCTGGCCTATAATGCACCAACTATTGTCACATAATTAAACACGTTCTTTCCCTTGATTTGAAGCTGTTCCTTTATTATCTGGAGTTTTTCAAAACATTTCCCAATGCTGTGCCCCAGTTGTGAGACGTGATATCCCACAGACGTGCAGTGGTCTCTTCCTTGCAGTGTGGGATGGTTAGTGTTTGGAAAGAACTTTTCCTGAGAGCATCTGTTACAAATAAATATGCTAAGTAATAAAACACAAGCAATATATATAATAAAAGGACTAAGAGTGGGTACGCACATGCCAGACCCGTCACACATTACATGCTAGATTCCAATGGAATTTGTTGGTAATATGCGATAACTAACATACACACTAACCCGAGCAACCTCCCCCATGCTCTGTACATTACACACTCTATATGTTATTTAATAATCAGTATACAAGCCAATAATTACCAGTTTTGCCTAAACCAGGAGTTGCTCATTGGATCATTTCTTTTATCAACCACAAGGTGTCATTCCTGAGAAATGATTCTTAAAGATACACAAGGATTAATTTCCAATAGGTCTCTGGGTTTGTTTATTATTTGCAGATGCTTGTTGAAGGCCCCAATACATCATCCAGATAGAGAAGCGCAGAGGGTGTTGAATTAAATATTTACTTTATGGTTTTCCTCACTTGCTGGTTCTATTATGAGCTGTCAAACAAAATCAAATCTGTTTTCAGTTTCTTACAAACATCCTGGTAGACATGTTAGAAAATATGCCTGGCCTGGGCCAATGAATCAGGGAGGGACGAGTTGTTGATAACATGAGGATGAATGGAATCCAAAATCACTTTAAAACATGGTTAATGTGTCCTCTCCTATGTCTCACATTCTCTCTAGCCCTTTTTGACACCTAATATCCTTGGTTAAATTACAAATTGCATTAATACATAGTTACAGGGTAATGCTATTGAGATGAAGCACAACAAAAATATAACTATATTGGCTAACTGAGATGAGGACCAGGGTAGGATTGGACCAGTAAGATGAGGGGCAAATGTCCCCTTGGGCTGGTCTCCAATGAAAGAATTGGGCTGCCACAGAAGATATTATTAAGTTACATGTTTTAAAGGCACAACACACACCTCTAGCTCTAATATGGGCAGGGAACAGGAAGCCTGGTTTACCAGTCAGCCCTTCAGTTCATTAGCAGTGTTAGTCAGTCCTCCAATTAATTTGCCAGTGTCATCATCCCTCCAGTTCATTAGTCAGTGTTGTCAGCCCTCAAGATCATTAGACAGTGTCGTCAGCCCTTCAGATCATTAGCCAGTGTAAGTTAGCCCTCCAGCTTATTTGCAGTGTTGTCAGCCCTCCAGCTCATTAGCTAGTGTTAGTTAGCCCCCCAGTTTATTATTCAGTGTTTGCCAGCCCTCCAGTTCATTAGCTGGTGTTAGTCAGCACTTCAGTTCATTAGCCGGTGTTAGTCAGGAAAAGTTTGGGTAAGTATAACTTGACCTAGAAAGTATACCCAGGGGTGTGACCTACCGTGAAAGCGCCACTTGGCTGTATTTTCCCCCCAGACCAAAAGGTCCCAGTCCCCCCCTGATGAGGACCATAAAATATTAAAAGATATACAGGGTTATTCAATAAAAGTTCTTGTTATTAAAAATGGTGGCAATTTTGCCCCAACCAATCAGAGCTTATTTAACATTCGAAAGCTAACATCTGATTAGTTAGGGCAAAATTAGCACCATTTTAACGATAAGAACTTTTATTGAATCTCCTTGATAGTTCCTTCTTCAAGCAGATGACCAATGAGCCATCACTTTAGTTATGCTTCCTGGCAAAAGTCTTACTATGTAACATTTTCACTGGCTAACATGGGATGACATCATAAATGAATACATGGTGAGATCGTATTTTTATTCAATAAAATTCAAGCAGCTTAACTACCATCTATAACCCTTACATATGATAGGATTAGGATAGGAACATACAGTTTTAACACGAAGTCTGACAACTTTTTAATGAAAATATCAATTTGTGAGTAACCACAGCTTGGGCCAAATTGTTCCCAATAAAGATTTCTGTGATTTTCCACTTTCTTTTTAATTATAAGTCCCATTATTACATTATGTTGTGATGATTTAATTACCTTTCTAGGGTTTGCACAGATTTGATACACATACCTGTATATCGACTTAAAATATCCATCACAACTAAGATTCCGATACCAGTTTATTTTGCATGTTAGTATATTGCAAAAATTATGCAGTAACTCATCTTGCAAACGCATTCCCCATACGCTGCCCTCCTTGTGAAACATGGCCAGACAGCTGTGAGTGTTCATTGTTGATTTTTTTTTCATCCATATTTTTAAATCCGCTGTGTCATTATTTCTCCCCAGTGCTTTCCCATTTCTTGGAAGATGTTACTTATCTGCTATCAGTAATTTGTGTTATGTTTAGAATTCCCCCTCCCTCTCACAGACACAAAAAAATGAAAGTAAAAACTTTGGTAAAGAAAATTCCCATTGCAGAGAATGAAAAATCTGCCCTTTCCATGAAACATTTTAGGTTTTTTAATGATCTGCATGCACCAATCAGATAAATTCCAAATGCGGCAGACAAGTAAAATCTGATTTTCTACTATATATTAATAGCACAGGCAAACATTTGCACCTCTTATTAAATAAGCCTGTACTTAAGTTATATTTGTTTTGTTTTACCTTGAATGCACAATATACTAAAAATATACAATATGTGATAACGCTACTATGGCTAAATAAGACTAACCTCCTTTCTCCCCCTCTTCCCCCGGTCACCTCGGGCCCTCAAACAAAACTATCCCGAACTCTCCATAAAATACCCAAACTAGATGGCTGACTCTCTTAAGATTATAACGTGGAACACACGTGGATTCAGAGACCCACAGAAACGTATGCAAATATTTGATCAACTAAATAACCAAAAACCAGACCTCCTGTGCTTGCAAGAAACGCATCTCTTACCCAATGAAACAACATGGCTGGACAAGGCATGGCAAGACTCCAGAGGAGTGTCATTGTTAGTACATAACACTATCCGAGTTAAAAAAATAGATCCGAGTTTACAAAAATAGATCCTGCTGGCCGATTTGTTTTTGCAGCCCTGGAAATTGAACACCAAAACTGGGTGATACTTATATCACCCATATACACCCCACCCCCCCCCCCCCCCAGCATCTATTACCTTACTCGCCCAAGCAATTACATTCTCATCACAATACCCAGATTGCACAGATAATATGCCTGGGAGGTTTCAACATGGTCATAAACGAACTATGGGACCGGTTCCCTATTAGAACACACGCACCATCACCTACTTCAACAAATGCATTGGCCAACTTTGTCTCCGAATACGAATGGATTGATGTATGGAAACACCAGCACCCGCAATTGCAAGGGTACATATGTCAATCTGCAACATATGGAACCCTATCCCGGCTTGACTATATATTTGTAGCTCGAAATATGGCACCTAGAATTATTAAAGCTGAACATCTACCCAGATTCCCTTCGGACCATGCCCCAGTACTGGTGCATCTACAAAGCCAAATATGGATCATAAAAATTACCTTCTGGATACTCAACCCCTTCTGGCTAACACTCATCCCAAACCCAGAAGAACAAATGGAAATGTATCTACAAATAGACCAAGGGCCTTCCCCATACACTGTTCAATGGGATACACTAAACGCTTATCTAAGAGGATGTCTGACCTCCACAATATCATATATAAAAAAACAATCCAGATTAAAAGAAGAACTCTTACAAAATCTACAAAAAGCAGAAAATCAATATACTCACAACCCTAACAGCAATAACCGAAATAAATGGCTGAATCTCACTAGAGAACAGGCTATCCTTATTCAAGAGAAAACCAAGAGAAAGACCTTCTTTAATAAACAATCCTATTTTGAACAAGGCAATCAGTCGGCAAAAATACTAGCTTATATGACCCAACAAAAGAACAACCATTGCACGATACTCCGAATAAAAGACCCTGAACTCGGCCTACTGCAAAACACCCCAGACATACTAACCAGTTTTCAAAAGTACTACACCAACCTATATAAAACACGCCTGACCAAGTACAAATTCGGGATTACCTAGCAGACTTAACCTTCCCTACATTAACAATGCAACAATGAAACAATCTAGACAGACCAATCTCACTGGAAGAAATTGCACAAGCAATACAAGAACTGAACAATAATAAAGCTCCAGGACTAGATGGACTGCCAGCGGAAATATTTAAAAGATACCAGAAAATACTTAACAAACCACTGTGTGAGCTGTACTCAGAACCCATTAATAACAACTGCTTCCCTACAACACTTTATGAGGCCAATATCATCGTATTACTAAAACCAGAAAAGAACCCAGAAGAGCTAGAAGCATACTGACCAATAGCATTACTGAACTCGGATTATAAAATATTTGCAAAAATCCTGGCAAATTGACTGAAAACAGTTATCCTAACATTGATAGCAAATGACCAATCAGAATTTATGCCAGGGAAATCTACCACCACCAATATAAGACGCACCCTAATCCAAACACAAATAAATCATGACAACACCGCCGGCGAGTAATACTGTCTTTAGACGCTTGCAAAGCTTTTGACTCCTTGGAATGGCAATTTCTATGGAAGCTCTGCACAAATTTGGATTTGGACCTAATTTCCTACAATATGTAAAATTACTATACAAACACCCCACGAATATCATTGAATGGAACCACTTTACCACAACCATTTACCCTACAAAGAGGAACCTGTCAAGGCTGCTCTTTATCTCCGTACCTCTTTGCACTAGCCGTTGAAACTCTTGCAATTAGGATCTGATCCAATCCAGATATTAAAGGGGTACAACTAAACTCCCATACAAAATTAATAGGACTTTATGCTGATGATGTAGTACTCAATTTAGATGCTACAGAAACCTCTCTCACTAAGGCACTACAAACGGTGACAAAGTCTCTGGATTATTAAAGGGCATGTCCACCCCCAAAACTATAATCCCCCCAACTACTGGCCCCACCATGTAGTGTAGTTTAATCCTTACCTAATATCCCAGCTCCATAGGGTTCTCCTGTAGTCCCCCCCCAAAGTCCCAAAAACTGCCCACCAGGAGGCTAGCAGAGTCCATATAGGACTCTGCCTCCTATCTGGCCTCCGGGAGAAGTTTGGCATGCGTACTGCAGCCCTTCTCCCCCTCCCACCCCCTCCCTCTCCCTCCCTCTCCGGATTCCCTCCCCCTAGCGTTAATCCCATTTAATATAGCCTTCCTCCTGGTCCCCCAGCCCCAACCGCATAATTTTTATTTTAAGAAAGCTCCCCAAACTCTTACTTACCTCTCCTCTTTCCTCCGCCGAAGTGAGCTGCCGGCAGCCGCTTCCGCGATTGGCTGCCGCTCAGCCAATAACAGACGCGGCTGCCGGTCCCACCCCTCTGCTTGCATTTCTCGCAAGCAGAGGGCCGGGAGCGCGGCGGAGGAAAGAGGGGAGGTAAGTAAGAGTTTGGGGAGCTTTCTTAAAATAAAAATTATGCGGTTGGGGCTGGGGGACCAGGAGGAAGGCTATATTAAAAATGTGATTTAAGGGTGGACATGCCCTTTAATGAACAGGACTAAATCAACTATAAATCCAATAGATGAAAATGCCTTGAACAACTTACACATAAAGTACCCAATCCCAATAGTAACATCGTTTAAATATCTAGGAATAACATAACCAAACACAGTAAAATCTTCTATGGTCTGAATATGGCCCCACTATTAACTACACTGGCTACACTTGCCCTTGAACCTTATAGGGCTCATTAACTTAGTTAAGATTTTTCTACTACCAAAAATATTGTATATCCTACAACATTCCCTCAGCTATATACCTACCTAATTTTTCAAACTCCTTAACAGTATGATCATACCTTTCCTATTGAAAGTCAAACTCCAACAACTTCAAGCACCCAAGTCACATGCAGGGCTGGCACCTCCTAACTTCAGACTCTACTACATAGCTAGCCAGATAAAACTTCTAAGATGTTGGCTAGTACAAACTGAAACCCCATCACAGTCGGAATATATGCTAACCGAATACCACAAAGGAACACCGATTACCTCTATACATAATCCAGAACTACACAAATATGGGACGGCAACAATTATTGATGCACAAGCAGTAAAAATCTGGAGAGATATAAATAAAATTATCCCAACAACAGCAATACCAACGATAATGCCATTATGGAACAACCAGAGCTATCCGCATCTTGCCAAGTTTCCCTTATCCCAAGATTGGTCCACGAAAGGCATAACAAAATTTGGTCAACTTATACAAAATGATGCCATAAAAGACTTTGAAACTCTTGCAGAAGAATATAAACTTCCTTCATCATATAGATTCAGGTATTACCAATTAAGACATTGGCTAAGAGCTAAATTCCCAGATGGAATTATCAGAATAGAACAGCACCCAATATTTGCAACATTAAGCAGTCCTGGACCCAAAAAGCTAACATCAGCAGTATATAAAATAGTAGCAAATGCATCGGCAGGCCTAAATCTACAATCCTTAGCAAGCAAATGGAGAAAATATATCCCCTCACTGGATGCAGAACAAATTGAAGACATAACTGATTCACCTCAACTTGCCTCCCCTGCAGCCTACTTAACCCCTCAAAGACTGTCCAAAATGCAACAAACACTGCAAATATTATGCCCTAAATGCAAGGCGCAAAATGCTGACTTCTGGCACCTTATATGGACTTGCCCACAAATATCCTCCTATTGGTCAAATATAATACATTTTATAACAATGCAACTATCACTCCCGATATAAAACACACCAGAAGCCTGTATACTTAATCTGCTAGAAGATAACACATGGAATAAACACACAACAACCCTACTCCAACAATTGCTGTTCTATGCAGGCAAGGCCATAGTCCTTAAATGGATGTCACTGTACACCCCAAGTAAAAAACTGTGGATGGAATTAGTAAACAAAGATCTTGCATACCACAAAATCTTTTATCTACACAGACACTGCCCTAGCAAGCACAATAAAATATGGGATATATGTGTAACACAGTGAACTTTATGCACATGTTTCACCAAATATCCAGTCTGCAGGTTTGCAAAATAGGGTCATACCAATATGCAGGAGCAGCAGAAATGAATGCTTGTTAAATATAATTTTAAGATATTCAAAAGCTTTAAGCAGAGTGTTAAGACATGCTAGGACATAAAATAAACCACTTCAAATGTGTCATTAGATAGAACTGAGGGACGTTTTAACAGACAAGCTTAGCAATGGACTCTTCTAGTGAGCCCCCTGTGTATTCTGACAGTTGGTTTGGTCTCCTCAGTGTAAAGATTGACTGTGGGAGAGGTGGGCTGGTGGCATGGCTGTATACCAGATAGTGGCAGTGTTTCCCTGTTGTCTTACAGGGACCGAGTGAGTGTAAAAGCTGGAAGTGTCACAGATGGTGTAAGAAAAAGGAGGGTTACATTTGGTGCCGTGACCCGGATTTCATCATCCAGCACAAAGAGTGAAGATACCTAAAGTCATCAGCAGCGATCCAGACAGACAAGTGGACACGTGTAATAAGCGGACTGTATCTGAAAGGTTTGACTGAGAGACTGTGTTCTTCCAGAGCTTTCTAACAAGGAAAATATGTCAGAACTCCGCAGACCTCCCCCAGGACTTTATTACTCCACACCTTTGGTACTAGGGAAGGTTTTTCCATTGTATGAACAGTCACAGAATATGAATGCGTCTCATAACCATGATGCTAATGCAGGTTTTTCTACAAAGGTAGCTCAGGCTGGAAATTTATTTACAAGGTCTAAGTTATTTGTATCTAATGATTCAGGTGTACCAGAAGTGTCAGACCAGAACAGGACATATTCAGAAAACATGAGCCATGTTACCGACTCCCATAATAGACATACATCTAGCAATGTGCAAAACACGTTTCAGAATTCACAGGTTCTGTCAGATGTAATCAGGGAGGTTGGACAGCAGATTAGCCCCTCTATTATAGAAGGTCTGTTAGCTCATAACACCAGACAGGATTCCATCACACCAGAAAGTTACCAGCAAACTCAGGATTGGGCTAAATTAAATTTTGTACTGAAGGCAAATGTAAAAGAACCCCCAATATTTAGGGGAGATGAGAGTGGTAGGTGTAGTGTGTATGAGTGGAAGGAGATGATGCAGTTTTTTCTCGACAAGAAAGGTTACCAAACTGTCGAATGTGGTAAAGAGATAATGGATAAATTGATGGGCCGTGCAAAACAATCAATCTATTGATATAAAGAAGGACCCTAGTGTTATCTACAATATACTGAAACAACATTTTGGGGAAGTGATCTCCATGGTGATTCCCTTGGCAGACTTTTATTCCACACTGCCTAAACCTAGTAAGAGTAGTCTAGATTACTAGATTCATTTAAACCGTGTTATTGATCTTGCTAACGAATGCCTAAAGAGGCAGAGAAAGTGTGTGGAGGACCCAGGGCATGAGGTAGCGATGATGTTTTTATCCGACACTGCCCAGAGTTAGAATTGCAAACCATGCTTAGATGTAAGCCTGCTGAGAAATGGACTGTGAAGTGCAGGAAATGATGGATAGTTACCACAGGGACAAGAGGTTGAGGACTGAGAATAAAATGGTCCAGAGTATTGTAACTAAAAAATGTGAAATTTCTGAAAACTTGACCCTTACGCAACATAAGGTAAAGAACATTGTTCCTTTATGCAGTAAGAGGGAGGATGATTCAAATATTAAAAATTAATTGCATTACTTGAAAAAGTTGTACCAGTTCAATATACTTGGCAACAATCTGGGGCACAAGCAGCAGTCTTTTCAGTTCCTGGAAAAAGGCATGTTGCTTGTCACATCTGCAAAAACAGCAACCACTCCACCAAGGCACATTGTATGATAGACAACTTGTGCTTCCACTGATAGCAACCTGGCCACCAGAGGCAAGCATGCCTCGTCAGGCCCCATCTACTGACGAGTATGGAGATATGGAAGTGTTATATAATCAATGTGTTCATGAAATGCCAAAAGGTACACAGGTGATATTTCAACACTTGCAGAAAATTGCTCCATATGACAACTTGTTCCATACTACTGTTACTGTTCAAGGAAACTGCCATGATAGACAGTGGCTCAATGGTGTGTAGCATCAGTAAGCAAACCGAGCAACAACTTATACAGTCTAAAATGTTGAAACCATACTCTGCCATACCGAATGCTATTGTACTTGTGGGTTGTGGTGGTATTAAGGTAAAGCCAAAGTCTGTTTATGACATACACCTAGAAATGTTCGACTGTAAAATTATTGTTCCAGTGCTAGTGGTGCCAGGCCAAGTAGATGATTTAATTATTGGAACAAATGTGATTAGACCTATTACTCACTGGTTTAAGAAAGATGAGCGTTTTTGGGCATTGTTAGCTACCCCTGAGGAAGGTAGTGAAACCAGGCCTAGGTCGTTTATGAATATACTAGCCAATGTGATCAGATGGAGAGGTGATAGGATCCCAGAGAAGGTTGGCACTGTAAAGCTTATTTCCTGCCTTGCTATGCAACCATTTCAAGAGCATTTAGTGTGGGTAAAGCTTGAGATAAAGGCAGAGTTATCAGTTGGTAGTACAGTTATCGTGGAGCCTACTTCATCCAAGACATGCCCAAGAAATGTTCTAATAGGGCGCACAGTCACACCATTATGGGGCGACAGAGGGATCCCTGTAAAATTGATTAATACAACTAACAAGCAAATCACCATTAGAAGGAATGCAAAAATAGCTGATGTATACCCTTGTGTAGCTTTAGAAGATCTCGATCTTGGTGGAAAAGAAGAAGTATTGCTATCCCAGCGATGTTCAGTGTAAGAAGATACTCTTAACACCAAAAGGGAAGATAGGTGTTCTACATTTGACAATTCTGAATGTAAAAATATCAGAACATTGAAGAATCTTGGATTAGGATGCCTATCCTTTACCAAATCAGGCTGATGCTCTGGCATCTCTTAGTGGAAACTGTTGGTTCAGCACAATGTAGTTAACATCAGGTTTTTACAACATTCCTATCCATGAAGATGATAAAAAGTACACAGCTTGTATCACACCTGTTGGGCTATTCGAGTACAACAACAACCGTATGGCACAAGGGTTATGCAACAGTCCTGCAACTTTTGCTCGAATGATGATGTCAATTTTTGGTGACCAAAACTATCTGAGTTTGTTATGCTATCTAGATGATTTACTGGTGTTTGGCAAGAATGAACAAGAAGCTCTTGAGAGAATTCAGATGGTCTTCAGCCGGTTACATGAACACAATTTGAAGTTGGCACAAAAGAAATGCAAATTTTTAAGAGGCATTGTGAAGTTTTTGGGCCATATTATAAGACCAGAAGGGGTTACCACAGATCCAGATAAGGTATCAGCAATAACAAGCGTTACTACAAATGACCTGATGGAAGAAGACGGCAAAACACCATCGGTAAAGAACATCAGATCATTTCTGGGATTGGCAAATTATTATTCCCATTTAATACCAGGATTCTCAAGGATAGCGAAGCCACTGTACAACCTAACAGCAGAGCCAAAACAAGGAAAAGGGAAGTCAAAACGTTGCAGGTGAAAGCAGACCATGACAGTAAAGCTTAGTCCAGAAAGTTGGAATGAAGAATGCCAGAATGCATTTAAAAATCTGAAAAATGCTTTTCGGAAGACAGTGACATTGAAGCATCCAAACTTTAACAAGCCCATTATTTTGGCTACCGATGCCTCTATGGGTGGACTTGGAGCAGTACTCAGTCAATTATCCGAATGGGGGAAGGAAGTACAGCCAATCTCTTTTGCTAGTAAAGCTTTTACAAAATCTCAGTCAAGATACCCAGCCCAGCGTTTGGAATTTTTAGCTTTAAAATGGGCTGTTTGTGACAAATTTAGCCACTGGTTAAAAGAGCACAGATTCACCACATGGACAGACAACAATCCACTGACATATATTATAACCAAGTTGGATGCCTGTGAACAAAGATGGGTTGCCAAGCTTGCACCCTACAACTTTGATTTAAAATATGTGCCAGGAATAAAGAATATCCCGGCTGATCTTCTGAGTTGAGAGCCATTTGTCAGATAAAGTATCAACCGCAAGATAGGAAGTGAACCCTACCAAGATTTACTGAAGTTGTGTACAACCATTGAAAAAGACACTGTTCAGAAATCATTCAAGCTGTCAGTGAACCCTCAAAGAGTTTCAATTACAAATAATGAAGTTAAGGCTATATTTGAAAATCATTTGGGACCAGGAGATACTACCATACCGTATACGGTCCATGCTGTGCTACAGAAGGGAATTGTTCCACTTCCCAATTTTCATTGGACCTTCAGAAGAAACAAAATGAAGATGATGAAATGGCAAGGGCTACCGTATATACTCAAGTATAAACCATTCCGAGTATAAACCGAGGTACCTAGTTTTAGGTAAAAAAAGAAGGAAACCACATTGACTCGAGTATAAACCGAGGGGGTAGTATTTGCCACTAAAGATGTTTGGAAACTACAACTACCAGCATGCTTTATTGCTGGGAGTTGTAGTTTTCAAACATCTTAAGTTGCAAATACTTACAAATAAGAGTAAAATCTTCTTTATTTGTGCATACTGTATGCACAAATATAGGAGGATTTACCCCTATTTGCAAGTATTTGCCACTTAAGATGTTTGAAAACTACAACTCCTTGGGAGAGACGAGTCTATTTAATAATTTCCCTCAAATCTGGAAAATTGCCATTAACTATACAAGTATCTGTTAGGATTTTGATTTTTGAGATCTGTGAATGCATGTGCATGTATGTGCACTTGCTAATAAATCAGTAACGATTTCAATGAATAGTTAATTTAAAGCAAAAATGTAAGTGAGGCATCAATCCTGCACCCAGGACTGCTACCTTAATCTTTCCAAAACTTGTTGTTCTACTCAGAAGCTTTCTGTTGGGTCATTATATACGGTATATAATTGGGGGGAGCCAATAATGATTGCTGTTTGTATGATCACTCAAACCACTAATCTGCATACAGAGACTATAAAAAGGTTTATTGAGTATGTGTATATGTAAAGGTAGCCATACACGGTCCAATGGAATCTGCCATGTAAAATGCAGCAAATGTAATAAAGTCAATTTCGATGTACACAAAACAACAAACATAGAGTGCACTCAATACCAATTGAAGGGTGCAGACACCTCAGAATTTCTTCCCTTGGGAATATCAGGATCAAAGAATATGATATAAATGAGGGTCACACTTCAAATGCAATCAAATTTCAGAGTGAATGTGTGGTCACAAATAAAGAAATTTTATTGCATTTGCAATGCGGCCCTCATTTGTATCATACTCAATTTGTATGTATCCTACCTCCGCTCTTCTACCGTGATCACCAACGGCGGAGAGTCTGTTCCAAAACTCCAGACAAGCAATAACTGTATCAGAAGAAAAGCGGACCAAGACTCCATCCAATCGTGGGATAAAAAGTAGCTTTTATTTTCAAAGGATTAATACATGAGGTGTAAAGGAAGAACGCTAAAACCCTGAGGCGTTTCATGACGCCATCATGTTATTCATCAGAGGGAATGATAAAGTGACGTGATGGCGTCATAAAACACGTCAGGGTTTTAAGGTTCGTACACACGCTCAATATGCGCCCAAGCCACGACCCCGACACCGATGGCTACACGTGACAAACGGCCGTTTTGGCTGAGATTCGTCCGTGTGTATGCTAGCCTAATTGGATGGCACTCCAATTAGGCTAATTTACAACTACATTCCACATGTCCACAGCTTGACAAAGGGGGCGAGTCTCCCGAAACGTTGCGCTGTGGGTGGGCATTGTACATGTTTTGATATATAAAAAAAAAATGTTTATCAGCAAGAATTGTGGTGCGTCTCCTTTTGCTGCTTGTATACCTAAGAGAGTCTGGACAGCTCTTTGTTCAGAGTTCAGCACACGGCTGAAAATGTACTGAAAAGCACTACTGACTTTCCCTATATAGATAAATGTAGGAGCACTCCAGGATTTTTTTTTTTGTTGTTTATTAACTATAACACATCAGGTGGCAATCTGGTTGCCACCTGATGTGTTATAGTTAATAAACAAATTAAAAATTGCTCCTATATCTATCTTCATTATATGCAGTAATTATTGGGAAGCACCCAAGTCATTTGTATCGGTAAAATCGGCGAGTGCCACCCATAGCGTTGGTTTTATATATATATATATATTTTGCAGCGCCTTGCAAGTCTTGAGTTCGATTCCACCCTTGGACACATCTGCAAGGAGTTTGTATGTTCTCCCTGTGCTTGTGTGGGTTTCCTCCGGGCACTCCGGTTTCCCCCACAATCATAAAGACATACTGATAGGTTGTATGTGTCAAATAAATGTGCTTAGATTGTAAGCTCTTGGAGGCAGGGCCTGATGTGAATGTATACATGTAATTGTAAAGTGCTACGGAAGATGTTAGCACCATGTATAAGAAATAATACGCTACCTACAGTGTAATATACAGATTTACTTCACCTCGGAGTGCCCTGCTCTGTATAAAAACACTCGGCCTGCGACCTTGTGCTTTTATATGGTTATGGAACTCCTCGTGGCATAATATCCTTTTATTACACTGTAGGTAGAGTAGAATTCCTCAAGAGATTGAATCAGAGCTGATTTATTTTGTCCTACAGGTGCAACAACATTTCGGTCCTGGATAAGGACCGTTATCAAGTTTCCTGCATGCGCATTGAGGTACGATGCACCTATAGCACAAAATAAATCAGCTTTGATTCAATCCCTTGAAAGCACCTATCTTATGTGGAATGTTTATGGATTTATGTTGGTACAATGGTCATTTTATGCAAGCTCAAGAAAGGAGTGTGCCCATCTACTGGTTGTCCTATATAATAAAAGCCTAACTGCTGCATTCATGCTGCCGTGTGTGTTACTGCAGTTCCTATGGACTTACCACTAGAGGGAGAAACGTAAGAAACACACACGGAGGAGTGGAGACCAACAGCAGACTGTTGGACTGCCACAGAGGGGAGGGGGCTCTGCCACAGGGGGGGGGGGGCGCTCTACCACAGAGGTGGGGACTCTGGCACAGAGGGGGACACTGCCACTGGGGAGGACCCTGCCAGAGGGGGGACTCTGGGTTTCTAGCACCCATTAATGTAACGGTTTTAATGTCTATTATATATATAAAAGATGTTGTTCTC
Source organism: Hymenochirus boettgeri (assembly GCA_019447015.1). Taxonomy (NCBI): domain Eukaryota; kingdom Metazoa; phylum Chordata; class Amphibia; order Anura; family Pipidae; genus Hymenochirus; species Hymenochirus boettgeri. Next base: position 214,906,212 of record CM033471.1, on the reverse strand, counting down.
AATTGTCAGTGTTCCACTTTGGTGCTGTGGGGTTCCATATTGTACATATTTTTTTTTTTTTTTTATGTAGTGCTCCAGTGATTTGGAAACAGCTATAGCTTTAATTTTTACTCTTATGCTTTGAATGTTTGATTTTTTTGACATTTTGTTTGTCAAAAATTAATAAAATTTAATATATAAAATAAGTTCACGTTGATTATATATGCTGATTAACACAAAGCAGATATGTTATGCCTTTTAGAACTAAAAGCTGCGGATATTCTTCTCTAATGTTCTTTTCTAAACTTCAGTGGACACTTTAAATGACTTCATGGTCAGTTGGGTCCGGTCACTGCCAAATATCCCAATTCCTAAATGCTGTTGGTTGCTTTTTGGGTCTGACCTCACTAGAATGGAGTTAAGGAAATCACTGTGCCCTGTATTTGTCTCACTTCTCTGCTGTTCCCTTAAGATGCTTGTGTTGCACATTATATTGGGGTGAGGCAGCAGGGCCACATCTGCTATTGGTAACAACTTGTAACATGCTGTAACTCCATACTCTGTGTATGTCTAAAAAACTGGAACATGCAGTTCTCAGGAAGAAAATAACCATGTAAATAAACGAGAAATAAAACAGACATATGAAAGATAGATTAGATAGATACAGTAGATAGATGGATAGAGAGATAGATAGATAGATAGAGAGACAGACAGACAGACAGACAGACAGACAGACAGACAGACCGTAAGTTTCTTCTTTTCTCCTGCAGGTTTTACTGAAGAATGGGAGGTAAGACATAGGTCATTTACCTTCCACTCTTCAATTAAACTGAATAAAACATACTTTAAAATTGGTGGAATACTCTTTAAAAAAGTGTTCTTTCCGGTTTGCTTTCAAACCTACCTATATGGAAGAATTGCAATGGCTACAGTTCATTCACAAAGCAAAAACTAAGATAGATCTTTACTTTTAGTAATGAAAATAATAACCCACTACAGAGCCACATTTTCACCTAAGTCTAAAGCAATAACAAAGGCTATAGCTGCATTTCATACCTGATGATTATTAAGAGGATATAAAGGAATAGCCTGAAAAAACAGGGACCCCACACATGTACTGCATTATGCAATGGAATCCATTTTTTGTAAAACCAGCAGTAAAATTTTCCAATTTCTTGGTAATATACAGCAACAACGAACCAAAAGGTGCCGATACATTCACAAGATGTACCAACCAATTCGAAATACTATTGCAAAGATAGAACACAAAATCGGCTGTAATGTCCACTGCCTCAGCAATTTTTACCTGTTGACATTCCTCACCTAGATAATGCCTTGTAATTGACCATATGCCTGTAATGATCAGGCTGGGAGGTTCATGAGACCCTGGTACGCTGCAATGTATGGACACCTTAAATGTGAATATTCCTTGGTTTATTGTTAGTTTTTATAGTTGTTCCCCCTTTTTAATGATTCATTTTTTTTTGTTTATAATGTATGCAGATAGTATTATATTTCATGGGGCTTTTGAATGTGCAGTGATTATCGTTTGTTTGACAAGATAAGTAACGCCTCCATAGTATTTACCTGTAAGTCCCTCTATTTTATGTCATTTATCAGGATAGTAGGTAAAGTTTCCATATGGTAATAGCACCCCCCCAACCTGGTCCTTTAATTGGATGTTTTCTGCCTTTAATATAAAGCATTGGCTGAAAGGCCTCTTCCTCATTCTCAAGGCCAGCGTGTAGAGGGAAAGTGGAAGCCTTTAAACAAATCTAATGCAAAAGTCTAAGAAATATTTTGGATATTACACACATGTAGCCCAGAAACAGCTTACACATGTAATACTAGATAAAACCTTTCACAATAGCAAGTTCTGCAGTTTTGCTTATTCCAGCATGCAATGCTCTTGTGTGACCATGAGCTAAATCGTCAGTGACACCAGTTTTCTCTGCAGTTTTGACTCTATTGAAAGATCTATTTTATTTTACCCATGTGGCCCCTTGACTATCAGTAGTTACATCTCTTTCCATAGAAACCTTGACATTTTTCAGTGTAGTTAGTCAAATCTAGAAATGAATGGCTACTGGCAACAATACCATTGTATTTAGGATGACTTTCTATTCCTCTTATGCAAACTAATGACAAACCAGGTTTTTCACCCCCCCCAACTATATAGAAGGGTTTTATTTATTAGTTATTTATTGGTTATGCTCTGGCCTTAATATACTGTACTAGCAACAATTACCACCTTTCTGTTATAGAGACAAAGCAAACGCCAGTCAAGCAAAGTAGTAGGGAGATTTCAATTTAACCATGGTAGTTTCTTAAAACATAGATGTTAAAGGACAACTATACTGTAAACATTTACATATTAAAAATTAAAAGCACCAGGGCCAAGGAGACCGGATTGATTATTCCCACCTCCCAATATTGTTTTGTTGAGGATCTACAGTATATACAGTTTTCACCTGCCAGGTTATGGCCCTGGGCCATTCTATATTAAAGATAGTGCTGAAGTATTCAGGATGACTGGCAAAAGTAGTTTTCTTCGTCCTGCTGCTCCTCATAGAAAGAATATTGGGAGGTAAAAGCACCAATCCTACCTCCCTGCCTTAGGTATTTTTTATTTTAACGGTTTTTGAAAAAACTTTATTCTCACTATAGTTTCCCTTTAACAAGCTGAAAGATCTACAACAGCCAGGGTATTAAAAGGTATTTAACCAATATTATACATTATTATAAGTCAAATCAAGCAGACTTTAAAGGAATAGTTCACTCTCTAATTGAACTATTCCTTTAATATACTGATTGAAGATAGGGAGGTTAAGGAGCACTGCCTTATCATCAATCATCAATCAGTATTGCAGTGCCCGAGAACGAAGATGGGAAGCTAACTTACCGTTTACGCGATCCACCGTGGCCAAGCTGGAATCTCCGACCGCTTCACTCTCCTGTACAGCCATAGCGCGCATACGCGTAATGCGTGCTATGGCTGTACAGGAGAGTGAAGCAGTTGGAGGCATTACCAATTGAGACTTAAGCAGAGAAAATCTCAGAGGGGCGGAGCTTAGCATTCAGCAAACCAGTAACAAGATGTCAGTAACTTTCAAGGCACAAAGCTAGGCTCTGGAGGGGCATAGGCAAAAAAAATATATGGCAACAGTATTTTTAAAGCTGCAGCTTCCAAATGAACATAACTTTTACAGTGCACTTATCCTTTAAATACAAATAAATATGAGGCAGCTAATCAGTTTATCCCTTCTGTGCAGTCTTAAAATAAAAGTTAATATAGAAATAAAACAAACAGGGAGATTCAATAAAAGTTCTTATAGTTAAAAATGGTGCTAATTTTGCCCCAACCAATCAGATGTTAGCTTTCAAATGTTAAATAAGATCTGATTGGTTGGGGCAAAATTAGCACCATTTTTAACGATAAAAGCTTTTATTGAATCTCCCTGCAAGTGTCTTGTTTCTTTTTATCATGTATCACATTGCAAAAACAGTGATGCAAGAACAGGCACATTTATTTGTGTGGGAGCCCTATTGTGCATTTGCCCTTACTTTACTTGCATATGTGGTTCTTACTGTTTAAGAACAACTCAAAGCTCAGGAAAGATATCATAGAATGTGGCGTTGTTTTCAGACGAAAAATTGTACATTTTCCCGATCTTATTATGCAACATTAGATCGTAATATCGATCGTCATTACGATTGGGAAAGTAGTTTATTTAGTAAAAAATATGTAACATCACAAAAGAGGAAATTAGACATTAATCGCCAAACAAATTGAATGTCGAACAATGTGTATGGTACATCTACGTACAATTTACACTGTACATCTGTCTATCAAAGTATCAGTCAGTTTACGATCCCAATAACCTTTTGTAGTGTATGGCCACCATAAGAAGCAAACCAGACCCTAAATCAAGGTCAGTGTCGGTTGCTCCTTTGAGCAGTGATGGGTGTTTTTACAGAATGTGGTCATGGTGCATGAAGGCTCAGGAGCTATCCCTATAATATTATTTTTAATTAAGAAGGAATCAAGGGTTTAAGGGAATAGGTCTTGTTTGTAGCTCAGTCCCCTGCTAAATAACTGAGTGAAGTGAAGGTGTTAAAGTGACAGGTTTCCTAAGCTCATTAGACACACATTGTGAACAGGAACAAAGTGCATAGCTTGGCCATAAACTAGAGCATGACCCTTGAATTACTACAGAAAGAGGGAAACACTACTATTATAATAAAGGCTTTCTATTGTAACAGTCTCACTACTGGGATCTGTTTCTAGAAATATTTTTTATCTCATTAATTAGTCTAAGTGTTATAACTAGTATAAAATAAATTAAACAACACTGCAGAAGACAACACAAGAAATAACATTTTAATACACTAAATATCCCCCAGTCAACAAACTCTTGCTAAACTTAGCTCCAGTTATTTTTTTACTAAACAGCAGTTGGACAAATCCTTATACAAGTTTTGGAACTATGGGCCCTATTTATAAAAGATCGGTATCGTTATCGTAAAATACCGATCGTTATCGTAAAATAACAACCGGGTTTTTACCGATAACGACCGTTATTTACCGATATCGTTAAATAACGGTCGTTATCGGTAAAAACCCGGTTGTTATTTTACGATAACGATCGGTATTTTACGATAACGATACCGATCTTTTATAAATAGGGCCCTATGTGAAGTAAATACTTTAACAATTACCGAGCATATTTGAGGTCTAATTTTATGATTATTTCTTAAATAAATTAGTCCTTTTGAACAGAATGTAAAGGAATGGGAGAGGAGATTGGAAACTTTGATCACATCAGTAGGCGTGACCCACATATACTGCAGATGACAGAACAGACTTCAGAATAATTTCCCCCCCCCAAAAAAAATGAAATTTTGCAAATCATTTTTGCAGCATTTACGTTTTTTTAATTTTAATTAGCAACAAAAGTCTAAGAATAGATTGCAAAATTTTTATTTTTTTTTCAATTTATGTTTCCCTTTCATTAAAGCCAGTTTCAGGTTAATAAGTTAGTAGCTGTTTAAAGACCAAAATGGGGGCACAGAAAAAAACAGCACTGCCTTATTCCAACCTGCATTGGAAAAAAGTAAGGCAGCAATCTGAGGGCCTAAGGGCTAGGCCACACTAATGCACTTTCAAGCACAATCTGATCACGATTTAGATCCAATCTCGTTTTAAAAGTGGAACTAGTGGGGCCAATTGATGTGGCCACACATGCACAAGCGCACCAGTAACGCATGTACAATCATGTGCGAATAAGTGCCCGCTTTCAGAGCAATGATGAGCACTTAAGTATGGGCTCAGCCGACAGACCGAAGCCTACTGGTTTAGCTCTAATTTTCTAGCTGCTTTATACAAAACGTGATTTGTGTAGAAATCATTTAATAGAACAGACAGTCCAGTCACCTTCCTTTTCTCTATTTCCCTTAGCATGCTAAGGCTGGAATCACCCAACAAATTCGGTGGTCATTCTTCCAGCATGTTACTGGGTTTCCATATGGTTTGCCAATAGAAAACCTTTGCATGTGGCATTTTTCTATCTGCAATAATGAAAAAAGTCGTAAAATGCCAGCTAAACAAAAAAACAAGCCATTTGTGCGAACCCAGCCTATTGTGTGATTTCTGAGCATATCCAGATGTATTTCGGCAGAAAACGGCAAAGTTTCATCAGTGGTTATTACAAAAAAAATGCTACCAGAGTGAAACATTCCGCTCATGTGAGGGAAACTCCAAAGAGCGGACAATGAGCATGCCTAAAACTGTTATGGAGGAGGAGATAAAGTAACTGACTTTTTTTTAATCCAGTGTGAAAATCATTTAAATGGCTTTATAATCCACCCCTTCCATTAATCTCTATGGGGCTGGCTGTAAATAATATAGTGAATAAGCACCCCCTACTGTAAATTATAAGGATATTAGAAGTCACCGAGGAGTTCCGTGACCATATAAAAGCATGAGACCGCAGGCCGAGTGATTAACGGGCGCGGAACTCCGAGGTGACCTCTAATATCCAAATAATTTACAGTAGGGGGTGCATATTTATTATAATCCATCCCCTCAATCAATTGGCCTCTGTGCAGGGATGGGGGGGGATTAGGAATTATCCACTGTCATTTATTCCTTTCCTGCCCCCCCTCCTCAATTCCCCCACCTGTTTTCTCCCCCCTTCACTTCTACCTTCAGTTCCATTGGCTGCCACTAAGTTTAGCATATCCTGCAGCACTGTGGATGGCGCGGCTCCTCTTGTCCGTGTTATGTCCTGTACAGGTCTGGTCTATTGCGCAAGGGATTTGGCAGAAACTCACGTGATAATTCAGCACTGTGCAGGAGGAGGAGCCGCGCCATCCACAGTGGCACAGGAGACAATGAACTAAGTGTCCGCCAAGGGAAAGCTATACGGAAGGGGAGAGAAAACAGGTGAGGTTAGGGAAGCCAACTTATAATCGGCGCGCTACTACGTAGTAGCGCGCAGATTATAAGGAAATAATCATACTGTCGGGTCCCATTGTGACCCACCATGGGGGTGGATTATATTGTTATAATCCACCTCTTTCATGCCAGGCGGATCGACGAACGACCCTCGACTAAACACATACACGGCTATCGGCCGAAACGGCCATTTGCTGCGGGTGAGAGTGTTGATCGGGGGTTAGTCAGGGCTCTGAGGTCTGCTGAATATCGTACGTGTGTACGAACCTTTAGAAGGGGGCATTAAGAGCAAGGTCTCTGTCTTTGCTGATGACACTAAAATATGCAGAGCTTTGAAAACTTCAAATAATGTGCAATTGCTGCAAGCCGTGTTACAGAATCGTCCTCATTAATTTGCCAGTGTTCACATCATCCCTCCAGTTCATTAGTCAGTGTTGTCAGCCCTCAAGTACATTAGACAGTGTCTCAGCCCTTCAGATACATTAGCCAGTGTAAGTTAGCCCCCAGCTTATTTGCAGTGTTGTCAGCCTCAGCTCATTAGCTAGGTGTTTAGTTAGCCCCCAGTTTATATTTCAGTGTTTGCCAGCCCTCCAGTTCATTAGCTGGTGTTAGTCAGCACTTCAGTTTCATTAGCCGGTGTTAGTCAGGAAAAGTTTGGGTAAGGTATAACTTGACCTAGAAGTATACCCAGGGGTGTGACCTACCGTGAAAGCGCCACTTGGCTGTATTTGTTCCCCCCCAGACCAAAAGGTCCCAGTCCCCCCCGATGAGGCCCTAAAATATAAAAGATATACAGGGTTATTCAATAAAGTTCTTGTTATTAAAAATGGTGGCAATTTTGCCCCAACCAATCAGAGCTTATTTAACATTCGAAAGCTAACATCTGATTAGTTAGGGCAAAATTAGCACCATTTAACGATAAGAACTTTTATTGAATCTCCTTGATAGTTCCTTCTTCAAGCAGGATGACCAATGAGCCATCACTTTAGTTATGCCTTCCTGGCAAAAGTCTTACTATGTAACTTTTCACGTGGCTAACATGGGATGACATCATAAATGACTACATGGTGAGATCGTATTTTTATTCATAAATTCAAGCAGCTTAACTACCATCTATAACCCTTACCTATGAAGGATTAGGATAGAACATACAGTTGTTTAACACAAGTCGACAACTTTTTAATGAAAATATCAATTTGTGAGTAACCACAGCTTGGGCCCAAATTGTTCCCAATAAAGATTCTTGTGATTTTCCACTTCTTTTTAATTTAAGTCCCATTATTACAAGTTGTGATGATTTAATTACCTTTCTAGGGTTTGCACAGATTTGATAACATACCTGTATATCGACTTAAAATATCCATCACACTAAGATTCCGATACCAGTTTATTTTGCATGTTAGTATATTGCAAAAATTATGCAGTACTCATCTTGCAAACGCATTCCCCATACGCTGCCCTCCTTGTGAAACATGGCCAGACAGCTGTGAGTGTTCATTGTTGATTTTTTTTCATCCATATTTTTAAATCCGCTGTGTCATTATTTCTCCCCAGTGCTTTCCCATTTCTTTGAAGATGTTACTTATCTGCTATCAGTAATTTGTGTTATGTTTAGAATTCCCCCTCCCTCTCACAGACACAAAAAAATGAAAGTAAAAACTTTGGTAAAGAAAATTCCCATTGCAGAGAATGAAAAATCTGCCCTTTCCTGAAACATTTTAGGTTTTTTAATGATCTGCATGCATCAATCAGATAAATTCCAAATGCGGCGACAAGTAAAATCTGATTTTCTACTATATATTAATAGCACAGGCAAACATTTGCACCTCTTATTAAATAAGCCTGTACTTAAGTTATATTTGTTTTGTTTCACCTTATGCACAATATACTAAAAATATACAATATGTGATAACGCTACTATGGCTAAATAAGACTAACCTCCTTTCTCCCCCTCTTCCCCCCCCGTCACCTCGGCCCTCAAACAAAACTATCCCGAACTCTCCATAAAATACCCAAACTAGATGGCTGACTCTCTTAAGATTATAACGTTGGAACACACGTGGATTCAGAGACCCACAGAAACGTATGCAAATATTTGATCACTAAATAACCAAAAACCAGACCTCCTGTGCTTGCAAGAAACGCATCTCTTACCCAATGAAACAACATGGCTGGACAGGCATGGCAAGACTCCAGAGGAGTGTCATGTTAGTACATAACACTATCCGAGTTAAAAAAATAGATCGAGTTTACAAAAATAGATCCTGCTGGCCGATTTGTTTTTGCAGCCCTGGAAATTGAACACCAAACTGGGTGATACTTATATCACCCATATCAACCCCCCCCCCCCCCCCCCCCAGCATCTATTACCTTACTCGCCCAAGCAATTACATTCTCATCACAATACCCAGATGCACAGATATATGCCTGGGAGGTTTCAACATGGTCATAAACGAACTATGGGACCGGTTCCCTATTAGAACACACGCACCATCACCACTTCACAAATGCATGGCCAACTTTGTCTCCGAATACGAATGGATTGATGTATGGAAACACCAGCACCCCAATTGCAAGGGTACATATGTCAATCTGCAACATATGGAACCCTATCCCGGCTTGACTATATATTGTAGCTCGAAATATGGCACCTAGAATTATTAAAGCTGAACATCTACCCAGATTCCCTTCGGACCATGCCCCAGTACTGGTGCATCTACAAAGCCAAATATGGATCATAAAATTACCTTCTGGATATCAAACCCCTTCTGGCTACACTCATCCCAACCCAGAAGAACAAATGGAAATGTTATCTACAAATAGACCAAGGGCCTTCCCCATACACTGTTCAATGGGATACACTAACGCTTATCTAAGAGGATTCTGACCTCCACAATATCTATATAAAAAAACAATCCAGATTAAAAGAAAACTCTTACAAATCTACAAAAAGCAGAAATCAATATACTCACAACCCTAACAGCAATACCGAAATAAATGGCTGAATCTCCTAGAGAACAGGCTATCCTTATTCAAGAGAAAACCAAGAGAAAGACCTTCTTTAATAAACAATCCTATTTTGAACAAGGCAATCAGTCGGCAAAAATACTAGCTTATAATGAACCCACAAAAGAACACCATTGCACGATCTCCGAATAAAAGACCCTGAACTCGGCCTACTGCAAAACACCCCAGACTACTAACCAGTTTTCAAAAGTACTACCCACACCTATATAAACACGCCTGACCAGTACAAATTCGGGATTACCTAGCAGACTTAACCTTCCCTCATTAACAATGCAACAATGAAACAATCTAGACAGACCATCTCACTGGAAGAAATTGCACAAGCAATACAAGACACTGAACAATAATAAGCTCCAGGACTAGATGGACTGCCAGCGGAAATATTTAAAATACCAGAAAATACTTAACAAACCACTGTGTTGAGCTGTACTCAGAACCCATTAATCAACTGCTTCCCTACAACACCTTTATGAGGCCAATATCATCGTATTACTAAAACCAGAAAAGAACCCAGAAGAGCTAGAAGCATACGACCAATACATACTGAACTCGGATTATAAAAATTGTGCAAAAATCCTGGCAAATTGACTGAAAACAGTTATCCTAAACATTGATAGCAAATGACCAATCAGAATTTATCCAGGGAAATCTCCACCACCACCAATATAAGACGCACCCAATCCAAACACAAATAAATCATGACAACACCGCCGGCGAGTAATACTGTCTTTAGACGCTTTGCAAAGCTTTGACTCCTTGGAATGGCAATTTCTATGGAAGCTCTGCACAAATTTGGATTTGGACCTAATTTCCTACAATATGTAAAATTACTATACAAACACCCCACGAATATCATTGATGGACCACTTTACCACAACCATTTACCCTACAAAGAGGAACCTTCAAGGCTGCTCTTTATCTCCGTACCTCTTTGCACTAGCCGTTGAAACTCTTGCAATTAGGATCTGATCCAATCCAGATATTAAAGGGGTACAACTAAACTCCCAACAAATTAATAGGACTTTATGCTGATGATGTAGTACTCAATTTAGATGCTACAGAACCCTCTCTCACTAAGGCACTACAAACGGTGACAAAGTCTCTGGATTATTAAAGGGCATGTCCACCCCCAAAACTATAATCCCCCCAACTCTACTGGCCCCACCATGTAGTGTAGTTTAATCCTTACCTAATATCCCAGCTCCATAGGGTTCTTCTGTAGTCCCCCCCCAAGTCCCAAAAACTGCCCACCAGGAGGCTAGCAGAGTCCATATAGGACTCTGCCTCCTATCTGGCCTCCGGAGAAGTTTGGCATGCGTACTGCAGCCCTTCTCCCCCTCCCACCCCCTCCCTCTCCCTCCCTCTCCGGATTCCCTCCCCCTAGCGTTAATCCCATTTAATATAGCCTTCCTCCTGGTCCCCCAGCCCCAACCGCATAATTTTTATTTTAAGAAAGCTCCCCAACTCTTACTTACCATCCCTCTCCTTCCTCCGCCGAAGTGAGCTGCCGGCAGCCGCTCCGCGATTGGCTGCCCGCTCAGCCAATAACAGACGCGGCTGCCGGTCCCACCCCTCTGCTTGCATTTCTCGCACGCAGAGGCCGGGAGCGCGGCGGAGGAAAGAGGGGAGGTAAGTAAGAGTTTGGGGAGCTTTCTTAAAATAAAAAAATTGCGGTTGGGTGGGGACCAGGGAAGGCTATATTAAAAATGTGATTTAAGGGTGGACATGCCCTTTAATGAACAGGACTAAATCAACTATAAATCCAATAGATGAAAATCCTTGAACAACTTACCATAAGTACCCAATCCCAATAGTAACAGTTTAAATATCTAGGAATAACAAACCAAACACAGTAAAATCTTTCTATGGTCTGAATATGGCCCCACTATTAACTACACTGGCTACACTTGCCCTTGAACCTTATAGGGCTCATTAACTTGTTAAGATTTTCTACTACCAAAAATATTGTATATCCTACAACATTCCCTCAGCTATATACCTAACCTATTTTTCAAACTCCTTAACAGTATGATCATACCTTTCCTTTGAAAGTCAAACTCCAACAACTTCAACACCACCCCAAGTCACATGCAGGGCTGGCACCTCCTAACTTCAGACTCTACTACTATGCTAGCCAGATAAAACTTCTAAGATTGTGGCTAGTACAAATGAAACCCCATCACAGTCGGAAATATGCTCCCGAATACCACAAAGGAACACCGATTACCTCTATACATAATCCAGAACTACACAAATATGGGACGGCACAATTATTGATGCACAAGCAGTAAAATCTGGAGAGATATAAATAAAATATCCCAACACAGCAATACCAACGATAATGCCATTATGGAACAACCAGAGCTATCCGCATCTTGCCAAGTTTCCCTTATCCCAAGATTGGTCCACGAAAGGCATAACAAAATTTGGTCAACTTATACAAAATGATGCCATAAAAACTTTGAACTCTTGCAGAAGAATATAACTTCCTTCATCATATAGATTCAGGTATTACCATTAAGACATTGGCTAAGAGCTAAATTCCCAGATGGAATTATCAGAATAGAACAGCACCCAATTTTCAACATTAAGCAGTCCTGGACCCAAAAAGCTAACATCAGCAGTATATAAAATAGTAGCAAATGCCATCGGCAGGCCTAAATCTACAATCCTTAGCAAGCAAATGGAGAAAATATATCCCCTCACTGGATGCAGAACAAATTGAAGACATAACTGATTCACCTCAACTTGCCTCCCCTGCAGCCTACTTAACCCCTCAAAGACTGTCCAAAATGCAACAAACACTGCAAATATTATGCCCTAAATGCAAGGCGCAAAATGCTGACTTCTGGCACCTTATATGACTTGCCCACAAATATCTCCTATTGGTCAAATATAATACATTTTATAACAATGCAACTATCACTCCCGATATAAAAACACACCAGAAGCCTGTATACTTAATCTGCTAGAAGATAACACATGGAATAAACACACAACAACCCTACTCCAACAATTGCTGTTCTATGCAGGCAAGGCCATAGTCCTTAAATGATGTCACTTTACACCCCAAGTAAAAAACTGTGGATGGAATTAGTAAACAAAGACTTGCATACCACAAAATCTTTTATCTACACAGACACTGCCCTAGCAAGCACAATAAAATATGGATATATGTGTAACACAGTGAACTTTATGCACATGTTTTCACCAAATATCCAGTCTGCAGGTTTGCAAATAGGGTCATACCAATATGCAGGAGCAGCAGAAATGAATGCTGTTAAATATAATTTAAGATATTCAAAAGCTTTAAGCAGAGTGTTAAGACATGCTAGGACATAAAATAAACCACTTCAAATGTGTCATTAGATAGAACTGAGGGACGTTTTAACAGACAAGCTTAGCAATGACTCTTCTAGTGAGCCCCCTGTATTCTGACAGTTGGTTTGGTCTCCTCAGTGTAAAGATTGACTGTGGGAGAGGTGGGCTGGTGGCATGGCTGTATACCAGATAGTGGCAGTGTTTCCCTTTGTTGTCTTACAGGGACCGAGTGAGTGTAAAAGCTGGAAGTGTCACAGATGGTGTAAAAAAAAGGAGGGTTACATTTGGTGCCGTGACCCGGATTTCATCATCCAGCACAAAGAGTGAAGATACCTAAAGTCATCAGCAGCGATCCAGACGACAAGTGGACACTGTAATAAGCGGACTGTATCTGAAGGTTTGACTGAGAGACTGTGTTCTCCAGAGCTTTCTACAAGGAAAATATGTCAGAACTCCGCAGACCTCCCCCCAGGACTTATTACTCCCACCTTTGGTACTAGGGAAGGTTTTTTCCATTGTATGAACAGTCACAGAATATGAATGCGTCTCATAACCATGATGCTAATGCAGGTTTTTCTACAAAGGTAGCTCAGGCTGGAAATTTATTTACAAGGTCTAAGTTATTTGTATCTAATGATTCAGGTGTACCAGAAGTGTCAGACCAAACAGGACATATTCAAAAACATGAGCCATGTTACCCCGACCCCTAATAGACATACATCTAGCAATGGCAAAACACGTTTCAGAATTCACAGGTTCTGTCAGATGTAATCAGGGAGGTTGGACAGCAGATTAGCCCCCCTCTATTATAGAAGGTCTGTTAGCTCATAACACACAGACAGGATTCCATCACACCAAAAGTCCAGCAAACTCAGGATTGGGCTAAATTAAATTTTGTACTGAAGGCAAATGTAAAGAACCCCCAATATTTAGGGGAGATGAGAAGTGGTAGGTGTAGTGTGTATGAGTGGAAGGAGATGATGCAGTTTTTTCTCGACAAGAAAGGTTACCAAACTGTCGAATGTGGTAAAGGAATATGGATAAATTGATGGGCCGTGCAAAACAATCAATCTATTGATATAAAGAAGGACCCTAGTGTTATCTACAATATACTGAAACAACATTTTGGGGAAGTGATCTCCATGGTGATTCCCTTGGCAGACTTTTATTCCACACTGCCTAAACCTAGTAAGAGTAGTCTAGATTACTAGATTCATTTAAACCGTGTTATTGATCTTGCTAACGAATGCCTAAAGAGGCAGAGAAAGTGTGTGGAGGACCCAGGGCATGAGGTAGCGATGATGTTTTTATCCACACTGCCCAGAGTTAGAATTGCAAACCATGCTTAGATGTAAGCCTGCTGAGAAATGGACTGTGAAGTGCAGGAATGATGGATAGTTACCACAGGGACAAGAGGTTGAGGACTGAGAATAAAATGGTCCAGAGTATTGTAACTAAAAATGTGAAATTTCTGAAAACTTGACCCTTACGCAATAAGGTAAAGAACATGTTCCTTTATGCAGTAAGAGGGAGGATGATTCAATATTAAAAATTAATTGCATTACTTGAAAAGTTGTACCAGTTCAATATACTTGGCACAATCTGGGGCACAAGCAGCAGTCTTTTCAGTTCCTGGAAAAAGGCATGTTGCTTGTCACATCTGCAAAAACAGCAACCACTCACCACCAGGCACATTGTATGATAGACAACTTGTGCTTCCACTGATAGCAACCTGGCCACCAGAGGCAACATGCCTCGTCAGGCCCCATCTACTGACGAGTATGGAGATATGGAAGTGTTATATAATCAATGTGTTCATGAAATGCCAAAAGGTACACACGGTGATATTTCAACACTGCAGAAAATTGCTCCATTGACAACTTGTTCCATACTTTGTTACTGTTCAAGGAAACTGCCATGATTGACAGTGCTCAATGGTGTGTAGCATCAGTAAGCAAACCGAGCAACAACTTATACAGTCTAAAATGTTGAAACCATACTCTGCCATACCGAATGCTATTGTACTTGTGGGTTGTGGTGGTATTAAGGTAAAGCCAAAGTCTGTTATGACATACACCTAGAAATGTTCGACTGTAAAATTATTGTTCCAGTGCTAGTGGTGCCAGGCCAGTAGATGATTTAATTATTGGAACAATGTGATTAGACCTATTACTCACTGGTTTAAGAAAGATGAGCGTTTTGGGGCATTGTTAGCTACCCCTGAGGAAGGTAGTGAAACCAGGCCTAGGTCGTTTTATGAATATACTAGCCAATGTGATCAGATGGAGAGGTGATAGGATCCCAGAGAAGGTTGCACTGTAAAGCTTATTTCCTGCCTTGCTATGCAACCATTTCAAGAGCATTTAGTGGGGTAAAGCTTAGATAAAGGCAGAGTTATCATTGGTAGTACAGTTATCGTGGGCCTACTTCATCCAAGACATGCCCAAGAAATGTTCTAATAGGCGCACAGTCACACACATTATGGGGCGACAGAGGGATCCCTGTAAAATTGATTAATACAACTAACAAGCAAATCACCATTAGAAGGAATGCAAAAATAGCTGATGTATACCCTTGTGTAGCTTTAGAAGATCTCGATCTTGTGGAAAAGAAGAGTATTGCTATCCAGCGATGTTCAGTGTAAGAAGTACTCTTAACACCAAAAGGGAAGATAGGTGTTCTACTTGACAATTCTGAATGTAAAAATATCAGAACATTGAAGAATCTTGGATTAGGATGCCTATCCTTTACCAAATCAGGCTGATGCTCTGGCATCTCTTAGTGGAAACTGTTGGTTCAGCACAATGTAGTTAACATCAGGTTTTTACAACATTCCTATCCATGAAGATGATAAAAAGTACACAGCTGTATCACACGTTGGGCTATTCGAGTACAACAACAACCGTATGGCACAAGGGTTATGCAACAGTCTTGCAACTTTTCTCGAATGATGATGTCAATTTTTGGTGACCAAAACTATCTGAGTTTGTTATGCTATCTAGATGATTTACTGGTGTTTGGCAAGAATGAACAAGAAGCTCTGAGAGAATTCGATGGTCTTCAGCCGGTTACATGAAACAATTTGAAGTTGGCACAAAAGAAATGCAAATTTTTAAGAGGCATTGTGAAGTTTTTGGGCCATATTATAGACCAGAAGGGGTTACCACAGATCCAGATATTCATCAGCAATAACAAGCGTTACTACAAATGACCTGATGGAAGAAGACGGCAAAACACCATCGGTAAAGAACATCATCATTTCTGGGATTGGCAAATTATTATCCCATTTAATACCAGATTCTCAAGATAGCGAAGCCACTGTACAACCTAACAGCAGAGCCAAAACAAGGAAAAGGAAGTCAAAACGTTGCAGGTGAAAGCAGACCATGACAGTAAAGCTTAGTCCAGAAAGTTGGAATGAAGAATGCCAGAATGCATTTAAAAATCTGAAAAATGCTTTTCGGAAGACAGTGACATTGAAGCATCCAAACTTTAACACACCATTATTTGGCTACCGATGCCTCTATGGGTGGACTTGGAGCAGTACTCAGTCAATTATCCGAATGGGGGAAGGAAGTACAGCCATCTCTTTTGCTAGTAAAGCTTTTACAAAATCTCAGTCAAGATACCCAGCCCAGCGTTTGGAATTTTTAGCTTTAAATGGGCTGTTTGTGACAAATTTAGCCACTGGTTAAAGAGCACAGATTCACCACATGGACAGAACAACATCCACTGACATATATTATAACCAAGTTGGATGCCTGTGAACAAAGATGGGTTGCCAAGCTTGCACCCTACAACTTTGATTTAAAATATGTGCCAGGAATAAAGAATATCCCCTGATCTTCTGAGTTGAGAGCCATTTGTCAGATAAAGTATCAACCGCAAGATAGGAAGTGAACCCTACCAAGATTTACTGAAGTTGGTGTACAACCATTGAAAAAGACACTGTTCAGAAATCATTCAAGCTGTCAGTGAACCCTCAAAGAGTTTCAATTACAAATAATGAAGTTAAGGCTATATTTGAAAATCATTTGGGACCAGGAGATACTCCATACCGTTACGGTCCATCTGTGCTAAGAAGGGAATTGTTCCACTTCCCAATTTTCATTGGACCTTCAGAAGAAACAAAATGAAGATGATAAATGGCAAGGGCTACCGTATATACTCAAGTATAAACCATTCCGAGTATAAACGAGGAGGTACCTAGTTTTAGGTAAAAAAGAAGGAAACCACATTGACTCGAGTATAAACCGAGGGGGTAGTATTTGCCACTAAAGATGTTTGGAAACTACAACTACCAGCATGCTTTATTGCTGGGAGTTGTAGTTTTCAAACATCTTAGTTGCAAATACTTACAAATAAGAGTAAAATCTTCTTTATTTGTGCATACTGTATGCACAAATATAGGAGGATTTACCCCTATTTGCAAGTATTTGCCACTTAAGATGTTTGAAAACTACAACTCCTTGGGAGAGACGAGTCTATTTATAATTTCCCTCAAATCTGGAAAATTGCCATTAACATAACAAGTATCTGTTAGGATTTTGATTTTTGAGATCTGTGAATGCTTGTGCATGTATGTGCACTTGCTAATAAACAGTAACGATTTCAATGAATAGTTAATTTAAAGCAAATGTAAGTGAGGCATCAATCCTGCACCCAGGACTGCTACCTTAATCTTTCCAAAACTTGTTGTTCACTCAGAGCTTTCTGTTGGGTCATTATATACGGTAATAATTGGGGGAGCCAATAATGATTGCTGTTTGTATGATCACTCAAACCACTAATCTGCATACAGAGACTATAAAAAGGTTTATTGAGTATGTGTATATGTAAAGGTAGCCATACACGGTCCAATGGAATCTGCCATGTAAAATGCAGCAAATGTAATAAAGTCAATTTCGATGTACACAAACAACAAACATAGAGTGCACTCAATACCAATTGAAGGGTGCAGACACCTCAGAATTTCTTCCCTTGGGAATATCAGGATCAAAGAATATGATATAAATGAGGGTCACACTTCAAATGCAATCAAATTTCAGAGTGAATGTGTGGTCACAAATAAAGAAATTTTATTGCATTTGCAATGCGGCCCTCATTTGTATCATACTCAATTTGTATGTATCCTACCTCCGCTCTTCTCACGTGATCACCAACGGCGGAGAGTCTGTTCCAAACTCCAGACAGCAATAACTGTATCAGAAGAAAAGCGGACCAAGACTCCATCCATCGTGTGGATAAAAAGTAGCTTTTATTTTCAAAGGATTAATACATAGGTGTAAAGGAAGAACGCTAAAACCCTGAGGCGTTTCATGACGCCATCATTATTCATCAGAGGGAATGATAAAGTGACGTGATGGCGTCATAAAACACGTCAGGGTTTTAAGGTTCGTACACACCTCAATATGCGCCCAAGCCACGACCCGACACCGATGGCTACACGTGACAAACGGCCGTTTTGGCTGAGATTCGTCCGTGTGTATGCTAGCCTAATTGGATGGGTTTGTCACATCCAGAATACATAAATTTGCTTCAGCCTTAAAAAATGCACTCAGACATCATCAAATTTGTGTTTTAGGTAGTCTTTCAAACCCTGGCAATAGGGAGCTCATCCAGTAGCTTTAGATTCTGCAGTCCTATACAATGGCGAATTTTAATCCGGCATAAGTCCTGCAGAAACCGGGGCTGCCCTAAGGAAAAATCAGAAAGCAGTGTCAAGATAGATACAGATGAATTACAATACATTGACATCTTAATAACGAAAAACAGATTTTTATTACAATCATTCAGCTATGTCACAAAAACCCACAATGTAAACAATGTGACTACAATAAGGAAAAAAGTTCCTGTGAAAAATGGAAGATTACTGTTGCAATCTTGGTCTGACTCAAACCGCCCCACTTTTTGTTGACCTCACAGACCCTACAGTCACAGAGAGCATGTGACCATGCCAAAACAACAACAAAAAACAAACTATCAAGCAAAATAATGACATGAGGTATTATAAGGGATAATGCACCCATACAATATAATTTAAGGATATTAAGTACTTGAAGTTCCCAGATAGTATAGAACACTAGGCTTCTACCCTTGTGCTTCTCCTGGTATAGAAATCCTCTGTTATCAAATATCATTACCGTACTCGAGTACAACCGAGGTTTTAGGTTTTAAAATAATCCTAAAAACCTTACCTCGGCTTATAATCAAGATCTTCCTTACCGCGAATGATGTTGCTGAGGCTCCAAATCGGCTGCCGCACGCTCTGTAAGTCCTGAGGTTTGCCGGCTGACGTCATTACTCGGCATCGGGCAGGGAGAGGCGCAGAGTAGTGACGTCAGCCGGCAATCCACAGGCTACAAGAGCGTGCGGCAGCCGGATTTGGGCCTCAGCAACAATGGAGCTCAGAACATGATCGCGTAATTCTGGGAGGAATTCCAGGGAGGGAGGGAGGGGGCTCTACACTGCAGTTGCCTTTAACTGCAGAATTCCCATACAGTTGTTTGGAAACTACAACTCCCAGCCATAAAGATGCTGGGAGTTGTAGTTTCAAAACATCTGTATGGGAATTCTGCTGTCTATTTAAAGGGCAACTTAAGCATCAATATAATACTGAATCAGAAGGCAGTAGTGGTCAGAATTTCTACCCTCGGCTTATACGAGTCAATCAATTTATCCTAATTTTTCAGGTAAAAACGGGTACCTCTGCTTATACTCGGGTCGGCTTATACTCGAGTATATACGGTATATTACACTAATTATATTAGATATACCCTTATATATTACACTGTAGAGGTTGCATCATCCCTTGTATCATTCAAACACAATACTTTCAACGGACACAACATGAGAAACATGTATTTTCGTATTTTACATATTTATTTTTGGGCACATCCTCATACCAATAATTAGTTGACTCCTATCGTCTATAATTGAAAAAGAAAAACAATTAAATTTCACATATGCCATAGCCCTTTACTACGGTCTTTTTTTCCATTTCATTCAAACCAACATTCTATTGCTGGGTGGCTTTTTTTTCCTTCCTGCTTACTTTAAATTACATTTTTCTAGATTTCTAAAAGAGATTTTTTTATGCATGGAATTCACATGTATGTAAACTTCTAGTATGTCAGCAACTGCAAATTGTCAAAAAAAGATGGCTTAGCATTTACTTTAACACGTCTTGTGTAATTGTGTAACAGACAAGTAAAAGTTCCGGGGAATGTCCTAGCTAGAGATGGCCGAACTTCCGAAAGTTCGGCCGTTTTCGAACTATATGAAAATGGACCATTAAAGTCAATGGGAGAAAATAGTTTAAAAAGTTTTAATGAAATACAATTAAAATATCAATGGTAACTTAATGTAAATAGCTGTGGGTCCTGGGAAATGGTCTGGGAAACACAGTCGAATATCTAGGACTTTCAAAAAACGATTTGCAGATTTGATAATTATCCCATAAACGATCTGCGTATTGTTTTATTGACATTTTACTCAAATATTCGTTAATTCAATATTTACTTGCATATTGGTAGACATTTTACTTGCATATTCGTTTATTGATATTTATTCGCATATTGGTATATGGCCATTTTACTGCATATTCGCGGCCTCGAACGTTTTGTAATTATCAATGTCCGGAAAATATTGAAAGTCCGAGAAATCCGGGTCGGGATAGTTCGAATAGTTCGGGTCCGTTTGAACTCGGGTTCAAGTCCATCTCTAGTCCTAGCATGCCTCTATTTGCTTGAGAAAAGGTACCATTAAAACGGTACATGCCTGTTTCTGTGTAGCCATGGAAAATTAAAGGCATTTAATGGTTATGATTGATTAAAGTACATATATGATGATGGTGAATTGGACCTACACTTAGCTATATAGTGACCTTATTAAACTTAAATCTGCCCTTACATTAAGAAAAATAATTTTTTCAATGAGAATGCTACTACACAGTAGTAAAACTTATTGTGAGCTTACCCAACTCACAATGCAATCACACATTCGCACTACGCAGCAGCTCCCTCCATCACGCTTTCCATAGAATGACCTTTTCCCCATCCAATAATAAACCAATCTTTCCTAATACTATTACCCTACGTTACAGTATGCCACACCTGCTGGCATTTGTGATGATTTTGCCTAAGAGCTTATTTATAAGGCAACAGTTTCTGTAATGGTGGTACACACATACACGCTAAAGGATTTGCTGTTAATTATTACAGGAAAAATACATGTCTCCAATGCAGAATAACCATTTCTGTTGACGATTGGGTTTAACATTTTAGACACAAAAGACCAGAAGTCCGAATTTGTTCGAATTTGAATAGTTCGGCTCGAACTCGGGTTCGGGTTAGTCCATTCTAATAGGGAGATGTATCAGATGTCAATGCAATGAAATTAGTCTCCTCCAGGACCAGCCAAGAAGCAGGAAATAAATTTTCAGTACTATAATGCATATGAATATCTGCACCTAGAAGTGTGTCTGAGGTACTATTTACAGGTGGTGGGGATGTTATTATGATTTCCCTTTAAAGGGACACTAAACTGAAAAAAAAAGACTTGCCTTTATGCTTTTATATATTTTAAGTGCTGACAGGAACTTATCCTTTTTGCTCTCAGTGCTTCCTGTCACTACATCTCCTCATGTACTGTTCAGCTCACTCCTAGTTATTATGCATGCTCCTCTCTATGTATCCACCCGCTCCCAAAACTGAGGCACAAATGGAGTGTGGAGCACGTGGGGTGGAAGTGATCTGTGCCTTACTACAGCCAATAGCATTCACTTAGTGATGCTGTGTGAAAGTGAAATAAGTTTTCTTTTAGCTGAGGAGTTTGAATGTGTTTGGGTGGTGTGGGGGGGGGTGAGGACTTTGGAATTGATTTCTTTAGGTACAGTGCTACATTGGGACTTAACTATCACAGACAGCAGCTAACTGCAGGATTGGGATTATCGGCACAGAAAGAGCATAGAGAAACAGATAATGTTATTCCTTTTCCTGATCTTAATGCTGAATCAATTAGCCATGCAGTGACAGGAAAATAATCTTTAGTTTAATAGAATGGATAGTTTTACATGTATTGTGATAGGGGGGGCGGGTGATTGATAACCCTTTAATGAATAGCAGTGCCCCGCCCTCTTTAAAAAGTAAAACTCCCAGAGCTACAAAACAAGGGATAGGAAGGTCAAGAGAAGAAAAATAAATAAGATATTATAAGAATAAAAAAATAATAGAATATATTATTATAGAAAGAATAAAAAGCAGTTTAAGATTGGTGATAATTAATCCTAATTACTGTTGTTATTAGTAAAAAATGATTTGCCTCAGTTTACATGTCCTTTAAGGCACAATACAAAAAGTAGTTTATCCGATTCTATCTGCTATCCTCTGCCAAATACCAACCACCTTAAACACTCGTATCAACAGGAGTTTACAAAAATGTTAAGAATAAGGGGCAAAACCAATCAACTAGTACTACTGCCGTATCAGCTCCCTTTATTTAGTGGCTGGTCGTGCATGCCAATGGATAATGACCAACATGCCAGATATCTACAGAACAATTATAAAGATTTTTGTCAAACAATGCAACATCACTTTAAAGGTTACAGAATCGTTTGGGAGAACTGGACAATGATGGGCATTATTCTCCTTGGTCTTATTCACCCTTTTCCATTGAACAGGATGCTGTAGAGGTGAATTGTCATTTAAAACAATTACAATCATTTTTCAATAAAAAATCATATTTGTGCACAATTTTTTTAAATACAATAATAAAAAAATGTCTGAGGACACCAATTTGTTTCAACATTTTGTTTGCCATTTAAAAACTAACAGGGTATTCAAAAAAGTTCTACTCTATAAATGATGCAAAATTTGCCCCAACCAATCAGATGTTAGCTTTCAAATGCTATTAAAGAAAGCCGTATGAATTTCTGAAAGCAAGGAATGTTGCAGGTTACTGGTAAAAAATAAAGTGAGTTGACCCAGGGATATTTCAGATTTCCACTTGGAGTCCGGAAGGATTTTTCCCCTTCATAATTCTGGTGGGTTTTTTTGCCTTTCTCTGGATTAACAGTTAGGCAAGAAGTCTGGGTATTGTTGAGTGGGGTGAACTGGATGGACGTATGACTTCATTCAACATCAAATACTATACTTTTATGAATTTCCCTGCAACCTCCCGTGTAAAGGTTGCCATACACGACGGGATTTATTTATTATTGTTCTATATATGGCCACCTTTTAAAAACAAAGCAGAGCTCAATACAACAGCAGTTATACTACCGATTGCCAGATTTTTACAAAAGGGTTACGAATCTCAAGCAGAAACAAAATGATAATTGTGTTTTTATGGCTGGCACATATGAAAAGATCCCTTGCCAATTTGACACATAAAAAGTGAGCCCAACCGAAGGTTGGCACATCAAAAACAATCTACCAGAAAAAAACAAAAAGATAGTTAAAAAAAAACAATGGTTGGGAACCATGGTTGACTGTTGTTTTTCCATCGAATCCCCAGCCAATCTAATCAAATTATCGAACTTTGGATAGATTGGCCCGCAAATTTGGCATTTATTACCCTAAGGCTTTCACAGGGCCAAAGAGAACTAAAGGCTACAAATCATGGATAGTAAAATTATTTGTATTAGGAGCCATTCAGACAACTAAAACAAAAATTCACATTTGGAAAGAGTCAATAAGACTAGAGAACTGATTTAGCAACTAGTCATGTGTCATGATCTACTGTTTGTTAGCATAGCATAATAGTTGTACTGTGGAAGAAAGCATGCAGAGAATTATTGGAACATTTTAGATATTATAGGCCATAAACTGCCAACATTGGAAGATCTGTATAAAGATCGCTGTTGTAGGAAAATCGCAATATTATGGGGGATGTCACCCACCCAGGTTATTCTTTATTCACTTTTTTTACATTCAGGGAGACGAATGGGTTCTATTTTTGTACTAGGTTGAAAAACAGCTTCTTCGCTAATGCATAACATTATTTAATACTGCTCACTACTGAATAAGTTTTTAGTATTTACTGCTGTGGATTTGGTCTTAATGTGGGGGTTAAATGTGTAGTTTTAGATCTTAAACATGTATATTATGTGTGGATTTTTGCGTCGAATCGTTGTGTCTGGTACACAATGACAAATATTATTATTAGTTATATGGCATTACAGAACACAAGTCTTTCAGAAAGAAGGCAGGTGTAATTTTCTGTGTCAGAAAGTGTGAAGTCTTGTCAGGTTCTGGCATGTGCTATGTATGATGTTCAACATGGTTAGATCTGGTGTCTCTGAAAAGGACAGGCAGGCCCAAAAAGCTACCCAATATGTGCAACTAAAGAACAGTTCAACAGGGCTGCAGAATTTATACACTGCTAAAATCTGATAATCAACAGATGCTCACAAACTGTTAGACCTTCACAGTCAAGATTCCCATTGTGCACATTCTACAGGACAGCTTTCTGTAAGGCCATTTCTTCATACTTAAATCTACACACAAACTGCACTCCTTGACTTTCCTCTAAAGGAATCCAAAATAGAACCAACATACTTACACCTATACCTAGCCCTTCCCCCTCCTTTTCTGCTTCTGTATACCATAGACTTATGAACGCTGTTTATTACATGATGCCTTCTTTTTTGCCTTCTCCCACATCAACAACATTCACAAGTTAGTGTAATCTGTAGCTTTCCGTCACAAATGTCTATTTATAAATAGGACTAATGGAACCCTGTTGAGCTTGTGTTTTTCCGCCCCATATGGTATTAAATGTCCACCCTTAAAAACAAAAACTGGTATTTGCCTCCATGTAAATGCTATTTTCCCCAGTTTATAATATGATATTTAATGATGAAAGTTCTAGCAAAAGTATCGCCTTTTCCTCTAATACAGATTTTATTTTTTTTAAGCTTGAGCATGTGCAGAGGAGGCATCAGGTGAAAAAGCAATCAATCATAGGTTGATGTTTGCAATCACAGCTTGATTGACTGCATGCAGGGAGGGGCCAGCTTACTTTGCTAGAATGGGAGCAACAATTATGCTTATAGGACAACTCCACCCTCATAAGAACATCTTTAGAAAGAATGGTCTCTTTAAAATATGTTGATATATCATACTTTGTCCATGAATTCATTACTGTATGCCTGCTATGCTTCTGGATGCCTCATGGAATCTGAGCAATTTAGAAACCTGTACTGAGCATGGGCATGCTCAGAAGAGGCAGACAGCGGATTAACATAGTCATTGGCTGTGATGTCAACTGTCAAATCCATACGGCAGTTGCTAACTGGAAGAACCAGGAAGCAGGAAAGGGAAACAGGACATTGTGCAGGTTTTCAGTCTAGACATATATTTCAGATTTAAACTATTACCATTTAGGGTTTTGGGGGGTTATTACCTGTATGTAAGTTTTCATTTTGGGGCTTGATTGCCCTTTAAATATCAGGTTAGTAATACAGGTAATAACAGTGCAAAATATATCCGTTAAGTTGGGGCAGATAATTGACCAGATTTTTGTTTAAAGGGTGAACTGCCCTTTAAGGGATTTCTAGCATACCTGTGTATCTGTATTTTACCAACTTTTACCTCTTTTCCTCATCTTTATGTAACAGTTTGAGCAGTTCCAGATATTAAAGGATACTATACTCTAAAAATTAAAGGGCATCTATAGTGAAAAAAACACATTGCCCCTTTGCAAAGTTAAATTCATGTACTCTGTGCTGCCATAATCCTATCTCTGTCAGTGACTCTGTTTAACCATGGTGTCAGATCTGTGTGCAGCACTCCCCCCTTCCCCCTCCCCTCTGTTACCTCCTCCATGTCTCAACTCCGGCTAACCGACAAGCTATCATGTGCAGTAGGAGTTAAAGTTCAATATCCTGAAAAACACACCCTGGACTCTTCCTGCATTAAAGATAGTGCTGAAGCCAGGAGAAGACTGGCAGAACCAGTTTTCTTGGGCTACTGCTCCTCACAGAAACAATATTGGGGGGTAGGAATTACCAATCCTATCCTGTCCAAGCACTTTTCAGTTTAACTGTTTTTTAAGTAAACTTTTACACACTATAGTTTTCCTTTAAGCGTCAGAAAAATGGTATTTTTACATACGCATTTAATCTAGTGGAAAGCCCAAAACATTAAATTTGGCTTAGAGGAATAAAAAAAATTTAATCTAGTTGTGCAAATGGTGCATTCTCTTTAATTCTAGGGAACTTTTTCTTTCTCCAAAATACAAAGCTACATATGCTGAAAATCTTATAAATGAAATGTAAATAATGCGTTTGTGGTTATTTCTGCTTTTCCAGTCTAGTAATCTCATTTAGGGTCACATCTCAAGATGTTTCGTTAAATACGTTCTATACTATTTCTAATAAATGTTCCTTTGTCTCATAAAGAATGGACACTAGAACTTTCCAGAAAATCTCTTCATCATATTTTTTTAGAAGTTAATTCTGTGTGGTGGATAAAAAAAAAAGTTAAATTGATGACCAAAATAAATACATACACAGCTGCACACAAAATAAAACAATTAAAAAAGCTACAGGTAAAAGCAAAACACATCTATTCCCATTGTTGTAATAGTTACCCATAAGTGACAAGTCTTAAGGTGGTACACACATAGCTGAAATTTGACAAATTCTATCATATCCAATGGCATTTGCTTACTTGGCCATGGTATTGAGCGGGAAAAGGATTGATAGGGCTGAACAATTGCGGTCAACTGCAGGATCAGTCACTTCAAAAGCAGAGTACAAACACGAAAGATTTGATTTTTAATCTGTCTAAAAGTGAGAGACAGAATCAGCAAGATTCTGTTATTTTTTGAATATCACACTACACACATTTCCAAGCATTTTACCTATTAATAAGGAGAATATTTACGACTGCACACTTCCTACAGCCATATCAGATTTCCCGTACTTTTAGAAAAGGGAATCAACTGTAGGGTAGGGAAATATTTGGGCAGTTCCGAACGATCCTAAAGCAAACAGTGAACAGTCGTCAGCCCATGTTATTCTCAAACTGTGGTACACATATTAGCAATAAAGGGACAATTCTGTCGATACCAGAGGGATCATCTCCTTATCACTAACATGTGTACAGAATCCAATGGAATCTGAAACAAGTGTAGCGTGTGTGATTCTAGCTAAAACAACTAAGCTGGGTATACCCATTAGGGTAAAAGTGCCATTGTCATTGGCAGTGAGAGGATCCGTTCTTTCTGCCAATATGTGTAGCAGCAAAACGACAAAGGGAGACCATTGAGGCTGTTATGGCCACATCCTTCGGTGGTCATCTGTTACAACGGTTACTCTGTTTGAATTGTTCCAGAAAGACTGACATTTCTTACCCTGCACGTATTGTTTACCATATATCACATAGGCTTTATCTTTTGATTATAATAAACACAACGAGTGATTGTGCAAAGCCGCTCAACCCCCCCTTGCACTTCACTACCCCACGCATTTAACAGAGCTTTTTACTATTTTTAACCAGGCTACAAGCTGTTGAAGCACCTACTCCTTAGCCCTTCCCTTCCTTTATTCCCTTTTCTCCCCCGCGCTTTCCTTACCCATACCTCTCACACACACCAAAAAAC
Source organism: Hymenochirus boettgeri (assembly GCA_019447015.1). Taxonomy (NCBI): domain Eukaryota; kingdom Metazoa; phylum Chordata; class Amphibia; order Anura; family Pipidae; genus Hymenochirus; species Hymenochirus boettgeri. The sequence continues at coordinate 214,878,821 of CM033471.1, read as the reverse complement.
GTTATTTCCTGGACATTTATTCTCCTCTTTTCCTACCCCTTCCCCTCTCCGCCTCCCTTTCTTCCCTCTCTTTTCCCCCTTCTTCTCCTCCCCCATGTTTCTCAGTCCCTGCCCCCTTACCAAGCCTCCTTTCCCCTCCCTTTTTCCTTTTCTTCCCATACCCCCCTCCTTTGTGTTCCTCCTCATTCTTTCCCTGTTCTTTTTTCCCCCTTGCCCCCGCTTCCCCCTTCTCCTCCCTCCACCTATAACGGTTTTAATCAAACCTTTTTTTCTTTTTCACTCTTCCGCTGCAGTCATCTTTTTCCATCTCAGATCCTTCTCCTCTTTCCCCTCTTCCTGTCTTCCCTCCTCCTTCCCCTTTCTTCTTTCTTTTTCTTCTTGTCCACCTTTTTTCCATTTTCCCCTTTTTCTCACTCCCTTGTTTTCCTTCCCACTTTCTTCACCCTTTTTCCTTCCCCCCCCTTCCCCCTTTCCCACTTCTTTCTCTTTTCTTTCCCATTTCCCTTTTCTTCCTTCCTCTTTCCCTTCTCCTTTCTTTCCCCCACTTATTCCCTTTTTTTCCTCCCCCCCCTTTCGCTTTTTTCGCCCCCCCCCCTCTTTCCTCTTCCACCCCTCACCTCGCCACCCTGCCCCCCCCCCCCCTCCCCCACCCCCCTCCTTTTCTTGTTTCCCGCTCCTTTTTTTTCTACCAGACCATCCCCTTCCCCCCCCTCCCTCCCCACCCCCCCCTCCCCACTTCCCTTCAGGTCGAGGGTCCTTTAGAGTTGGGTTCTTTTTTGTTTTTGGTTCTTGTTTTTTGCCTTCCCGATTTCCCTCCCCGCCCGGGGCCCCCTTTTGTTCTCCTCCTTTGATCCCACAAACCACCCACCCCCCCCGCTCCCCACACCCCCCCCCCTCCCTCTATCGTCTCGCCCCTTTTCCTTTCGTTCGACTGATCCCACTAGCCACAAGATTTGGGGGTTCTGGTAGATAACACTTAGTTGTAGCAAACAATGTCAGGCAGCCATGGCTAGAGCTAGCAAGATATTGTCTTGTATAAAAACGGGAATAGATTCAAGAGAAAAAAAATATATTCTCTCTTTACAATGCACTGGTATTCATTTGGAATACGTAGTGCAGTTTTGGAATCCCATATACAAAAGGGACATCTTGGAAATGGAAGCAGTTCAGAGAAGGGCAACTAAAATAATATAGGGAATGGAGGGGCTTGACTATGCAGGCGGATTAGACTAGTTAGGGCCAATTACATTAGAGAAGCGACGTTTGCAGGGGGGGGGTATATTTATATAAATGGGCCATAAAATAAACTCTTTGGTGCATTGTTTATTAATTGTTCATATCAGAGGACACATCCTCTACACATCCTTTAAGATTGGAAGAAAAGAAGTTTCATCTTCAGGTTAGGAAAGGTTTCTTTACAGTGAGAACAGTGAAACTGTGTAACTGTCTTCCAGCAGATGTGGTAATGCCAAGTTCGTTGAATAGCTTTAAATGTGGGCTAGATAAGTTTCCAAAACTAAAAGATATTGAGAATTACTGGTATTAATACATATACTGCAGTTCTGGTTGATCCAGGGACACTTTCCAATTGCTATTTGGAGTCAGGAAGGATTTTCCCCCCCTTTTTAGCTGTGTTTTTTTTTGCCTTCCTCTGGATCAACTCTTAGGTAGGGTTAAAAAGGAGGGTGTAACGGTTGGACTTGATGGACGTATGTCTTTATTCAACCTCAATTACTATGTTATATCCCTAAGAACCTGGTCATAACAGACATGTAATGTACAAATATGTACAGGTATATATGTATAGGTAAAATTTTTGGACCCAAAATTAGTCATTTACAGGGTTATTCAATAAAAGTTCTTATTTAAAATGGTGCTAATTTCCCCCCAACCAATCAGATGTTAGCTTTTAAATGTTAAATAAGATCTGATTGATTGGGGCAAAATTAGCACCATTTTAAATGATAATAACTCAGACCACATCTGATTGTTGGGGCAAAATTAGCACCATTTTAAATGATAACTCCCTGTAGTTTCCTCAAAATTTTTTTACTGAAGACAAAGAACCTCCCTTACATGCCGACTACATCTAATGCCCTTTGTGTGGTGGCTTCTTTAAGACCTTATAAACAGCTGTGGATAAATATTTTGGTAATTGAGTTCTATTCCTACACATGAAACATGCTTGGGGTCTCCCAAACCTCCTCCTAACATCTGGAGCAAAGGATAAGCATGTCCCTAGTAATTCCTTATGCTACTATATTAGTGTATGATTAGGTCTACCCTCTTGCCCTATCTGGTGAAGAAAGTTTTCCACAAGCACAGGAGTCAAAAACTACTGTCTTCTCTTTCTCCGTTTTGCACTATTTCTGCAGTACAATCTGTTTGAGAGTGTGAGATCACTGGTTATTCAGATTTAAAACTAAAGCAATGTGATATTGGGAACTGCCTCTGAAAATAGCTGGAATACAACTGGTTTATTATACTCCGCAGTTTATTAATTTTTTGTTTTCCCACAAAATGCTTTACCATACAGATAACTGGTGCTATGCAGCATTGCATTTAAAGCAGGATGTACAGGTAATCACCTGTTTCTTAACCATCATCCAATTGTAGACCTGGATAATACTCATACTTCACTGAAGAAGGAACTCTCCTTTTTGCAGCAAGCGTAAAAGGTCCAGCATGGCAAGTACAAGACTTTTGCAAATTGTGATAATTTGCAACTCAAGTTTGTCTTTCTATTAATTGTAGCATCAACTCCATAATTGCACTGTGCTATGTTTTCACTGCATGCACTGAAATAAAATGACAGCTCAATTTGGATTATCGTAAAATATAGGTAAACCCCAAAGTAATTTAAAGGGTATCTCCACCCTAAAAAATGTTTTTACATATTGTAGGGTACCCCTTCCCACCCCCAACTGCCAAGTTGGTTTTTTTTTATAGAGTTCTAAAAAAAAAAGCACAAACATACTTACACTCCCTTCACTCCTGCAGCTGTCATCTCCGGCAAGCTGCAAACAGGGGCAGGACCAGCAGCCACTCTGTGATTAGCTGAGAGGCAACAATCTCAGACGTGGCTGTAGGGGTGGGCAGGGGTGTCCTCACTACAAAAAATAACATTGATAGCTAGGGGGTAGGCAGGCCTGGAGGGTAGGAGGGAGGCTCCCCTGCGCATTTTACAGTACCTCCCGGAGGAGGCAAGAAACTTTCATACAGGAAGACATCCCCTACTCTTCAGTTTCCTGGACTTCAGTCAAGCACTGCAGGAGAAACATAAGGAGCAAGTGTAAGGAAGGATTTTTTTAACTATACAGTGGGGCAGTAGTGGGTTAAATATAGTTTTGGGGGTGGACATGTCCTTTAAACCAATTGTTATTGAGGAACATGGCTGCACAACTGTAACATCTTTACCATGGTTTAAGTCCAACATGCAATTGAATAACTTAAACTAGTAATAATTCAACAATTTTGACCATTGGATATTTCAAAATGTGACTTTTATTTATTATATATACATAATATAAATAAGACACCATAGCACCATACAAATGAAAAAAAAAAACAGAAGAAAAAAAAAAAACCTATGTTTAACTTCAAACATATTTTTAAAAATTCTGGGACAGAAGAGCAATCTAAGCAACCTAGAGGGTTAAAAAATTAACCAATAGTGTGGTTGTAGGAAATGATTGCTTCAAATCAACAATTGGTTATTAAAATGAAATTCTGTCCCTGCACAAAAAAGCTCTAATACTAACAAAAAAAACCAACTTAGTGGGAGCTTTGTGTATAACCTGCTTACTGCAAAGGATTCCTCCAGGGCTCAATAGCAGCAGACAAACTGGAATTCAATAACTGTATAATGACAGTTTGTACATCATTTGGACTTTGGATTGGTTTTAATAGGCCACTGTAATTTTACTCACAAAAAAGTGGTTATTTAATGTTAATTTAAATGAATGGACCACTAAACCTTCATCCATCTGACCCCCCCCCACAACCAAAAATGTTAAGACTTTATTACTAGCACAGAACATAAAAATATATTAATTAATAAATGTGATATCGCCTCTGACTCAATTCCACATCAGAAATTGCTAGGATATACTTTGTGCAAAGTAGCTTCCCGCGCTTCTGGTTTGTCACATCCAGAATACATAATTTGCTTCAGCCTTAAAAAATGCACTCAGACATCATCAAATTTGTGTTTTAGGTAGTCTTTCATAACCCTGGCAATAGGGAGCCCATCCAGTAGCTTTAGATTCTGCAGTCCTATACAATGGCGAATTTAATCCGGCATAAGTCCTGCAGAAACCGGGGCTGCCCTAAGGAAAAATCAGAAAGCAGTGTCAGGATAAGATACAGATGAATTACAATACATTGACTATCTTAAATACGAAAAACAGATTTTTATTACAATCATTCAGCTATGTCACAAAACCCCACAGTGTAACAATGTGACTACAATAAGGAAAAAAATCCGCATCTTGCCAAGTTTCCCTTATCCAAGATGGTCCCGAAAGGCATAACAAAATTTGGTCAACTTATACAAAATGATGCCATAAGACTTGAAACTCTTGCAGAAGAAATAAACTTCCTTCATCATATAGATTCAGGTATTACCAATTAAGACATTGGCTAAGAGCTAAATTCCCAGATGGAATTATCAAATAGAACAGCACCCAATATTTGCAACATTAAGCAGTCCTGGACCCAAAAAGCTAACATCAGCAGTATATAAAATAGTAGCAAATGCATCGGCAGGCCTAAATCTACAATCCTTAGCAAGCAAATGGAGAAATATATCCCCTCACTGGATGCAGAACAAATTGAAGACATAACTGATTCACTCAACTGCCTCCCCTGCAGCCTATATAACCCCTCAAAAGACTGTCCAAAATGCACAAACACTGCAAATATTATGCCCTAAATGCAAGGCGCAAAAATGCTGACTTCTGGACCTTATATGGACTGCCCACAAATATCCTCCTATTGGTCAAATATAATACATTTTATAACAATGCAACTATCACTCCCGATATAAAACACACCAGAAGCCTGTATACTAATCTGCTAGAAGATAACACATGGAATAAAACACACAACAACCCTACTCCAACAATTGCTGTTCTATGCAGGCAAGGCCATAGTCCTTAAATGGATGTCAAGTACACCCCAAGGAAAAAACTGTGGATGGAATTAGTAAACAAAGATCTTGCATACCACAAAATCTTTATCTACACAGACACTGCCCTAGCAAACACAATAAAATATGGGATATAGTGTAACACAGTGAACTTTATGCACATGTTTCACCAAATATCCAGTCTGCAGGTTTGCAAAATAGGGTCATACCAATATGCAGGAAGCAGAAAATGAATGCTTGTTAAATATAATTTAAGATATCAAAAGCTTTTAAGCAGAGTGTTAAGACATGCTAGGACATAAAATAAACCACTTCAAAAGTGTCATTAGATAGAACTGAGGGACGTTTTAACAGACAAGCTTAGCAATGACTCTTCTAGTGGGCCCCTGGTATTCTGACAGTTGGTTTGGTCTCCTCAGTGTAAAGATTGAATGTGGGAGAGGGGGGCTGGTGGCATGGCGTATACCAGATAGTGGCAGTGTTTCCCTGTTGTCTTACAGGGACCGAGTGAGTGAAAGCTGGAAGTGTCACGATGGTGTAAGAAAAAGGAGGGTTACATTGGTGCCGTGACCCGGATTTCATCATCCAGCACAAAGAGTGAAGATACCTAAAGTCATCAGCAGCGATCCGACCGACAAGTGGACACGTGTAATAAGCGGACTGTATCTGAAGGTTTGACTGAGAGACTGTGTTCTTCCAGAGCTTCTAACAAGGAAATATGTCAGAATCCGCAGACCTCCCCCAGGACTTATTACTCACACATTGGTACTAGGGAAGGTTTTTTCCATTGTATGAACAGTCACAGAATATGAATGCGTCTCATAACCATGTGCTAATGCAGGTTTTTCTACAAAGGTAGCTCAGGCTGGAAATTTATTTACAAGGTCTAAGTATTTGTATCTAATGATTCAGGTGTACCAGAAGTGTCAGACCAGAACAGGACATATTCAGAAAACATGAGCCATGTTACGACTCCCATAATAGACATACATCTAGCAATGTGCAAAACACGTTTCAGAATTCACAGGTTCTGTCAGATGTATCAGGGAGGTTGGACAGCAGATTAGCCCCTCTATTATAGAAGGTTGTTAGCTATAACACCAGACAAGGATTCCATCACACCAGAAAGTACCAGCAAACTCAGGATTGGGCTAAATTAAATTTTGTACTGAAGGCAAATGTAAAAGAACCCCCCAATATTTAGGGGAGATGAGAGTGGTAGTGTAGTGTGTATGAGTGGAAGGAGATGATGCAGTTTTTTCTCGACAAGAAAGGTTACCAAATGTCGAATGTGGTAAAGAGAGATAATGGATAAATTGTGTGGGCGTGCAAAACAATCAATCTATTGATATAAAGAAGGACCCTAGTGTTATCTACCAATAACTGAAAAAACATTTTGGGGAAGTGATCTCCATGGTGATTCCCTTGGCAGACTTTTATTCCACACTGCCTAAACCTAGGAAGAGTAGTCTAGATTACTAGATTCATTTAAACCGTGTTATTGATCTTGCTAACGAATGAAAGAGGCAGAGAAAGTGGTGGAGGACCCAGGGCATGAGGTAGCGATGATGTTTTATAGACACTGCCCAGAGTTAGAATTGCAAACCATGCTTAGATGTAGCCTGCTGAGAAATGGGACTGTGAAGTGCAGAATGAGTGATAGTTACCACAGGGACAAGAGGTTGAGGGACTGAGATAAAATGGTCCCAGAGTATTGTAACTAAAAAAGTTGAAATTCTGAAAACTTGACCCTTACGCAACATAAGGTAAAGAACATTGTCCTTTATGCAGTAAGAGGGAGGATGATTCAAATATTAAAAATTAATTGCATTACTTGAAAAAGTTGTACCAGTTCAATATACTTGGCAACAATCGTGGGCACAAGCAGCAGTCTTTTCAGTTCCTGGAAAAAGGCATGTTGCTGTCACATCTGCAAAAACAGCAACCCATCCACCAAGGCACATGTTGATAGACAACTTGTGCTTCCACTGATAGCAACCTGCCACCAGAGGCAGCAGCCTCGTCAGGCCCCATCTACTGACGAGTATGGAGATATGGAAGTGTTATATAATCAATGTGTTCATGAAATGCCAAAAGGTACACAGGTGATATTTCAACACTTGCAGAAAATGCTCCCTATGACAACTTGTTCCATACTATGTTACTGTTCAAGGAAACTGCCATGATTGACAGTGGGCTCAATGGTGTGTAGCATCAGTAAGCAAACCGAGCAAACACTTATACAGCTAAAATGTTGAAACCATACTCTGCCACCGAATGCTATTGTAACTTGTGGGTTGTGTGGTATTTTAGTAAAGCCACAGTTGTTATGACATACACCTAGAAATGGTTCGACTGTAAAATTATGTTCCAGTGCTAGTGGTGCAGGCCAGTAGATGATTTAATTATTGGAACAAATGTGATTAGACCTATTACTCACTGTTTAAGAAGTGAGCGTTTTTGGGCATTGTTAGCTACCCTGAGGAGGAGTAGTGAAACCAGGCCTAGGTCGTTTATGAATATTACTAGCCAATGTGATCAGATGGAGAGGTGATAGGATCCCAGAGAAGGTTGGCACTGTAAGCTTATTTCCTGCCTTGCTATGCAACCATTTCAAGAGCATTTAGTGTGGGTAAAGCTTGAGTATAGGCAGAGTTATCAGTTGGTAGTACAGTTATCGTGGAGCCTACTTCATCCAAGACATGCCCAAGAAAGTTCTAATAGGGCGCACAGTCACCACCATTATGGGGCGACAGAGGGATCCCTGTTAAAATTGATTAATACAACTAACAAGCAAATCACATTAGAAGGAATGCAAAAATAGCTGATGTATACCCTTGTGTAGCTTTAGAAGATCTCGATCTTGTGGAAAAGAAAAGTATTGCTATCCAGCGATGTTCAGTGTAAGAAGATACTCTTAACACCAAAGGGAAGATAGGTGTTCTACATTGACAATTCTGAATGTAAAAATATCAGAAACATTGAAGAATCTTGGATTAGGATGCCTTCCTTTACCAAATCAGGCTGATGCTCTGGCATCTCTTAGTGGAAACTGTTGGTTCAGCACAATGTAGTTAAAATCAGGTTTTTACAACATTCCTATCCATGAGATGATAAAAAGTACACAGCTGTATCACACCTGTGGGCTATTCGAGTACAACAACAACCGTATGGCACAAGGGTTATGCAACAGTCCTGCACTTTGCTCGAATGATGATGTCAATTTTTGGTGACCAAAACATCTGAGTTTGTTATGCTATCAGATGATTACTGGTGTTTGGCAAGAATGAACAAGAAGCTCTTGAGAGAATTCAGGTGGTCTTCAGCCGGTTACATGAACACAATTTGAAGTTGGCCACAAAGAAAATGCAAATTTTTAAGAGGCATTGTGAAGTTTTTGGGCCATATTATAGACCAGAAGGGGTTACCACAGATCCAGATAAGGTATCAGCAATAAACAAGCGTTACTACAAATGACCTGATGGAAGAAGACGGCAAAAACACCATCGGTAAAGAACATAGATCATTTCGGATTGGCAAATTATATTCCCATTAATACCAGGATTCTCAAGGATAGCGACCGTACAACCTAACAGCAGAGCCAAAACAAGGAAAGGGAAGTCAAAACGTTGCAGGTGAAAGCAGACCATGACAGTAAAGCTTAGTCCAGAAAGTTGGAATGAAGAATGCCAGAATGCATTTAAAAACTGAAAAATGCTTTTCGGAAGACAGTGACATTGAAGCATCCAAACTTTAACAAGCCCATTATTTTGGCTACCGATGCCTCTATGGGTGGACTTGGAGCAGTACTAGTCAATTATCCGAATGGGGGAAGGAAGTACAGCCTATCTCTTTTGCTAGTAAAGCTTTTACAAAATTCAGTCAAGATACCCAGCCAGCGTGTTGGAATTTTTAGCTTTAAATGGGCTGTTTGTGACAAATTTAGCCACTGGTTAAAGAGCACAGATTCACCACATGGACAGACAACAATCCACTGACATTATATAACCAAGTTGGATGCCGTGAACAAAGAGGGTTGCCAAGCTTGCACCCTACAACTTTGATTTAAAATATGTGCCAGGAATAAAGAATATCCGGCGATCTTCTGAGTTGAGAGCCATTTGTCAGATAAAGTATCAACCGCAAGATAGGAAGTGAACCCTACCAAGATTTACTGAAGTTGTGTACAACCATTGAAAAAGACATGTTCAGAAATCATTCAAGCTGTCAGTGAACCCCAAAGAGTTTCAATAACAAATAATGAAGTTAAGGCTATATTGAGAAATCATTTGGGACCAGGAGATACACCATACCGTATACGGTCCATGCTGTGCTACAGAAGGGAATTGTTCCACTTCCCAATTTTATTGGACCTTCAGAAGAAACAAAATGAAGATGATGAAATGGCAGGGCTACGTATATACTCAAGTATAAACCATTCCGAGTATAAACCGGGGTACCTAGTTTTAGGTAAAAAAAGAAGGAAACCACATTGACTCGAGTATAAACCGAGGGGGTAGTATTTGCCACTAAAGATGTTTGGAAACTACAACTACCAGCATGCTTTATGCTGGGAGTGTGAGTTTTCAAAAATCTTAGTTGAAATACTTACAAATAAGAGTAAAATCTTCTTTATTTGTGCATACTGTATGCACAAATATGGAGGTTACCCCTATTTGCAAGTATTTGCCACTTAAGATGTTTGTGAAAACTACAACTCCTTGGGAGAGACGAGTCTATTTAATAATTTCCCTCAAATCTGGAAAATTGCCATTAACTATACAAGTATCTGTTAGGATTTTGATTTTTGAGATCTGTGAATGCTTGTGCATGTATGTGCACTTGCTAATAAATCAGTAACGATTTCAATGAATAGTTAATTTAAAGCAAAAATGTAAGTGAGGCATCAATCCTGACACCAGGACTGCTACCTTAATCTTTCCAAAACTTGTTGTTCTACTCAGAAGCTTTCGTGGGTCATTATATACGGTATTAATTGGGGGAGCCAATAATTGATTGCTGTTTGTATGATCACTCAAACCACTAATCTGCATACAGAGACTATAAAAAGGTTTATTGAGTATGTGTATATGTAAAGGTAGCCATACACGGTCCAATGGAATCTGCCATGTAAAATGCAGCAAATGTAATAAAGTCAATTCGATGTACAAAACAAAAACATAGAGTGCACTCAATACCAATTGAAGGGTGCAGACACCTCAGAATTTCTTCCCTTGGGAATATCAGGATCAAAGAAGAATATGATATAAATGAGGGTCACACTTCAAATGCAATCAAAAATTCAGAGTGAATTGTGTGGTCACAAATAAAGAAATTTTATTGCATTTGCAATGCGGCCCTCATTGTATCATACTCAATTTGTTGTATCCTACCTCCGCTTTCTACCGTGATCACCAACGGCGGAGAGTCTGTTCCAAAACTCCAGACAAGCAATAACTGTATCAGAAGAAAAGCGGACCAAGACTCCATCCAATCGTGGATAAAAAGAGCTTTTATTTTCAAAGGATTAATACATGAGGTGTAAAGAAGAACGCTAAAACCCTGAGGCGTTTCATGACGCCATCATGTTATTCATCAGAGGGAATGATAAAGTGACGTGATGGCGTCATAAACACGTCAGGGTTTTAAGGTTCGTACACACGCTCAATATGCGCCCAAGCCACGACCCCGACACGATGGCTACACGTGACAAACGGCCGTTTTGGCTGAGATTCGTCGTGTGTATGCTAGCCTAATTGGATGGCACTCCAATTGGCTAATTTACAACTACATTCCACATGTCCACAGCTGGACAAAGGGGGCGAGTCTCCCGAAACGTTGCGCTGTGGGTGGGCATTGTACATTTTTGATATATAAAAAAAAATGTTTTCAGCAAGAATTGTGGTGCGTCTCCTTTGCTGCTTGTATACCTAAGAGAGTCTGGACAGCTCTTTGTTCAGAGTTCAGCACACGGCTGAAAATGTACTGAAAAGCACTACTGATTTCCCATATAAGTAAATGTAGGAGCACTCCAGGATTTTTTTTTTTGTGTTTATTAACTATTAACACATCTGGTTGCCACCTGATGTGTTATAGTGTAATAAACAAATTAAAAATTGCTCCTATATCTATCTCATTATATGCAGTAATTATGGGAAGCACCCAAGTCATTTGTATCGGTAAAATCGGCAGTGCCAACATAGCGTTGGTTTATATATATATATATATTTTGCAGCGCCTTGCAAGTCTTGAGTTCGATTCCACCCTTGGACACATCTGCAAGGAGTTTGTATGTTCTCCCTGTGCTTGTGTGGGTTTCCTCCGGGCACTCCGGTTTCCCCCACAATCATAAAGACATACTGATAGGTTGTATGTGTCAAATAAATGTGCTTAGATTGTAAGCTCTTGGAGGCAGGGCCTGATGTGAATGTATACATGTAATGTAAAGTGCTACGGAAGATGTTAGCACCATGTATAAGAAATAATACGCTACCACAGTGTAATACAGATTTACTTCATCGGAGTGCCCTGCCTTGTATAAAAACACTCGGCCTGCGACCTTGTGCTTTATATGGTTATGGAAATCTCGTGGCATAATATCCTTTATTACACTGTAGGTAGAGTAGAATTCCTAAGAGATTGAATCAGAGCTGATTTATTTTGTCCTACAGGTGCAACAACATTTCGGTCCTGGATAAGGACCGTTATCAAGTTTCCTGCATGCGCATTGAGGTACGATGCACCTATAGCACAAATAAAATCAGCTTTGATTCAATCCCTGAAGAACACCTATTCTATGTGGAATGTTTATGGATTATGTTGGTAAATGGTCATTTTATGCAAGCTCAAGAAAGGAGTGTGCCCATATACTGGTTGTCCTAAAATAAAACCAACTGCGATTCATGCTGCCGTTGTGTGTACTGCAGTTCCTATGGACTTACCACTAGAGGGAGAGAAACGTAAGAAACACACACGGAGGAGTGGAGGACCAACAGCAGACTGTTGGACTGCCACAGAGGGGAGGGGGCTCTGCCACAGGGGGGGGGGGCGCTCTACCACAGAGGTGGGGACTCTGCACAGAGGGGGACACTGCCACTGGGGAGGACCCTGCCAGAGGGGGGACTCTGGGTTTCTAGCCACCCATTAATGTAACGGTTTTATGTCTATATATATATAAAAGATGTTTGTTCTCAATTGTCAGTGTTCCAATTGGTGCTGTGGGGTTCCATATTGTACATATTTTTTTTTTTTTTTATGTAGTGCTCCAGTGATTTGGAAACAGCTATAGCTTTAATTTTTACTCTATGCTTTGAGATGTTTGATTTTTTTGACATTTTGTTTGTCAAAAAATAAAAAATTTAATATATAAAAAAAGTTCACGTTGATTAATATGCTGATTAACACAAAGCAGATATGTTAGCCTTTAGAACTAAAAGCTTCGGATATTCTTCTCTAATGTTCTTTTCTAAACTTCAGTGGACACTTTAAATGATCTCATGGTCAGTTGGGTCCGGTCACTGCCAAATATCCCACATTCCTAAATGCTGTGGTTGCTTTTTGGGTCTGACCTCACTAGAATGGAGTTAAGGAAATCACTGTGCCCTGTATTGTCTCACTTCTCTGCTGTTCCTTAAGATGCTTGTGTTGCACATTATTTGGGGTGGAGGCAGCAGGGCCACATCTGCTATTGGTAACAACTTGTAACATGCTGTAACTCCATACTCTGTGTATGTCTAAAAAACTGGAACATGCAGTTCTCAGGAAGAAAATAACCCTGTAAATAAACGAGAAATAAAACAGACATATGAAAGATAGATTAGATAGAACAGTAGATAGATGGATAGAGAGATAGATAGATATAGATAGAGAGACAGACAGACAGACAGACAGACAGACAGACAGACAGACCGTAAGTTTCTTCTTTTCTCCTGCAGGTTTTACTGAAGAATGGGAGGTAAGACATAGGTCATTTACCTCCACTCTTCAATTAACTGAATAAAACATACTTTAAAATTGGTGGAATACTCTTTAAAAAAGTGTTCTTTCCGGTTTGCTTTCAAACCTACACTATATGGAAGAATTGCAATGGCTACAGTTCATTCACAAAGCAAAAACTAAGATAGATCTTACTTTAGTAATGAAAATAATAACCCACTACAGAGCCACATTTTCACCTAAGTAAAGCAATAACAAAGGCTATAGCTGCATTTCATACTGATGATTATTAAGAGGATATAAAGGAATAGCCTGAAAAAACAGGGACCCCACACATGTACGCATTATGCAATGGAATCCATTTTTGTAAAACCAGCAGTAAAATTTTCAATTTCTTGGTATATATACAGCAACACGAACCAAAAGGTGCCGATACATTCACAAGATGTACCAACCAATTCGAAATAAATATTGCAAAGATAGAACACAAAATCGGCTGTAATGTCCACTGCGCCAGCAATTTTTACTGTTGACATTCCTCACCTAGATAAGCCTTGTAATTGACCATATGCCTGTAATGATCAGGCTGGGAGGTTCATGAGACCCTGGTACGCTGCAATGTATGGACACCTTAAATGTGAATATTCCTTGGTTATTGTTAGTTTTTATAGTGTGTCCCCCTTTTAATGATTCATTTTTTTTTTTATAATGTATGCAGATAGTATTATATTCATGGGGCTTTTGAATGTGCAGTGATTATCGTTTGTTTGACAAGATAAGAACGCCTCCATAGTATTTACCTGTAAGTCCCTCTATTTTATGTCATTTATCAGGATAGTAGGTAAAGTTTCCATATGGTAATAGCACCCCCCCAACCTGGTCCTTTAATTGGATGTTTTCTGCCTTTAATATAAAGCATTGGCTGAAAGGCCTCTTCCTCATCTCAAGGCCAGCGTGTAGAGGGAAAGTGGAAGCCTTTAAACAAATCTAATGCAAAAGTCTAAGAAATATTTTGGATATTACACCATGTAGCCCAGAAACAGCTACACATGTAATACTAGATAAAACCTTTCACAATAGCAAGTTCTGCAGTTTGCTTATTCCAGCATGCAATGCTCTTGTGTGACCATGAGCTAAACGTCAGTGACACCAGTTTTCTCGCAGTTTTGACTCTATTGAAAGATCTATTTTATTTACCCATGTGGCCCCTTGACTATCGTAGTTACATCTCTTTCCATAGAAACCTTGACATTTTTCAGTGTAGTTAGTCCAATCTAGAAAAGAATGGCTACTGGCAACAATACCATTGTATTTAGGATGACTTTCATTCCTCTTATGCAAACTAATGACAAACCAGGTTTTTCACCCCCCCAACTGTATAGAAGGGTTTATTATTAGTTATTTATTGGTTATGCTCTGGCCTTAATATACGTACTAGCAACAATTCACCTTTCTGTTATAGAGACAAAGCAAACGCCAGTCAAGCAAAGTAGTAGGGAGATTTCAATTTAACCATGGTAGTTTCTTAAAACATAGATGTTAAAGGACAACTATACTGTAAACATTTACATATTAAAAATTAAAAGCACCAGGGCCAAGGAGACCGGATTGATATCCCACCTCCCAATATTGTTTTGTTGAGGATCTACAGTATATACAGTTTTCACCTGCCAGGTTATGGCCCTGGGCCATTCTAATTAAAGATAGTGCTGAAGTATTCAGGATGACTGGCAAAAGTAGTTTTCTTCGTCCTGCTGCTCCTCATAGAAAGAATATGGGAGGTAAAGACACCAATCCTACCTCCCTGCCTTAGGTATTTTTTATTTTAACGGTTTTTGAAAAAACTTTATTCTCACTATAGTTTCCCTTTAACAAGCTGAAGATCTACAACAGCCAGGGTATATTAAAGGTTATTAACCAATATTATACATTATTATAAGTCAAATCAAGCAGACTTTAAAGGAATAGTTCACCTCTCTAATTGAACTATTCCTTTAATATACTGATTGAAGATAGGGAGGTTAAGGAGCACTGCCTTTCATCAATCATAATCAGTATTGCAGTGTGCCGAGAACGAAGATGGGAAGCTAACTTACCGTTTACGCATCCACCGTGGCCAAGCTGGAATCTCCGACCGCTTCACATCTCCTGTACAGCCATAGCGCGCATACGCGTAATGCGTGCTATGGCTGTACAGGAGAGTGAAGCAGTTGGAGGCATTACCAATTGAGACTTAAGCAGAGAAAATCTCAGAGGGGCGGAGCTTAGCATTCAGCAAACCAGTAAAGATCAGTAACTTTCAAGGCACAAAGCTAGGCTTGGAGGGGCATAGGCAAAAAAAAATATATGGCAACAGTATTTTAAAGCTGCAGCTTCCAAATGAACATAACTTTTACAGTGCACTATCCTTTAAATACAAATAAATATGAGGCAGCTAATCAGTTTATCCCTTCTGTGCAGTCTTAAAAAAAAGTTAATATAGAAATAAACAAACAGGGAGATTCAATAAAAGTTCTATAGTTAAAAATGGCTAATTTTGCCCCAACCAATCAGATGTTAGCTTTCAAATGTTAAATAAGATCTGATTGGTTGGGGCAAAATTAGCACCATTTTTAACGATAAAAGCTTTTATTGAATCTCCTGCAAGTGTCTTGTTTCTTTTTATCATGTATCACATTGCAAAAACAGTGATGCAAGAACAGGCACATTTATTTGTGGGGAGCCCTATTGTGCATTTGCCTACTTTACTTGCATATGCGGTTCTACTGTTTAAGAACAACTCAAAGCTCAGGAAAGATATCATAGAATGTGGCGTTGTTTTCAGCCGAAAAAAATGTACATTTTCCCGATCTTATTATGCAACATTAGATCGTAATATCGATGTCCTTACGATTGGGAAAGTAGTTTATTAGTAAAAAATATGTAACATCACAAAAGAGGAAATAGACATTAATCGCCAAACAAATTGAATGTCGAACAATGTGTATGGTACATCTACGTACAATTTACAATGTACATCTGTCTATCAAAGTATCAGTCAGTTTACGATCCCAATAACCTTTTGTAGTGTATGGCCACATAGAAGCAAACCAGACCCTAAATCAAGGTCAGTGTCGGTTGCTCCTTTGAGCAGGGATGGGTGTTTTTACAGAATGTGGTCATGGTGCATGAAGGCTCAGGAGCTATCCCTATAATATTATTTTTAATTAAGAAGGAATCAAGGGTTTAAGGGATAGGTCTGTGTGTAGCTCAGTCCCTGCTAATAAACTGAGTGAAGTGAAGGTGTTAAAGTGACAGGTTCCTAAGCTCATTAGGCACACATTGTGAACAGGAACAAAGTGCATAGCTTGGCCATAAACTAGAGCATGACCCTTGAATTACTACAAAAGAAGAGGGAAACACTACTATATAATAAAGGTTTCTATTGTAACAGTCTCACTACTGGGATCTGTTTCTAGAAATATTTTTTATCTCATTAATTAGTCTAAGTGTTATAACTAGTATAAAATAAATAAACAACACTGCAGAAGACAAACACAGAAATAACATTTTAATACACTAAATATCCCCCAGTCAACAAACTCTTGTAAACTTAGCTCCAGTTATTTTTTTACTAAACAGCAGTTGGACAAAATCCTTATACAAGTTTGGAACTATGGGCCCTATTTATAAAAGATCGGTATCGTTATCGTAAAATACCGATCGTACGTAAAATACAACCGGGTTTTACCGATAACGACTGTTATTTAACGATACGGTAAATAACGGTCGTTATCGGTCGTATATTTTATACAGGGCGCGGGAACTCCGAGGTGACCTCTAATATCCAAATAATTACAGTAGGGGGTGCATTATTTATTATAATCCATCCCCTCAATCAATCTGGCCTCTGTGCAGGGATGGGGGGGGTTAGGAATTATCCACTGTCATTTATTCCTTTCCTTCCCCCATCTCAATTCCCCCACCTGTTTTCTCCCCCCTTCACTTCTACCTTCAGTTCCATTGGCTGCCACTAAGTTTAGCATATCCTGCAGCACTGTGGATGGGCGGCTCCTCTTGTCCGTGTTATGTCCTGTACAGGTCTGGTCTATTGCGCAAGGGATTTGGCAGAAACTCACGTGATAATTCAGCATGTGCAGGAGGAGGAGCCGCCGCATCCACAGTGGCAACAGGAGACAATGAACTAAGTGTCGCCAAGGGAAAGCTATACGGAAGGGGAGAGAAAACAGGTGAGGTTAGGGAAGCCAACTTATAATCGGCGCGCTACTACGTAGTAGCGCGCCGATTAAAGGAAATAATCATACTGTCGGGTCCCATTGTGACCCACCTGGGGGTGGATTATATTATTGTATAATCCACCTCTTTCATGCCAGGCGGATCAACGAACGACCTCGACTAAACACATACACGGCTACGGCCGAAACGGCCATTTGCTGCGGGTGAGAGTGTTGATCGGGGGTAGGGGTCAGGGCTCTGAGGTCTGCTGAATATCGTACGTGTGTACGAACCTTTAGAGAGGGGCATAAGAGCAAGGTCTCTGTCTTGCGATGACTCTAAATATGCAGAGCTTTGAAAACTTCAAATAATGTGCAATTGCTGCAAGCAGACCTAGATAATCAAATGGCAGATTAGATTCAATGTTGATAATGTAGGTGATGCATTTGGGGTTTAGCAAATGCATCACCTTGCATCTTGGATCACCTTACACCACCACCTACACCATAAATAATTCTGTGTTAAGTGAATCTGTAATGGAAAAAGATTGGGGGTCTGGTAGATAACACTTAGTTGTAGCAAACAAGGCAGGCAGCCATGGCTAGAGCTAGCAAGATATTGTTTGTATAAAAACGGGAATAGATTCCAGAGAAAAAAAAAAAAATATCTCTCTTTACAATGCACGGTATTCATTTGGAATATGCAGTGCAGTTTTGGAATCCCATATACAAAAGGGACATCTTGGAATTGGAAGCAGTTCAGAGAAGGGCAAATAAAATAATTAGGGAATGGAGGGGTTGACTATGCAGGCGGATTAGAATAGTTAGGGCCAATTACATTAGAGAAGCGACGTTTGCAGGGGGGGGGTATATTTATATAAATGGCCATAAAATAAACTCTTTGGTGCATTGTTTATTAATTGTTCATATCAGAGGACACATCCTCTACACATCCTTTAAGATTGGAAGAAAAGAAGTTTCATCTTAGGTTAGAAAAGGTTTCTTACCAGTAAGAACGGTGAAACTGTGTAACTGTCTTCCAGCAGATGTGGTAATGCCAAGTTCGTTGAATAGCTTTAAATGTGGGCTAGATAAGTTTCCAAAACTAAAAGATATTGAGAATTACTGGTATTAATACATATACTG
The DNA here is from genome assembly GCA_019447015.1 of Hymenochirus boettgeri. Taxonomy (NCBI): domain Eukaryota; kingdom Metazoa; phylum Chordata; class Amphibia; order Anura; family Pipidae; genus Hymenochirus; species Hymenochirus boettgeri. Next base: position 214,860,377 of record CM033471.1, on the reverse strand, counting down.
CAGTTCTGGTTGATCCAGGGACACTTTCCAATTGCTATTTGGAGTCAGGAAGGATTTTCCCCCCCTTTTTAGCTGTTTTTTTTTGCCTTCCTCTGGATCAACTCTTAGGTAGGGTTAAAAAGGAGGGTGTAACGGTTGGACTTGATGGACGTATGTCTTTATTCAACCTCAATTACTATGTTATATCCCTAAGAACCTGGTCATAACTAGAGATGTCCGAACTTCGCAAAATCCGGTCCGCTCGAGGATCCGCGAATTTTAGAAAAAATCCGAAAATTCGAAAATCCGCGAGCGGACCCGTTAAAATTAAAAATATCCTTGAAATAACGAGATTTTTCGTATTTTCGAAAATTTTCGAAATTACGAGTTTTCACGTATTTTCGGGAATTTTCGAAATTACGAGTTTTCATGTATTTTGGAAAATATGTATTTTCGAAAATACAAGTAATCCTCGTAATTTCGAATATTTTCGAAAATACGTATGTTAGGAATTAAGAGAAACCCTTGTATTTTCGAAAATTTTCGAAAATACATGTTTTCCCGTATTTTCCGGAAATTTTCGAAAATACGTGAAAACTCGTAATTTCGAAAATTTTCGAAAATACGAAAAATCCGCGAATCGGAAGTTCGGAAGGCGGAAAATCCGGAAAAATCCGCCGTTCGCGAACGGGATAAATCCGCGGCGGATCCGGGTTCGGATCCGCGAACCGGCCATCCCTAGTCATAACAGACATGTAATGTACAAATATGTACAGGTATAATTGTATAGGTAAAATTTTTGGACCCAAAATTAGTCATTTACAGGGTTATTCAATAAAAGTTCTTATTTAAAATGGTGCTAATTTCCCCCCAACCAATCAGATGTTCGCTTTTAAATGTTAAATAAGATCTGATTGATTGGGGCAAAATTAGCACCATTTTAAACGATAAGAACTCCCTGTAAGTTTCCTCAAAATTTTTTTATTGAAAGACAAAGAAAACCTCCCATTACTATGCCAGACATACATTCTAATGCCCTTTGTGTGGTGGCTTCTTTAAGACCTTTATAAACAGCTGTGGATAAATATTTTGGTAAATTGAGTTCTATTCCTACACATGAAACATGCTTGGGGTCTCCCAAACCTCCTCCTAACATCTGGAGCAAAGGATAAGCATGTCCCTATGTAATTCCTTATGCTACATATATTAGTGTATGATTAGGTCTACCAGCTTGCCCTATCTGGTGAAGAAAGTTTTCCACAAGCACAGGAGTCAAAAACATACTGTCTTCTCTTTCTTCCATTTTGCACTATTTCTGCAGTACAATCTGTTTGAGAGTGTGAGATCACTGGTTATTCAGATTTAAAACTAAAGCAATGTGATATTGGGAACTGCCTCTGAAAATAGCTGGAATACAAACTGGTTATTATTACCGCAGTTTATTAATTTTTTGTTTTCCCACAAAATGCTTTACCATACAGATAACTGGTGCTATGCAGCATTGCATTTAAAAAGCAGGATGTACAGGTAATCACCTGTACTTCTTAACCATCATCCAATTGTAGACCTGGATAATACTCATACTTCACTGAAGAAGGAACTCTCCTTTTTGCAGCAAGCGTAAAAGGTCCAGCATGGCAAGTACAAGACTTTTGCAAATTGTGATAATTTGCAACTCAAACAGTTTGTCTTTCTATTAATTGTAGCATCAACTCCATATATTGCACTGTGCTATGTTTTCACTGCATGCACTGAAATAAAATGACAGCTCAATTTGGATTATCGTAAAATATAGGTAAACCCCAAAGTAATTTAAAGGGTATCTCCACCCTAAAAAATGTTTTTACATATTGTAGGGTACCCCTTCCCACCCCCAACTGCCAAGTTGGGTTTTTTTTTTAGAGTTCTAAAAAAAAAAGCACAAACATACTTACACTCCCTTCACTCCTGCAGCTGTCATCTCCGGCAAGCTGCAAACAGGGGCAGGACCAGCAGCCACATCTGTGATTAGCTGAGAGGCAGACAATCTCAGACGTGGCTGTTAGGGGTGGGCAGGGGTGTCCTACACTACAAAAAATAACATTGATAGCTAGGGGGTGAGGCAGGCCTGGAGGGTAGGAGGGGAAGGGCTCCCCTGCGCATTTTACAGTACCTCCCGGAGGAGGCAGAAAACTTTCATACAGGAAGACATCCCCTACTCTTCAGTTTCCTGGACTTCAGTCAAGCACTGCAGGAGAAACATAAGGAGCAGAGATGTAAGGGAAGGATTTTTTTATAACTATACAGTGGGGCAAGTAGTGGGTTAAATATTAGTTTTGGGGGTGGACATGTCCTTTAAACCAATTGTTATTGAGGAACATGGCTGCACACATGTAACATCTTTACCATGGTTTAAGTCCAACATGCAATTGAATAACTTAAACTAGTAAATAATTCAACAATTTTGACCATTGGATATTTCAAAATGTGACTTTTATTATTTATATATACATATATATAAATAAGACACCATAGCACCATACAAATGAAAAAAAAAAAAACAGAAGAAAAAAAAAAAACCTATGTTTAACTTCAAACATAATTTTTAAAAATTCTGGGACAGAAGAGCAATCTAAAGCAACCTAGAGGGTTAAAAAATATAACCAAGTAGTGTGGTTGTAGGAAATGATTGCTTCAAATCAACAATTGGTTATTAAAATGAAATTCTGTCCCTGCACAAAAAAGCTCTAATACTAACAAAAAAAACCAACTTAGTGGGAGCTTTGTGTGTATAACCTGCTTACTGCAAAGGATTCCTCCAGGGCTCAATAGCAGCAGACAAACTGGAATTCAATAACTTGTATAATGACAGTTTGTACATCATTTGGACTTTGGATTGGTTTTAATAGGCCACTGTAAATTTTACTCACAAAAAAGTGAGTTATTTAATGTTAATTTAAATGAATGGACCACTAAACCTTCATCTCATCTGACCCCCCCCCCACAACCAAAAATGTTAAGACTTTATTACTAGCACAGAACATAAAAATATATTAAAATAAAATGTGTATATCTGCCTTCTGACTCAATTCCACATCAGAAATTGCATAGGATATACTTTGTGCAAGATAGCTTCCCGCGCTTCTGGTTTGTCACATCCAGAATACATAAATTTGCTTCAGCCTTAAAAAATGCACTCAGACATCATCAAATTTGTGTTTTAGGTAGTCTTTCATAACCCTGGCAATAGGGAGCTCATCCAGTAGCTTTAGATTCTGCAGTCCTATACAATGGCGAATTTTAATCCGGCATAAGTCCTGCAGAAACCGGGGCTGCCCTAAGGAAAAATCAGAAAGCAGTGTCAGGATAAGATACAGATGAATTACAATACATTGACTATCTTAATAACGAAAAACAGATTTTTATTACAATCATTCAGCTATGTCACAAAAACCCACAATGTAAACAATGTGACTACAATAAGGAAAAAAGTTCCTGTGAAAAATGGAAGATTACTGTTGCAATCTTGGTCTGACTCAAACAGCCCCACTTTTTGTTGACCTCACAGACCCTACAGTCACAGAGAGCATGTGACCATTGCCAAACAACAACAAAAAACAAACTATCAAGCAAAATAATGAACATGAGGTATTATAAGGGATAATGCACCCATACAATATAATTTAAGGATATTAAGTCACTTTAGAAGTTCCCAGATATGTATAGAACACTAGGCTTCTACCCTTGTGCTTCTCCATGGTCATAGAACTCCTCTGTTATCAAATATCATTACCGTACTCGACTACAAGCCGAGGTTTTTAGGTTTTAAAATAATCCTAAAAACCTTACCTCGGCTTATACTCAAGATCTTCCTTACACGCGAATGATGTTGCTGAGGCTCCAAATCCGGCTGCCGCACGCTCTGTAAGTCCTGTAGGTTTGCCGGCTGACGTCATTACTCGGCATCGGGCAGTGAGAGGCGCCGAGTAGTGACGTCAGCCGGCAATCCACAGGGCTTACGAGCGTGCGGCAGCCGGATTTGGTGCCTCAGCAACATTGGAGCCTCAGCAACATTGATCGCGGTAATTCTGGAGGAATCTCCAGGGAGGGAGGGAGGGGGCTCTACACTGCAGTTGCCTTTCAACTGCAGAATTCCCATACAGTTGTTTGGAAACTACAACTCCCAGCCAATAAGAATGCTGGGAGTTGTAGTTTCCAAAACATCTGTATGGGAATTCTGCTGTCTATTTAAAGGGCAACTTAAGCATCAATATAATACTGAATCAGAAGGCAGTAGTGGTCAGAATTTCTACCCTCGGCTTATACTCGAGTCAATCAATTTATCCTAATTTTTCAGGTAAAAACGGGTACCTCTGCTTATACTCGGGTCGGCTTATACTCGAGTATATACGGTATATTACACTGTAATTATATTTAGATAATATCCCTTATATATTACACTGTAGAGGTTGCATCATCCCTTGTATCATTCAAACACAATACTTTCAACGGACACAACATGAGAAACATGTATTTTCGTATTTTACATATTTATTTTTTGGGCACATCCTCATACCAATAATTAGTTGACTCCTATCGTCTATAATTGAAAAAGAAAAACAATTAAATTTCACATATGCCATAGCCCTTTACTACGGTCTTTTTTTTCCATTTCATTCAAACCAACATTCTATTGCTGGGTGGCTATTTTTTTCCTTCCTGCTTACTTTAAATTACATTTTTCTAGATTTTCTAAAAGAGATTTTTTTAATGCATGGAATTCACATGTATGTAAACTTCTAGTATGTCAGCCAATGTCAAATTGTCAAAAAAAGATGGCTTAGCATTTACTTTAACACGTCTTGTGTTAATTGTGTAACAGACAAGTAAAAGTGCCGGGGAATGTCCTAGCTAGAGATGGCCGAACTTCCGAAAGTTCGGCCGTTTTCGAACTATATGGAAAATGGACCCATTAAAGTCAATGGGAGATAAATAGTTTGAAAAGTTCTAATGAAATACAATTAAAATATCAATGGTAACTTAATGTAAATAGCTGTGGGTCCTGGGAAATGGTCTGGGAAACACAGTCGAATATCCAGGACTTTCAAAAAATCGATTTGCAGATTTGATAATTATCCCATAAACGATCTGCGTATTGTTTTATTGACATTTTACTCAAATATTCGTTAATTCAATATTTACTCGCATATTGGTAGACATTTTACTTGCATATTCGTTTATTTGATATTTATTCGCATATTGGTATATGGCCATTTTACTCGCATATTCGCGCGCCTCGAACGTTTGATAATTATCAATGTCCGGAAAATATTGAAAGTCCGAGAAATCCGGGTCCGGGATAGTTCGAATAGTTCGGGTCCGTTTGAACTCGGGTTCAAGTCCATCTCTAGTCCTAGCATGCCTCTATTTGCTTGAGAAAAGGTACCATTAAAACGGTACATGCCTGTTTCCTGTGTAGCCATGGAAAATTAAAGGCATTTTAAATGGTTATGATTGATTAAAGTACATTATATGTGATGTGAATTGGACCTACCACTTAGCTATATAGTGACCTTTATAAACTTATAATCTGCCCTTACATTAAGAAAAATATTTTTTTTACAATGAGAATGCTACTACACAGTAGTAAAACTTTATTGTGAGCTTCTACCCAACTCACAATGCAATCACACATTCGCACTACCGCAGCTCCCCTCCATCACAAGCTTTCCATAGAATGACCTTTTCCCCATCCAATAATAAACCAATCTTTCCTAATACTATTACCCTACGTTTACAGTATGCCACACCTGCTGGCATTTGTGATGATTTTGCCTAAGAGCTTATTTATAAGTGCAACAGTTTCTGTAATGGTGGGTACACACATACACGCTAAAGGATTTGCTGTTAATTATTACAGGAAAAATACATGTCTCCAATGCAGAATAACCATTTCTGTTGACGATTGGGTTTAACATTTTAGACCAAAAGACCAGAAGTCCGAATTTGTTCGAATTTGAATAGTTCGGCTCGAACTCGGGTTCGGGTTCTAGTCCATATCTAATAGGGAGATGTATCAGATGTCAATGCAATGAAATTAGTCTTCCTCCAGGACCAGCCAAGAAGCAGGAAATAACTTTTTCAGTACTATAATGCATATGAATATCTGCACCTAGAAGTGTGTCTGAGGTACTATTTACAGGTGGTGGGGATGTTATTATGATTTCCCTTTAAAGGGACACTAAACTGAAAAAAATGACTTGCCTTTATGCTTTTATATATTTTTAGTGCTGCAAGGAACTTTATCCCTTTTTGCTCTCAGTGCTCCCTGTCACTACATCTCCTCATGTACTGTTCAGCTCACTCCTAGTTATTATGCATGCCTCCTCTCTATGTATCCACCCGCTCCCAAAACTGAGGCACAAATGGAGTGTGGAGCACGTGGGGTGGAAGTGATCTGTGCCTTACTACAGCCAATAGCATTCACTTAGTGATGCTGTGTGAAAGTGAAATAAGTTTTCTTTTAGCTGTAGGAGTTTGAATGTGTTTGTGTGTGTGGGGGGGGGGTGAGGACTTTGGAATTGATTTCTTTAGGTACAGTGCTACATTGGGACTTAACTATCACAGACAGCAGCTAACTGCAGGATTGGGATTATCGGCACAGAAAGAGCATAGAGAAACAGATAATGCTTATTCCTTTTCCTGATCTTAATGCTGAATCAATTAGCCATGCAGTGACAGAGAAATAATCTTTAGTTTAATAGAATGGATAGTTTTACATGTATTGTGATAGGGGGGGCTGGGTGATTGATAACCCTTTAATGACTAGCAGTGCCCCGCCCTCTTTAAAAAGTAAAACTCCCAGAGCTACAAAACAAGGGATAGGAAGGTCAGAGAAGAAAAATAAATAAGATTATTATAAGAATAAATAAATAATAAGAATATTATTATTATAAGAATAGAATAAAAAGCAGATTTAAGATTGGTGATAATTAATCCTAATTACTGTGTTATTAGTTAAAAAATGATTTGCCTCAGTTTACATGTCCTTTAAGGCACAATACAAAAAGTAGTTTATCCGATTCTATCTGCTATCCTCTGCCAAATACCAACCACCTTAAACACTCGTATTCAACAGGAGTTTACAAAAATGTTTAAGATATAAGGGGCAAAACCAATCAACTAGTACTACTGCCGTATCAGCTCCCTTTATTTCAGTTGGCTGAGTACGTGCATGCCAATGGATAATGACCAACATGCCAGATTATCATCCGATACAATTATTAAAGATCTTTTTGTCAAACAATGCAACATCACTTTAAAGGTCTACAGTCATCGTTTGGAGAACTGGACAATGATGGGCATTATTCTCCTTGGTCTTATTCACCCTTTTCCATTGAACAGGATGCTGTAGAGGTGAATTGTCATTTAAAACAATTACAATCATTTTTCAATAAAAATCATATTTGTGCACAATTTTTTTATTAATACAATAATAAAAAAATGTCTGAGGACACCAATTTGTTTCAACCTTTTTGTGCCATCTTAAAAACTAACAGGGTTATTCAATAAAAGTTCTTATCCTTATAAATGATGCAAATTTTGCCCCAACCAATCAGATGTTAGCTTTCAAATGCTATTAAAGAAAGCCGTATGAATTTCTGAAAGCAAGGAATGTTGCAGGTTACTGGTAATACATAAAGTAGAGTTGACCCAGGGATATTTCAGATTCCCACTTGGAGTCCGGAAGGATTTTTTCCCCTTCATAATTCTGGTGGTTTTTTTTGCCTTTCTCTGGATTAACAGTTAGGCAAGAAGTCTGGGTATTGTTGAGTGGGGTGAACTGGATGGACGTATGACTTCATTCAACATCAAATACTATACTTTTATTGAATTTCCTTGCAACCTCCCTGTGTAAAGGTTGCCATACACGACGGGATTTATTTATTATTGTTCATATATATGGCCACCTTTAAACAACAAAGCAGAGCTCAATACAACAGCAGTTATACTACCGATTGCCAGATTTTTACAAAAGGGTTACGAATCTCAATGCAGAAACAAAATGATAATTGTGTTTTTATGGCTGGCACATATGAAAAGATCCCTTGCCAATTTGACACATAAAAAGTGAGCCCAACCGAAGGTTTGGCACATCTAAAAACAATCTACCAGCAAAAAACAAAAAGATAGTTAAAAAAAAACAATTGGTTGGGAACCATGGTTGACTGTTGTTTTTCCATCGAATCCCCAGCCAATCTAATCAAATTATCGAACTTTGGATAGATTGGCCGCAAAATTTGGCATTTATTACCCTAAGGCTTTCACAGGGCCAATGAGAACTAAAGGCTACAAATCATGGATAGATAAATTATTTTTGATATTAGGAGCCATTCAGACAACTAAACCAAAAATTCACATTTGGAAAGAGTCAATAAGACTAGAGAACTGATTTAGCAACTAGTCATGTGTCATGATCTACTGTTTGTTAGCATAGCATAATAGTTGTACTGTGGAAGAAAGCTATGCAGAGAATTATTGGAACATTTTAGAATATTATAGGCCATAAACTGCCAACATTGGAAGATCTGTATAAAGATCGCTGTTGTAGGAAAATCGCAACTATTATGGGGGATGTCACCCACCCAGGTTATTCTTTATTCACTTTTTTTACATTCAGGGAGACGAATGGGTTCTATTTTTGTACTAGGTTGAAAAACAGCTTCTTCGCTACTGCCATAACATTATTTAATACTGCTCACTACTGAATAAGTTTTTAGTATTTACTGCTCTGTGATTTGGTCTTAATGTGGGGGTTTAAATGTGTAGTTTTAGATCTTAAACACTGGTATATTATGTGTGTATTTTGTGTCGAATTTCGTTGTGTCTGGTACACAATGACAAATATTATTATTAGTTTATATGGCATTACAGAACACAAGTCTTTCAGAAAGAAGGCAGGTGTAATTTTCTGTAGTCAGAAAGTGTGAAGTCTTGTCAGGTTCTGGCATGTGCTATGTATTGATGTTCACACATGGTTAGATCTGGTGTCTCTGAAAAGGACAGGCAGGCCCAAAAAGCTACCCAATATGTGCAACTAAAGAACAGTTCAACAGGGCTGCAGAATTTATACACTGCTAAACTCTGATAATCAACAGATGCTCACAACCTGTTAGACCCTTCACAGTCAAGATTCCCATTGTGCACATTCTACAGGGACAGCTTTCTGTAAGGCCATTTCTTCATACTTAAATCTACACACAAACTGCACTCCTTGACTTTCCTCCTAAAGGAATCCAAAATAGAACCAACAATCTTACACCTATACCTAGCCCTTCCCCCTCCTTTTCTGCTTCTGTATACCATAGACTTATGAAGGCTGTTTATTCAACATGATGCCTTCTTTTTTGCCTTCTCCCACATCAACAACATTCACAATGTTAGTGTAATCTGTAGCTTTCCGTCACAAATGTCTATTTATAAATAGGACTAATGGAACCCTGTTGAGCTTGTGTTTTTCCTGCCCCATATGGTATTAAATGTCCACCCTTAAAAACAAAAACTGGTATTTGCCTCCAACTGTAACTGCTATTTTCCCCAGTTTATAATATGCATATTTAATGATGAAAGTTCTAGCAAAAGTATCTGCCTTCTTCCTCTATTACAGATTTTATTTTTTTTTAAGCTTGAGCATGTGCAGAGGAGGCATCAGGTGAAAAAGCAATCAATCATAGGTTGTGATGTTTGCAATCACAGCCTTGATTGACTGCATGCAGGGAGGGGCCAGCTTACTTTGCTAGAATGGGAGCAACAATTATGCTTATAGGACAACTCCACCCTCATAAGAACATCTTTTAGAAAGAATGGTCTCTTTAAAATATGTTGATATATCATACTTTGTCCAATGAATTCATTACTGTATGCCTGCTATGCTTCTGGATGCCTCATGGAATCTGAGCAATTTAGAAACCTGTACTGAGCATGGGCATGCTCAGAAGAGGCAGACAGCGGATTAACATAGTCATTGGCTGTGATGTCAACTGTCAAATCCATAACGGACAGTTGCTAACTGGAAGAACCAGGAAGCAGAAACGGGAAACAGGACATTGTGCAGGTTTTCAGTCTAGACATATATTTCAGATTTCAAACTATTACCATTTAGGGTTTTGGGGGGTTATTTACCTGTATGTTAAGTTTTCATTTTGGGGCTAGACTTGCCCTTTAAATATCAGGTTAGTAATACAGGTAATAACGTGCAAAATATATCCGTTACAGTTGGAGGCAGATAATTGACCAGATTTTTGTTTAAAGGGTGAACATGCCCTTTAAGGGATTTCTAGCATACCTGTGTATCTGTATTTTACCAACTCTTTTTACCTCTTTCCTCATCTTTATGTAACAGTTTGAGCAGTTCCAGATATTAAAGGATATCTATACTCTAAAAATTAAAGGGCATCTATAGTGAAAAAAACACATTGCCCCTTTGCAAAGTTAAATTCATGTACTCTGTGCTGCCATAATCCTATCTCTGTCAGTGACTCTGTTTAACCATGGTGTCAGATCTGTGTGCAGCACTCCCCCCTTCCCCCTCCCCTCTGTTACCTCCTCCATGTCTCAACTCCGGCTAACCGACAAGCTTATCATGTGCAGTAGGAGTTAAAGGTTCAATATCCTGAAAAACACACCCTGGACTATTCCTGCATTAAAGATAGTGCTGAAGCCAGGAGGAAGACTGGCAGAACCAGTTTTCTTTGGGCTACTGCTCCTCACAGAAACAATATTGGGAGGTAGGAATTACCAATCCTATATCCCTGTCCCAAGCACTTTTCAGTTTAACTGTTTTTTAAGTAAACTTTATACACACTATAGTTTTCCTTTAAGCGTCAGAAAAATGTTATTTTTTACATACAGCATTTAATCTAGTGGAAAGCCCAAAACATTAAATTTGGCTTAGAGGAATAAAAATAAAATTTAATCTAGTTGTGCAAATGGTGCATTCTCTTAATTCTAGGGAACTTTTTCTCTTCTCCAAAATACAAAGCTACATATGCTGAAATTCTTATAAATGAAATGTAAATTAATGCGTTTGTGGGTTATTTCCTGCTCATTTCCAGTCTAGTAATCTCCATTTATTGGGTCACATCTCAAGATGTCTCGCTTAAATACGTTCTATACTATTTCCTTAATAAATGTTCTATTTGTCTCATAAAGAATGGACACTAGAACTTTCCAGAAAATCTCTTCATCATTTATTTTCTTTAGAAGTTAATTGCTGTGTGCGTGGATAAAAAATAAAGATTAAATTGAATGACCAATAATAAATACATACACAGCTGCACACAAAATAAAACAATTAAAAAAGCTACAGGTAAAAGCAAAACACATCTATTCCCATTGTTGTAATAGTTACCCATAAGTGACAAGTCTTAAGGTGGTTACACACATAGCTGAAATTTGACAAATTCTATCATATCCAATGGCATTTGCTTACTATTGGCCATGTGTATTGAGCGGGAAAAGGATTGATCATAGGGCTGAACAATTGCGGTCAACTGCAGGATCAGTCACTTCAAAAGCAGAGTACAAACACGAAAGATTTGATTTTTAATCTGTCTAAAAGATGAGACAGAATCAGCAAGATTCTGTTATTTTTTGAATATCACACTACACACATTTCCAAGCATTTTACCTATTAATAAGGAGAATATTTACGACTGCACACTTCCTACAGCCATATCAGATTTCCCGTACTTTTAGAAAAGGGAATCAACTGTAGGGTAGGGAAATATTTGGGCAGTTCCGAACGATCCTAAAGCAAACAGTGAACAGTCGTCAGCCCTATGTAATTCTCTAAACTGTGGTACACATATTAGCAATAAAGGGACAATTCTGTCGATACCAGAGGGATCATCTCCTTATCACTAACATGTGTACAGAATCCATCCAATGGAATCTGAAACAAGTGTAGCGTGTGTGATTCTAGCTAAAACAACCTAAGCTGGGTACACACATTAGGGATAAAGTGCCATTGTCATTGGCAGTGAGAGGATCAGTTCTTTTCTGCCAATATGTGTAGCAGCAAAACGACAAAGGGAGACCATTGAGGCTGTATATGGCCACATACACATTCGGTCGGTCATCTGTTAAAAACGGTTACTCTGTTTAGAAATTGTTCCAGAGAAAACTGAACATTTCTTAAACCCTGTCAAGTATGGTTTATCCATATAATATCACATAGGTCTTTTATCTTTTAGGATTTATATAAAACTACAAAGAGTATGATTGTGCAAAGCACAGATCAAAACCCACTTGCAATTACATGAACCAAAACATGCATTTAACAGAGCTTTTACAATATTTTTTAAACAAGCTAACAGGTTTGATAGACATAATAAATAATTATTGCCCCTTGTTAATATGGAATTGTATGAAAGGTTAATAAAAAGAGAGTTTACTTAAAGTATTCACTCTATAAAAAAAAAATGCTGAGTTCATGGAAACTTATTAGCACATCTTTTTCATATAAAAGGTAAAATGGATCAGCCTCATTGTTACATGCTATTTTCAACACATTATGATCCTATCCAAGATGTTTATCATCCCTTGAAACCCTTAACAAGAAGCATTTTAAAATCAGTTTTTTTCCTTTTTCTTCAAAGAAAACTAATTTTTGTGGTCAGCACTGAATGATTGAAAGGTTCTGGGCCTTGCCAATATTTGAAAAAGATTTACACATGCTCATTAAAGCAAACTTATAAAGGTTTTAAGCAAAAAGTGTTTGTTCCTTTGAACAGCTGAAGCATGCAGGAAGCGATGTTCTTCATATAATAACTAGCATGAGCCTAGTTAAAAGAGTACTGTAGTAAATCCATTCCCAGTAAAAGTTGAGGATTCTTTTTGTAGTCCTTGTACACCGTGTTTCAAGTGAAACTTTATTATATACACCTAAAGGGTTGGAATTAAAAATAGTACTTAAAACTTTGCGTAAGACACCAAAATCCAAATCAGCCCACGTTCTTGCTATTGTGTATTTAAAATGCCATTTTAGCTAAATTACATCTGCAATGTTCTACTGATTGCAAACCAATTAGTAACCTGTTGGTCAGCACCCAAATTTATATTTTAGCCCAACCGATTAGACTGTCCATCAAAGAACACAGAACCAACCACTCAACCAACCAACTAACTGATGTTGCCCAAATTGGGTCGAATCAGACCCATGTGTACACAACCTAAAAAAAATCCTTCCTTGTCCCCTCTTTGATGCTTTAGACCTGCAAGTATCCCTGACACTCAAAGGAAAGGGGGAATACATCTTTTCTGTATCATAACTTGTCATGCTACCAACAAAACCCATTCAATATATAGTATAGACAATTTTACTATTAGTTTAATCAGCTTTAAAAAAGCATGAGAACGGATAGGCATTTGGTCTATACCTGGATACGCGAGACATATTTTTAATGGAGTTCCAATAAAATAGAGGTTTTTACTTACCCAAGTTGGACTGCTTCTTGTTTTGGAGTGAACAAAGTCTTTTTTCAGTTTCTGGAGAACAGATTAACCTCATCTACTGAATACTCTACAATCTTAAAAATTTTGCCTTTAAATCCCTTTAAATGTTTATTTTAAAGGGTATCTTTAATCTAAAAAATTTAATTTTCAAAAATAATACAGCAATATTCCACTTCTCCAAATCTTTTTTCAGATTTTAAATCTGAGCAGTAGATTCTGAGAAATCATCATTTTAATCACATCATTTACAGGGAAAGACCTGACAATCCAGAAGCAGAAATTATAATATGTAACCGATGCTTGACCTCTTTGTCTGCCTGCCTACCAGCACACTTTCTGCAACATTTAAGAGAATCAGCAGAGAAAAGACAGCAGGGGGGGAGGGAGGGGGGAGATGTGTATGCAGAGCAGTGTCCATGGTGAGGCTGTGCAGAACACACAAGTGTCGAAGACACTAAAAGAAGGCAGTGAGTAAGGGAGAGTGGGGGAATTAGGAGTACTCGCTAAACATTAATAATTTAATGACAAAGCAAGCACAGATAAAATATGTGAATACCATAATTTTACATTTTACTAATGGCAAGTTGTTTCGGTGAGTATAGTGACCCATTAAAAGGAACAGTAAACAGTAAAATTAAGTATATGCCATCCGTTTCTATTAGTTACAGGGAGACGAGAACACTTATTCTCACCTCCCTGCGAATAATAGAACGCCAGGGGGACACAGCCGAACTTACCTTACCAGGCGCTCCACTTGCAGTTCCTTCTGAACTGACAGCCGTGCGGTCCTGCTCTCTCGATCGCGCACCTATCTTTTGTATTGATCTTTTTTATTAGGCGTGTTGTCGGGAGAGAGGGGCAACGCGGCTGTCATTGCAGAAGGCTGTCAGTGGAGCGCTCGGTAAGGTAAGTTCAGCTGTGTACCCCATGCGTTCTATTATTCACAGGGAGGTGAGAATAAGCGTTTTCACCTCCCTGTGAATAATAGAAACGGATGGCATATACTTATTTTTATTTGTTTAGTGTTTCTTCAAGTTACAAACATGCAATTTTGTAAAAAAAACACGTGTTAAGATAAATGTGTATGGCTGATTGATCACGCTTCATTGGTGATCTGAACCAGCAGTCAACAAATGATGCCCAACAGAGTTGCCATACACATGATTATTTTCCAGTATGGTTGTTTGGTCGTTGCAGATAACATACAAAAATGCACATTTGTACCAGTCTATAAACATGTGCACAATTGTTTTCCCCAGCCCTAGAAAGACACAGGGTGAACAAATAAATTGCTTAATCTAAAGCGATACCTACTTCTTACTTCCTGTAGAAAATCCAGACAAGGCCGACTAGCTCCAGAAATGCTTAATGATACAGCCAATGGGGTCTGGCCTTCATAATTTCTAGTGTTCGTGTCTGCCCCATAATTGTACAACATCCTTGCACAAAGGACATCATCTCTCAGGGCTGACAAATGGAGGGGGGTCTGTCCATCTTCTAGCCTCCCTAAGTTTGTGTCTGCCCCCCTTTGTAGAAACATACGGCAGTATGAATGATTGCTTTTTATAACAGCATAGCGCAGCAAGAACCCGTTTTGGATATCAATATTGGCATTGTGGTCCAGGAGAATCTTGACACAGCTGGAACGTTCCCGGATTATGGCAAGTTGCAAAGGAGTTGTGCCTTTGTCACTCAGAGGATCTACCTCTGCCTTGAACTCAAGTAAGAGTCTAACAAAAGAGTCTCTGCCATAGTGAGCAGCCACATGTAGTGGTGTCCACCCATCGTTGCTCTTTGCATTTATTATATCACTGAGGTACTCTGACTCAAGCATTAGTCGGGCAATCCTTGCCCTTCCGTGCATAGCGGCATAATGCAATGCTGTGAAACCACCAATCAAATCTTTCACTGTAGGATCAGCTGAAAAAGAAAACAAACAATTTGTATTGAAAACAGTAAAAGGCAAACAAAACAGAATACTTGCAACACATGTCAAATGTTTTCTGTATCTGTAGAAACATACCGTAATACTAAAACTATGGAGACAAAGGTTGGAAACACATTTTCATGTGTATTAGGTGAAACTGAGCATCACTTACACTTACAATCTAATTCATCCCTGCTGTCCTGTTTACACAAGAAAAAAAAGTTGATAAAAAGTATTTTCAGGAGATGTAGTTTTTTCCCTTTATGAGGTAATTTCCTGTTCTAAAAATGTAAGTACCATAGTGTATATAATTTTGTATTGTCTGTACCGTGAGGTGCTGTGACTTGGAACTACCGTATATATCTGTGAGTGATCTTTCTTTGCTTATGCTTTCTAATGCACTCTTCATTCCAAACATTCTTTTGTAGAATTAAGGCCAAAGTTGTCTTTTCCCCTAAAGATCTTTTAACACAGGACAGTATTTCGCAGTCTGTAACAGCTGCAAAGGAACAAAGCAGCAGACTATGTCGGGTATCAACAAGTACCAGGCCCACATGCATTTACAATTCTCTTAATACAATCCAATTAAAGGGTTTCAGTAGCATGCAAATTTTTTGACTAATGGTCCATGGCATTAGATGATCATCACATTTTTTCCCCTGTAAAGAATGCGGTAAACTGTCGGGGAGAAGCAGAGCGTGATTTTTTATTCCCAGCATGGCTACTAAGGCTGCACAATGCCCTGAGAATAACCTACATGTCCAATCCATTTTTTGTCGATTTTGATACAATAAATAAAATAATTGGTCAAAAAAAATTGTGTGAAAATTCCCACCGATTTTCAACTGATCGACTGAAATATTAGACTGGGTTAAATTTCAACCATGGATTGTAAACTTTCCTTACCACGGGCAATGATATAGAAAATGTAGAGACTACAACCAAATTATTCACAGAATCTGAATTGGAAGCAGAAATAAAAGGTGAATAATTTGTTGCCTGCAAAAGGATTATTTCTTTGCTCCACGCTGGGAGGTTTTGTAATTACACCTACATGACTTCTGGCGGTTTGCAAAAAACATTTACATTAAGATACACAAAGGTTAAGCTAATAATTTACAGAAAATGAATAGGCTATAATAAATTAACCTATTACATGTAATTGTCCTTTGTATATGCAGAAAAAGGTGGTGTACCGTGTTAGCCAGCAAAATGTTTACAGAATAACCCCTTTGAAATAAAAAATAACAAAAGTGGTATAAAGGGGATACCTTTACTGGCTAAGATAGTCATAGCAAGCTTTCAGAACATTCTAGTTCCTTTTTCAAGCTGATTACAATGAAGCTGTGGTGCTCTCTGATATATATACAACATTTAGCTTATAGATCAAATAACCAAATAAAAAGGTAGTTTTTACCCACAATTGCCAAGTATTTTTAAAATGTATTCCATTCTGGACTGGTAATTTAGGACAGAATTTTTTTGCCATGATTCTATACAAAGTTCCTAATTTGGGTGCACAGGTGATATTTCATGGCAGCTAAACTAGAAACTAGCAGAGCATTTCATTCTAACTGGCTGTTGAACAAGATATTTCTGTTCTCTTGAGACACCAAGCACAAGCTGTAGACCGTGAAATATTGTATTACATGTGCTAGAGAAAAAGGACTTTCCATCTTGCTATGATTTCTTCTCACTCTACTTCCTCTCTACATTGCTTTCTTTTCCTTAAAGGGCAACTCCACCCTCATAAGAACATCTTTTAGAAAGAATGGCCTCTTTACAATATGTTGATATATCACAGTTTGTCCTATGAATTCATTACTGTATGCCTGCTATGCTTCTGGATGTGTCATGGAAACTGAGCAATTTAGAAACCTGTACTGAGCCTGGGCATGCTCAGAAGATGCAGCTAGGGGATTAACATTCAGTCATTGGCTGTGATGTCAACTGTCAAATCCATAACGGACAGTTACTAACTGGAAGAACCAGGAAGCAGAAACAGGGGAAACAGGACATTGTGCAGGATTTCAGGTTAGACTTATATATTTCACATTTCAAACCATTACCGTTTAGGGTTTTGGGGGGTGATTTACCTGTATGTAAGTTTTCATTTTGGGACTGGACTTGCCCTTTAAGAGAAAAGAAGACTCACAGAATCCCTTGTCTCTTCCAATTAAAAGACGAGAGGAGCCCTTAATGCCAGGCTGGCTTGTGACCAGGGATATTTCGCATTATTAGCGCAGTTATAGTTCTGTCTCAGACCAGGGGCGCATGTGTGCACAAGTGGCGAGCAGCTCTTTATGGAGACTTTGTGCTCTTCTCATGCAAAACAATTCAATTCTGCTAAAATCCATCATATTTATATTGATTTAACACATGAATTGTAGGGTTTCTAGGACTTTTCTATAATCTTATGGTTAAAACTATTTTAGAATAAGGTCCAGGGCTTTTTTTTTCTTATTCTATGATAAAGAAATAGATACTATGTGCATTGCCATCCCGTCTGCTATTGAAAGTAGTGCGATCACTACCCTGACACTCAAAGGAAAGGGGAATACATCTTTTCTGTATCATAACTTGTCATGCTACCAACAAACCCATTCAATATATAGTATAGACAATTTTACTATTAGTTTAATCAGCTTTAAAAAGCATGGAACGGATAGGCTTTGGTCTATCCTGGATACGCGAGACATATTTTAATGGAGTTCCAATAAAATAGAGGTTTTTACTTACCCAAGTTGGAGCTCTCTGTTTTGGAGTGAACAAAGTCTTTTTTCAGTTCTGGAGAACAGATTAACTCATCTACTGAATACTCTACAATCTTAAAAATTTTGCCTTTAAATCCCTTTAAATGTTATTTTAAAGGGTATCTTAATCTAAAAAATTTAATTTTCAAAATAATACAGCAAAATTCCACTTCTCCAAATCTTTTTTCAGATTTTAAATCTGAGCAGTAGATTCTGAGAAATCATCATTTAATCACATCATTTACAGGGAAAGACCTGACAACCAGAAGCAGAAATATAATATGTAACCGATGCTTGACCTTTTGTCTGCTGCCTACCAGCACACTTTCTGCAACATTAAGAGAATCAGCAGAGAAAAGACAGCAGGGGGGAGGGAGGGGGGAGATGTGTATGCAGAGCAGTGTCATGGTGAGGCTGTGAAGAACACACAAGTGTCGAAGACACTAAAAGAAGGCAGTGAGTAAGGGAGTGGGGGAATTAGGAGTACTCGCTAAACATTAATAATTTAATGACAAAGCAAGCACAGATAAAATATGTGAATACATCATTTCATTTTACTAATGGCAAGTTGTTTCGGTGAGTATAGTGACCCATTAAAAGGAACAGTAAACAGTAAAATTAAGTATATGCCATCCGTTTCTATTAGTTACAGGGAGACGAGAACACTTATTCTCACCCTCCTGCGAATAATAGAACGCCAGGGGGACACAGCCGAACTTACCTTACCAGGCGCTCACTTGCATTCCTTCTGAATGACAGCGTGCTGTCCTGCTCTCTCGATCGCGCACCTACTTTTGTATTGATCTTTTTTATTAGGGTGTTGTCGGGAGAGAGGGGCAACGCGGTGTCATTGCAGAAGGCTGTCAGTGGAGCGCTCGGTAAGGTAAGTTCAGCTGTGTACCCCATGCGTTCTATTATTCACAGGGAGGTGAGAATAAGCGTTTTCACCTCCTGTGAATAATAGAAACGGATGGCATATACTTATTTTATTTGTTAGTGTTCTTCAAGTTACAAACATGCAATTTTGTAAAAAAAAACACGTGTTAAGATAAATGTGTATGGCTGATTGATCCGCTCATTGGTGATCTGAACCAGCCGTCAACAAATGATGCCCAACAGAGTTGCCATACACATGATTATTTCCAGTATGGTTGTTTGGTCGTTGCAGATAACATACAAAAATGCACATTTGTACCAGTCTATAAACATGTGCACAATTGTTTTCCCAGCCCTAGAAAGACACAGGGTGAACAAATAAATTGCTTATCTAAAGCGTACCTACTTTTACTCTGTAGAAAATCCAGACAAGGCCGACTAGCTCCCGAAATGCTTAATGATACAGCAATGGGGTCTGGCCTTCATAATTTCTGTGTTGTGTCGCCCATAATTGTACAACATCCTTGCACAAAGGACATCATCTCTCAGGGTGACAAATGGAGGGGGGTCTGTCCATCTTCTAGCCTCCTAAGTTTGTGTCTGCCCCCTTTGTAGAAACATACGGCAGTATGAATGATTGCTTTTTATAACAGCATAGCGCAGCAAGAACCCGTTTTGGAATCAATATTGGCATTGTGGTCCAGGAGAATCTTGACACAGCTGGAACGTTCCCGGATTATGGCAAGTTGCAAAGGAGTTGTGCCTTGTCACTCAGAGGATCTACCTCTGCCTTGAACTCAGTAAGAGTCTAACAAAAGAGCTCGCCATGTGAGCAGCCACATGTAGTGGTGTCCACCCATCGTTGCTCTTTGCATTATATAATCACTGAGGTACTCTGACTCAAGCATTAGTCGGGCAATCCTTGCCCTTCCGTGCCATAGCGGCATAATGCAATGCTGTGAAACCACCAATCAAACTTTTCACTGTAGGATCAGCTGAAAAAAGAAACAAACAATTTGTATTGAAAACGTAAAAGGCAAACAAAACAGAATACTTGCAACACATGTCAAATGTTTTCTGTATCGTAGAAAACTACCGTAATACTAAAACTATGGAGACAAAGGTTGGAAACACATTTTCATGTGTATTAGGTGAAACTGAGCATCACTTACACTTACAATCTAATTCATCCCTGCTGTCTGTTTACACAAGAAAAAAAAGTTGATAAAAAGTATTTCAGGAGATGTAGTTTTTTCCCTTTATGAGGTAATTTCCTGTTCTAAAAATGTAAGTACCATAGTGTATATAATTTTGTATTGTCTGTACCGTGAGGTGCTGTGACTTGGAACTACCGTATATATCTGTGAGTGATCTTTCTTTGCTTATGCTTTCTAAGCACTCTTCATTCCAAACATTCTTTTGTAGAATTAAGGCCAAAGTGTCTTTTCCCCTAAAGATCTTTTAACACAGGACAGTATTCGCAGTCTGTAACAGCTGCAAAGGAACAAAGCAGCAGACTAGTCGGGTATCAACAAGTACCAGGCCCACATGCATTTACAATTCTCTTAATACAATCCAATTAAAGGGTTTCAGTAGCATGCAAATTTTTGACTAATGGTCCATGGCATTAGATGATCATCACATTTTTTCCCCTGTAAAGAATGCGGTAAACTGTCGGGGAGAAGCAGAGCGTGTTTTTATTCCCAGCTGGCTACTAAGGCTGCACAATGCCCTGAGAATAACCTACATGTCCAATCCATTTTTTGTCGATTTTGATACATAAATAAAATAATTGGTCAAAAAAAATTGTGTGAAAATTCCCACCGATATTTCAACTGATCGACTGAAATATTAGACTGGGTTAAAATTTCAAACCATGGATTGTAAACTTTCTACCACGGGCAAGATATAGGAAAATGTAGAGACTACAACCAGTAATTATTCACAGAATCTGAATTGGAAGCAGAAATCAAAAGGTGATAAATTTGTTGCCTGCAAAGGATTATTTCTTTGCTCACAGCTGGAGGGTTTTGTAATTACACCACATGACTTCTGGCGGTTTGCAAAAAAACATTTACATTAAGATACACAAAGGTTAAGCTAATAATTTACAGAAAAGAATAGGCTATAATAAATTAACCTATTACATGTAATTGTCCTTTGTATATGCAGAAAAAGGTGGGTGTACCGTGTTAGCCAGCAAAATGTTTACAGAATAACCCCTTTGAAATAAAAATAACAAAAGTGGTATAAAGGGGATACCTTTACTGGCTAAGATAGTCATAGCAAGCTTTCAGAACATTCTAGTTCCTTTTTCAAGCTGATTACAATGAAGCTGTGGTGCTCTCTGAATATATACAACACATTAGCATAGATCAAATAACCAAATAAAAGGTAGTTTTTACCCACATTGCCAAGTATTTTTAAAATGTATTCCATCTGGACTGGTAATTTAGGACAGAATTTTTTGCCATGATTCATACAAAGTTCCTAATTTGGGTGCACAGGTGTATTTTCATGGCAGCTAAACTAGAAACTGCAGAGCATTTCATTTAACTGGCTGTGAACAAGATATTTCTGTTCTCCTGAGACACCAAGCACAAGCTGTAGACCGTGAAATATTGTTATCATGTGCTAGAGAAAAAGGACTTTCCATCTTGCTATGATTTCTTTCTCACTCTACTTCCTTCTACATTGCTTCTTTTCCTTAAAGGGCAACTCCACCCTCATAAGAACATCTTTTAGAAAGAATGGCCTCTTTACAATATGTTGATATATCACACGTTTGTCCTATGAATTCATACTGTATGCCTGCTATGCTTCTGGATGTGTCATGGAAACTGAGCAATAGAAACCTGTACTGAGCCTGGGCATGCTCAGAAGATGCAGCTAGGGATTAACATTCAGTCATGGCTGTGATGTCAACTGTCAAATCCATAACGGACAGTACTAACTGGAAGAACCAGGAAGCAGAACAGGGGAAACAGGACATTGTGCAGGATTCAGGTTAGACTTATATATTTCACATTTCAAACCATTACCGTTTAGGGTTTTGGGGGGTGATTTACCTGTATGTAAGTTTTCATTTTGGGACTGGACTTGCCTTTAAGAGAAAGCATGTGGATAACATCTGCTGATCAAAATACTTCCCATGGATTGGCATAAAAAGTGCAGGGGGATCTTATGGCAAACTTACTTTTCTGTGGCATCCATTCTTCCAATCAAAAACTCCTAGATATATAAGAGGTCTCTAAATTTAAGGGATAAGTGTCTTTTAAAATAAATATATTAGTCCAAGTGTGCCCATTGGTGCATTCCTTACCGCTGGCAATGACATAGCAAACTGTAGAGACTACAACCATTAATTATTCACAGAATCTGAATTGGAAGCAGAAATCAAAAGGTGATAAATTTGTTGCCTGCAAAAGGATTATTTCTTTGCTCCACAGCTGGGAGGTTTTGTAATTACACCTGCATGACTTCTGGCGGTTTGCAAAAAGCATATTTATATTAAGATACACAAAGGTTAAGCTAATAATTTACAGAAAATGAATACGCTATAATAAATTAACCCATTGTTGCGTGGTTTAAATTGTAAACCATTTTGTTTTTGTCTGTGTGTGAATTTTTTTCGATGTGCAACTGTAACCATAATCTAATCTGATTAGGGAGATAAACGGAAAAAGGAAATAAAATCTCCAAAACTAACTATATACCATTCACTGCAAGAACACTATACACTGGCCTAATAACTGGAGCGGCCTTTAGGATGAACATGCCCTTCAAACTAAATCTTATTATCCATTCAAACTAGATTACCACTAAACTCCTGTGAATGGGTAGGACACATCCCCAGACAATAACACAGATTTAGAATTCAGGGTTCCTTAGGCATTATGCCATGAAACAATGTGTTCCTCCAAAAGTTTTGCAGGTTTTTTCCCCTAGCCTAATTTTTATTTTTGTCAAGTCTTACTGTAAAATAAATATTTTAATATAAATGGAATACAATTGTTGTGGGAGAAGTTTACACAATGATTTATATACAATTTATAAAACTAATTTTGTTTAAAGTGTATAACATACTATGAATAAATGGTAATTACACAAGAATGCATCATAATACATGAGTGCCGCAACAGGAAATTGCATTTCCCAGTGTTACATAGTATAAAAATAGAAAAAGGTTCGAGAAACGCTGGTATTACAGATGCAACCTAAATGTTGTTCTACTATGCTGAAACTAGAAGATGAAAAAAAAGGGTAATTTTTCCCCACATTTTTCTGCAGGCTTTACAATTATTGAGTTGCCTTGACAAATAATCTGTAATGTTACCTTATTTGTAATGATATTCACATTACAGGAGAACTAAACCACTCAAACTCCCCTTCTCCCCAACACGTCTACTTGGCCTTGGTGTTTGTGTGTATGTGTGTGGGGGGTTACAGTTTAATATGACAGAGCCTTTTTTTAAACAATATATTACTGTAAAATGGTTTAAGAATGGTCCACAAATAACAGACTGACTGTCATAACTTAGGAGATACTGCCATCTTCTGGAATAAATCTAGAAGAAACAAAAAAAAAAATTGTACCCTTACTAAAGCTGGGCACACACGGTAAGAGATTTTTGGTCATGGAACTCCCATATATTATTTATTTCATGCAGGTGTAACTTTGTTTAGGTACTGCTTAGAGCTGGTACACTGATTATTTGGCCTAGCCAACCAGACTAGTTTATTATTATATCACACCAGTGCAAATATTTAAAGTAGTAATAGACGAAATTTTAATAAACCAACCGCTGTGTAGATTTGACCATTCTAACAGTATTGAGAAAATAAAAATATAAAGGCTTGTTGCCCTTATCCTTTTATACATAATTTAATAAAAGTTCTTATTGTTTAAAAATTTGCCCCAACCAATCAGATCTTATTTAACATTTGAAAGCTAACATCTGGTTGGGGCACAATTAGCACCATTTTAAACGATAAGAACTTTTATTGAATAACCCTGTCTGTATTTTATAATGTACAGCGCTGTGTACCCAAATGGCGCTTTATAAATAAAATTATACATACCATGCAAAATGATCTGGTCCTTACTGTGTAAAACATAACTTCACCGCAGATCCCACCATGTCATTATTTTTTTAATAAAAAAGTAGGCAAAATGCAAAAGCAGTGTGTAAAGCACTCATTGACTTAACTTGTAGAACTACTTTTAGCAGCATTACCTTGAAGTAATTATATTCTCTATAACATGATAGTCTTTAGCATGTTTGTGGAGGAATTTTGGCCCACTTTTCTTAATATCTTCAGATCATTGAGGCGTGTGTTTTTTTTGGTCATGCAGAGCTCTATTAAACTTTATATATATTGTAGGGCTTCCTCCCCCCAGCCCAAACTGCATTATTATTATATCCAGAAACTCCCCTGATCTTTACTTACCTTCCCTCTATCCTCCACCGCACTGCCTTCTGCTTGCATGAAACTGCTAGCAGGGGGCCAGAACGCCGGGGGAAAGAGGGAAGGTAAGTAAAGATCGGGGGAGTTTCTGGACATAAGAATAATACGGTTGGGGCTGGGGGAGGAAGCCCTACAATATCCCAAAGGGGTTTTACCTAAGGGGAGGGAGAGGGAGGGGGGGCTGCTCTGAGAAAGTCAAAAACCTTTAAGAGGAAGCTTCAGAGGCAGAAACAATTACCCTCCCTGCCAGACTCCTGGTGGCCTGTTTTTTTGGACTTTGGAGGGACATTACAGAAGAAGCATTTGGAGCTGGGATGTAAGATAAGGATTTTTATAAACTACAGAGTGGGGCCAGTAGTGGGTTAAATTATAGTTTTGGGGGTGGACATGCTCTTTAAGGTCCTACCCACAGCATGTCAGGTTGAGGTCTGGACTTTGATTTGACTGTTGCAACACCTTGATTTTGTTTAGCACCGGCCCGTATAGGTACCGGTGCTTCTGACCTGGGAGACGGCATTCTTCCTAGGCGCACGGGCTGGGGGAGGTTCCGGGCTTTCGGCGTCGCGCATTGTGACGTCATTGCGTGCGGCTATTTAAGCCCCTCCCTCCCAGTCTCCGGCGCCATTTTGTGCTTTGCCGGTAGCTGGGCGGACAAAATTTCCCCTCCCTCCCTCCCTAGTTTTAGCAGTTTGGTTTAAATTGGAGTCAGAGTTGGTTGGCGGTGGGGGGCATCCTTGCAGGAAATGGACAATTGAGAGCCGTTACATGCCCTCTGGTAACTCAGAGGCTGGCATCCAAGATCAGATCTATGGCTAGACGGTTAACATCAATGGAGTGAGAAAGATGGCAAGGGAGCCCTATATATATATATTTAAGTTGGCCTTAATAAGGCCTTGTTAATATGGTTTTATTTAAAGAAATAAACTGTGGCCGATCGTTTTTCACCATACAACATCTTGTCTGTGTCTTATTGGAAGTAAGTTTAATTTAATGGGTTAGCTTGGATCTTAGGTCGCGGCTGGGTCTCTTTCTCCGAGGTCTTTTCCCTTTTCATCCATTATGTTGGTCATTTGCTAATGTGTTTAAGATCTTTGCCCTGTTGAATGGCCCAATTTCAGACAAGTTTAAAGGGTATCATCTAAAAATCAAATTTTTAAAGTGTACCTTGATATACAGCAAGATCCCACTGCTCCAAAACTTTTTTCAGATTTTAAAGGATAACTGTATTGCCTCAATGCATTTTTTAAAAAAAAAAAACTGCTTTCAAAAGAGTAAATTTTTTTCCTGATTTCGAGCTTCTCTCTGCCTTCAATTAGCCATGCTGTGAAGGGGGCTAACAATTATGTCTGCCTGTAACTGCCACTCAAAGCTAACATGCGAGAAAACACTCCTCCGCCCACCCTTGATCAACTTGTTTATGTAGGCTTTATCCTAGCAACCAAACATTTCAAGTTTGTTTGACTGGCAGAAAAGAGAGGTTGTAACAGACATTCCCACCTACCGGCTGTCTAGGAGGCGGGCTGTTAGCACTCATCTTTGCAGTGTGATATCTAAGGGAGGGCAGCACGGCTGTAAATGTGAGTAAGCGATTTCAGCTGCTGGAAGTGTGGACATGTAATGGGGGTGATGTTATTGTCTTTTTATATTGTTGTCCTTTAAATCTGAGCTGTAGATTGGGAAATCATCATTTGACACAGCATTTACAGGGAAAGACCTGTCACTCCAGAAGAAGAAATGATGTGACCCATCCCTGACCTCTGCTTGCCAGCACACTTTCTGCAATATTAAGGGCACGGCCACACTGCAACGCAAACGCATGCAATTTCATTTGCGCATTCCGTTTTTTTCATTAACTATTGAAAAACGCATGCGATTTAAAATGCGGAATGCAAATCGCAATCGCAACGCACCCGTTGCGTTGCCACCTTTTCAATGATATGAAAAAACGCAAGCACAAACGCAAAGAAAAAGCGCAGCAGTGTGGCCTAGCCCTAAAGCAGCAAAAAAAGAAAAAAAGGGGGAGGGATGTGTAAGCATAGCAGTGTGAATGGTGAGGCTGTGCAGAACTTATAAGTGTCGCAGAGTTAGGGAGGGTGGCAGAATTAGGAGCACTCACTAAACATTAATAATTTAATGACAAAGCAAGCACAGATAAATGTTTGAGTACCAAACATTTATCTCTACGCCATTTATCTCTACGCCATTCCAGTAGATGTGATGCATGGTTGTATATAGGCTCAGTGACCAGACTTCATGGAAGGAGAGCAAAGTGTCCTGGATAATATGAAATATTCTCATTTACATTTTATATTAACTCTGTGGATGTCCAGTATAGGTGTCCTCCACTGAGCACCTATTAATATTTTGGATGCCATCATTACATATTGAACCATATCAAATATTTGTGACCAGTATTGTTGGGCTATTGGACACGTTCACCAGACATGAAAGAAATCACCCATCTGTTTTGCAGAGTGGGCAAATGGTGTAAAGCGGAGGGAACCTTATAGGTTAGGTATAAGATTCTCATTGTTGTTTGTTTATCTCAAAGCTATGTTAAGGCTTCCCTTATTAAACATGGTAAAAGTATCCCACCATTGAAACTCTTCGAAAACGATTTGCAAATCTGTTTCCGAAGCACATTGGAATTTCTGTTTGTTGGGGAGGGGGAATTTATACATTTGGGATAGATTTCCACAACTCATAGGGTTCATGTAACAATTGTGAGAGGCGTATGGAAGGGTCTGTATTTTTAAAATTGTTTGATGGATAGTAGTGAATATGTATAATTTGGAAATGGCTACGTAATGGGACCCAGTAGTTTTTTTGGAAATGCTGGAGGAAAAGGAAAGGTCCTAGTCTATAGAATTGTATCATTCTGCAGCATTTCCCCTCCCTCCACAAGGCAAATCCTTCATTTAGAATGGGTGACTGTAGCCATCATTGAGGTGGGAATAGTCAGTTGGAATTGGGTTTAGTAAACACTTTAGTAGTGTTTAAAGTCATTGGGCTAGTAGTGTTTGGTAGTTGTCGTTTTGGGGAGATAGTAAGTTGGTTTCTAGTTGTACCCATCGGGGGTGTGGGGTGCGTGGCAAACTATTAGTTGGGAAAGTTGGGCTGCTATATAATATTTGTATATATGTGGTACTCATGCTTGATAAAGGAGCACATAACTCCAAAACATGTTGCACAAAATAAAAAGTTGTTTTGCAGTTTAAACTTCTGCCTGTGGCTCTCCTACTAATTTGGTATGCTTTTGGTACTCATACTCCCCCTTGTGAGATGGGGTTGCATAGCAGATTTCTATTTATTCTGGGTCTTTTCCCATTCCAGATAAAAATATTTGGGCATGTAAAGGGTTGAGCCACCCATTTAGCAATCTAGATTAGTAAACCTCTAAATAAATAAAAAAATTCTTCGTAGGATGTTCATCTTGAACGTGTGGATTCTGCCTAACCATGAGATGCTAAAATTTGCCCATTTTGCAAAATCTTTTTGTATGGTATTAAATAGTGGGGTAAAGTTGGCCGAGTGGATAGTGTCTAGAGATGGCGCAAGTCAGATTCCTTAAGAAGCAAAATCTTTCTAAGATATATGGAAATTTAGTATTAGGAGTTTAAAGGGACTGTCCACCCCTCTCTATAAAAATCTATATATTGTAGAATACCCCCAAAAAGCTGGAGATCATTTTATAGAAAAGCTTTAAATCAGCTCCAAGACAGAGATATACTTACAAGCTCCACTATCCACCACCGCTTCCTGTCTCCACTGCGGCTGCTGTATTCCTTTTGCGTTCTTGAGCAGCCGCAGTGGAGACTGCTCCGGGAATGGCAGTCAGTGATTGGACGTGACATCACTGTCATGGACGAAACTGACTGCTTTACCCAGAAGTGCAGAGCCGTGGTGGAGGATCGAGGAGGAGCATGTTAGTATAATAGCTCAGTCTGGGAGCTGATTTAAAGGGCTGTCCTGTCTAGGAGGGAAAATGTTTGGCCATATTGAGGGCTATATTGTCTGCAAATAGGTTCAGTTTCCAATATGAATTTGAAATTGTGATTCCTTGAATTGTGGAGTCCTCTCTGATGGCCTGAGCTAGCGGCTCCATGGCCAAAACAAATAAGAAAGGGGATAGTGAGCAGATCTGTCGTGTACCTCTTAGTATTTTTATTGGTATGGGTTTAGTTGATGGTAGTCTAAGATTGACTGTGGGGTCAGAGTAATAGGTTTTTAGAATTTGTAAAAAGGTGGGTGGGAAGTTAAAGTGGTTGAAGGGTGGTAAATAAGTGGTTCCAATTAAGGCTATCGAAAGCTTTTTCGATGTCCAGGGAGATAATTCCTCTCTGGAGTTTATGGATGGTCATGTGCGAGATTACATTGTACAGGTGTCTAATATACCTTGCTTGTCTCCCTGGGACAAAGCCCACCCGGTCTGGATGTATCATTTTAGAAAGGAAGGTGTTAATTCAGGTTGTGTATATCTTGGTTGGAATTTTAAGTCTTGATTGCTCAAGGATATTGGACGGTGTTTTTTTGGAGATAGTGGGGATTTGACTTGTTTAGGGATTAAAGTGGTGGTGGCAAGATTCATGTCTATGGGCATGGGTTGTCCCTGTCTAAAACTGCTAAAGAATTGTTCTGGGGGTGAGAATTTGAGTACATTTTTTGTATTAGATTTCTGAAAACCCGTCAGGGCT
The DNA here is from genome assembly GCA_019447015.1 of Hymenochirus boettgeri. Taxonomy (NCBI): domain Eukaryota; kingdom Metazoa; phylum Chordata; class Amphibia; order Anura; family Pipidae; genus Hymenochirus; species Hymenochirus boettgeri. The sequence continues at coordinate 214,831,185 of CM033471.1, read as the reverse complement.
AGAGGCCTTGTGTGGTGTAATTTGTTTAATAGCCTGAGAAATTTCAGTAGCTCTTATTAGTTTGTGCATAAGGACATACAAGTCTTTTGTCAAAATAGTTAGGCGGTCGATTTGTTTTGCCGATAATGTCTGTTAGTTTGCCTTTGTGGAGAGGTATAGATAGTCGAATAGTATGTATGAAAAATTTCACAGATAAGGTCAGGATTATTAGTTAGGATTCCACTGGGTGTCCATTGAAAACCTGACGTAATTGGTTTGTCATATCTAAATTGGTCTTTATATATATATATATAACCTATTGTAGAATAGGATGAAAACCCTGAGGTTTTTTGTTTTTTTTTTAAGCTGCGCCCATTACTGCTAATGGGCGCAGAGTTTAGAGTTTGTTGATAAATTCGGGGGCAGATTTTGAGATGAAGTGTGTCTCCTGACAAAAAAATTAAATGCGGCTTATGTTTTTTTATATTCCCCAAATGCCATATTTTGCAAAATTCATGCCTCGTGCATTATGCGATATGCACATTTAATTTGACAGGGTTTTGAATGGCTATTGGGGAGTTCTATCTAAGAACGACAAGGCTCAGGCGTGGCTAAGATGGCGGCTTGAGCTGGTGTGGGGAACTGGAGCTCTCCCGGCCAAAATCCTGAAACAAACACCCTGAGGGAGTGAAAACCCAAAAACTGGATAAATAAATATCACAGAACACCCACCTACAATGCCTAAGTATGGTAAACCTGACAAAGACCCGCCGTACGCAGAAAAGCTGGGGAAATACGCCAGACGGGAGCCAGAACAGGCCCAGGCGGGCGCTCCCGAATCAAACCACGTGGTGCTCAAACTGCAGGGGGAAGGGAGCGCGCGGCAGGCAGCAGCTTCGGATGTGCCCCCAAGGAGCTCTGAACCCACCAAGGCTTAGATAATGGCGGCGATACAAGACACCAAGGCCTCCCTCACCGTCCTGATAGAGGAGGTGAGGGTCGACGTGGGCCTACTGAGGAACGATATGCAGGCGGTGCAGGGCCGGGTGGGGGAGCTGGAACAGAGTATCTGAAGTGGAAGATGCCCCAAATCCACTTACACAAGAAATATCAACCCTCCACCAGCAGCTACAGACCCAACAGGCCCGGTCGGAAGACCTAGAGAACCAGTTGCAATGACAAAACATCAGGTTGGTGGGCATACCGGATGGAATAGAGGGTAAAGATCCTGAGGTATTCTTGGAGGCCTGGGTGAAAGAGACCCCCAAATTATCGCAGGTCTTTACAATAGAACCCGCCCATCGTGTCCCAGCCAGGCCCCTGCCACCCGGATCCAGACTCCGACCCATGCTGGGTCGACTATTGAACGCTAAAGACAGGGACGCTATCCTCTGTTTGGCCCGGGAGAAGGGAGAAATCCACATGGAAAACTCCACAATGATGATATTTCCGGACTACTTGGCAGAGTTGCAGAAGCACAGGGCGACATTCATAGCAGTCAAACAGCGCCTACGCAGTCTAAACTTACCATATGCCATGATGTATCCGGCAAGGCTCCGAATACAGCACGATAATACCACAAAATGTTTTGAATCCCCAGTGGAGGCCACTGAATGGCTGGATAACCGATTCGGCCCTGGATCTGCCCGACAAGGTAACCAGAGATGACCCGACCCACAACAAATCCGCGGAGCTAAACAATGCTTGCAAACCGATCCCTCCCAGATCATAAACTACCTGGACCAGGATGGTAGAAGTATAACCACTATATATGTTTTTGACTATACTCTGTGAAATAACCACCCATGCATCCAACCCGTGAATTGACACAAGGGAATAACTTTGGAATATGATAACTATACCTGTATAACCCCAATTGAGTAAGATTGTGTGTCAGGATCGAAAGCAGGAGATGGGCGCATTATACCATGACTCTCCTAGACCACTCTTAAACAGACCTAGAGGAACATATTGGAATCCTTTTCGGCTCCTCAATTCCTCAAACTACACTGGAGCATTCAATTCCCTAACCCAATACTCCATATATGCAATTGTAAATAGTCTGAATCTATCATAACAAGCACAGCAATGGTTGATAAATCGCAAGACGATATATGTTAAATTGATATGCGCACAGCCCAGAATGACTAACTATCAATATGCGGAAGATTTGGCTGAGCTGAAGAGGGTGGAGGGTGGGGAGAGGGCTGAAGGGAAGGGGTATATCGGAGCTACTATGATATATGTAACGCTTAATAGACCGTTTTTCTAAGCTTGAATCACTTTTGGCTCCTCAATCCCCCAAACTATACTGGACCATTCAATGTGCTGAAAGGAAGAGATATAACAGAACTATCATGATGTATGTAGCGGTTAATGGACTGGCTTTGCATATATTTACAAGTCGATTCATTACTACTATATCACTACAAACTGGGAAGTCACCGGACAATTGGCAGATATTGCATAGCTCCCGATGCCCCCCCGGCTCCAAATCTATAGCCTGACCAAACGGGAGTCTCTGAGTACCCCAGATAATCACTCAGCATGGCTGATTGCCCAAAGAATGTATAATAATATGTTACCAGTAAAGGCTGCTAACAAACAATGCTTCATACGCCAAAACTACTTTGAAAACGGTAACCAACCTAGTAAACTGCTCACCTTCTTGATCAAAGACCACACACAGATAAATACCATACTCTCCATAAGATCCAAACAGGATACAATGCTGTTCTCTACCCCACAGATCTTGGTAGAATTTAAGGAATTCTATACCGAACTATATACCTCACGCCTAAGCCGTATCTCCCTAGAAATCACAAAATACCTAAACGAAATAGGTCTCCCTACCTTGGGCCCTACACACAGGCAATCACTAGACAGTCCACTAGCTTTAGAAGAAATACAGCTCGCAATACAGCAAATGGCTGCTGACAAGGCCCCTGGACCAGACGGACTTCCAATTGACATATATAAGAGGTACCGGGAACAAATAGCACAACCTTTACTAGATATATACACTACTCCTATGAACAGAACTCACTTCCCCCTTCACTATACTCAGCTACAATAGTGGCACTACCCAAACCTGGCAAAGACCCGACAGACTGTGGATCGTTTCGCCCTATTTCACTACTGACGTCAGATTACAAAGTCCTAGCCAAAGCACTAGCAATCAGACTACAATCCGTTATATTATCCATCATACACCCAAACCAAACTGGATTCATGCCCGGTAAATCCACCTCTACTAACCTGCGCCGTGCACTAACACAAACAGACCACGACAATGCTGGGAACCACATAGTCCTATCTCTGGATGCGGCTAAGGCATTCGACTCTGTAGAGTGGATATATCTGTTGGAGGTACTCAGAGCATTTGGATTTGGCCCTAGCTTTGTTAGATGGTTCCAAATATTATATACAGCCCCTATGGCACAAGTCCAGGTGAATGGTAGTCTATCAGCCCCGTTCTCACTACATAGAGGTACTCGCCAAGGATGCCCCCTTTCACCTTACTTGTTTGCGCTGGCCATCGAACCGCTGGCAGCAATACTGCGGAACGACTGTAGGCTCAAGGGATTCAGGTTAGAAGGGCACGAGGAGAAACTAGGCTTATATGCAGATGACGTTGTAATGCACATAGACAACTCACATGATGCACTCACAATCTCATTTGATTTAGTTACCACCTTTGGAACATTTTCCGGACTAACCATCAATTGGGGAAAAATTGGGGGCACTGTATTTACTAGATGCTAATTATATATGAACCTGTCTACAAATCACAATAATACAGGTACAAGATGCATAGTTACACTAGACACAGCCCAAGCCTCTCTACGCCCTAGTAGTAGAACCTCTGGCTATCCAGCTTCGCAAACACCCTAATATAAGAGGCCTAACAAAATAATATAGTAGAAATAGCAAGTCTCTACGCAGATGATATGATACTTTACCTTGCCGACCAAAATACCTCTCTTGAAGCTGTGCTGTTAACAATAACTGAATATGGGAAATTCTCTGGCCTTTCAATAAACTGGACGAAATCCCAAATACTACCGCTCAACAGTTTACCCCCTGAAGCCCCGCTAAACTCATCCCCCTTGGCACGAGCATCAACAATTAAAGGGGAACTGTGATCTCCAAACAAGTTTATTTTAAATGAAAGGCCAGGTTCATACCTTTAAAACGAGCCATCAACCACCTCTCTACGTGCTGCACAGCCCAAAATATGAAGAAATCACTGATCAGAAAGTTAGGGGATGGGAGGTTCTGAATCTGCAGTCAGAAATACTGTTTCCTCCTGTAATCTGCGGTTGGCACATGCTCAGTGCATGACTGAAGGGTAGGAGGGGGGTAAGGAGAAGAGCACAGCCCACAACACTGCTTTTTTTAATGCCTCCCACTTGCTGGCCCTGTGTCACCTCCCCTTGCAGCCCCTGGTGGCCCCTCCCACTCACGGACTGTGGCTCCACACCAAGTGGGAGGGGCCCCTAAATGGGGGGGCGAGTGGGAGGGGCCCCGGGGACCCCTGAGTGGGAGGGGTCCCTGAGTGGGAGGGGTCATGGGAGGCCTGAGTTGCAGGGGCCCCTGAGTGGGAGGGGCCCCTGGCCCCCAAGTGGGGGGGCTGAGTGGGAGGAGGCCCCCGAGTGGGAGGGGCCACGAGAGGCTGCAATGGAAAGGCCCAAGGGGCTGCAAGGGGAGGGGCAATGGGGGCCCCCGTGGCCACGAGGAGCAGGAAACACGGAAGAGGGACTGTCACATGGTTTCAGTATAGGAAGCAGGAAGTGCAGGGGATCTGGTGATGCTGCAACCATATCACACATATAAATGTAAATATCTTCAAAACTATGTAAAATAAATAATGAAAGTACATTGCAAAAATCCTCAGGAAAGCAATTCCTGTCAATTTACCTAGTCATTTTTGGACCACAGTTACCCTTTAAATACCTGGGAATTCAATTTTCAAAACAACCGAAAGACTATGCCGTTCTCAATATCAAACCCCTTATATGCCTTGTCAAATCTAAGGTACAGACCTGGTCCAAACTACCTCTAGGAGTGATGGGCCGTTCAAAAAAAAAAATTAAAATGGTCTTACTACCGAAAATACTATACATACTCTGGCACTCACCCATATTCCTACAGCTAAAATATTTTAAAATCCTAGAATCTCTCCTCAAATCTTTCGTATGGGGAACCCAACGGCACAAACTGGGCAACCCTTAAAAACCCATCAGCGGCTTGGCTATCCCAGATCTCCAGCGGTACTATATGGCCGCCCAAGTCTCTCATATATTTCATTGGTCACATGGGGAATTTGACAGACTGTGCACACTTCTTGACATCCCTAATGCCAGCTCCCTCTACACTCCACTCAGCCTGATTGCTTGGGGATATCGGGGTACAACTCTGCCTGAGAATCCACACCCAATCCTCATACAAGCACTAAAGACGTGGGAGCTAGCAATCAAATCACTGGGTATTTCTACGATCAACAATTCTACCCCACTATGGTATAACAAACAACTACCAGAGTTCCTATCTATACCACAGCCAAAGACATGGTTAAGACACAAAATCACCCAAATATCCAATCTTCTGAAAGATAACACTCTTAAAATGTTTGACCAGCTACAAAAGGAATTCAAATTGCCAATCCATATGCTTTTTAGATTCCTTCAGGTTAGACACGCATTCCAAACACAATTCAGAAACCACTCCCTAACCTTTGGGGAAAACCCTTTAATTGGCCCACTAACCGCTACAACCTCCTTGGGTTTGATCTCGGCAATCTATCGCTCTCTCCATCTCCCCACTGCACGTTCTCTAGCGTTTGCTAAAAAACAAACGTGGGAATCCGATGTTGGTCCGATAACTGGAGACGAATGGGAAGAGGCCTTGACAACTCACACTCAGGTGTCCCCTAGAGTATCAGATAGACTAACACAACTATATATACTCCACAGAGCCTACCTGACCCGAATTCAACTCTCACGCTACAGAACAGAATATAACTCACATTGCCCAAAATGCTTGATTGCCCTCGGTAATTTCTTTCATATGATCTGGACCTGTCCAATGATCCAAGGATTTGGTATCAAGTTACGAAGTTCTTACATGATCACATGGGCTCTCCCGTGGGACTGGACCCTAGGGTGTGCCTCCTAGGGATCTCAGAAGAAGTAATCCCTGACATATCTTCGTACATTTATTACTGAAACTTTGTACTATGCTAAAAAGCTGTTGGCTCAAACATGGATACAGGCCACCCCACCATCCCCGCCTTCCATGCTGCCATTAACACAACGCTTCTCTACAAAAAGCTAACCTATATTCACTGAGGTTGTCCCACGAAATACTCTAGGGTCTGGGCCAGATTGGCAACACCCCCATTACCTGTAATGATTAAAATAAAGAAAAACTAAAAGGAAGGAAGGACAGGGTAGCAGCGAATAATCCTAATCTATAAAATAATAACACGTTGAGAGGCAGATGTTATACAAGTTTTGTTTACTTTTTTTTCCTTTTCCTGTCAGGAGGCATTGGATGACGTACTGTATCATATAAACTGGATTGAACTAAAATGTATGCTATAAACTTTATTTACCACTCTCCTGCTATCTAAGGGACTAATTTAGAATAATTTACTGGTTGGAAACCCTGTACACAACAAATGTTACCTGACTACAAATAGCAACAATATGTACAATATATCCAATGCTTCACCTGTTTAATGTTTGTTGAAACTGTTAATTTTATTATATTCTTATCAATAAAATTCCTCCTAAAGGAGGGGATTAAAAAAAAAAAAAAGGCAAGTCCAGCCCTAAAATGAAAACTTACATACAGGTAAATAACCCCTCAAAACCCTAAACGGTAATAGTTTGAAATCTGAAATTTATAAGTCTAACCTGAAATCCTGCACAATGTCCTGTTTTCCCGGTTTCTGCTTCCTGGTTCTTCCAGTTATCAACTGTCAGATATGGATTCGACAGTTGACATCACAGTCAATGACTGAAAGTTAATCCCCTGTCTGCCTCTTCTGCGCATGCCCAGGCTCAGTACAGGGTTCTAAATTGCTCAGTTTCCATAAGGCATTTAGAAGCATAGCAGGCATACAGTAATGAATTCATAGGATAAACTATTACAAATCAACATTTTAAAGAGGCCATTCTTTCTAAAAGATGTTCTTATGAGGGTGGAGTTGTCCTTTAAAGGACAAGTCCAGCCCTAAAATGAAAACTTACATACAGGTAAATTACCCCCCAAAACCCTAAACGGTAATAGTATGAAATGTGAAATATGTAAGTCTAACCTGAAATCTAGCACAATGTCCTGTTGCCCGTTTCTGCTTCCTGGTATTCCAGTTAGCAACTGTCAGTTTTGGATTTGACAGTTGACATCACAGCCAATGACTGAACACTAATCACCTGTCTGCCTCTTCTGAGCATGCCCTGGCTCAGTACAGGTTTCTAAATTGCTCAGTTTCCATGAGGCCTCCAGAAGCATAGCAGGCTTACAGTAATGAATTCATAGGACAAACTATGATATATCAACATATTTTGAAGAGGCCATACTTTCCAAAAGATGTTCTTATGAGGGTGGAGTTGTTCTTTAAAGCAGAAAACTGGTCACTTGTCAGTTACCTGTCCCCCATGTCATATATTTAGCACTTTATTAGAGGTTTTACTAACCAGATATTTTGTCCCCATTCTGGCAGAGTAAGCTGTCTCCTCCCTCCATGCAGTCAATCAAGGCTGTGACTGTGGACATCACAACCAATGATTACAAATTCCACTGCTGTCTCCTCTGCACATCCTTATGATATAAAAAGCTCATTGAGAAGAGGGAGGAGGCAGACATCTGTTGCAGAACAGAAAAAAAACTATAATTAAATATCTGGTTACAAATGCATGTAATACAACTGGTAAAAATAGCAGTTGTGGTCAGATAACAGACAAGTTATTTTTTGTTTTAAGGGTGGACATGCCCTTTAAAAGTGACGGTAGAGAACGTGTCCTCTTTTTCATTAAAAGCAACGGCCAACTTAACCAGTGTTTTCTCTGTAAGAAAATTAAAGGATGAGTACACCATTAAAAACATATTTGCAAGATGTTGTTTTAAAACTAAAGTTGGCTAAAACATTTTTTTTCTCTCCCCCCGGAGCCTACCTCTTTCTGCTAGAAACCTGCTGGTGTCCTCCTCCTGTATAAAAGTCATCTGCAGCTCCGTCCCAACGAGATGGACTGCTCCCTCCAGCTTCCAGGGTCTCCAAGTGTAGTTTCTGCATGTTCCACACCCGCGCGACATCAGTGCGTATGCAGCGTCACGCGCCGCGACCAAACACGGCACGATTACATCAGAGGCGTGCATGGTCGCACGCGGAACATGCGAAAATTACGCTTGGAGGCCCAGGAAGCTGGAGGGAGCAGTCTCGATGGGACAGAGCAGCAGATTACTTTATACAGGAGGAGGAAAGCAGCAGGTTTATAGCAGAAAAGGTAGGCTCTGGGGGGGAGATAGAGATAAAAAATGTTTTAGCGAACTTTTAGTTTTAAATCAGCATCTTGCAAATAACGTATGTAACGTACGTTTTCTTATGGTGTACGTTTCCTTTAAGTATGATGAACTGCTTATGTTTAAATCATTAGCATAAGCAACCAGTTCCCACTTTACCTCCATGCTCCAGGAATACCCGCACACACCTCTCCTTTCCACGAGCAGCAGAGAAGTGTAGTAATGTCCACCCATTGGCATCACGTCCATTAGGAGAATATCCCTGCTCCAGCATAGTGCGTACAGTATGTACATCTCCAGCAGCTACAGCTGCCTGGATACGCAGCTCCTCCTGTAACTCCGGATTCCTGCGGCAGTGATGGTGTAACATGCTCCCAATCTTTTCTACCTCACCAGACTCATCGGTGCCACACCACCTAAATGGACAGTTAAGATACACACACCCATCAGGTATACAATCACATGTGCAGTTTGTCAAGTGTTTAGACCACTCTATATTCCATTAAAAAAAAAACGCTGCAGATTTGAGGTTTAACAAGTTCTTTTACAGCAGGGATGGCAAATGTGCAGCTCTCCAGATGTATAAAAACTGTCACCCCTAGCGAAAGACTTCATAGTCAACAAATTCCAAATAGATATAGGAACAATAAGGATCAACGCTGGACTACCAGATCATCTGATTGCAAAGTGATTGCAATTAAACAGCATTCATTGTAATGTTGGCCATGCACTTGAAAGATGTTTGATGGATGTGACGTTCGATCAAACGTCTAATAAGAACAGGGAGAACTGGCAGTTTTATCATCTGACGTTCCAGCAACGCCTATCCATATGCAATCGAACCTCGGTCACTAAAAATATCGCCCCAGATGGTTGTGCAGACTTCTAACTTTGTGGGAATGTCTTTAAGAAACATTTCTTAAACTACACAGTGGTAGTTTGGGGGGTGGACATGTCCTTTATGTCAGTCATACTGGATGTGTTTTAAATGATGTACTTTTCAATGATCTGGTAGCTTCAAAGCAAGCAAAAAGACAACAGCTTGTATGGATGGAGTTCCCTCTTATTTTCTTTATTACCTGTGCACATGGATATTTATCATCTGGACAGACATAGCATTACCTAAATTCAGCCAAATTTGTGTACAATCTATTTTTTTTTTTTTAAATTCTCAATTTTTTATTGGAAACATTTGTGCATATGTTACAATACATACATTTTGCATTCTTGATTCTTCTGAGCTTGTCTCCATTTTGTTATTTTGTCTGTAAAACTTTATACAATAAAATTCAGTAACAACTTAATGTGTCATTAGATCGTCATCTTTCTTGTTTGGTAGCTGTGTGGGTGGAGGGGGGGGGGAGAGGGTTTGATTGTTATTGTTTTGTAGAGCCACTGGATGACTTTAAACATATTATTTATGCTATACTTTAAACATTCACTAGTATCAGTTATTCACACTCTTTAGGATTCACTATGCATTTTCAGGTAAGTAAAAGCTTTTTATATTGCTCTGATTCCGTGAACAGAATCCATGGGGTCCATATGTAGGTAAATTTGTTACCTTGATTCTTTAGGGATGCTGTTAGCTCTTCCATGCGCCTGATGTGATTCATTTCCGTGATCCAGTCTGAGTTTGGAGGGCTGTTTGTTTGTTTCCAATATCTAGGGAGCACGGTTCTCCCTGCTGTGAGGAAGAATTTCAGTAAGCTGTTTTTGGTATGTTTTGTTGGTCCTGGTATCATTGATAGGAGAACAATTTGAGGCTCAATTGGTAAATTGTTTTTTGTTATTGTATTGTATGTTTGTATTATTGTTGTCCAGTACGGTTGAATTTTTGAGCAGTAGAACCATATATGTGACAGGGTGCCTCTTTGTAGCTGGCATCTCCAGCATGTTTCGGGTGTCGTTGGATATATCTTGTGCAGCATGACTGGATATCTGTACCATCTTGACAGTAGTTTGAAGTTGGTTTCCTGTGCTTTGCAGGATAATGATAATCCGTGGGTTAAAGAGAAGCTTGTGTCCCACTGTTCGGGAGTAAACTTTAGATTGAGTTCTTTTTCCCATTTAGATATATATCCAGGTGAATTGGGATGTTTTTTGTTTTGTAGTATCCGGTATATTTTAGCTATTATGTTTTTGGGTGGTGAGGGGAGAGTGCATAATTTTTCGAACTCGGTTGATTGTTTTTGAGGAGGCAGATTATTTTGTATAGATTTTAGGTAGTGCTGTAGTTGGATATACTGATATTCGTGAATCTGGTCCGGGTTTGGTTCTTTGACGATATCCTTTATTGGGATAGGTTTGTTATTTTTCCATATTGTGGTGATGAAAGGGTCGTCAGTCTTTGTTTTGTTTAAAAATGTTTGTGTTGAGAAACCTGGTATGAATGCTTTGTTATGCATCAGCGTGGTTAATGGTCCTGGTTGAGCTGTGAGGGATAATGTTTTTACAGACTCGTCCCATAGTTTCAGCACCCCGGTTGAGTAGTGTGGTGGGTAGGGGAAGTGGGGTCTGTCTGTCTTGGGTAGTCCTATTAGCGATTTCATAGGGATTGAGGTTATCGTATTGGTTATTTGTATCCATTGTTTGTTTTCCTTGTGGTATATCCAGTCTATTATATGGGTCAATTGTGTTGCTTCGTGATAGGAGCGTATATCTGGAAGTCCGATGCCCCCTTTGCTTTTTGTTTCTGTTAATGTCAGGTATTTAATCCTATGGTTTTTTTTTGCCCATATGAAGTTGAGTAAGATGCGTGTGGCCGATTGAAAGAATTCTAATGGGGGGGTTATCGGGATTGTTTGGAAGACATATAGCAACTTTGGGAGTACATCCATTTTTACAATATTAAGTCTACCGAACCATGAATAATTCTTTTTGTTCCAGTTATCTAGATCGGAGGAGATGCGTTTCAGCGCTGAGAGGTAGTTAAGAGAGTATATTTTAGTTAAATCTTTTGGTATTTTGGTTCCTAGGTATGTGAAGTACTCTTGTCGCCAATTGAAGGGAAAGTTTCCCTATGTTCTGTTCTCCTCTGTGGGTGTTAGTGTGATGCTTAGGCATTCTGATTTATGAAAGTTTACCTTATAGTTGCTTACTTTGCTGTATTTGTGAATTTCTTGGATTAAGGATGGGAGTGATATGTGTGGTGATGTAATGTATAAGAGGAGGTCATCAGCGTATGCTGCTATTTTGTAGTGTGAGGTGCCTATTGAAAGTCCCTTAATGTTTGGGTTTTTGCGGATTGCGTTGAGTAGGTGTTCCATAGTGAGTATATATAGCAGAGGGGAAAGGGGGCAGCCCTGACGGGTTCCATTTTTTTATTGGGAAAGCTGTGGATATAGTGCCATTTGCTTTGACCTTTGCTGAGTTGTGAGTATATAGAGCCATAATTTTTTGGGTGATTTTTTGTTTTAATCCAATCTGTGAGAGTGTCAGTTTTAGGAAGGACCAGTCTACTCTGTCAAAGGCCTTTTCGGCGTCTAATGATATACAGCATAAGGGGGTTCGGTTCTGTTGGGCATATGCTATTAGAGTTACTGTTTTAATAGTGTTATCTCTTGCTTCTCTGTGTGGTACAAAACCTACTTGGTCGGTGTGTATCCAGTTTGGAATATGTTCTCTTAGTCTATTGGCTATCATTTTTGCGTATATTTTGAGGTCTATATTAATAAGCGATATTGGGCGATAATTGCTGCATTGGGTGTGATCTTTTCCTGGTTTAGGTATTACAACTATTTGGGCTTCTAATGCTTGTGGGGGGAGTGGTGTGTCGGGAGATATGGCGTTGAATGAGTCTAAGAGAATAGGGTTCAATTCTTTTTGGAATTGTTTATAGAAGTGGGTGGGGAACCCGTCAGGGCCAGGGCTTTTTCCTGAAGGTAGTGCTTTTATTGTAGTTTGTAGTTCAGTTAATTGGAACGGGTTTCTAGTGCTTCTGCCTGTTCCTCCGAGAGAGCAGGGAGTGGTGTGTCGTTGATGTAGTGTTCCTTGTCTTGTTGTGTATTAGGGGTGGAATTGTGGTCCGCTTGTTGGGAGACATTATATAATTTTGCGTAGTACTCTCTCAACGTTGATGCTATCTCCTCCGATCTGTACATATATTGGTTATTGGCATTTGCAATTTTTGTTATATTTACATTGTTTCTCTTTGCATGTAATGATCGAGCTAAGGATCTGCCATATTTGCTGTTAAATTCGTATATATGTCTGTGTTTGTAGTTTAATTGTATGTTGTATATTGAGTCATGTAGTTTTAATAATTCCTGTTTAGTTGATTGGAGGTTTAGGTAATCACTGTCCAATCTGGTATGTTTGTGTCTTGTTTCTAGTTTTTGTACTTTTTGGATTAAGTTTTCTATTCGACATCTTTGTTCCCTTTTAATGCGGGCTCCCTGTTGGATTAAGATTCCCCGTATGACACACTTCAAGGCTTCCCACTTATAAGGGGGAGAGGTGGTGTCTTGTGCGTGGTTTTCTATAAATTCTGAGATGGTTTTACTCACTGCTGTTTTACATGTTGGGTTTTCTAATAGTTTCTCATTGAGTCTCCATTGCCATTTACCTTTTTGGGATTCGGGTATTATGAGATGTAGGAATATAGGTGCGTGATCTGACCACATTATTGTACCTATGCTGGTTGACATTTTCCAGTTAAGTAATGAGTGTGTTATTAGCCACATATCTATGCGGCTGTATGATTTATGTGCATGTGAATAGAAGGTATAGTCTTGTATGGGATTTGTGTATGGCCTGAACTGGAGTCATATGTGGGGTTCAGTGTGAGGTTAAAATCCCCTCCAATAATTATGTGGCCTTCGCTGAACTCTTGCAATTTGGATAGGTATATTAGGCCCTGAGTAATTTGGTTGTTGTTGGGGAGGTAGAAATTTGCTATGGTGATGATTTTGTTTTGTATGTTTATTTTTAGAAATATGTATTGTCCCTCTCTGTCAGATAGTGTTTCTATTACTTTAATATGGCTTTTCCTGTGAGTGGCTATAGCTACTCCTTTAGTGCGGGTATCTGGATTGTTGCTATAGTGCCAATTTGTATAGTGTCTATCATATATTGGGGGTGAAACCCCCGCCTTGAAGTGTGTCTCTTGGAGTAATAAAATGTCTTTTTTTTGTGCATTTCTCCCAATATTTGGTAACGTTTCTTGGGGTTATTGAATCCTTTCACATTAAATGAGCAGATCCTTAACTCTGACATTTGCTTACTGAGTAAGTATCCAGTGGCGAGTTTATTGAATGGTAGTAGGGGGAGAGGGTAGATAGGGAGGGGGGGTGGAGAACGCTGTAAACAAATCTGTTCATACATCATATACATTTGGTAGACACATTGTAAATTATTTAAACATCATTTTAACCTTAAACAGTTTTAGATTCTTTAGTGGGTTTGGTGTAAAGTTATCTTTATCCCAGGTGCCTATGGGTTTATTCCCACAAGCAAACACCCTTGGGGGGAAGGAACTTTCGGCCAGGGGTATGCTCCCGCGCGGATCACTCCCCTATATTTTAAAGGATTGCTATTAACAGCTAATAATTGGTTACATACTTGTAATTGCTTTCCAACCAACCTTAGTGTCTTACTGTTCGCTTTGTTTGGGACTCATCCCTCTGGATCATTCATGTGGGATTGGCTCCTTTTATCTCGGTTGTGTCTGTATTTTTGTAGTGTGGCTTTGGTTTGTTGCCAGAGCTCTTTGGCTGGTTTAGGTGGGTTGGGTATGGGTTGGTCCCATTCTGGCAAGTCAAATTTCGATAGAAATTGTTGTAGGTCTTCTGGTTCTCTTAAGATTGCTCTTATATCATCTTTCCATGCTTGTAATGCAAAAGGGAATCCCCATCTGTATTTCACTCCTCTGTCCTGTAATAGGGCCAGCAGTGGTCTCAGGGCTTTACGTTGGTTCAATGTGCGTCGAGAGAGGTCTGCATATAATTGTATTTTTGTGCCATTAAAATCTATTTCCGAGCATTCTCTGGCTTTTCTCATGATTTTGTCTTTAATATTATAGTGGTGTATGCAGCAGATGACATCTCTTGGGTTGTTGTTGTCTCTGTCCTTAGGGCGTAGTGCTCTATGGGCTCTATCCATTTCTATCTCTGTGTCATCCGATTGTCCCAACAGCGAGTTAAATATTCGTTGGAGCACTGAGGGTAATTGGGGGGTGTCAATTGTTTCTGGTATGCCTCTAATGCGTATATTATTACGACGGTTTCGGTTTTCAATATCGTCTATTTGATTCAGTATTGATCTGGTAGCTTTTTGTTGTGTGGACAGTTTGTAATTTATGTCAGAGATTAGGGTTTGGTGTGTGTCCAGAGTGGATTCTAGGTCTGTTACGTTTGATGTAATCTCTTGAAGGTCTGTTTTGAGGCCTGCGATTTCCTCCTTGCATGTCTGTTCCACTCTGGTCACTAGTTCGGCGAAGTCTCTTTTGGTTGGGAGGGACCGGAGGATTGAGTGGATGTCCTCCTGGTCCTCTTCTCCCCAGTCCGATTCAGGAGCTGATCCCTCTGTTTCTCCCTCGGGTCCGCTGCCTGTTCTGGGTGCTAATGTGTGGCCGCGCGCCATTTTGTGTTGGGAGGCCTTTCTTTTTGCTCCCAGTAATGCCGCGATTCCGGGCTCCGCGGCCGCGGGTTGGGCACCGGAGGGTCTGCCGGGCTTATTCTTACCCATACCGGGCAATTGGTGGTTGTTTGGTGGGTTTTTAGCTGTGTGCTGGGCCTTTTTTGGGGAGAGGTACGCGGGAGCTCTCAGTCCCTGCGTCTGATCCTCATGGCGTCCAGGCTCCGCCCCCTGTACAATCTATTTTAACCTGTTTGTGCAGGCTAGCAGAGTTGTGTATGGACAAAGTTTAGAGGGAACATTGCTTGCATGCTTTTTCACCTTTTTGTGATAATTTGTTGACCAAATAAAGAAATTAAAATACCCAAATATATGCATTTGTTTTTTTAAATTGCCTTTAAAGGGTATGTCCACTGGAGAAACTTTAGGGATTTCAATTTAATGGAAGAACTGGAGAGGAACCAGGAGAGAAGATACTTACCCGGTCTTGCATTCCTCCGCTGTTCTTCTGATGCACTTTGTACTCTATGCATGCATATGCGCTGAACATGTCCAAAGAGGACAAAGTGTGTGAACTTGTCAGAAGATCAGCAGAGTATAAGATCTTCTCTCCTGGCTGCTGCAGGTTTTATTGAAGAACGGGGGGTAAGACATAGCTCCTCCCATTCGTCAATAAAACTGAAACCCCCAAAATCAATTTCTCTGTGGAGATACCCTTCTGAAAAATTTTTTACCAAACATTCCCCCTGTCCCCCCAGCCCCAACTGCTATATTAGTAATATCAGAAAATGCCCAAAACTTTACTTACCTTCCCTCTTTCCTCTGCCGCGCTGCCAGGCCCTCTGCTTGCGAGAAAATGCAAGCAGAAATGCAAGCATTAACTCCCGGATGCCAGGAGTTAATGCGGCGGAGGCAAGAGGGAAGGTAAGTAATGTTTTGGCCATTTTCTGATATTACTAATAGAGTGGTTGGGGCTGGGGGGACAGGGGGAATGTTTGGTAAAAAGGGTTTTATGGTAGGAGGAGAGAATCCTAATCGGGAGGGAGAGGGAGGGGGAGAAGGGCTGCAGTACGCATGCCAAACTTCTCCCGGAGGCCAGATAGGAGGCAGAGTCCTATATGGACTCTGCTAGCCTCCTGGTGGGCAGTTTTTGGGACTTTGAAGGGGGACTACAGGAGAACCAGATGGAGCTGGGATGTGAGGTAAGGATTAAACTACACTACACAATGGGGCCAGTAGGGGGGGGGGATTATAGTTTTGGGGGTGGACTTTTCTCGTGCTGCCCCTCTGCCCTGGAACTCCCTTCCTCGCTTTATATGTCACTTGCCATCACTTTGCATCTTCAAACCCAACCTCAAAACTAACCTCTTCAGGCAAGCTTACAATCTGGACCTGGACACTCCTACCCCTAGTTGACTCGCTAGTTATACTCCACTGACACCTTAGTTACAGCTACTGATCTGCTTCACCTTGTGTTTCTCCTCGAGAATGTAAGAGAAGAGAAGTAGAGCTGTGATACCTTTTATTGGCAAACTAAATAAAAAAATTAAGCAAGCTTTTGGGAGTCCTAAACCCACTTCATCAGTCTGGATGTAAGCTCTTTTGGACAGGGCCCTCCTTCCTATTGTACCACAGTAATGCTGTAACTTACCACACTGAATGATGCTGGACCAGCACTTAAAATATTATTATTGATTTATATAGCGACAACATCTTCCGTGGCGCTTTACAATTACATAGCCAT
Organism: Hymenochirus boettgeri; assembly: GCA_019447015.1. Classification (NCBI taxonomy): domain Eukaryota; kingdom Metazoa; phylum Chordata; class Amphibia; order Anura; family Pipidae; genus Hymenochirus; species Hymenochirus boettgeri. The sequence goes on along the minus strand of CM033471.1, from coordinate 214,814,360 downwards.
ACATTACATAAAGGGTAATACATGTTATACAAAGTCATACTTATTACATACACTGGTAATACATAATATAAGTAAACAGAGTGTGGAGTTTCTTACAGAAATACCATGATACAATAGGAAAGAGGACCCTGCCCAAAGAGCTTACAGACTAGAGGATATGGGGGTGAGACATAAGGTGACGGGAATCGGTAGGCTGTAAATAGATTGGCAGTGGAGCGTGAAAGGCGGGTTGGATCATATTGGGTAGTAAGAGGGGTAATGTTTAGGCCAGGTTATATGCTAGCCCAAAGAGGTGGGTTTTAAGGTTAAGTTTTAAGGTGTTAAGGGATGGTGAGTGATGGACAGACGGAGGAAGGGCGTATATTTGCACTTTGTACTACCCTTGTATGAAACATGTATGTTTTCCTCATGTATATTAATGCAACTATATATACTGGCGCTATATAAATCTACAATAATAATCTGAATGGCTCCTAACTTCAAAATAATTTGTCCATCCCTGAGATAAAGCCATGTTTAATCTCTGTTAAAGGGCATGTCCACCCCTAAATCTGTGGCATCCATTCTTCCAATCAAAAACTCCTAGATATATAAGAGGTCTCTAAATTTAAGGGATAAGTGTCTTTTAAAATAAATATATTAGTCCAAGTGTGCCCATTGGTGCATTCCTTACCGCTGGCAATGACATAGCAAACTGTAGAGACTACAACCATTAATTATTCACAGAATCTGAATTGGAAGCAGAAATCAAAAGGTGATAAATTTGTTGCCTGCAAAAGGATTATTTCTTTGCTCCACAGCTGGGAGGTTTTGTAATTACACCTGCATGACTTTTGGTGGTTTGCAAAAAGCATATTTATATTAAGATACACAAAGGTTAAGCTAATAATTTACAGAAAATGAATACGCTATAATAAATTAACCCATTGTTGCGTGGTTTAAATTGTAAACCATTTTGTTTTTGTCTGTGTGTGAATTTTTTTCGATGTGCAACTGTAACCATAATCTAATCTGATTAGGGAGATAAACGGAAAAAGGAAATAAAATCTCCAAAACTAACTATATACCATTCACTGCAAGAACACTATACACTGGCCTAATAACTGGAGCGGCCTTTAGGATGAACATGCCCTTCAAACTAAATCTTATTATCCATTCAAACTAGATTACCACTAAACTCCTGTGAATGGGTAGGACACATCCCCAGACAATAACACAGATTTAGAATTCAGGGTTCCTTAGGCATTATGCCATGAAACAATGTGTTCCTCCAAAAGTTTTGCAGGTTTTTTCCCCTAGCCTAATTTTTATTTTTGTCAAGTCTTACTGTAAAATAAATATTTTAATATAAATGGAATACAATTGTTGTGGGAGAAGTTTACACAATGATTTATATACAATTTATAAAACTAATTTTGTTTAAAGTGTATAACATACTATGAATAAATGGTAATTACACAAGAATGCATCATAATACATGAGTGCCGCAACAGGAAATTGCATTTCCCAGTGTTACATAGTATAAAAATAGAAAAAGGTTCGAGAAACGCTGGTATTACAGATGCAACCTAAATGTTGTTCTACTATGCTGAAACTAGAAGATGAAAAAAAAGGGTAATTTTTCCCCACATTTTTCTGCAGGCTTTACAATTATTGAGTTGCCTTGACAAATAATCTGTAATGTTACCTTATTTGTAATGATATTCACATTACAGGAGAACTAAACCACTCAAACTCCCCTTCTCCCCAACACGTCTACTTGGCCTTGGTGTTTGTGTGTATGTGTGTGGGGGGTTACAGTTTAATATGACAGAGCCTTTTTTTAAACAATATATTACTGTAAAATGGTTTAAGAATGGTCCACAAATAACAGACTGACTGTCATAACTTAGGAGATACTGCCATCTTCTGGAATAAATCTAGAAGAAACAAACAAAAAAAAAAATTGTACCCTTACTAAAGCTGGGCACACACGGTAAGAGATTTTTGGTCATGGAACTCCCATATATTATTTATTTCATGCAGGTGTAACTTTGTTTAGGTACTGCTTAGAGCTGGTACACTGATTATTTGGCCTAGCCAACCAGACTAGTTTATTATTATATCACACCAGTGCAAATATTTAAAGTAGTAATAGACGAAATTTTAATAAACCAACCGCTGTGTAGATTTGACCATTCTAACAGTATTGAGAAAATAAAAATATAAAGGCTTGTTGCCCTTATCCTTTTATACATAATTTAATAAAAGTTCTTATTGTTTAAAAATTTGCCCCAACCAATCAGATCTTATTTAACATTTGAAAGCTAACATCTGGTTGGGGCACAATTAGCACCATTTTAAACGATAAGAACTTTTATTGAATAACCCTGTCTGTATTTTATAATGTACAGCGCTGTGTACCCAAATGGCGCTTTATAAATAAAATTATACATACCATGCAAAATGATCTGGTCCTTACTGTGTAAAACATAACTTCACCGCAGATCCCACCATGTCATTATTTTTTTAATAAAAAAGTAGGCAAAATGCAAAAGCAGTGTGTAAAGCACTCATTGACTTAACTTGTAGAACTACTTTTAGCAGCATTACCTTGAAGTAATTATATTCTCTATAACATGATAGTCTTTAGCATGTTTGTGGAGGAATTTTGGCCCACTTTTCTTAATATCTTCAGATCATTGAGGCGTGTGTTTTTTTTGGTCATGCAGAGCTCTATTAAACTTTATATATATTGTAGGGCTTCCTCCCCCCAGCCCAAACTGCATTATTATTATATCCAGAAACTCCCCTGATCTTTACTTACCTTCCCTCTATCCTCCACCGCACTGCCTTCTGCTTGCATGAAACTGCTAGCAGGGGGCCAGAACGCCGGGGGAAAGAGGGAAGGTAAGTAAAGATCGGGGGAGTTTCTGGACATAAGAATAATACGGTTGGGGCTGGGGGAGGAAGCCCTACAATATCCCAAAGGGGTTTTACCTAAGGGGAGGGAGAGGGAGGGGGGGCTGCTCTGAGAAAGTCAAAAACCTTTAAGAGGAAGCTTCAGAGGCAGAAACAATTACCCTCCCTGCCAGACTCCTGGTGGCCTGTTTTTTTGGACTTTGGAGGGACATTACAGAAGAAGCATTTGGAGCTGGGATGTAAGATAAGGATTTTTATAAACTACAGAGTGGGGCCAGTAGTGGGTTAAATTATAGTTTTGGGGGTGGACATGCTCTTTAAGGTCCTACCCACAGCATGTCAGGTTGAGGTCTGGACTTTGATTTGACTGTTGCAACACCTTGATTTTGTTTAGCACCGGCCCGTATAGGTACCGGTGCTTCTGACCTGGGAGACGGCATTCTTCCTAGGCGCACGGGCTGGGGGAGGTTCCGGGCTTTCGGCGTCGCGCATTGTGACGTTAATGCGCGGCGCCGTGGGAACGAGCTCCGAGGTCGCGGCTCTCGCGGGATCGGAGAGTCGCCGCGTGACGTCATCGCGTGCGGCTATTTAAGTCCCTCCCTCCCAGTCTCCGGCGCCATTTTGTGCTTTGCCGGTAGCTGGGCGGACAAAATTTCCCCTCCCTCCCTCCCTAGTTTTAGCAGTTTGGTTTAAGTTGGAGTCACAGTTGGTTGGCGGTGGGGGGCATCCTTGCAGGAAATGGACAATTGAGAGCCGTTACATGCCCTCTGGTAACTCAGAGGCTGGCATCCAAGATCAGATCTACGGCTAGACGGTTAACATCAATGGAGTGAGAAAGATGGCAAGGGTGCCCTATATATATATATTTAAGTTGGCCTTAATAAGGCCTTGTTAATATGGTTTTATTTAAAGAAATAAACTGTGGCCGATCGTTTTTCACCATACAACATCTTGTCTGTGTCTTATTGGAAGTAAGTTTAATTTAATGGGTTAGCTTGGATCTTAGGTCGCGGCTGGGTCTCTTTCTCCGAGGTCTTTTCCCTTTTCATCCATTATGTTGGTCATTTGCTAATGTGTTTAAGATCTTTGCCCTGTTGAATGGCCCAATTTCAGACAAGTTTAAAGGGTATCATCTAAAAATCAAATTTTTAAAGTGTACCTTGATATACAGCAAGATCCCACTGCTCCAAAACTTTTTTCAGATTTTAAAGGATAACTGTATTGCCTCAATGCATTTTTTAAAAAAAAAAAACTGCTTTCAAAAGAGTAAATTTTTTTCCTGATTTCGAGCTTCTCTCTGCCTTCAATTAGCCATGCTGTGAAGGGGGCTAACAATTATGTCTGCCTGTAACTGCCACTCAAAGCTAACATGCGAGAAAACACTCCTCCGCCCACCCTTGATCAACTTGTTTATGTAGGCTTTATCCTAGCAACCAAACATTTCAAGTTTGTTTGACTGGCAGAAAAGAGAGGTTGTAACAGACATTCCCACCTACCGGCTGTCTAGGAGGCGGGCTGTTAGCACTCATCTTTGCAGTGTGATATCTAAGGGAGGGCAGCACGGCTGTAAATGTGAGTAAGCGATTTCAGCTGCTGGAAGTGTGGACATGTAATGGGGGTGATGTTATTGTCTTTTTATATTGTTGTCCTTTAAATCTGAGCTGTAGATTGGGAAATCATCATTTGACACAGCATTTACAGGGAAAGACCTGTCACTCCAGAAGAAGAAATGATGTGACCCATCCCTGACCTCTGCTTGCCAGCACACTTTCTGCAATATTAAGGGCACGGCCACACTGCAACGCAAACGCATGCAATTTCATTTGCGCATTCCGTTTTTTTCATTAACTATTGAAAAACGCATGCGATTTAAAATGCGGAATGCAAATCGCAATCGCAACGCACCCGTTGCGTTGCCACCTTTTCAATGATATGAAAAAACGCAAGCACAAACGCAAAGAAAAAGCGCAGCAGTGTGGCCTAGCCCTAAAGCAGCAAAAAAAGAAAAAAAGGGGGAGGGATGTGTAAGCATAGCAGTGTGAATGGTGAGGCTGTGCAGAACTTATAAGTGTCGCAGAGTTAGGGAGGGTGGCAGAATTAGGAGCACTCACTAAACATTAATAATTTAATGACAAAGCAAGCACAGATAAATGTTTGAGTACCAAACATTTATCTCTACGCCATTTATCTCTACGCCATTCCAGTAGATGTGATGCATGGTTGTATATAGGCTCAGTGACCAGACTTCATGGAAGGAGAGCAAAGTGTCCTGGATAATATGAAATATTCTCATTTACATTTTATATTAACTCTGTGGATGTCCAGTATAGGTGTCCTCCACTGAGCACCTATTAATATTTTGGATGCCATCATTACATATTGAACCATATCAAATATTTGTGACCAGTATTGTTGGGCTATTGGACACGTTCACCAGACATGAAAGAAATCACCCATCTGTTTTGCAGAGTGGGCAAATGGTGTAAAGCGGAGGGAACCTTATAGGTTAGGTATAAGATTCTCATTGTTGTTTGTTTATCTCAAAGCTATGTTAAGGCTTCCCTTATTAAACATGGTAAAAGTATCCCACCATTGAAACTCTTCGAAAACGATTTGCAAATCTGTTTCCGAAGCACATTGGAATTTCTGTTTGTTGGGGAGGGGGAATTTATACATTTGGGATAGATTTCCACAACTCATAGGGTTCATGTAATAATTGTGAGGGGCGTATGGAAGGGTCTGTATTTTTAAAATTGTTTGATGGATAGTAGTGGATATGTATAATTTGGAAATGGCTACGTAATGGGACCCAGTAGTTTTTTTGGAAATGCTGGAGGAAAAAAGGTCCTAGTCTATAGAATTGTATCATTCTGCAGCATTTCCCCTCCCTCCACAAGGCAAATCCTTCATTTAGAATGGGTGACTGTAGCCATCATTGAGGTGGGAATAGTCAGTTGGAATTGGGTTTAGTAAACACTTTAGTAGTGTTTAAAGTCATTGGGCTAGTAGTGTTTGGTAGTTGTCGTTTTGGGGAGATAGTAAGTTGGTTTCTAGTTGTACCCATCGGGGGTGTGGGGTGCGTGGCAAACTATTAGTTGGGAAAGTTGGGCTGCTATATAATATTTGTATATATGTGGTACTCATGCTTGATAAAGGAGCACATAACTCCAAAACATGTTGCACAAAATAAAAAGTTGTTTTACAGTTTAAACTTCTGCCTGTGGCTCTCCTACTAATTTGGTATGCTTTTGGTACTCATACTCCCCCTTGTGAGATGGGGTTGCATAGCAGATTTCTATTTATTCTGGGTCTTTTCCCATTCCAGATAAAAATATTTGGGCATGTAAAGGGTTGAGCCACCCATTTAGCAATCTAGATTAGTAAACCTCTAAATAAATAAAAAAATTCTTCGTAGGATGTTCATCTTGAACGTGTGGATTCTGCCTAACCATGAGATGCTAAAATTTGCCCATTTTGCAAAATCTTTTTGTATGGTATTAAATAGTGGGGTAAAGTTGGCCGAGTGGATAGTGTCTAGAGATGGCGCAAGTCAGATTCCTTAAGAAGCAAAATCTTTCTAAGATATATGGAAATTTAGTATTAGGAGTTTAAAGGGACTGTCCACCCCTCTCTATAAAAATCTATATATTGTAGAATACCCCCAAAAAGCTGGAGATCATTTTATAGAAAAGCTTTAAATCAGCTCCAAGACGGAGATATACTTACAAGCTCCACTATCCACCACCGCTTCCTGTCTCCACTGCGGCTGCTGTATTCCTTTTGCGTTCTTGAGCAGCCGCAGTGGAGACTGCTCCGGGAATGGCAGTCAGTGATTGGACGTGACATCACTGTCATGGACGAAACTGACTGCTTTACCCAGAAGTGCAGAGCCGTGGTGGAGGATCGAGGAGGAGCATGTTAGTATAATAGCTCAGTCTGGGAGCTGATTTAAAGGGCTGTCCTGTCTAGGAGGGAAAATGTTTGGCCATATTGAGGGCTATATTGTCTGCAAATAGGTTCAGTTTCCAATATGAATTTGAAATTGTGATTCCTTGAATTGTGGAGTCCTCTCTGATGGCCTGAGCTAGCGGCTCCATGGCCAAAACAAATAAGAAAGGGGATAGTGAGCAGATCTGTCGTGTACCTCTTAGTATTTTTATTGGTATGGGTTTAGTTGATGGTAGTCTAAGATTGACTGTGGGGTCAGAGTAATAGGTTTTTAGAATTTGTAAAAAGGTGGGTGGGAAGTTAAAGTGGTTGAAGGGTGGTAAATAAGTGGTTCCAATTAAGGCTATCGAAAGCTTTTTCGATGTCCAGGGAGATAATTCCTCTCTGGAGTTTATGGATGGTCATGTGCGAGATTACATTGTACAGGTGTCTAATATACCTTGCTTGTCTCCCTGGGACAAAGCCCACCCGGTCTGGATGTATCATTTTAGAAAGGAAGGTGTTAATTCAGGTTGTGTATATCTTGGTTGGAATTTTAAGTCTTGATTGCTCAAGGATATTGGACGGTGTTTTTTTGGAGATAGTGGGGATTTGACTTGTTTAGGGATTAAAGTGGTGGTGGCAAGATTCATGTCTATGGGCATGGGTTGTCCCTGTCTAAAACTGCTAAAGAATTGTTCTGGGGGTGAGAATTTGAGTACATTTTTTGTATTAGATTTCTGAAAACCCGTCAGGGCTAGAGGCCTTGTGTGGTGTAATTTGTTTAATAGCCTGAGAAATTTCAGTAGCTCTTATTAGTTTGTGCATAAGGACATACAAGTCTTTTGTCAAAATAGTTAGGGGGTCGATTTGTTTTGCCGATAATGTCTGTTAGTTTGCCTTTGTGGAGAGGTATAGATAGTCGAATAGTATGTATGAAAAATTTCACAGATAAGGTCAGGATTATTAGTTAGGATTCCACTGGGTGTCCATTGAAAACCTGACGTAATTGGTTTGTCATATCTAAATTGGTCTTTATATATATATATATAACCTATTGTAGAATAGGATGAAAACCCTGAGGTTTTTTGTTTTTTTTTTAAGCTGCGCCCATTACTGCTAATGGGCGCAGAGTTTAGAGTTTGTTGATAAATTCGGGGGCAGATTTTGAGATGAAGTGTGTCTCCTGACAAAAAAATTAAATGCGGCTTATGTTTTTTTATATTCCCCAAATGCCATATTTTGCAAAATTCATGCCTCGTGCATTATGCGATATGCACATTTAATTTGACAGGGTTTTGAATGGCTATTGGGGAGTTCTATCTAAGAACGACAAGGCTCAGGCGTGGCTAAGATGGCGGCTTGAGCTGGTGTGGGGAACTGGAGCTCTCCCGGCCAAAATCCTGAAACAAACACCCTGAGGGAGTGAAAACCCAAAAATTGGATAAATAAATATCACAGAACACCCACCTACAATGCCTAAGTATGGTAAACCTGACAAAGACCCGCCGTACGCAGAAAAGCTGGGGAAATACGCCAGACGGGAGCCAGAACAGGCCCAGGCGGGCGCTCCCGAATCAAACCACGTGGTGCTCAAACTGCAGGGGGAAGGGAGCGCGCGGCAGGCAGCAGCTTCGGATGTGCCCCCAAGGAGCTCTGAACCCACCAAGGCTTAGATAATGGCGGCGATACAAGACACCAAGGCCTCCCTCACCGTCCTGATAGAGGAGGTGAGGGTCGACGTGGGCCTACTGAGGAACGATATGCAGGCGGTGCAGGGCCGGGTGGGGGAGCTGGAACAGAGTATCTGAAGTGGAAGATGCCCCAAATCCACTTACACAAGAAATATCAACCCTCCACCAGCAGCTACAGACCCAACAGGCCCGGTCGGAAGACCTAGAGAACCAGTTGCAATGACAAAACATCAGGTTGGTGGGCATACCGGATGGAATAGAGGGTAAAGATCCTGAGGTATTCTTGGAGGCCTGGGTGAAAGAGACCCCCAAATTATCGCAGGTCTTTACAATAGAACCCGCCCATCGTGTCCCAGCCAGGCCCCTGCCACCCGGATCCAGACTCCGACCCATGCTGGGTCGACTATTGAACGCTAAAGACAGGGACGCTATCCTCTGTTTGGCCAGGGAGAAGGGAGAAATCCACATGGAAAACTCCACAATGATGATATTTCCGGACTACTTGGCAGAGTTGCAGAAGCGCAGGGCGACATTCATAGCAGTCAAACAGCGCCTACGCAGTCTAAACTTACCATATGCCATGATGTATCCGGCAAGGCTCCGAATACAGCACGATAATACCACAAAATGTTTTGAATCCCCAGTGGAGGCCACTGAATGGCTGGATAACCGATTCGGCCCTGGATCTGCCCGACAAGGTAACCAGAGATGACCCGACCCACAACAAATCCGCGGAGCTAAACAATGCTTGCAAACCGATCCCTCCCAGATCATAAACTACCTGGACCAGGATGGTAGAAGTATAACCACTATATATGTTTTTGACTATACTCTGTGAAATAACCACCCATGCATCCAACCCGTGAATTGACACAAGGGAATAACTTTGGAATATGATAACTATACCTGTATAACCCCAATTGAGTAAGATTGTGTGTCAGGATCGAAAGCAGGAGATGGGCGCATTATAACATGACTCTCCTAGACCACTCTTAAACAGACCTAGAGGAACATATTGGAATCCTTTTCGGCTCCTCAATTCCTCAAACTACACTGGAGCATTCAATTCCCTAACCCAATACTCCATATATGCAATTGTAAATAGTCTGAATCTATCATAACAAGCACAGCAATGGTTGATAAATCGCAAGACGATATATGTTAAATTGATATGCGCACAGCCCAGAATGACTAACTATCAATATGCGGAAGATTTGGCTGAGCTGAAGAGGGTGGAGGGTGGGGAGAGGGCTGAAGGGAAGGGGTATATCGGAGCTACTATGATATATGTAACGCTTAATAGACCGTTTTTCTAAGCTTGAATCACTTTTGGCTCCTCAATCCCCCAAACTATACTGGACCATTCAATGTGCTGAAAGGAAGAGATATAACAGAACTATCATGATGTATGTAGCGGTTAATGGACTGGCTTTGCATATATTTACAAGTCGATTCATTACTACTATATCACTACAAACTGGGAAGTCACCGGACAATTGGCAGATATTGCATAGCTCCCGATGCCCCCCCGGCTCCAAATCTATAGCCTGACCAAACGGGAGTCTCTGAGTACCCCAGATAATCACTCAGCATGGCTGATTGCCCAAAGAATGTATAATAATATGTTACCAGTAAAGGCTGCTAACAAACAATGCTTCATACGCCAAAACTACTTTGAAAACGGTAACCAACCTAGTAAACTGCTCACCTTCTTGAGCAAAGACCACACACAGATAAATACCATACTCTCCATAAGATCCAAACAAGATACAATGCTGTTCTCTACCCCACAGATCTTGGTAGAATTTAAGGAATTCTATACCGAACTATATACCTCACGCCTAAGCCGTATCTCCCTAGAAATCACAAAATACCTAAACGAAATAGGTCTCCCTACCTTGGGCCCTACACACAGGCAATCACTAGACAGTCCACTAGCTTTAGAAGAAATACAGCTCGCAATACAGCAAATGGCTGCTGACAAGGCCCCTGGACCAGACGGACTTCCAATTGACATATATAAGAGGTACCGGGAACAAATAGCACAACCTTTACTAGATATATACACTACTCCTATGAACAGAACTCACTTCCCCCTTCACTATACTCAGCTACAATAGTGGCACTACCCAAACCTGGCAAAGACCCGACAGACTGTGGATCGTTTCGCCCTATTTCACTACTGACGTCAGATTACAAAGTCCTAGCCAAAGCACTAGCAATCAGACTACAATCCGTTATATTATCCATCATACACCCAAACCAAACTGGATTCATGCCCGGTAAATCCACCTCTACTAACCTGCGCCGTGCACTAACACAAACAGACCACGACAATGCTGGGAACCACATAGTCCTATCTCTGGATGCGGCTAAGGCATTCGACTCTGTAGAGTGGATATATCTGTTGGAGGTACTCAGAGCATTTGGATTTGGCCCTAGCTTTGTTAGATGGTTCCAAATATTATATACAGCCCCTATGGCACAAGTCCAGGTGAATGGTAGTCTATCAGCCCCGTTCTCACTACATAGAGGTACTCGCCAAGGATGCCCCCTTTCACCTTACTTGTTTGCGCTGGCCATCGAACCGCTGGCAGCAATACTGCGGAACGACTGTAGGCTCAAGGGATTCAGGTTAGAAGGGCACGAGGAGAAACTAGGCTTATATGCAGATGACGTTGTAATGTACATAGACAACTCACATGATGCACTCACAATCTCATTTGATTTAGTTACCACCTTTGGAACATTTTCCGGACTAACCATCAATTGGGGAAAAATTGGGGGCACTGTATTTACTAGATGCTAATTATATATGAACCTGTCTACAAATCACAATAATACAGGTACAAGATGCATAGTCACACTAGACACAGCCCGAGCCTCTCTACGCCCTAGTAGTAGAACCTCTGGCTATCCAGCTTCGCAAACACCCTAATATAAGAGGCCTAACAAAATAATATAGTAGAAATAGCAAGTCTCTACGCAGATGATATGATACTTTACCTTGCCGACCAAAATACCTGTCTTGAAGCTGTGCTGTTAACAATAACTGAATATGGGAAATTCTCTGGCCTTTCAATAAACTGGACGAAATCCCAAATACTACCGCTCAACAGTTTACCCCCTGAAGCCCCGCTAAACTCATCCCCCTTGGCACGAGCATCAACAATTAAAGGGGAACTGTGATCTCCAAACAAGTTTATTTTAAATGAAAGGCCAGGTTCATACCTTTAAAACGAGCCATCAACCACCTCTCTACGTGCTGCACAGCCCAAAATATGAAGAAATCACTGATCAGAAAGTTAGGGGGTGGGAGGTTCTGAATCTGCAGTCAGAAATACTGTTTCCTCCTGTAATCTGCGGTTGGCACATGCTCAGTGCATGACTGAAGGGTAGGAGGGGGGTAAGGAGAAGAGCACAGCCCACAACACTGCTTTTTTTAATGCCTCCCACTTGCTGGCCCTGTGTCACCTCCCCTTGCAGCCCCTGGTGGCCCCTCCCACTCACGGACTGTGGCTCCACACCAAGTGGGAGGGGCCCCTAAATGGGGGGGCGAGTGGGAGGGGCCCCGGGGACCCCTGAGTGGGAGGGGTCCCCGAGTGGGAGGGGTCATGGGAGGCCTGAGTTGCCGGCCTTAAAAAAAAATTAAAATGGTCTTACTACCGAAAATACTATACATACTCTGGCACTCACCCATATTCCTACAGCTAAAATATTTTAAAATCCTAGAATCTCTCCTCAAATCTTTCGTATGGGGAACCCAACGGCACAAACTGGGCAACCCTTAAAAACCCATCAGCGGCTTGGCTATCCCAGATCTCCAGCGGTACTATATGGCCGCCCAAGTCTCTCATATATTTCATTGGTCACATGGGGAATTTGACAGACTGTGCACACTTCTTGACATCCCTAATGCCAGCTCCCTCTACACTCCACTCAGCCTGATTGCTTGGGGATATCGGGGTACAACTCTGCCTGAGAATCCACACCCAATCCTCATACAAGCACTAAAGACGTGGGAGCTAGCAATCAAATCACTGGGTATTTCTACGATCAACAATTCTACCCCACTATGGTATAACAAACAACTACCAGAGTTCCTATCTATACCACAGCCAAAGACATGGTTAAGACACAAAATCACCCAAATATCCAATCTTCTGAAAGATAACACTCTTAAAATGTTTGACCAGCTACAAAAGGAATTCAAATTGCCAATCCATATGCTTTTTAGATTCCTTCAGGTTAGACACGCATTCCAAACACAATTCAGAAACCACTCCCTAACCTTTGGGGAAAACCCTTTAATTGGCCCACTAACCGCTACAACCTCCTTGGGTTTGATCTCGGCAATCTATCGCTCTCTCCATCTCCCCACTGCACGTTCTCTAGCGTTTGCTAAAAAACAAACGTGGGAATCCGATGTTGGTCCGATAACTGGAGACGAATGGGAAGAGGCCTTGACAACTCACACTCAGGTGTCCCCTAGAGTATCAGATAGACTAACACAACTATATATACTCCACAGAGCCTACCTGACCCGAATTCAACTCTCACGCTACAGAACAGAATATAACTCACATTGCCCAAAATGCTTGATTGCCCTCGGTAATTTCTTTCATATGATCTGGACCTGTCCAATGATCCAAGGATTTGGTATCAAGTTACGAAGTTCTTACATGATCACATGGGCTCTCCCGTGGGACTGGACCCTAGGGTGTGCCTCCTAGGGATCTCAGAAGAAGTAATCCCTGACATATCTTCGTACATTTATTACTGAAACTTTGTACTATGCTAAAAAGCTGTTGGCTCAAACATGGATACAGGCCACCCCACCATCCCCGCCTTCCATGCTGCCATTAACACAACGCTTCTCTACAAAAAGCTAACCTATATTCACTGAGGTTGTCCCACGAAATACTCTAGGGTCTGGGCCAGATTGGCAACACCCCCATTACCTGTAATGATTAAAATAAAGAAAAACTAAAAGGAAGGAAGGACAGGGTAGCAGCGAATAATCCTAATCTATAAAATAATAACACGTTGAGAGGCAGATGTTATACAAGTTTTGTTTACTTTTTTTTCCTTTTCCTGTCAGGAGGCATTGGATGACGTACTGTATCATATAAACTGGATTGAACTAAAATGTATGCTATAAACTTTATTTACCACTCTCCTGCTATCTAAGGGACTAATTTAGAATAATTTACTGGTTGGAAACCCTGTACACAACAAATGTTACCTGACTACAAATAGCAACAATATGTACAATATATCCAATGCTTCACCTGTTTAATGTTTGTTGAAACTGTTAATTTTATTATATTCTTATCAATAAAATTCCTCCTAAAGGAGGGGATTAAAAAAAAAAAAAAGGCAAGTCCAGCCCTAAAATGAAAACTTACATACAGGTAAATAACCCCTCAAAACCCTAAACGGTAATAGTTTGAAATCTGAAATTTATAAGTCTAACCTGAAATCCTGCACAATGTCCTGTTTTCCCTGTTTCTGCTTCCTGGTTCTTCCAGTTATCAACTGTCAGATATGGATTCGACAGTTGACATCACAGTCAATGACTGAAAGTTAATCCCCTGTCTGCCTCTTCTGAGCATGCCCAGGCTCAGTACAGGTTTCTAAATTGCTCAGTTTCCATAAGGCATTTAGAAGCATAGTAGGCATACAGTAATGAATTCATAGGATAAACTATTACAAATCAACATTTTAAAGAGGCCATTCTTTCTAAAAGATGTTCTTATGAGGGTGGAGTTGTCCTTTAAAGGACAAGTCCAGCCCTAAAATGAAAACTTACATACAGGTAAATTACCCCCCAAAACCCTAAACGGTAATAGTATGAAATGTGAAATATGTAAGTCTAACCTGAAATCTAGCACAATGTCCTGTTGCCCGTTTCTGCTTCCTGGTATTGCAGTTAGCAACTGTCAGTTTTGGATTTGACAGTTGACATCACAGCCAATGACTGAACACTAATCACCTGTCTGCCTCTTCTGAGCATGCCCTGGCTCAGTACAGGTTTCTAAATTGCTCAGTTTCCATGAGGCCTCCAGAAGCATAGCAGGCTTACAGTAATGAATTCATAGGACAAACTATGATATATCAACATATTTTGAAGAGGCCATACTTTCCAAAAGATGTTCTTATGAGGGTGGAGTTGTTCTTTAAAGCAGAAAACTGGTCACTTGTCAGTTACCTGTCCCCCATGTCATATATTTAGCACTTTATTAGAGGTTTTACTAACCAGATATTTTGTCCCCATTCTGGCAGAGTAAGCTGTCTCCTCCCTCCATGCAGTCAATCAAGGCTGTGACTGTGGACATCACAACCAATGATTACAAATTCCACTGCTGTCTCCTCTGCACATCCTTAAGATATAAAAAGCTCATTGAGAAGAGGGAGGAGGCAGACATCTGTTGCAGAACAGAAAAAAAACTATAATTAAATATCTGGTTACAAATGCATGTAATACAACTGGTAAAAATAGCAGTTGTGGTCAGATAACAGACAAGTTATTTTTTGTTTTAAGGGTGGACATGCCCTTTAAAAGTGACGGTAGAGAACGTGTCCTCTTTTTCATTAAAAGCAACGGCCAACTTAACCAGTGTTTTCTCTGTAAGAAAATTAAAGGATGAGTACACCATTAAAAACATATTTGCAAGATGTTGTTTTAAAACTAAAGTTGGCTAAAACATTTTTTTTCTCTCCCCCCGGAGCCTACCTCTTTCTGCTAGAAACCTGCTGGTGTCCTCCTCCTGTATAAAAGTCATCTGCAGCTCCGTCCCAACGAGATGGACTGCTCCCTCCAGCTTCCAGGGTCTCCAAGTGTAGTTTCTGCATGTTCCACACCCGCGCGACATCAGTGCGTATGCAGCGTCACGCGCCGCGACCAAACACGGCACGATTACATCAGAGGCGTGCATGGTCGCACGCGGAACATGCGAAAATTACGCTTGGAGGCCCAGGAAGCTGGAGGGAGCAGTCTCGATGGGACGGAGCAGCAGATTACTTTATACAGGAGGAGGAAAGCAGCAGGTTTATAGCAGAAAAGGTAGGCTCTGGGGGGGAGATAGAGATAAAAAATGTTTTAGCGAACTTTTAGTTTTAAATCAGCATCTTGCAAATAACGTATGTAACGTACGTTTTCTTATGGTGTACGTTTCCTTTAAGTATGATGAACTGCTTATGTTTAAATCATTAGCATAAGCAACCAGTTCCCACTTTACCTCCATGCTCCAGGAATACCCGCACACACCTCTCCTTTCCACGAGCAGCAGAGAAGTGTAGTAATGTCCACCCATTGGCATCACGTCCATTAGGAGAATATCCCTGCTCCAGCATAGTGCGTACAGTATGTACATCTCCAGCAGCTACAGCTGCCTGGATACGCAGCTCCTCCTGTAACTCCGGATTCCTGCGGCAGTGATGGTGTAACATGCTCCCAATCTTTTCTACCTCACCAGACTCATCGGTGCCACACCACCTAAATGGACAGTTAAGATACACACACCCATCAGGTATACAATCACATGTGCAGTTTGTCAAGTGTTTAGACCACTCTATATTCCATTAAAAAAAAAACGCTGCAGATTTGAGGTTTAACAAGTTCTTTTACAGCAGGGATGGCAAATGTGCAGCTCTCCAGATGTATAAAAACTGTCACCCCTAGCGAAAGACTTCATAGTCAACAAATTCCAAATAGATATAGGAACAATAAGGATCAACGCTGGACTACCAGATCATCTGATTGCAAAGTGATTGCAATTAAACAGCATTCATTGTAATGTTGGCCATGCACTTGAAAGATGTTTGATGGATGTGACGTTCGATCAAACGTCTAATAAGAACAGGGAGAACTGGCAGTTTTATCATCTGACGTTCCAGCAACGCCTATCCATATGCAATCGAACCTCGGTCACTAAAAATATCGCCCCAGATGGTTGTGCAGACTTCTAACTTTGTGGGAATGTCTTTAAGAAACATTTCTTAAACTACACAGTGGTAGTTTGGGGGGTGGACATGTCCTTTATGTCAGTCATACTGGATGTGTTTTAAATGATGTACTTTTCAATGATCTGGTAGCTTCAAAGCAAGCAAAAAGACAACAGCTTGTATGGATGGAGTTCCCTCTTATTTTCTTTATTACCTGTGCACATGGATATTTATCATCTGGACAGACATAGCATTACCTAAATTCAGCCAAATTTGTGTACAATCTATTTTTTTTTTTTTAAATTCTCAATTTTTTATTGGAAACATTTGTGCATATGTTACAATACATACATTTTGCATTCTTGATTCTTCTGAGCTTGTCTCCATTTTGTTATTTTGTCTGTAAAACTTTATACAATAAAATTCAGTAACAACTTAATGTGTCATTAGATCGTCATCTTTCTTGTTTGGTAGCTGTGTGGGTGGAGGGGGGGGGGAGAGGGTTTGATTGTTATTGTTTTGTAGAGCCACTGGATGACTTTAAACATATTATTTATGCTATACTTTAAACATTCACTAGTATCAGTTATTCACACTCTTTAGGATTCACTATGCATTTTCAGGTAAGTAAAAGCTTTTTATATTGCTCTGATTCCGTGAACAGAATCCATGGGGTCCATATGTAGGTAAATTTGTTACCTTGATTCTTTAGGGATGCTGTTAGCTCTTCCATGCGCCTGATGTGATTCATTTCTGTGATCCAGTCTGAGTTTGGAGGGCTGTTTGTTTGTTTCCAATATCTAGGGAGCACGGTTCTCCCTGCTGTGAGGAAGAATTTCAGTAAGCTGTTTTTGGTATGTTTTGTTGGTCCTGGTATCATTGATAGGAGAACAATTTGAGGTTCAATTGGTAAATTGTTTTTTGTTATTGTATTGTATGTTTGTATTATTGTTGTCCAGTACGGTTGAATTTTTGAGCAGTAGAACCATATATGTGACAGGGTGCCTCTTTGTAGCTGGCATCTCCAGCATGTTTCGGGTGTCGTTGGATATATCTTGTGCAGCATGACTGGATATCTGTACCATCTTGACAGTAGTTTGAAGTTGGTTTCCTGTGCTTTGCAGGATAATGATAATCCGTGGGTTAAAGAGAAGCTTGTGTCCCACTGTTCGGGAGTAAACTTTAGATTGAGTTCTTTTTCCCATTTAGATATATATCCAGGTGAATTGGGATGTTTTTTGTTTTGTAGTATCCGGTATATTTTAGCTATTATGTTTTTGGGTGGTGAGGGGAGAGTGCATAATTTTTCGAACTCGGTTGATTGTTTTTGAGGAGGCAGATTATTTTGTATAGATTTTAGGTAGTGCTGTAGTTGGATATACTGATATTCGTGAATCTGGTCCGGGTTTGGTTCTTTGACGATATCCTTTATTGGGATAGGTTTGTTATTTTTCCATATTGTGGTGATGAAAGGGTCGTCAGTCTTTGTTTTGTTTAAAAATGTTTGTGTTGAGAAACCTGGTATGAATGCTTTGTTATGCATCAGCGTGGTTAATGGTCCTGGTTGAGCTGTGAGGGATAATGTTTTTACAGACTCGTCCCATAGTTTCAGCACCCCGGTTGAGTAGTGTGGTGGGTAGGGGAAGTGGGGTCTGTCTGTCTTGGGTAGTCCTATTAGCGATTTCATAGGGATTGAGGTTATCGTATTGGTTATTTGTATCCATTGTTTGTTTTCCTTGTGGTATATCCAGTCTATTATATGGGTCAATTGTGTTGCTTCGTGATAGGAGCGTATATCTGGAAGTCCGATGCCCCCTTTGCTTTTTGTTTCTGTTAATGTCAGGTATTTAATCCTATGGTTTTTTTTTGCCCATATGAAGTTGAGTAAGATGCGTGTGGCCGATTGAAAGAATTCTAATGGGGGGGTTATCGGGATTGTTTGGAAGACATATAGCAACTTTGGGAGTACATCCATTTTTACAATATTAAGTCTACCGAACCATGAATAATTCTTTTTGTTCCAGTTATCTAGATCGGAGGAGATGCGTTTCAGCGCTGAGAGGTAGTTAAGAGAGTATATTTTAGTTAAATCTTTTGGTATTTTGGTTCCTAGGTATGTGAAGTACTCTTGTCGCCAATTGAAGGGAAAGTTTCCCTATGTTCTGTTCTCCTCTGTGGGTGTTAGTGTGATGCTTAGGCATTCTGATTTATGAAAGTTTACCTTATAGTTGCTTACTTTGCTGTATTTGTGAATTTCTTGGATTAAGGATGGGAGTGATATGTGTGGTGATGTAATGTATAAGAGGAGGTCATCAGCGTATGCTGCTATTTTGTAGTGTGAGGTGCCTATTGAAAGTCCCTTAATGTTTGGGTTTTTGCGGATTGCGTTGAGTAGGTGTTCCATAGTGAGTATATATAGCAGAGGGGAAAGGGGGCAGCCCTGACGGGTTCCATTTTTTTATTGGGAAAGCTGTGGATATAGTGCCATTTGCTTTGACCTTTGCTGAGTTGTGAGTATATAGAGCCATAATTTTTTGGGTGATTTTTTGTTTTAATCCAATCTGTGAGAGTGTCAGTTTTAGGAAGGACCAGTCTACTCTGTCAAAGGCCTTTTCGGCGTCTAATGATATACAGCATAAGGGGGTTCGGTTCTGTTGGGCATATGCTATTAGAGTTACTGTTTTAATAGTGTTATCTCTTGCTTCTCTGTGTGGTACAAAACCTACTTGGTCGGTGTGTATCCAGTTTGGAATATGTTCTCTTAGTCTATTGGCTATCATTTTTGCGTATATTTTGAGGTCTATATTAATAAGCGATATTGGGCGATAATTGCTGCATTGGGTGTGATCTTTTCCTGGTTTAGGTATTACAACTATTTGGGCTTCTAATGCTTGTGGGGGGAGTGGTGTGTCGGGAGATATGGCGTTGAATGAGTCTAAGAGAATAGGGTTCAATTCTTTTTGGAATTGTTTATAGAAGTGGGTGGGGAACCCGTCAGGGCCAGGGCTTTTTCCTGAAGGTAGTGCTTTTATTGTAGTTTGTAGTTCAGTTAATTGGAACGGGGTTTCTAGTGCTTCTGCCTGTTCCTCCGAGAGAGCAGGGAGTGGTGTGTCGTTGATGTAGTGTTCCTTGTCTTGTTGTGTATTAGGGGTGGAATTGTGGTCCGCTTGTTGGGAGACATTATATAATTTTGCGTAGTACTCTCTCAACGTTGATGCTATCTCCTCCGATCTGTACATATATTGGTTATTGGCATTTGCAATTTTTGTTATATTTACATTGTTTCTCTTTGCATGTAATGATCGAGCTAAGGATCTGCCATATTTGCTGTTAAATTCGTATATATGTCTGTGTTTGTAGTTTAATTGTATGTTGTATATTGAGTCATGTAGTTTTAATAATTCCTGTTTAGTTGATTGGAGGTTTAGGTAATCACTGTCCAATCTGGTATGTTTGTGTCTTGTTTCTAGTTTTTGTACTTTTTGGATTAAGTTTTCTATTCGACATCTTTGTTCCCTTTTAATGCGGGCTCCCTGTTGGATTAAGATTCCCCGTATGACACACTTCAAGGCTTCCCACTTATAAGGGGGAGAGGTGGTGTCTTGTGCGTGGTTTTCTATAAATTCTGAGATGGTTTTACTCACTGCTGTTTTACATGTTGGGTTTTCTAATAGTTTCTCATTGAGTCTCCATTGCCATTTACCTTTTTGGGATTCGGGTATTATGAGATGTAGGAATATAGGTGCGTGATCTGACCACATTGTACCTATGCTGGTTGACATTTTCCAGTTAAGTAATGAGTGTGTTATTAGCCACATATCTATGCGGCTGTATGATTTATGTGCATGTGAATAGAAGGTATAGTCTTGTATGGGATTTGTGTATGGCCTGAACTGGAGTCATATGTGGGGTTCAGTGTGAGGTTAAAATCCCCTCCAATAATTATGTGGCCTTCGCTGAACTCTTGCAATTTGGATAGGTATATTAGGCCCTGAGTAATTTGGTTGTTGTTGGGGAGGTAGAAATTTGCTATGGTGATGATTTTGTTTTGTATGTTTATTTTTAGAAATATGTATCGTCCCTCTCTGTCAGATAGTGTTTCTATTACTTTAATATGGCTTTTCCTGTGAGTGGCTATAGCTACTCCTTTAGTGCGGGTATCTGGATTGTTGCTATAGTGCCAATTTGTATAGTGTCTATCATATATTGGGGGTGAAACCCCCGCCTTGAAGTGTGTCTCTTGGAGTAATAAAATGTCTTTTTTTTGTGCATTTCTCCCAATATTTGGTAACGTTTCTTGGGGTTATTGAATCCTTTCACATTAAATGAGCAGATCCTTAACTCTGACATTTGCTTACTGAGTAAGTATCCAGTGGCGAGTTTATTGAATGGTAGTAGGGGGAGAGGGTAGATAGGGAGGGGGGGTGGAGAACGCTGTAAACAAATCTGTTCATACATCATATACATTTGGTAGACACATTGTAAATTTTGTAAACATTTAAACATCATTTTAACCTTAAACAGTTTTAGATTCTTTAGTGGGTTTGGTGTAAAGTTATCTTTATCCCAGGTGCCTATGGGTTTATTCCCACAAGCAAACACCCTTGGGGGGAAGGAACTTTCGGCCAGGGGTATGCTCCCGCGCGGATCACTCCCCTATATTTTAAAGGATTGCTATTAACAGCTAATAATTGGTTACATACTTGTAATTGCTTTCCAACCAACCTTAGTGTCTTACTGTTCGCTTTGTTTGGGACTCATCCCTCTGGATCATTCATGTGGGATTGGCTCCTTTTATCTCGGTTGTGTCTGTATTTTTGTAGTGTGGCTTTGGTTTGTTGCCAGAGTTCTTTGGCTGGTTTAGGTGGGTTGGGTATGGGTTGGTCCCATTCTGGCAAGTCTATTTTAGGCAAGTCAAATTTTGATAGAAATTGTTGTAGGTCTTCTGGTTCTCTTAATATTGCTCTTGTAGCGTCTTTCCATGCCTGTAGTGCAAAAGGGAATCCCCATCTGTATTTCACTCCTCTGTCCTGTAATAGGGCCAGCAGTGGTCTCAGGGCTTTACGTTGGTTCAATGTGCGTCGAGAGAGGTCTGCATATAATTGTATTTTTGTGCCATTAAAATCTATTTCCGAGCATTCTCTGGCTTTTCTCATGATTTTGTCTTTAATATTATAGTGGTGTATGCAGCAGATGACATCTCTTGGGTTGTTGTTGTCTCTGTCCTTAGGGCGTAGTGCTCTATGGGCTCTATCCATTTCTATCTCTGTGTCATCCGATTGTCCCAACAGCGAGTTAAATATTCGTTGGAGCACTGAGGGTAATTGGGGGGTGTCAATTGTTTCTGGTATGCCTCTAATGCGTATATTATTACGACGGTTTCGGTTTTCAATATCGTCTATTTGATTCAGTATTGATCTGGTAGCTTTTTGTTGTGTGGACAGTTTGTAATTTATGTCAGAGATTAGGGTTTGGTGTGTGTCCAGAGTGGATTCTAGGTCTGTTACGTTTGATGTAATCTCTTGAAGGTCTGTTTTGAGGCCTGCGATTTCCTCCTTGCATGTCTGTTCCACTCTGGTCACTAGTTCGGCGAAGTCTCTTTTGGTTGGGAGGGACCGGAGGATTGAGTGGATGTCCTCCTGGTCCTCTTCTCCCCAGTCCGATTCAGGAGCTGATCCCTCTGTTTCTCCCTCGGGTCCGCTGCCTGTTCTGGGTGCTAATGTGTGGCCGCGCGCCATTTTGTGTTGGGAGGCCTTTCTTTTTGCTCCCAGTAATGCCGCGATTCCGGGCTCCGCGGCCGCGGGTTGGGCACCGGAGGGTCTGCCGGGCTTATTCTTACCCATACCGGGCAATTGGTGGTTGTTTGGTGGGTTTTTAGCTGTGTGCTGGGCCTTTTTTGGGGAGAGGTACGCGGGAGCTCTCAGTCCCTGCGTCTGATCCTCATGGCGTCCAGGCTCCGCCCCCTGTACAATCTATTTTAACCTGTTTGTGCAGGCTAGCAGAGTTGTGTATGGACAAAGTTTAGCATGCTTTTTCACCTTTTTGTGATAATTTGTTGACCAAATAAAGAAATTAAAATACCCAAATATATGCATTTGTTTTTTTAAATTGCCTTTAAAGGGTATGTCCACTGGAGAAACTTTAGGGATTTCAATTTAATGGAAGAACTGGAGAGGAACCAGGAGAGAAGATACTTACCCGGTCTTGCATTCCTCCGCTGTTCTTCTGATGCACTTTGTACTCTATGCATGCATATGCGCTGCACATGTCCAAAGAGGACAAAGTGTGTGAACTTGTCAGAAGATCAGCAGAGTATAAGATCTTCTCTCCTGGCTCCTGCAGGTTTTATTGAAGAACGGGGGGTAAGACATAGCTCCTCCCATTCGTCAATAAAACTGAAACCCCCAAAATCAATTTCTCTGTGGAGATACCCTTCTGAAAAATTTTTTACCAAACATTCCCCCTGTCCCCCCAGCCCCAACTGCTATATTAGTAATATCAGAAAATGCCCAAAACTTTACTTACCTTCCCTCTTTCCTCTGCCGCGCTGCCAGGCCCTCTGCTTGCGAGAAAATGCAAGCAGAAATGCAAGCATTAACTCCCGGATGCCAGGAGTTAATGCGGCGGAGGCAAGAGGGAAGGTAAGTAATGTTTTGGCCATTTTCTGATATTACTAATAGAGTGGTTGGGGCTGGGGGGACAGGGGGAATGTTTGGTAAAAAGGGTTTTATGGTAGGAGGAGAGAATCCTAATCGGGAGGGAGAGGGAGGGGGAGAAGGGCTGCAGTACGCATGCCAAACTTCTCCCGGAGGCCAGATAGGAGGCAGAGTCCTATATGGACTCTGCTAGCCTCCTGGTGGGCAGTTTTTGGGACTTTGAAGGGGGACTACAGGAGAACCAGATGGAGCTGGGATGTGAGGTAAGGATTAAACTACACTACACAATGGGGCCAGTAGGGGGGGGGGATTATAGTTTTGGGGGTGGACTTTTCTCGTGCTGCCCCTCTGCCCTGGAACTCCCTTCCTCGCTTTATATGTCACTTGCCATCACTTTGCATCTTCAAACCCAACCTCAAAACTAACCTCTTCAGGCAAGCTTACAATCTGGACCTGGACACTCCTACCCCTAGTTGACTCGCTAGTTATACTCCACTGACACCTTAGTTACAGCTACTGATCTGCTTCACCTTGTGTTTCTCCTCGAGAATGTAAGAGAAGAGAAGTAGAGCTGTGATACCTTTTATTGGCAAACTAAATAAAAAAATTAAGCAAGCTTTTGGGAGTCCTAAACCCCCTTCATCAGTCTGGATGTAAGCTCTTTTGGACAGGGCCCTCCTTCCTATTGTACCACAGTAATGCTGTAACTTACCACACTGAATGATGCTGGACCAGCACTTAAAATATTATTATTGATTTATATAGCGACAACATCTTCCGTGGCGCTTTACAATTACATAGCCATACATTACATAAAGGGTAATACATGTTATACAAAGTCATACTTATTACATACACTGGTATTACATAATATAAGTAAACAGAGTGTGGAGTTTCTTACAGAAATACCATGATACAATAGGAAAGAGGACCCTGCCCAAAGAGCTTACAGACTAGAGGATATGGGGGTGAGACATAAGGTGACGGGAATCGGTAGGCTGTAAATAGATTGGCAGTGGAGCGTGAAAGGCGGGTTGGATCATATTGGGTAGTAAGAGGGGTAATGTTTAGGCCAGGTTATATGCTAGCCCAAAGAGGTGGGTTTTAAGGTTAAGTTTTAAGGTGTTAAGGGATGGTGAGTGATGGACAGACGGAGGAAGGGCGTATATTTGCACTTTGTACTACCCTTGTATGAAACATGTATGTTTTCCTCATGTATATTAATGCAACTATATATACTGGCGCTATATAAATCTACAATAATAATCTGAATGGCTCCTAACTTCAAAATAATTTGTCCATCCCTGAGATAAAGCCATGTTTAATCTCTGTTAAAGGGCATGTCCACCCCTAAATCTGTGGCATCCATTCTTCCAATCAAAAACTCCTAGATATATAAGAGGTCTCTAAATTTAAGGGATAAGTGTCTTTTAAAATAAATATATTAGTCCAAGTGTGCCCATTGGTGCATTCCTTACCGCTGGCAATGACATAGCAAACTGTAGAGACTACAACCATTAATTATTCACAGAATCTGAATTGGAAGCAGAAATCAAAAGGTGATAAATTTGTTGCCTGCAAAAGGATTATTTCTTTGCTCCACAGCTGGGAGGTTTTGTAATTACACCTGCATGACTTTTGGTGGTTTGCAAAAAGCATATTTATATTAAGATACACAAAGGTTAAGCTAATAATTTACAGAAAATGAATACGCTATAATAAATTAACCCATTGTTGCGTGGTTTAAATTGTAAACCATTTTGTTTTTGTCTGTGTGTGAATTTTTTTCGATGTGCAACTGTAACCATAATCTAATCTGATTAGGGAGATAAACGGAAAAAGGAAATAAAATCTCCAAAACTAACTATATACCATTCACTGCAAGAACACTATACACTGGCCTAATAACTGGAGCGGCCTTTAGGATGAACATGCCCTTCAAACTAAATCTTATTATCCATTCAAACTAGATTACCACTAAACTCCTGTGAATGGGTAGGACACATCCCCAGACAATAACACAGATTTAGAATTCAGGGTTCCTTAGGCATTATGCCATGAAACAATGTGTTCCTCCAAAAGTTTTGCAGGTTTTTTCCCCTAGCCTAATTTTTATTTTTGTCAAGTCTTACTGTAAAATAAATATTTTAATATAAATGGAATACAATTGTTGTGGGAGAAGTTTACACAATGATTTATATACAATTTATAAAACTAATTTTGTTTAAAGTGTATAACATACTATGAATAAATGGTAATTACACAAGAATGCATCATAATACATGAGTGCCGCAACAGGAAATTGCATTTCCCAGTGTTACATAGTATAAAAATAGAAAAAGGTTCGAGAAACGCTGGTATTACAGATGCAACCTAAATGTTGTTCTACTATGCTGAAACTAGAAGATGAAAAAAAAGGGTAATTTTTCCCCACATTTTTCTGCAGGCTTTACAATTATTGAGTTGCCTTGACAAATAATCTGTAATGTTACCTTATTTGTAATGATATTCACATTACAGGAGAACTAAACCACTCAAACTCCCCTTCTCCCCAACACGTCTACTTGGCCTTGGTGTTTGTGTGTATGTGTGTGGGGGGTTACAGTTTAATATGACAGAGCCTTTTTTTAAACAATATATTACTGTAAAATGGTTTAAGAATGGTCCACAAATAACAGACTGACTGTCATAACTTAGGAGATACTGCCATCTTCTGGAATAAATCTAGAAGAAACAAACAAAAAAAAAAATTGTACCCTTACTAAAGCTGGGCACACACGGTAAGAGATTTTTGGTCATGGAACTCCCATATATTATTTATTTCATGCAGGTGTAACTTTGTTTAGGTACTGCTTAGAGCTGGTACACTGATTATTTGGCCTAGCCAACCAGACTAGTTTATTATTATATCACACCAGTGC
Organism: Hymenochirus boettgeri; assembly: GCA_019447015.1. Taxonomy (NCBI): domain Eukaryota; kingdom Metazoa; phylum Chordata; class Amphibia; order Anura; family Pipidae; genus Hymenochirus; species Hymenochirus boettgeri. The sequence continues at coordinate 214,788,314 of CM033471.1, read as the reverse complement.
AAATATTTAAAGTAGTAATAGACGAAATTTTAATAAACCAACCGCTGTGTAGATTTGACCATTCTAACAGTATTGAGAAAATAAAAATATAAAGGCTTGTTGCCCTTATCCTTTTATACATAATTTAATAAAAGTTCTTATTGTTTAAAAATTTGCCCCAACCAATCAGATCTTATTTAACATTTGAAAGCTAACATCTGGTTGGGGCACAATTAGCACCATTTTAAACGATAAGAACTTTTATTGAATAACCCTGTCTGTATTTTATAATGTACAGCGCTGTGTACCCAAATGGCGCTTTATAAATAAAATTATACATACCATGCAAAATGATCTGGTCCTTACTGTGTAAAACATAACTTCACCGCAGATCCCACCATGTCATTATTTTTTTAATAAAAAAGTAGGCAAAATGCAAAAGCAGTGTGTAAAGCACTCATTGACTTAACTTGTAGAACTACTTTTAGCAGCATTACCTTGAAGTAATTATATTCTCTATAACATGATAGTCTTTAGCATGTTTGTGGAGGAATTTTGGCCCACTTTTCTTAATATCTTCAGATCATTGAGGCGTGTGTTTTTTTTGGTCATGCAGAGCTCTATTAAACTTTATATATATTGTAGGGCTTCCTCCCCCCAGCCCAAACTGCATTATTATTATATCCAGAAACTCCCCTGATCTTTACTTACCTTCCCTCTATCCTCCACCGCACTGCCTTCTGCTTGCATGAAACTGCTAGCAGGGGGCCAGAACGCCGGGGGAAAGAGGGAAGGTAAGTAAAGATCGGGGGAGTTTCTGGACATAAGAATAATACGGTTGGGGCTGGGGGAGGAAGCCCTACAATATCCCAAAGGGGTTTTACCTAAGGGGAGGGAGAGGGAGGGGGGGCTGCTCTGAGAAAGTCAAAAACCTTTAAGAGGAAGCTTCAGAGGCAGAAACAATTACCCTCCCTGCCAGACTCCTGGTGGCCTGTTTTTTTGGACTTTGGAGGGACATTACAGAAGAAGCATTTGGAGCTGGGATGTAAGATAAGGATTTTTATAAACTACAGAGTGGGGCCAGTAGTGGGTTAAATTATAGTTTTGGGGGTGGACATGCTCTTTAAGGTCCTACCCACAGCATGTCAGGTTGAGGTCTGGACTTTGATTTGACTGTTGCAACACCTTGATTTTGTTTAGCACCGGCCCGTATAGGTACCGGTGCTTCTGACCTGGGAGACGGCATTCTTCCTAGGCGCACGGGCTGGGGGAGGTTCCGGGCTTTCGGCGTCGCGCATTGTGACGTTAATGCGCGGCGCCGTGGGAACGAGCTCCGAGGTCGCGGCTCTCGCGGGATCGGAGAGTCGCCGCGTGACGTCATCGCGTGCGGCTATTTAAGTCCCTCCCTCCCAGTCTCCGGCGCCATTTTGTGCTTTGCCGGTAGCTGGGCGGACAAAATTTCCCCTCCCTCCCTCCCTAGTTTTAGCAGTTTGGTTTAAGTTGGAGTCACAGTTGGTTGGCGGTGGGGGGCATCCTTGCAGGAAATGGACAATTGAGAGCCGTTACATGCCCTCTGGTAACTCAGAGGCTGGCATCCAAGATCAGATCTACGGCTAGACGGTTAACATCAATGGAGTGAGAAAGATGGCAAGGGTGCCCTATATATATATATTTAAGTTGGCCTTAATAAGGCCTTGTTAATATGGTTTTATTTAAAGAAATAAACTGTGGCCGATCGTTTTTCACCATACAACATCTTGTCTGTGTCTTATTGGAAGTAAGTTTAATTTAATGGGTTAGCTTGGATCTTAGGTCGCGGCTGGGTCTCTTTCTCCGAGGTCTTTTCCCTTTTCATCCATTATGTTGGTCATTTGCTAATGTGTTTAAGATCTTTGCCCTGTTGAATGGCCCAATTTCAGACAAGTTTAAAGGGTATCATCTAAAAATCAAATTTTTAAAGTGTACCTTGATATACAGCAAGATCCCACTGCTCCAAAACTTTTTTCAGATTTTAAAGGATAACTGTATTGCCTCAATGCATTTTTTAAAAAAAAAAAACTGCTTTCAAAAGAGTAAATTTTTTTCCTGATTTCGAGCTTCTCTCTGCCTTCAATTAGCCATGCTGTGAAGGGGGCTAACAATTATGTCTGCCTGTAACTGCCACTCAAAGCTAACATGCGAGAAAACACTCCTCCGCCCACCCTTGATCAACTTGTTTATGTAGGCTTTATCCTAGCAACCAAACATTTCAAGTTTGTTTGACTGGCAGAAAAGAGAGGTTGTAACAGACATTCCCACCTACCGGCTGTCTAGGAGGCGGGCTGTTAGCACTCATCTTTGCAGTGTGATATCTAAGGGAGGGCAGCACGGCTGTAAATGTGAGTAAGCGATTTCAGCTGCTGGAAGTGTGGACATGTAATGGGGGTGATGTTATTGTCTTTTTATATTGTTGTCCTTTAAATCTGAGCTGTAGATTGGGAAATCATCATTTGACACAGCATTTACAGGGAAAGACCTGTCACTCCAGAAGAAGAAATGATGTGACCCATCCCTGACCTCTGCTTGCCAGCACACTTTCTGCAATATTAAGGGCACGGCCACACTGCAACGCAAACGCATGCAATTTCATTTGCGCATTCCGTTTTTTTCATTAACTATTGAAAAACGCATGCGATTTAAAATGCGGAATGCAAATCGCAATCGCAACGCACCCGTTGCGTTGCCACCTTTTCAATGATATGAAAAAACGCAAGCACAAACGCAAAGAAAAAGCGCAGCAGTGTGGCCTAGCCCTAAAGCAGCAAAAAAAGAAAAAAAGGGGGAGGGATGTGTAAGCATAGCAGTGTGAATGGTGAGGCTGTGCAGAACTTATAAGTGTCGCAGAGTTAGGGAGGGTGGCAGAATTAGGAGCACTCACTAAACATTAATAATTTAATGACAAAGCAAGCACAGATAAATGTTTGAGTACCAAACATTTATCTCTACGCCATTTATCTCTACGCCATTCCAGTAGATGTGATGCATGGTTGTATATAGGCTCAGTGACCAGACTTCATGGAAGGAGAGCAAAGTGTCCTGGATAATATGAAATATTCTCATTTACATTTTATATTAACTCTGTGGATGTCCAGTATAGGTGTCCTCCACTGAGCACCTATTAATATTTTGGATGCCATCATTACATATTGAACCATATCAAATATTTGTGACCAGTATTGTTGGGCTATTGGACACGTTCACCAGACATGAAAGAAATCACCCATCTGTTTTGCAGAGTGGGCAAATGGTGTAAAGCGGAGGGAACCTTATAGGTTAGGTATAAGATTCTCATTGTTGTTTGTTTATCTCAAAGCTATGTTAAGGCTTCCCTTATTAAACATGGTAAAAGTATCCCACCATTGAAACTCTTCGAAAACGATTTGCAAATCTGTTTCCGAAGCACATTGGAATTTCTGTTTGTTGGGGAGGGGGAATTTATACATTTGGGATAGATTTCCACAACTCATAGGGTTCATGTAATAATTGTGAGGGGCGTATGGAAGGGTCTGTATTTTTAAAATTGTTTGATGGATAGTAGTGGATATGTATAATTTGGAAATGGCTACGTAATGGGACCCAGTAGTTTTTTTGGAAATGCTGGAGGAAAAAAGGTCCTAGTCTATAGAATTGTATCATTCTGCAGCATTTCCCCTCCCTCCACAAGGCAAATCCTTCATTTAGAATGGGTGACTGTAGCCATCATTGAGGTGGGAATAGTCAGTTGGAATTGGGTTTAGTAAACACTTTAGTAGTGTTTAAAGTCATTGGGCTAGTAGTGTTTGGTAGTTGTCGTTTTGGGGAGATAGTAAGTTGGTTTCTAGTTGTACCCATCGGGGGTGTGGGGTGCGTGGCAAACTATTAGTTGGGAAAGTTGGGCTGCTATATAATATTTGTATATATGTGGTACTCATGCTTGATAAAGGAGCACATAACTCCAAAACATGTTGCACAAAATAAAAAGTTGTTTTACAGTTTAAACTTCTGCCTGTGGCTCTCCTACTAATTTGGTATGCTTTTGGTACTCATACTCCCCCTTGTGAGATGGGGTTGCATAGCAGATTTCTATTTATTCTGGGTCTTTTCCCATTCCAGATAAAAATATTTGGGCATGTAAAGGGTTGAGCCACCCATTTAGCAATCTAGATTAGTAAACCTCTAAATAAATAAAAAAATTCTTCGTAGGATGTTCATCTTGAACGTGTGGATTCTGCCTAACCATGAGATGCTAAAATTTGCCCATTTTGCAAAATCTTTTTGTATGGTATTAAATAGTGGGGTAAAGTTGGCCGAGTGGATAGTGTCTAGAGATGGCGCAAGTCAGATTCCTTAAGAAGCAAAATCTTTCTAAGATATATGGAAATTTAGTATTAGGAGTTTAAAGGGACTGTCCACCCCTCTCTATAAAAATCTATATATTGTAGAATACCCCCAAAAAGCTGGAGATCATTTTATAGAAAAGCTTTAAATCAGCTCCAAGACGGAGATATACTTACAAGCTCCACTATCCACCACCGCTTCCTGTCTCCACTGCGGCTGCTGTATTCCTTTTGCGTTCTTGAGCAGCCGCAGTGGAGACTGCTCCGGGAATGGCAGTCAGTGATTGGACGTGACATCACTGTCATGGACGAAACTGACTGCTTTACCCAGAAGTGCAGAGCCGTGGTGGAGGATCGAGGAGGAGCATGTTAGTATAATAGCTCAGTCTGGGAGCTGATTTAAAGGGCTGTCCTGTCTAGGAGGGAAAATGTTTGGCCATATTGAGGGCTATATTGTCTGCAAATAGGTTCAGTTTCCAATATGAATTTGAAATTGTGATTCCTTGAATTGTGGAGTCCTCTCTGATGGCCTGAGCTAGCGGCTCCATGGCCAAAACAAATAAGAAAGGGGATAGTGAGCAGATCTGTCGTGTACCTCTTAGTATTTTTATTGGTATGGGTTTAGTTGATGGTAGTCTAAGATTGACTGTGGGGTCAGAGTAATAGGTTTTTAGAATTTGTAAAAAGGTGGGTGGGAAGTTAAAGTGGTTGAAGGGTGGTAAATAAGTGGTTCCAATTAAGGCTATCGAAAGCTTTTTCGATGTCCAGGGAGATAATTCCTCTCTGGAGTTTATGGATGGTCATGTGCGAGATTACATTGTACAGGTGTCTAATATACCTTGCTTGTCTCCCTGGGACAAAGCCCACCCGGTCTGGATGTATCATTTTAGAAAGGAAGGTGTTAATTCAGGTTGTGTATATCTTGGTTGGAATTTTAAGTCTTGATTGCTCAAGGATATTGGACGGTGTTTTTTTGGAGATAGTGGGGATTTGACTTGTTTAGGGATTAAAGTGGTGGTGGCAAGATTCATGTCTATGGGCATGGGTTGTCCCTGTCTAAAACTGCTAAAGAATTGTTCTGGGGGTGAGAATTTGAGTACATTTTTTGTATTAGATTTCTGAAAACCCGTCAGGGCTAGAGGCCTTGTGTGGTGTAATTTGTTTAATAGCCTGAGAAATTTCAGTAGCTCTTATTAGTTTGTGCATAAGGACATACAAGTCTTTTGTCAAAATAGTTAGGGGGTCGATTTGTTTTGCCGATAATGTCTGTTAGTTTGCCTTTGTGGAGAGGTATAGATAGTCGAATAGTATGTATGAAAAATTTCACAGATAAGGTCAGGATTATTAGTTAGGATTCCACTGGGTGTCCATTGAAAACCTGACGTAATTGGTTTGTCATATCTAAATTGGTCTTTATATATATATATATAACCTATTGTAGAATAGGATGAAAACCCTGAGGTTTTTTGTTTTTTTTTTAAGCTGCGCCCATTACTGCTAATGGGCGCAGAGTTTAGAGTTTGTTGATAAATTCGGGGGCAGATTTTGAGATGAAGTGTGTCTCCTGACAAAAAAATTAAATGCGGCTTATGTTTTTTTATATTCCCCAAATGCCATATTTTGCAAAATTCATGCCTCGTGCATTATGCGATATGCACATTTAATTTGACAGGGTTTTGAATGGCTATTGGGGAGTTCTATCTAAGAACGACAAGGCTCAGGCGTGGCTAAGATGGCGGCTTGAGCTGGTGTGGGGAACTGGAGCTCTCCCGGCCAAAATCCTGAAACAAACACCCTGAGGGAGTGAAAACCCAAAAATTGGATAAATAAATATCACAGAACACCCACCTACAATGCCTAAGTATGGTAAACCTGACAAAGACCCGCCGTACGCAGAAAAGCTGGGGAAATACGCCAGACGGGAGCCAGAACAGGCCCAGGCGGGCGCTCCCGAATCAAACCACGTGGTGCTCAAACTGCAGGGGGAAGGGAGCGCGCGGCAGGCAGCAGCTTCGGATGTGCCCCCAAGGAGCTCTGAACCCACCAAGGCTTAGATAATGGCGGCGATACAAGACACCAAGGCCTCCCTCACCGTCCTGATAGAGGAGGTGAGGGTCGACGTGGGCCTACTGAGGAACGATATGCAGGCGGTGCAGGGCCGGGTGGGGGAGCTGGAACAGAGTATCTGAAGTGGAAGATGCCCCAAATCCACTTACACAAGAAATATCAACCCTCCACCAGCAGCTACAGACCCAACAGGCCCGGTCGGAAGACCTAGAGAACCAGTTGCAATGACAAAACATCAGGTTGGTGGGCATACCGGATGGAATAGAGGGTAAAGATCCTGAGGTATTCTTGGAGGCCTGGGTGAAAGAGACCCCCAAATTATCGCAGGTCTTTACAATAGAACCCGCCCATCGTGTCCCAGCCAGGCCCCTGCCACCCGGATCCAGACTCCGACCCATGCTGGGTCGACTATTGAACGCTAAAGACAGGGACGCTATCCTCTGTTTGGCCAGGGAGAAGGGAGAAATCCACATGGAAAACTCCACAATGATGATATTTCCGGACTACTTGGCAGAGTTGCAGAAGCGCAGGGCGACATTCATAGCAGTCAAACAGCGCCTACGCAGTCTAAACTTACCATATGCCATGATGTATCCGGCAAGGCTCCGAATACAGCACGATAATACCACAAAATGTTTTGAATCCCCAGTGGAGGCCACTGAATGGCTGGATAACCGATTCGGCCCTGGATCTGCCCGACAAGGTAACCAGAGATGACCCGACCCACAACAAATCCGCGGAGCTAAACAATGCTTGCAAACCGATCCCTCCCAGATCATAAACTACCTGGACCAGGATGGTAGAAGTATAACCACTATATATGTTTTTGACTATACTCTGTGAAATAACCACCCATGCATCCAACCCGTGAATTGACACAAGGGAATAACTTTGGAATATGATAACTATACCTGTATAACCCCAATTGAGTAAGATTGTGTGTCAGGATCGAAAGCAGGAGATGGGCGCATTATAACATGACTCTCCTAGACCACTCTTAAACAGACCTAGAGGAACATATTGGAATCCTTTTCGGCTCCTCAATTCCTCAAACTACACTGGAGCATTCAATTCCCTAACCCAATACTCCATATATGCAATTGTAAATAGTCTGAATCTATCATAACAAGCACAGCAATGGTTGATAAATCGCAAGACGATATATGTTAAATTGATATGCGCACAGCCCAGAATGACTAACTATCAATATGCGGAAGATTTGGCTGAGCTGAAGAGGGTGGAGGGTGGGGAGAGGGCTGAAGGGAAGGGGTATATCGGAGCTACTATGATATATGTAACGCTTAATAGACCGTTTTTCTAAGCTTGAATCACTTTTGGCTCCTCAATCCCCCAAACTATACTGGACCATTCAATGTGCTGAAAGGAAGAGATATAACAGAACTATCATGATGTATGTAGCGGTTAATGGACTGGCTTTGCATATATTTACAAGTCGATTCATTACTACTATATCACTACAAACTGGGAAGTCACCGGACAATTGGCAGATATTGCATAGCTCCCGATGCCCCCCCGGCTCCAAATCTATAGCCTGACCAAACGGGAGTCTCTGAGTACCCCAGATAATCACTCAGCATGGCTGATTGCCCAAAGAATGTATAATAATATGTTACCAGTAAAGGCTGCTAACAAACAATGCTTCATACGCCAAAACTACTTTGAAAACGGTAACCAACCTAGTAAACTGCTCACCTTCTTGAGCAAAGACCACACACAGATAAATACCATACTCTCCATAAGATCCAAACAAGATACAATGCTGTTCTCTACCCCACAGATCTTGGTAGAATTTAAGGAATTCTATACCGAACTATATACCTCACGCCTAAGCCGTATCTCCCTAGAAATCACAAAATACCTAAACGAAATAGGTCTCCCTACCTTGGGCCCTACACACAGGCAATCACTAGACAGTCCACTAGCTTTAGAAGAAATACAGCTCGCAATACAGCAAATGGCTGCTGACAAGGCCCCTGGACCAGACGGACTTCCAATTGACATATATAAGAGGTACCGGGAACAAATAGCACAACCTTTACTAGATATATACACTACTCCTATGAACAGAACTCACTTCCCCCTTCACTATACTCAGCTACAATAGTGGCACTACCCAAACCTGGCAAAGACCCGACAGACTGTGGATCGTTTCGCCCTATTTCACTACTGACGTCAGATTACAAAGTCCTAGCCAAAGCACTAGCAATCAGACTACAATCCGTTATATTATCCATCATACACCCAAACCAAACTGGATTCATGCCCGGTAAATCCACCTCTACTAACCTGCGCCGTGCACTAACACAAACAGACCACGACAATGCTGGGAACCACATAGTCCTATCTCTGGATGCGGCTAAGGCATTCGACTCTGTAGAGTGGATATATCTGTTGGAGGTACTCAGAGCATTTGGATTTGGCCCTAGCTTTGTTAGATGGTTCCAAATATTATATACAGCCCCTATGGCACAAGTCCAGGTGAATGGTAGTCTATCAGCCCCGTTCTCACTACATAGAGGTACTCGCCAAGGATGCCCCCTTTCACCTTACTTGTTTGCGCTGGCCATCGAACCGCTGGCAGCAATACTGCGGAACGACTGTAGGCTCAAGGGATTCAGGTTAGAAGGGCACGAGGAGAAACTAGGCTTATATGCAGATGACGTTGTAATGTACATAGACAACTCACATGATGCACTCACAATCTCATTTGATTTAGTTACCACCTTTGGAACATTTTCCGGACTAACCATCAATTGGGGAAAAATTGGGGGCACTGTATTTACTAGATGCTAATTATATATGAACCTGTCTACAAATCACAATAATACAGGTACAAGATGCATAGTCACACTAGACACAGCCCGAGCCTCTCTACGCCCTAGTAGTAGAACCTCTGGCTATCCAGCTTCGCAAACACCCTAATATAAGAGGCCTAACAAAATAATATAGTAGAAATAGCAAGTCTCTACGCAGATGATATGATACTTTACCTTGCCGACCAAAATACCTGTCTTGAAGCTGTGCTGTTAACAATAACTGAATATGGGAAATTCTCTGGCCTTTCAATAAACTGGACGAAATCCCAAATACTACCGCTCAACAGTTTACCCCCTGAAGCCCCGCTAAACTCATCCCCCTTGGCACGAGCATCAACAATTAAAGGGGAACTGTGATCTCCAAACAAGTTTATTTTAAATGAAAGGCCAGGTTCATACCTTTAAAACGAGCCATCAACCACCTCTCTACGTGCTGCACAGCCCAAAATATGAAGAAATCACTGATCAGAAAGTTAGGGGGTGGGAGGTTCTGAATCTGCAGTCAGAAATACTGTTTCCTCCTGTAATCTGCGGTTGGCACATGCTCAGTGCATGACTGAAGGGTAGGAGGGGGGTAAGGAGAAGAGCACAGCCCACAACACTGCTTTTTTTAATGCCTCCCACTTGCTGGCCCTGTGTCACCTCCCCTTGCAGCCCCTGGTGGCCCCTCCCACTCACGGACTGTGGCTCCACACCAAGTGGGAGGGGCCCCTAAATGGGGGGGCGAGTGGGAGGGGCCCCGGGGACCCCTGAGTGGGAGGGGTCCCCGAGTGGGAGGGGTCATGGGAGGCCTGAGTTGCCGGCCTTAAAAAAAAATTAAAATGGTCTTACTACCGAAAATACTATACATACTCTGGCACTCACCCATATTCCTACAGCTAAAATATTTTAAAATCCTAGAATCTCTCCTCAAATCTTTCGTATGGGGAACCCAACGGCACAAACTGGGCAACCCTTAAAAACCCATCAGCGGCTTGGCTATCCCAGATCTCCAGCGGTACTATATGGCCGCCCAAGTCTCTCATATATTTCATTGGTCACATGGGGAATTTGACAGACTGTGCACACTTCTTGACATCCCTAATGCCAGCTCCCTCTACACTCCACTCAGCCTGATTGCTTGGGGATATCGGGGTACAACTCTGCCTGAGAATCCACACCCAATCCTCATACAAGCACTAAAGACGTGGGAGCTAGCAATCAAATCACTGGGTATTTCTACGATCAACAATTCTACCCCACTATGGTATAACAAACAACTACCAGAGTTCCTATCTATACCACAGCCAAAGACATGGTTAAGACACAAAATCACCCAAATATCCAATCTTCTGAAAGATAACACTCTTAAAATGTTTGACCAGCTACAAAAGGAATTCAAATTGCCAATCCATATGCTTTTTAGATTCCTTCAGGTTAGACACGCATTCCAAACACAATTCAGAAACCACTCCCTAACCTTTGGGGAAAACCCTTTAATTGGCCCACTAACCGCTACAACCTCCTTGGGTTTGATCTCGGCAATCTATCGCTCTCTCCATCTCCCCACTGCACGTTCTCTAGCGTTTGCTAAAAAACAAACGTGGGAATCCGATGTTGGTCCGATAACTGGAGACGAATGGGAAGAGGCCTTGACAACTCACACTCAGGTGTCCCCTAGAGTATCAGATAGACTAACACAACTATATATACTCCACAGAGCCTACCTGACCCGAATTCAACTCTCACGCTACAGAACAGAATATAACTCACATTGCCCAAAATGCTTGATTGCCCTCGGTAATTTCTTTCATATGATCTGGACCTGTCCAATGATCCAAGGATTTGGTATCAAGTTACGAAGTTCTTACATGATCACATGGGCTCTCCCGTGGGACTGGACCCTAGGGTGTGCCTCCTAGGGATCTCAGAAGAAGTAATCCCTGACATATCTTCGTACATTTATTACTGAAACTTTGTACTATGCTAAAAAGCTGTTGGCTCAAACATGGATACAGGCCACCCCACCATCCCCGCCTTCCATGCTGCCATTAACACAACGCTTCTCTACAAAAAGCTAACCTATATTCACTGAGGTTGTCCCACGAAATACTCTAGGGTCTGGGCCAGATTGGCAACACCCCCATTACCTGTAATGATTAAAATAAAGAAAAACTAAAAGGAAGGAAGGACAGGGTAGCAGCGAATAATCCTAATCTATAAAATAATAACACGTTGAGAGGCAGATGTTATACAAGTTTTGTTTACTTTTTTTTCCTTTTCCTGTCAGGAGGCATTGGATGACGTACTGTATCATATAAACTGGATTGAACTAAAATGTATGCTATAAACTTTATTTACCACTCTCCTGCTATCTAAGGGACTAATTTAGAATAATTTACTGGTTGGAAACCCTGTACACAACAAATGTTACCTGACTACAAATAGCAACAATATGTACAATATATCCAATGCTTCACCTGTTTAATGTTTGTTGAAACTGTTAATTTTATTATATTCTTATCAATAAAATTCCTCCTAAAGGAGGGGATTAAAAAAAAAAAAAAGGCAAGTCCAGCCCTAAAATGAAAACTTACATACAGGTAAATAACCCCTCAAAACCCTAAACGGTAATAGTTTGAAATCTGAAATTTATAAGTCTAACCTGAAATCCTGCACAATGTCCTGTTTTCCCTGTTTCTGCTTCCTGGTTCTTCCAGTTATCAACTGTCAGATATGGATTCGACAGTTGACATCACAGTCAATGACTGAAAGTTAATCCCCTGTCTGCCTCTTCTGAGCATGCCCAGGCTCAGTACAGGTTTCTAAATTGCTCAGTTTCCATAAGGCATTTAGAAGCATAGTAGGCATACAGTAATGAATTCATAGGATAAACTATTACAAATCAACATTTTAAAGAGGCCATTCTTTCTAAAAGATGTTCTTATGAGGGTGGAGTTGTCCTTTAAAGGACAAGTCCAGCCCTAAAATGAAAACTTACATACAGGTAAATTACCCCCCAAAACCCTAAACGGTAATAGTATGAAATGTGAAATATGTAAGTCTAACCTGAAATCTAGCACAATGTCCTGTTGCCCGTTTCTGCTTCCTGGTATTGCAGTTAGCAACTGTCAGTTTTGGATTTGACAGTTGACATCACAGCCAATGACTGAACACTAATCACCTGTCTGCCTCTTCTGAGCATGCCCTGGCTCAGTACAGGTTTCTAAATTGCTCAGTTTCCATGAGGCCTCCAGAAGCATAGCAGGCTTACAGTAATGAATTCATAGGACAAACTATGATATATCAACATATTTTGAAGAGGCCATACTTTCCAAAAGATGTTCTTATGAGGGTGGAGTTGTTCTTTAAAGCAGAAAACTGGTCACTTGTCAGTTACCTGTCCCCCATGTCATATATTTAGCACTTTATTAGAGGTTTTACTAACCAGATATTTTGTCCCCATTCTGGCAGAGTAAGCTGTCTCCTCCCTCCATGCAGTCAATCAAGGCTGTGACTGTGGACATCACAACCAATGATTACAAATTCCACTGCTGTCTCCTCTGCACATCCTTAAGATATAAAAAGCTCATTGAGAAGAGGGAGGAGGCAGACATCTGTTGCAGAACAGAAAAAAAACTATAATTAAATATCTGGTTACAAATGCATGTAATACAACTGGTAAAAATAGCAGTTGTGGTCAGATAACAGACAAGTTATTTTTTGTTTTAAGGGTGGACATGCCCTTTAAAAGTGACGGTAGAGAACGTGTCCTCTTTTTCATTAAAAGCAACGGCCAACTTAACCAGTGTTTTCTCTGTAAGAAAATTAAAGGATGAGTACACCATTAAAAACATATTTGCAAGATGTTGTTTTAAAACTAAAGTTGGCTAAAACATTTTTTTTCTCTCCCCCCGGAGCCTACCTCTTTCTGCTAGAAACCTGCTGGTGTCCTCCTCCTGTATAAAAGTCATCTGCAGCTCCGTCCCAACGAGATGGACTGCTCCCTCCAGCTTCCAGGGTCTCCAAGTGTAGTTTCTGCATGTTCCACACCCGCGCGACATCAGTGCGTATGCAGCGTCACGCGCCGCGACCAAACACGGCACGATTACATCAGAGGCGTGCATGGTCGCACGCGGAACATGCGAAAATTACGCTTGGAGGCCCAGGAAGCTGGAGGGAGCAGTCTCGATGGGACGGAGCAGCAGATTACTTTATACAGGAGGAGGAAAGCAGCAGGTTTATAGCAGAAAAGGTAGGCTCTGGGGGGGAGATAGAGATAAAAAATGTTTTAGCGAACTTTTAGTTTTAAATCAGCATCTTGCAAATAACGTATGTAACGTACGTTTTCTTATGGTGTACGTTTCCTTTAAGTATGATGAACTGCTTATGTTTAAATCATTAGCATAAGCAACCAGTTCCCACTTTACCTCCATGCTCCAGGAATACCCGCACACACCTCTCCTTTCCACGAGCAGCAGAGAAGTGTAGTAATGTCCACCCATTGGCATCACGTCCATTAGGAGAATATCCCTGCTCCAGCATAGTGCGTACAGTATGTACATCTCCAGCAGCTACAGCTGCCTGGATACGCAGCTCCTCCTGTAACTCCGGATTCCTGCGGCAGTGATGGTGTAACATGCTCCCAATCTTTTCTACCTCACCAGACTCATCGGTGCCACACCACCTAAATGGACAGTTAAGATACACACACCCATCAGGTATACAATCACATGTGCAGTTTGTCAAGTGTTTAGACCACTCTATATTCCATTAAAAAAAAAACGCTGCAGATTTGAGGTTTAACAAGTTCTTTTACAGCAGGGATGGCAAATGTGCAGCTCTCCAGATGTATAAAAACTGTCACCCCTAGCGAAAGACTTCATAGTCAACAAATTCCAAATAGATATAGGAACAATAAGGATCAACGCTGGACTACCAGATCATCTGATTGCAAAGTGATTGCAATTAAACAGCATTCATTGTAATGTTGGCCATGCACTTGAAAGATGTTTGATGGATGTGACGTTCGATCAAACGTCTAATAAGAACAGGGAGAACTGGCAGTTTTATCATCTGACGTTCCAGCAACGCCTATCCATATGCAATCGAACCTCGGTCACTAAAAATATCGCCCCAGATGGTTGTGCAGACTTCTAACTTTGTGGGAATGTCTTTAAGAAACATTTCTTAAACTACACAGTGGTAGTTTGGGGGGTGGACATGTCCTTTATGTCAGTCATACTGGATGTGTTTTAAATGATGTACTTTTCAATGATCTGGTAGCTTCAAAGCAAGCAAAAAGACAACAGCTTGTATGGATGGAGTTCCCTCTTATTTTCTTTATTACCTGTGCACATGGATATTTATCATCTGGACAGACATAGCATTACCTAAATTCAGCCAAATTTGTGTACAATCTATTTTTTTTTTTTTAAATTCTCAATTTTTTATTGGAAACATTTGTGCATATGTTACAATACATACATTTTGCATTCTTGATTCTTCTGAGCTTGTCTCCATTTTGTTATTTTGTCTGTAAAACTTTATACAATAAAATTCAGTAACAACTTAATGTGTCATTAGATCGTCATCTTTCTTGTTTGGTAGCTGTGTGGGTGGAGGGGGGGGGGAGAGGGTTTGATTGTTATTGTTTTGTAGAGCCACTGGATGACTTTAAACATATTATTTATGCTATACTTTAAACATTCACTAGTATCAGTTATTCACACTCTTTAGGATTCACTATGCATTTTCAGGTAAGTAAAAGCTTTTTATATTGCTCTGATTCCGTGAACAGAATCCATGGGGTCCATATGTAGGTAAATTTGTTACCTTGATTCTTTAGGGATGCTGTTAGCTCTTCCATGCGCCTGATGTGATTCATTTCTGTGATCCAGTCTGAGTTTGGAGGGCTGTTTGTTTGTTTCCAATATCTAGGGAGCACGGTTCTCCCTGCTGTGAGGAAGAATTTCAGTAAGCTGTTTTTGGTATGTTTTGTTGGTCCTGGTATCATTGATAGGAGAACAATTTGAGGTTCAATTGGTAAATTGTTTTTTGTTATTGTATTGTATGTTTGTATTATTGTTGTCCAGTACGGTTGAATTTTTGAGCAGTAGAACCATATATGTGACAGGGTGCCTCTTTGTAGCTGGCATCTCCAGCATGTTTCGGGTGTCGTTGGATATATCTTGTGCAGCATGACTGGATATCTGTACCATCTTGACAGTAGTTTGAAGTTGGTTTCCTGTGCTTTGCAGGATAATGATAATCCGTGGGTTAAAGAGAAGCTTGTGTCCCACTGTTCGGGAGTAAACTTTAGATTGAGTTCTTTTTCCCATTTAGATATATATCCAGGTGAATTGGGATGTTTTTTGTTTTGTAGTATCCGGTATATTTTAGCTATTATGTTTTTGGGTGGTGAGGGGAGAGTGCATAATTTTTCGAACTCGGTTGATTGTTTTTGAGGAGGCAGATTATTTTGTATAGATTTTAGGTAGTGCTGTAGTTGGATATACTGATATTCGTGAATCTGGTCCGGGTTTGGTTCTTTGACGATATCCTTTATTGGGATAGGTTTGTTATTTTTCCATATTGTGGTGATGAAAGGGTCGTCAGTCTTTGTTTTGTTTAAAAATGTTTGTGTTGAGAAACCTGGTATGAATGCTTTGTTATGCATCAGCGTGGTTAATGGTCCTGGTTGAGCTGTGAGGGATAATGTTTTTACAGACTCGTCCCATAGTTTCAGCACCCCGGTTGAGTAGTGTGGTGGGTAGGGGAAGTGGGGTCTGTCTGTCTTGGGTAGTCCTATTAGCGATTTCATAGGGATTGAGGTTATCGTATTGGTTATTTGTATCCATTGTTTGTTTTCCTTGTGGTATATCCAGTCTATTATATGGGTCAATTGTGTTGCTTCGTGATAGGAGCGTATATCTGGAAGTCCGATGCCCCCTTTGCTTTTTGTTTCTGTTAATGTCAGGTATTTAATCCTATGGTTTTTTTTTGCCCATATGAAGTTGAGTAAGATGCGTGTGGCCGATTGAAAGAATTCTAATGGGGGGGTTATCGGGATTGTTTGGAAGACATATAGCAACTTTGGGAGTACATCCATTTTTACAATATTAAGTCTACCGAACCATGAATAATTCTTTTTGTTCCAGTTATCTAGATCGGAGGAGATGCGTTTCAGCGCTGAGAGGTAGTTAAGAGAGTATATTTTAGTTAAATCTTTTGGTATTTTGGTTCCTAGGTATGTGAAGTACTCTTGTCGCCAATTGAAGGGAAAGTTTCCCTATGTTCTGTTCTCCTCTGTGGGTGTTAGTGTGATGCTTAGGCATTCTGATTTATGAAAGTTTACCTTATAGTTGCTTACTTTGCTGTATTTGTGAATTTCTTGGATTAAGGATGGGAGTGATATGTGTGGTGATGTAATGTATAAGAGGAGGTCATCAGCGTATGCTGCTATTTTGTAGTGTGAGGTGCCTATTGAAAGTCCCTTAATGTTTGGGTTTTTGCGGATTGCGTTGAGTAGGTGTTCCATAGTGAGTATATATAGCAGAGGGGAAAGGGGGCAGCCCTGACGGGTTCCATTTTTTTATTGGGAAAGCTGTGGATATAGTGCCATTTGCTTTGACCTTTGCTGAGTTGTGAGTATATAGAGCCATAATTTTTTGGGTGATTTTTTGTTTTAATCCAATCTGTGAGAGTGTCAGTTTTAGGAAGGACCAGTCTACTCTGTCAAAGGCCTTTTCGGCGTCTAATGATATACAGCATAAGGGGGTTCGGTTCTGTTGGGCATATGCTATTAGAGTTACTGTTTTAATAGTGTTATCTCTTGCTTCTCTGTGTGGTACAAAACCTACTTGGTCGGTGTGTATCCAGTTTGGAATATGTTCTCTTAGTCTATTGGCTATCATTTTTGCGTATATTTTGAGGTCTATATTAATAAGCGATATTGGGCGATAATTGCTGCATTGGGTGTGATCTTTTCCTGGTTTAGGTATTACAACTATTTGGGCTTCTAATGCTTGTGGGGGGAGTGGTGTGTCGGGAGATATGGCGTTGAATGAGTCTAAGAGAATAGGGTTCAATTCTTTTTGGAATTGTTTATAGAAGTGGGTGGGGAACCCGTCAGGGCCAGGGCTTTTTCCTGAAGGTAGTGCTTTTATTGTAGTTTGTAGTTCAGTTAATTGGAACGGGGTTTCTAGTGCTTCTGCCTGTTCCTCCGAGAGAGCAGGGAGTGGTGTGTCGTTGATGTAGTGTTCCTTGTCTTGTTGTGTATTAGGGGTGGAATTGTGGTCCGCTTGTTGGGAGACATTATATAATTTTGCGTAGTACTCTCTCAACGTTGATGCTATCTCCTCCGATCTGTACATATATTGGTTATTGGCATTTGCAATTTTTGTTATATTTACATTGTTTCTCTTTGCATGTAATGATCGAGCTAAGGATCTGCCATATTTGCTGTTAAATTCGTATATATGTCTGTGTTTGTAGTTTAATTGTATGTTGTATATTGAGTCATGTAGTTTTAATAATTCCTGTTTAGTTGATTGGAGGTTTAGGTAATCACTGTCCAATCTGGTATGTTTGTGTCTTGTTTCTAGTTTTTGTACTTTTTGGATTAAGTTTTCTATTCGACATCTTTGTTCCCTTTTAATGCGGGCTCCCTGTTGGATTAAGATTCCCCGTATGACACACTTCAAGGCTTCCCACTTATAAGGGGGAGAGGTGGTGTCTTGTGCGTGGTTTTCTATAAATTCTGAGATGGTTTTACTCACTGCTGTTTTACATGTTGGGTTTTCTAATAGTTTCTCATTGAGTCTCCATTGCCATTTACCTTTTTGGGATTCGGGTATTATGAGATGTAGGAATATAGGTGCGTGATCTGACCACATTGTACCTATGCTGGTTGACATTTTCCAGTTAAGTAATGAGTGTGTTATTAGCCACATATCTATGCGGCTGTATGATTTATGTGCATGTGAATAGAAGGTATAGTCTTGTATGGGATTTGTGTATGGCCTGAACTGGAGTCATATGTGGGGTTCAGTGTGAGGTTAAAATCCCCTCCAATAATTATGTGGCCTTCGCTGAACTCTTGCAATTTGGATAGGTATATTAGGCCCTGAGTAATTTGGTTGTTGTTGGGGAGGTAGAAATTTGCTATGGTGATGATTTTGTTTTGTATGTTTATTTTTAGAAATATGTATCGTCCCTCTCTGTCAGATAGTGTTTCTATTACTTTAATATGGCTTTTCCTGTGAGTGGCTATAGCTACTCCTTTAGTGCGGGTATCTGGATTGTTGCTATAGTGCCAATTTGTATAGTGTCTATCATATATTGGGGGTGAAACCCCCGCCTTGAAGTGTGTCTCTTGGAGTAATAAAATGTCTTTTTTTTGTGCATTTCTCCCAATATTTGGTAACGTTTCTTGGGGTTATTGAATCCTTTCACATTAAATGAGCAGATCCTTAACTCTGACATTTGCTTACTGAGTAAGTATCCAGTGGCGAGTTTATTGAATGGTAGTAGGGGGAGAGGGTAGATAGGGAGGGGGGGTGGAGAACGCTGTAAACAAATCTGTTCATACATCATATACATTTGGTAGACACATTGTAAATTTTGTAAACATTTAAACATCATTTTAACCTTAAACAGTTTTAGATTCTTTAGTGGGTTTGGTGTAAAGTTATCTTTATCCCAGGTGCCTATGGGTTTATTCCCACAAGCAAACACCCTTGGGGGGAAGGAACTTTCGGCCAGGGGTATGCTCCCGCGCGGATCACTCCCCTATATTTTAAAGGATTGCTATTAACAGCTAATAATTGGTTACATACTTGTAATTGCTTTCCAACCAACCTTAGTGTCTTACTGTTCGCTTTGTTTGGGACTCATCCCTCTGGATCATTCATGTGGGATTGGCTCCTTTTATCTCGGTTGTGTCTGTATTTTTGTAGTGTGGCTTTGGTTTGTTGCCAGAGTTCTTTGGCTGGTTTAGGTGGGTTGGGTATGGGTTGGTCCCATTCTGGCAAGTCTATTTTAGGCAAGTCAAATTTTGATAGAAATTGTTGTAGGTCTTCTGGTTCTCTTAATATTGCTCTTGTAGCGTCTTTCCATGCCTGTAGTGCAAAAGGGAATCCCCATCTGTATTTCACTCCTCTGTCCTGTAATAGGGCCAGCAGTGGTCTCAGGGCTTTACGTTGGTTCAATGTGCGTCGAGAGAGGTCTGCATATAATTGTATTTTTGTGCCATTAAAATCTATTTCCGAGCATTCTCTGGCTTTTCTCATGATTTTGTCTTTAATATTATAGTGGTGTATGCAGCAGATGACATCTCTTGGGTTGTTGTTGTCTCTGTCCTTAGGGCGTAGTGCTCTATGGGCTCTATCCATTTCTATCTCTGTGTCATCCGATTGTCCCAACAGCGAGTTAAATATTCGTTGGAGCACTGAGGGTAATTGGGGGGTGTCAATTGTTTCTGGTATGCCTCTAATGCGTATATTATTACGACGGTTTCGGTTTTCAATATCGTCTATTTGATTCAGTATTGATCTGGTAGCTTTTTGTTGTGTGGACAGTTTGTAATTTATGTCAGAGATTAGGGTTTGGTGTGTGTCCAGAGTGGATTCTAGGTCTGTTACGTTTGATGTAATCTCTTGAAGGTCTGTTTTGAGGCCTGCGATTTCCTCCTTGCATGTCTGTTCCACTCTGGTCACTAGTTCGGCGAAGTCTCTTTTGGTTGGGAGGGACCGGAGGATTGAGTGGATGTCCTCCTGGTCCTCTTCTCCCCAGTCCGATTCAGGAGCTGATCCCTCTGTTTCTCCCTCGGGTCCGCTGCCTGTTCTGGGTGCTAATGTGTGGCCGCGCGCCATTTTGTGTTGGGAGGCCTTTCTTTTTGCTCCCAGTAATGCCGCGATTCCGGGCTCCGCGGCCGCGGGTTGGGCACCGGAGGGTCTGCCGGGCTTATTCTTACCCATACCGGGCAATTGGTGGTTGTTTGGTGGGTTTTTAGCTGTGTGCTGGGCCTTTTTTGGGGAGAGGTACGCGGGAGCTCTCAGTCCCTGCGTCTGATCCTCATGGCGTCCAGGCTCCGCCCCCTGTACAATCTATTTTAACCTGTTTGTGCAGGCTAGCAGAGTTGTGTATGGACAAAGTTTAGCATGCTTTTTCACCTTTTTGTGATAATTTGTTGACCAAATAAAGAAATTAAAATACCCAAATATATGCATTTGTTTTTTTAAATTGCCTTTAAAGGGTATGTCCACTGGAGAAACTTTAGGGATTTCAATTTAATGGAAGAACTGGAGAGGAACCAGGAGAGAAGATACTTACCCGGTCTTGCATTCCTCCGCTGTTCTTCTGATGCACTTTGTACTCTATGCATGCATATGCGCTGCACATGTCCAAAGAGGACAAAGTGTGTGAACTTGTCAGAAGATCAGCAGAGTATAAGATCTTCTCTCCTGGCTCCTGCAGGTTTTATTGAAGAACGGGGGGTAAGACATAGCTCCTCCCATTCGTCAATAAAACTGAAACCCCCAAAATCAATTTCTCTGTGGAGATACCCTTCTGAAAAATTTTTTACCAAACATTCCCCCTGTCCCCCCAGCCCCAACTGCTATATTAGTAATATCAGAAAATGCCCAAAACTTTACTTACCTTCCCTCTTTCCTCTGCCGCGCTGCCAGGCCCTCTGCTTGCGAGAAAATGCAAGCAGAAATGCAAGCATTAACTCCCGGATGCCAGGAGTTAATGCGGCGGAGGCAAGAGGGAAGGTAAGTAATGTTTTGGCCATTTTCTGATATTACTAATAGAGTGGTTGGGGCTGGGGGGACAGGGGGAATGTTTGGTAAAAAGGGTTTTATGGTAGGAGGAGAGAATCCTAATCGGGAGGGAGAGGGAGGGGGAGAAGGGCTGCAGTACGCATGCCAAACTTCTCCCGGAGGCCAGATAGGAGGCAGAGTCCTATATGGACTCTGCTAGCCTCCTGGTGGGCAGTTTTTGGGACTTTGAAGGGGGACTACAGGAGAACCAGATGGAGCTGGGATGTGAGGTAAGGATTAAACTACACTACACAATGGGGCCAGTAGGGGGGGGGGATTATAGTTTTGGGGGTGGACTTTTCTCGTGCTGCCCCTCTGCCCTGGAACTCCCTTCCTCGCTTTATATGTCACTTGCCATCACTTTGCATCTTCAAACCCAACCTCAAAACTAACCTCTTCAGGCAAGCTTACAATCTGGACCTGGACACTCCTACCCCTAGTTGACTCGCTAGTTATACTCCACTGACACCTTAGTTACAGCTACTGATCTGCTTCACCTTGTGTTTCTCCTCGAGAATGTAAGAGAAGAGAAGTAGAGCTGTGATACCTTTTATTGGCAAACTAAATAAAAAAATTAAGCAAGCTTTTGGGAGTCCTAAACCCCCTTCATCAGTCTGGATGTAAGCTCTTTTGGACAGGGCCCTCCTTCCTATTGTACCACAGTAATGCTGTAACTTACCACACTGAATGATGCTGGACCAGCACTTAAAATATTATTATTGATTTATATAGCGACAACATCTTCCGTGGCGCTTTACAATTACATAGCCATACATTACATAAAGGGTAATACATGTTATACAAAGTCATACTTATTACATACACTGGTATTACATAATATAAGTAAACAGAGTGTGGAGTTTCTTACAGAAATACCATGATACAATAGGAAAGAGGACCCTGCCCAAAGAGCTTACAGACTAGAGGATATGGGGGTGAGACATAAGGTGACGGGAATCGGTAGGCTGTAAATAGATTGGCAGTGGAGCGTGAAAGGCGGGTTGGATCATATTGGGTAGTAAGAGGGGTAATGTTTAGGCCAGGTTATATGCTAGCCCAAAGAGGTGGGTTTTAAGGTTAAGTTTTAAGGTGTTAAGGGATGGTGAGTGATGGACAGACGGAGGAAGGGCGTATATTTGCACTTTGTACTACCCTTGTATGAAACATGTATGTTTTCCTCATGTATATTAATGCAACTATATATACTGGCGCTATATAAATCTACAATAATAATCTGAATGGCTCCTAACTTCAAAATAATTTGTCCATCCCTGAGATAAAGCCATGTTTAATCTCTGTTAAAGGGCATGTCCACCCCTAAAATCGTGTTTTTTTTAATATATGCTCCCCCATGTCCCCCAGCCCCAACCGCTGTTTTTTTTCAAAAAGCTCCCCAAACTCTCCTCTACTTACCTCCCCTCGATCCTCCGCCGCACTGCCGCCCCTCTGCTTGCATTCTCGCAAGCAGAGGGGCGGGACCGGCAGTCGCGTCTGTGATTGGCTGAGCGGCAGCCAATCACGGACGCGGCTGCCGGTCATTCAGTGCAGCGGAGGAAAGCGGAGAGGTAAGTAAGAGTTTGGGGAGCTTTTTGAAAAAAAAACATGCGGTTGGGGCTGGGGGACATGGGGGAGCAGCAGAATATTAGGGGATAATGCTAGGGGAGGGATAGTAGAAGGGAGGGAGGAGGAAGGGCTGCAGTGCGCATGGCAATATCTACCGGAGGCAGATAGCAGGCAGAGACCTGCTATCCTCCTGGTGGTTAGTTTTGAGACTTTGGGGGGGGGGTTTACAGGAGAACCCTAGGAGCTGGGATGTGAGGTGTAAGGATTAAACTACACTACATGGTGGGGCCAGTAGTTGGGGTGTTATAGTTTTGGGGGTGGACATGCCCTTTAATCTGTGCTACACTTCCACTGTCATGCTCATTCTAATAAAAATAAATGAATCTGGTGAGAAATTAAAAAGTGCAGCGTCAAGCACTATTTCAAGCAGGCGTCCAGCTAGAGCCAATAGGAATTAAATCAGGTTTCCAATTAATTATTTTTCAGTGTACAATCTGCAAAACTAGAAATAACAGATTCTGAAATATGGGGACACACTTAAATACTTGCTGGCCAATGTATTAAGAGATGCTACCTTAAGTCATGAGCTACGACGTTGCTCTACATTGCTTGCCAATATGAAAACATAAACTTGGGCTTGCCACCTGACCAAACTGAAAACTTAAATTTGAAAGCATGTATTTGAATTGCCAGATGTCTAGCAGCATTCCTGCTAAGCTAAATAAAGTATAGCATCTATACCTACTTTTTTTTATTGTAGAAGACGGTCCCACAAAGGTAAAAATACTATGCAACATTTTTTCTGTCATTAAATAATCTTCAACAAGGCGAAAGATTACATTTGTCAACACCTGAAAACATCCAAAAAGACGTAAAGGGTATGTCCACCCCCCAAAAAAACCTTTTGCATTTGGTTGGCAACCCCTCAAAACCTCAATTTCACGAGGTTTATAAAATCCAAAGATGCTTCTAACAGTTCTTACCTAGCATTCTTTCCCCCAGCTCACTTCTAAAAGGGGACGACCGGCAGCATCTCCTGTGATTGGCTGAGAAATAATCCTCGTGAGGGTGAGGTTTTGGGGGGTTGCCAACCAAACATAACTTTTTGTGGGGGTGGACATGCACTATAATCTATATGGTCATTACCTTGTGGTGATTTCACACTACTTTTTTAATGATGTGAAGAGGCGTTCGCTTCATAATGACAGGGCACTTCATGTTGGTAAAAAATTGTTTCATCTATTAAAAGAAAAAGAGGGTGAAAATACACTTATATCTTCGTTTAATAAATATTGCATCAATAAAAATAGATATCTCAAAAAAAAAAAAAAAGTGTCTGGCATTTTTTCTTTTTTTAAATTCAACCCTGACTGATGGCTATCCAAAAATGGGGGAGCAGGGGAGCAATTCCTATCAATTTACCTAAAGTCATTTTTGGACCACAGTTCCCCTTTAAGTCAGTATATAAAACAAGAATGAAATACATTTTTGAACTAATGTGGAAAAACATTTGGTTAAAAAGAATGTCCACCCCTAAAACTATATATTAATATACTAGCAAAAGTGTGCCCGTTGGTGCACAGTGGTAATTATGTGGATGTTTTGCCAGGTAATCCTGTAACAAATGTGCAGTTCAACCTAAACAGCACCATTTTTATTTATTATTTTTAACCAAAAAGCACCATTGGTCAACCTGAAACCCCATACAGGATCCAGATAAACATGCTATGTTCATACTAATTAGCATTTACCACAGCAAGTTCCACATTATAAACACTATAGGGTTAGGACTTGGGAGCACAGGATAGTAATTGGCTATATGTTTTTAATGGAGCTAAAAGCTCCCCATAGAGTATAAAATGAAATCAGGCGCCGTCAATCGCAGATGGTACCTCACAACCTCATGTTGTTAATATTGGTAAAACATTGAAAAACTAGGTATTTCTCTAAGACTGCTGGGTAGTTTCAGAGACATGCAAAGTCATTTTATCACATACAGACATCACTTTCTGTCTAGCAAACAGAAACTGAATTGTTTTATTACTTTCTATGGAGAGGGGAGTAAATGTGAGTCTAAAGAATTTGTAATTGGCTAAGACTGTCACCTGTTTTACAAACAGCACATACTTGGGTGTAATACAGGAACTTCCTTATGCTTCCTGTCTTGTCATGTACAATGCCTAAGAGATTTTTTTTATTTGCTAACAGTGTAAGATCAGAACCTCATTGGATGTTAGTAAAATTCCACTGCCTTTTAGTGTCTACCTGGAGACCCTGTAGAAATCCTAGAGGTGTGGCTAAACCTACTAGTTTGAGTTTTCCATTCAAACTTATGGGTGTAAAGTAAAAGTAAGTACTTTACTAACTTGTATATCATTTGTTTTGTAATTAGTAGTAGTAGTGTAGTAGTAGTACTATACTTTGTATAGTGTTAAAGTCTATGTCCACCCAAAAAAACATTTTGTTTATATAAGATTCCCCCTGGGCTCCCAGCCCCAACCGCTACATTTTTTTTTTAGAAAGCCCCCAAACTCTCTACCTCCCCTCGATCCTCCGCCGCGCTCCCGGCCCTGCTTGCAAGGAAATGCAAGCAGAGGGGCGGGGACCGGAGCCGCGTCTGTGATTGGCTGAGCGGCAGCCAATCAGAGACGCAGCTGCCGGCAGCTCACTTCGCCGGAGGAAAGAGGAGAGTAAGGTAGTAAGAGTTTGGGGAGCTTTCTAAAAAAAAAAAAATATGCGGTTGGGGCTGGGAGACATGGGGGGATTCATTACTGAAGGGGTTTTATGCTAGGGGGAGGGATAGTAGGACGGAGGAGAGGGAGGGAGAGGGAGGGGAGGGAGGGGGGAGAAGGGTGCAGTACGCATGGCAAAAATCTACCTGAGGCCAGCTAGCAGGCAGTGTCCTATATGGACTCTGCTAGCTCCTGGTAGTCATTTTTGGGACTTTGGGGGGGACTACAGGAGAACCCTATGGAGCTGGGATGTGAGGTAAGGATTAAACTACACTACATGGTGGGGCCAGTAGTTGGGGGGATTATAGTTTTGGGGGTGGACATGCCCTTTAATTGTTAGGGTGTTTTAAAGGGCATGTCCACCCCCAAAACTATAATCCCCCCAACTACTGGCCCCACATGTAGTGTAGTTTATACTACCTCACATCCCAGCTCCATAGGGTTCTCCTGTAAACCCCCCCCCAAAGTCCCAAAACTAACCACCAGGAGGAGTAGCAGGGCTCTGCCTGCTATCTGCCTCCGGTAGATATTGCCATGCGCACTGCAGCCCTCTCCCCCCTCCCTCCCCCTCCCGTTTACATCCCTCCCCCTAGCGTCAATCCCCCTTAATATGCTGCCCCCATGTCCCCCAGCCCCAACCGCACATTTTTTTTTTCAAAAAGCTCCCCAAACTCTTACTTACCTCTCGCTTTCCTCCGCTGCACTGAATGACCAGAGGTGTCCGTGTGATTGGCGCGCTCAGCACATCACAGACGCGACTGCGGTCCCGCCCCTTTGCTTGCATCTCGAAGCAGAGGGCGGCAGTCGGCGGAGGAGGGCGTGGCTGGTTATGGACACAAGAGAAGGAAGACGAAGGGGAAAGGTTAAGGGGGTAAGGAGGAACGGAGGGGCGGTAGTAGAGTTGGGGCTTCGTGAAAGAAAAACAAAAAAAAAAAACATTCTATTTATGTGGTTTAGTTGGGGTGGGCTGGGAGACATGGGGGAGCAGCATATTAAAAATCCATTTTAGGGGTGGACATACCCTTTAATTAAATAGTGATAATTACACACATACATACGGACCTTTCCTATGTGCAATAGTGTTATACACCCCCACCTAATTAGTTGCTCCTAAAAACTCAATGCAATCTCCGTAAAAATAAATTTATATAATATAAGGGATTAAAGGCAATTACTGTACCTTTAAAACAAGCCAAACCGCATAAAAATTAATCCAGGGAAATTTAAGATCCTTCCATTTTTGTTGTCATAGTTTTGCAGAGCAGGCAAACATCTGTGTAAATCCAAGCCAGTATACGTCACCTCGTGCCCGTGCCTTTTTCATTCCCACGCAGCCTGGATCCTCCCTATCAGCTTGTATTGCTGGCAGCCACATCTGTGATTGGCCTCCTCACAGCCAATCAAAGATGCAGCTGCGGTCCAGCCCCCTTTGCAGTCCCAGCAAGCAGAGGGCCTGGTTTAGAATTCAGGGGGATCAAAGGATTGTTCTTTACACTTTTTTATCAAATAGACCTAGCGGTTGGGGGTGGGCTACCATGCCCTACCATATGTTAAGTTTTCTTTTAGGGTGTACATACCCTTTAAATGCTAAACATACATTACATGCAGGAGATTGCAAATTGCAAAATAAATGGTCCAGGACAGGAATCTATATTAGATAGATTGGACCATCGAACATCAAATATATAGAATATCGAACAGGTGTATTCCCAACATTATGATTGTTTTTACAGGAACCAAACTCCAAAATCCTTAAGCTGAACCGCATTTTTAGTATGAAAAATAGTAAATGTAAAACAACTTACCTTTGATCTTTTCCTTTCACCTTATTAAATGCTCTAAACATAAACCTGTAAATCAAACAAACAGGCAATAAACCAAAAGGAACATTGTTTTTTTACAGACTCAACTATTTGCATTATTCACTTGGATAAATTACTGTAAATGTACACATGGCTAGAAGTATATAGCTTAGCTATGAAGGCAGCCGAGAGGCTTATAAACTTGCAGTTAATCTAGAAAATGATTTACCTTTTATATAAATCTCAGCAAATATAAAAGTATGTATAAAAGTTAGACACTATTTTTGGAGCATGGTGAAAAAGCAACATGCCACCTAGGCCAACATTCAAAGAATGATTGTAATTGTGGGTCCCTTTCTAGCTATATACAAGGAAAAATCCCCCCAATCACCTTCCACTAAAAACAGTGGGTATTACAAGCATTAGTGTACTCTGCAATGGTATGCCTCTCTGTAACAGAGACAGATAGTCCACTGCCTAACACCCCTTTTCTTTACAGACTATTGAAACAATAGTTACTGCCAGAACAGTCAAGAAGATTGCCTCCATCACTGCTGCAGATGTAGAACACTAAACAGGTGCAGGAGACATTTTAAATCAAATTTTCAACAACAATCAATTAATTATGGATAGCAGCTGTATCCGTAAGAAGCAAAGAGCCCCTGATATTGCAGGACTGCCCTGCATTTTAAATTTTTGTGCTACTCTTATTTTTGTTCTTCAGAATGTCCCTCACAGAGCAGGGAGATAGAGAAATTGCCCAGGGACCTGGTTATTCAGTGGACCCAGCAGCCCTTTAAGCCTGTGGCACTGCTGATGTTACATTACACTGTCAAGTTGTAGCTGCTGCTACAAATAAATTGCTGGGAAACATTACCTCATATGATTCCATTGAGCTGATGGCCCCCAACTCCAATACCTTTGGTGATATTTAGTAGTTATACTCCACTCCCCACACACACCCCTGAATAATACTCAGTGTAAGGAGCTAAACTAAAAAGCAAGGTACTCACCACTGGTTTGTTTAGATCTGCTGTGTTACTTACTTAAACACTACACCTCTCAGTCCATTGAAGAAAAGGCCAACAAGGAGGCACACTCTGCATGTAGCATGTCTTCCTGTTGGCCAAACTGTGAAGATGGAAGAGAGATTTAGGTAAGTAACTCTGCAGATCTAAACAGAACCTAGAGGTGACTTAGCAGTTTAAGTCCTCACAATGGGTACTATCAGAATGGGGAAGGAGGCGAGAATAATTTTCTTTTGCATGTAGGCGTGTTTTTAAAATTGGACATGGACAAAACTGTGTGTGCGTCACTTTTTTGAAAACATGCCCCTAGAAATTTTTCGGAAATGCAACTATGGAGATAATAAATATATGTAATTGGATTGATATAACAAAAAAAATAATGTTCTAAGATCTAACAGTCTAATGATATATGAAACAATTCTATTCTAGCTTTTAACTTTTTATACACCTATCATATGAGACAACTTAAGTCTGATATTTAGTTGGGTTGAATTAATTATTTGTCTGCGCAGGTTGATAAAGCCAATCTGCAAATACACACTATTCCAAAGTGTAAATGTTACAATCTTCTCTTTACAATAATCTATTTACTGCTTATTTCAGCATGCTTTTAGAATCAGTGAAATCACATGAAAAGGCTTCTGGTCAACTGCACAGCACTGCTGAGTAGGCATTTACCTACAAAACCTGTTGGCACAAACCCAGGGAAACAAAAACAAAGGACATGGAGCACAGCACCCACTGCAATTACCCTAACCAGTGGAGAACAATGCGACAAGAGTAGGGCCCTAGGGGGTAAAAAATGGTGTGCACCCTTTCATTTTTAAGTCAACTATTTTCTTTGGGTTATCAGCATAAAATGTAATTGCCCAAAAATATTAAAGCAGCGTCAAGCAGACATTGTCATTGGAGGACAGATAGTTCAGCACAGGGAAATTAAAAAATGAAACCATGTGCCTAAACCAGTTTGTACAACAAAAAAACCCTTACTTATTGTACAAAATGAGAACTCACTAGGAATAGAAGGTCAATAGTTAGCAACTAAATAAGCAAGTCATTTCTTATGAATGCAAAAAGTTTATACTGCTTAACAAGCAATAATATTGATTACTGTATGCCAATTTTAAATATTGAAATAAAACAGGCACTTTACTTTCATGTTTTACTTTATTTAAATTGTATTGGTTTTGCAAAGAATTTGAATTTATGTAGGTTAATACTGAACCACTATGAATTATACTATTTTTAATTGTATTACCCTTGCAAGAGTCTTATTATAATATTGTACAGACTTATGTCCACTAATTAAATAAAAACACTGTAGAATTTGTTGATATACAAACATTCATTTTACATTATCCAAGTATTATTATATTAAAGATGTGCTTACGGTTGAATAGGACTACAAAGGATTATAGTTGATTCTTTACACACAAAATTTAGAAACAAGTATTTAGATGTAAACAGCTGGTGATTGTTACTTGCACTATGTTCCAGATAAACTATAAATGCTATGGCTTACGTTGTTTTTATATGCTGAGAAAGACAGTGAACCGTACATCTTGCAAAAGAGCTGCCAGATCAATGAAAAATGAGGACATCTATTAAATAAAACACATACAGCAAAGTAGCGATAGAACGACAGCCTTTTAAATCCAATAAGCAAGGCCCTTGCTAAATGCTACTATCCTTTAATCATCAGATAACCTGTTAACCCCTGCCATAATGTTTGATATAAAGCTGAAATATATGACCTATTGTCTCAACTACACTTTTTAGTAAATGGAATTCATGTTTTAATGTATGCAGGATGCCAGTTATTGTTTCTATTTAATATTCAGAATGTTCAAACAGACTTAACAATGAGGACCCATAAGCATTTAAGCCTCTTGCTAGGAACAGATGGCCTATCCAGCTAAATAGCAGCAGCAATGCTACATTAACAGCCTTGTCTGTAAAGCAAACAAACAGTCTCAAGCTGAAGAGTAATTGTGCTTCAGGGCCCGAGCCCTGCAATGCCCCCCAGACTTGCATCTCTGGCACAGGGTGCAAGTCTGGAGCAAGGAAGGTGTAAAATGTACTCTATAGCTTGGGCCTGGTTTGAAGTAACGGGGACAGATAGAGTAACTGCCAGAGGAAGTAGTGAGAGGTACTTTGGCGCTTTTGGTAAGGTTGGAGACACACTCACCCAGGGGCACACCGCTGCCCAGCGCCACACACCGGTCCGTACTTCCCGGGGCCTGCCCCATAACCCTCGGCGCTAACCGGGAAGCCAACAACACTCCCCACCCTCCCCAGCGCCTGCAACCAATCAGCACAGACAGCCGTAAAACGAGCCTCTCACGCTGCAGCCAATCAGCGCTGGCAGCCGTAAAATGATCCAGTCACGCTGCAAAATAAAGAAGAAAAAAAAACTTCCGAAACAATGAAAAGCGCATGCGTAAAATCCCCAAATCCCATGCGGCTCAAACCTAACGAGTAGTGTGATCCTTGTAAGGATTCATACATTTGCCTTTTATTTGTCTGGTTGGTTCCTACAATATGATGTGTAGGGAGAGGATTCCCACCGATAACCATGGGTAAGAGGAAGATTATGTCACTGGCTGTGATTTTAAGGTAAGGTTGTCGGATTAGATTAAAGGAGAACTACAGTAATACTGTAATAAATGTAATAATACTGTAAATATAAAGTCTACATTCTGCAGGTTTCTGGCTTTTATATTGGGCCACTCAGCTTTATATTGTGACACCAGATATTGCTGCACTGTTTAACCTTAAACCAAAAATTATTTGTTTGCACGCATAAAAATGGAGATTGCAGCGCATGCAATGTGGCCAATGGCATTGACATTCACTGTGCCGTGGTTCTCACACATTAACGGATCAAACCTTAAAGGGCAAGTCCAGCCCCAAAATGAAAACTTACATACAGGTAAATTGCCCCCCAAAACCCTAAACGGTAATAGTTTGAAATGTGAAATATATAAGTCTAACCTGAAATCCTGCACAAGGTCCTGTTGCCCTTGTTTCTGCTTCCTGGTTCTTCCAGTTAGCAACTGTCAGTTATGGATTTGACAGTTGACATCACAGCCAATGACTGAATGTTAATCCCCTAGCTGCCTCTTCTGAGCATGCTCAGGCTCAGTACAGGTGTCTAAATTGCTCAGTTTCCATGAGGCATCCAGAAGCATAGCAGGCATACAGTAATGAATTCATTGGACAAACTATGATATATCAACATATTTTAAAGAGGCAATTCTTTCTAAAAGATGTTCTTATTATTGGTATGGGGTTGTCCTTTAAGCACTCCAAACAGGGAATGCTGTTTGGAGTGCTTAAAGGACAACTCCACCCTCATAATAACATAAAAAATGGCCTCTTTAAAATATGTTGATATATCATAGTTTGTCCTATGAATTCATTACTGTATGCCTGCTATGCTTCTGGAGGCCTCATGGAAACTGAGCAATTTAGAAACCTGTACTGACCCTGGGCATGCTCAGAAGAGGCAGACAGGGGATTAACATTCAGTCATTGGCTGTGATGTCAATTGTCAAATCCATAACTGACAGTTGCTAACTGGAAGAACCAGGAAGCAGAAACAGGACACTGTGCAGGATTTTAGGTTAGACTTATATATTATAAGTTTCGAAATTGCCTAGTTTCCATGAGGCATCAGGAAGCATAGCAGGCATACAGTAATGAATTCCTAGTACAAAGTATGATATATTAACACATTTTCAAGAGGCCATTCTTTCGAAAAGATGTTCTAATGAGGGTGGAGTTGTCCTTTTAAGGATTGAGCACTCTATATTAGAGGACTGAGCACTTTATTATATATGAATATAGCACTTTATAAAGGATATAGCACTGATCACTTTATAGAATAAACAGAAGGGTTAATAGAAGTTAATCATGTGATGTAATACCAGGGGTGGAGTTTGTTATTTATGGATCACCACAAGTGTTCATTTTTATGGCTTGATAAAGGTCCTAAGCACCAGACGGAATCGTTGCCACTTGCTGTGTGTATGGATTAATACATTTTTGGATTTTCACAAGACCTGTGAGTGCTCTAATATACTTTGTGTACTGCTATGCGTTATGTGATTGTGATTGGAAGCACCCTGGCAAGAGCGGATAAAGTCTAGAAGGTAGTGTGCACACTATTTGTTTGGATATCTATCTATCTATCTACAGAAGGGAGACGTGTCTCACACGGCAGCAGCCCCTCCCCCACCCACTTTCACAGCATGTACTTAGAAAGGGAGAGGGAGAAGTGTCTAACAGCAGCAGCAGCAGCAGCAGTGTCAGGAAGATATGTTAATGAGCTCTATAGTGTCGGGCTGAATAGGCTCTTTATTATGTAAATGAATGTATCCAGTGTTGGCTGGATTACAAGTGGGCAGTGACTAAGGGAGGTGGGAGCCAGATTGTAGCAGCTACTAAACATTGAAAATTCACTAACAAAGCAGGCACAGACACACATGTAAGTAACATCATTGTACTTTCAGATTATACAAAGTTGTTTCAGTGAGTATAGTGACCCTTTAAATTTAGGGAACATAAAACAAATTACATCTCCGTGGTCTTAAAGGGCTTGCCCACCCTAAAACAAAAATCTATACTTCCCTTCCCCACACACCAAAACCATAATCATTACCTTTCTCTGTAACAAGAAAGCCAGCATCTTATACATGTGCTGCCTTTCTTCTGGATTGCAGCAGTAACTGCCATGATGATGAGGTCACGGTAAATAACAAACTCTGTATTCTGGCACATCTCTTGTAAAATCTCACTGAGCTTACAGAGGAGAAGGGGACTGAGAAGTGTGGTGGTGAAAGGTAAGGATTATTGGCTTTAGGGACTGCAGGGATAGAAGTAACTATAGTAAGGTAAGTATAGATTTTTGTTTTGGGGGTAGACATGCCCTTTAAACTGTACAAAGGTTAATTATTGATAAAATACATATAAGAAGTTTGCTGGTGTTTCTCCTCAGAACTGGAGAAGTGACATCATCCAGCTAAGGATGTGCTGTGTGTGCTTCACCTATCTTTGGACAGGCAGCAGCAAAGCTACTTACCAGCCCTTGTTCCATCGCCCGCCTTCTGCTGCTGCTTCTGATCACAGAAGGGGCTGGACCAGCAGCCGCTCAGTGATTGGCTGAGTCTCTGGTAAGTGGGGCTGGTAAGTACATTTAGAATTGGATTTCACAAATTTAAAGGGCAAGTCAAGCCCTCAAATTAAATCGTATATACAGGTAAATTATATAAGTCTAACCTGAAATCTTGCTGTTACCTGTTTTTCTGCTTTCTGGTCCTTCTAGTTAGCAACTGTCAGTTATTTATTTGACAGTTGATATCACAGCCAATCCCCTAGCTGCCTCTTCTGAGCATGCCCAGGGTCAGTACAGGTTTCTAAATTGCTCAGTTTCCATGAGGCATCCAGAAGTATAGCAGGCATACAGTAATGAATTGAGGTCGAAGTAGGATATATCAACATATTTTAAAGAGGCCATTCTTTCCAAAAGATGTTATTATGAGGGTGGATTTGTCCTTTAAAGGGCATGTCCACCCCCAAAACTATAATCCCCCCCAACTACTGGCCCCATCCAGACTCTGCCTCCTATCTGGCCTCCGGGAGAAGTTTGGCATGCGTACTGCAGCCCTTCTCCCCCTCCCTCTCCCTCCCTCGCAGGATTCCCTCCCCCTAGTGTAAAATCCTTAATCTATAGTATTGCCCCTGTCCCCCCATCCCCAACCGCTATATTTATATGTTTAGAAAGCTCCACAAACTTTACTTACCTCTCCTCTTTCCTCCACCGAAATGAGCTCCCGGTAGCCGCGTCCGTGATTGGCTGCCGCTCAGCCAATCACAGACGCGACTGCCGGTCCCGCCTCTCTGCTTGCATTTTCTCGCAAGCAGAGGGCCGGGAGCGCGGCGGAGGAAGGAGGGGAGGTAAGTAGAGTTTGGGGAGCTTTCTAAACATATAAATATAGTGGTTGGGGCTGGGCTGGCAGGGGGAATCTTATATTAAAAAAATCTTTTTAGGGTGGACATACCCATTAAACCCAGTGATATTTAGGTATGGGGCTATTTTATGCAATATCCTCGTTTTTACAATTTTAAAGTTCTATGCAGGGTACAGAGGGAGGGAAGAAACCCCACTGCGCATGCCAGAAACCTTAAGAAACCTTTAACAGTTAAAGGCAGAAACGGATTATACCAGATAAAGGCTCCTACTCTTCAGTTTCCTGTACTATATTTAGGCAATACAGGACAACCAAATGCAGCAGAAGTGAAAGTTACACTTCACAGTGTGCCCAACATTGGAGAAGTCCAACATTGGGGCACATTTCAGTTGAGGGGTGGACATGGCCTTTAAAGGGCATGTCCACCTAAAAAATGAACCTTTCATACAATGATTTTTAGGGTTGCCCAACCGCCACATTAACACAAAAAAAAAAATCCTTTCCGAACATTACTTACAGTCCCTTTTCTCCCGCGGCTTCTTCTCTGTTTCCTGTTAGCAGAGAGGGGCCAGGCCAGCAGACACGTCTGTGATTGGTTGCCGGCTGCGAAGGGCTGTAAGTATAAATCGGAAAGTTTTTTTTTTTTGTATTATTATGGCGGTTGGGGGTGAGTAAGCATAAGGAACATTATATTAAAAGCATTTGACGCTAGGAGAAGGGGCAGCAATATGGGATCTGGAGGCGGGGGAAGGGCCCCTACACACGACAGCATCCCTCCCGGAGGCATCACAGGAGGCAGAGAAGTTTGGACAGGAGGATGGCCACTATTCTTCAGTTTCCTGTACTTTGCAGGAGAACTATAAGGAGCAGGATTGCACGGTAAGGATTTTTTAAAACAGAGGGGCCAGCACTGGGGCAAATTTTAGATTTGGGGGTTGACATGCCATTTAAGTTTGTTTACCTATTTAGAGAATTTTGTTACCTGGTAATGTGTCACTGGAGTTGATCCAGGGAATTTTCGATTGCCACTTGGATTCAGATTTTTTTCCCCCTTTATAATTCTGGTGGAGTAGGTTGGACTGGATGGACATATGTCTTTATTCAACTTCAAATACTATACTGTACTGAAAAAACATTATTTATGCAAAATAAAAGTATAGTCAAAGTTCTACAAAGGCCTTTTTTAATTAATATACTTAGAGTGGTTTTGTAAAAAACAAGATACATATGGAAAAAAATCTAACTATTTTCTCTTTCTCTCAGGAAGCACAGAGGATGAGTTTGCAGCCTGAATATGATGGCAAGTTGAGGATGAAACCCCACAGGTAGTGTCAAAAAATGGAGAACTTGCTACCTAGTTTGCGTGAGCTGCACACCGAGTTGTTGCAAGCTCATCCTTTGCAAAAAGATACCCAAAAATATGCCTCTCTCCTAGCTCCTTATTCTACAACAATTAGGAGTACAGGTAATTCTGGAGTGTGCTTTGCAG
The DNA here is from genome assembly GCA_019447015.1 of Hymenochirus boettgeri. NCBI lineage: Eukaryota > Metazoa > Chordata > Amphibia > Anura > Pipidae > Hymenochirus > Hymenochirus boettgeri. Next base: position 214,752,686 of record CM033471.1, on the reverse strand, counting down.
TGTCTAATATAGTATTCTCTCAATGGAAATAATAGTATTTATGCAAGTGTATTTTACCTTTGTCACCTTTTTACCTTTGTCAGTGTTTATCTTGTTTACATTTGTTTATGGTAGTGCCTGTAGCACCGGGCTTCTCAGATAAAAAAAAAGGTGAAACTGCTGATTTGCTTGCAGCCATTTAGATATTATAGGTTATAAATATAAAGTTTACAGATTCATCAGTATAGTAAATTCAGTAATTCATAGGATATGTAATTATCTTTAAAAAATAACTATACTCTTAAAAATTACCTTTTTAAAAATGTAAAGTACCTGGGGCAGGGATGTAGGATTAATTATTCCTACCTCACAATATCGTTTCGTTGAGGAGCTACAGCCCATACAGTTCTCATTTGCCAAGGTAGTCCTGGACTAGTCATGTATTAAAGATAGTGCTGAAGCCAGGAAGAAGACTGGCAGAATCCGGTATCTTTAGACTGGGGCTCTTCACAGAAACAATATTGTTGCCTGCATGTATTACATGTCTGATTGACATGTATGTTAGATATGTTTTACTAGCCTTCTTTTAAGTGTACAGCTTTACTATATACCTGTTTCAATGCTCCTTGGTATTTCAGTATGTTTTTTCTGTCCTTTCTATCAGAGCCCCTTGGCCCTAAGGATTGATTACTTGTATTTTTTGCTTTTCCTATACTGCAGGACCAATATGCACAGAACTTGTGTCCTCCCCATATTGTGTGCGTGACATTACATCTTTGCAGCTATCTCTGATACAGATGTTGATCAACAAGTCAGAGAGCAAGAGCACAGAGCCTGAAGTAAGGCATCAATATACTTGTGTTGTTGAAATGCTACAGCAAGCTGATCTGGATACTGCATTAGTAAGTGCTAGTAGTGTTTCTTTCAGTGACCAAATAGCATTTTATGTGTTTTAAATGTCTGTTGTTTACCTAACCGTGTACAACAGTTCATATTAAGCATATGTCACACTACTGGAAACTTTACTATCATTTGGCTTTAATCCTAACTCCAAACAGGAGGGAGTGTGTCTTTAATTAGACTAGTGATGGACAAATCCTAGAAATCAGGTAGTCTCCAGATCTGAAAAATTTAATTCTGTCAACTTTTTAAGAGGGCAAGAGCACTATGGTATAGAAGAGAGCGAATGCAGGGGGGATATGTCAGAGGAAGCAGTGGAGGTAAAACTTAGCTCCTTTACCTCCCATCTTCAATTAATTTGAAAAAGTGTATGTTCATTTTTTGAGTGAACATACCCTTTAAGAGCTAGATTGGCCACTTAAGTTGTCTGACTAATATTAAAGGGGAATTAAAAGGGTTTACTTACCCCAGGTCAGAAAAGAAGTGAACAAGCATATGCTAGAGAGAAGTCCACACGGGACCCTGTGCGAACGAATCTTTATCACAACAGGAAGAACGTTTGCTGCTTTTTGGAGTGTAACATACTCTTTATCATAGGCCTATTATTACTAAACCTAATATAGAGATACAGATATATAATCACATTCCCCATTGTATATTTTTAGTGAGCATTATAATAGAAGCATGATAATGTTTGGAACAAAAAAAAAGTAGTTTTGCATATTAATCATCCACCACAAATCATGTAATAATATATAATTTATATACTATACTAGCAAAAGTGTGCCCGTTGGTGCACAATGGAAATTATGTGTGTGTATGTTTTGCTTTGTGTGGATATATAATCTTTACACAGATATATTTTAAACTGTTACTCAGACAGTCACCAGCTTTTAGAGGAACCAAATAGGATAATCCTGCAGGTCTGAGAGTAGACCCAGGCAATCCTGCCACACTGTGTGGTTGAAACTAAACATGCTAGGTTAATACTTTAGTATTCACCACGGCAAGTGGTGATGGCACCTCATATATTATAACAGAAAGTACCTCACAGCCTCATGTTATTGTAATAGCATTGCCCTAATAATCTAACGTATAAACAAACATTTCTCATTCCTAGTTTACCTAAAGAAATGAATTTATCCTTTTATATACTCTTTTTTTTTTTATATATATACAGATCTAATTGACCAGGGGGGCTGCAAAGGGGAGGAGACACAGGGCAGATTGACTGACAGGTTTCAGAGCAGGAAGCAGGAAGTGCAGGTAGTGCGGTATTATTCTTTTGATGCGCTTCAGTATTTTAAATTGTGGTTGTAAAACAATGATAGGGTCCAAAATACCAAGTGTTGGGAGTCAGTAATATTTAATATGGATAATACAATTGACTATAAGGGCTAGGCCACACCAAGCTGTTTTTACCCTAGTAGGGTTATTCAATAAAAGTTCTTATTGTTAAAAATGGTGCTTATTTTGCCCCAGCCAATCAGATGTTGGCTTTTAAATGTTAAATAAGATCTGATTGGTTGGGGCAAAATTAGCATCATAGCAAACGATAAGAATTTTTATTGAATTTCCCTGTTGGTGCGCTGCTTATTGAAGCACGTGTGATCAACATTTTTTGTGCGATTTGCATGCGCTCAGATACCCCAAAATAACCATTATTGCTGCAGAAGTGGGCATCAACTCGCACTATAAACCCAATATAACTAAACTAATTCTCTGACTAGGTTTCTTAACCTACATTTTATTGCAGATTTGCCTTTCTACAACCTCTGACATGGTGCTTTCAAACTTATCTTCTAAGTGCCTCTCCTGTTTGGTGCTATTCCAGCTAAAATGTAAGGTGAGTTGGTATAATAAGATGTACAGGCTTAAAGGGGAAAATGTCAATGTATTATTTGTTAAATAATTTGTTGAAGACATGAATTGAAATAGTTATTAGTAAAAAAAAAGTATTAAATAGTAGTGCAATACTTGAAAATAGAAGAATTTAGGCAGTCCGGGAAGTTACATTTGGGGCCAAAGAACTGCATTGTTGCCCAGAATTATGCAGGACCTATCAAAAGTGTTGTATTCAAATTATCTGCTTGTTTTATCAGCTAAGATAGAACCAAGTCATTAAACATGCTGCTGTACTGCAGATTCACTGTGAAATTGGGCAAATATTCGGTAAATCCTTTCCTGGACTGACAGGATTTACCTAATATCGGCAGTGTGTAGGGGTCAAAACCGACCGAACCATAATGTCAACGAATGTCCGTAGTTGGTATTATGGTTGGTCGGAAATACGGAAAATTTCCATTTGTATGTATCGGCTACCTTTACTTGAAGAGAGCCAATACTATCGGCCTGTGTATGGCCGCATGGTCCATGTGTGCGGTTCCCATTGCATTGTGCTGACAAATACCAATGGAAATCGCATGTGTATGGCAACCTTAAGGAGCTAAATGGTTGTTTATATTGGGAATTAGCTGTACTGGTATAACAATGCAATAAACCCTGAAAAACTGAACTAGAGTACAAGCTGGCCCCAAGGATCAAAGATGTCATGTTGACCCATATTTGCCACCATGATAAAAGACACAAGTGAAATCAGTTTCTTTATCTATTTGCAGTGTTCTCCCTAGAGTCTTTTAGCCGGGTGGCCCACCCGGCTACTTTTTCATGCCACCCGGCTGGAAATAAATTCTTGAGAGAACACTTGTGATTTAAAAGAATTTAGATGTAGGTTTAATAGGTGTACCAATAGGTCAGTAAAAACTCCCGCCAATACTGCTCAGTCCAGACCCCTTTTTTACACCTGCAAAATTATTTTAGCACGTTAACTAGCTTTTCCAAGATCTCCAAGGCCACAAAAAGGTGTCACATGTGCTTGTGCTGCTATGTTACATGGGTTACCTGCAGATTTTGACGAACTACAACTCCCTGCATTCTACAACCATGGAATGCTGGGAGTTATAGTTTTCAAACATCTAGTGGGAGGAAAATTAGACATCCCTGACCTATGTAATGAGCATGATGCAATGCACATTTTCCCTTACCACCAAATGTCCTACCCCACCCGGCTACTTTTTCATGCCACCCGGCTACTTTTTCATGCCACCCGGCAGGAAAAAAATTCTGGGGAGAACTCTGTATTTGTTCAGCTTCATTGGACAGATGATTTAAATGTTTCCTGTTCTACAGAAAGAGGTGAATATCCAGTGGATTCAGTTTTGCCTTAAGTCACTCAATGAATTTCCAAGGTGCTTCACTCTTCTCCCATGTCTGTCCTCTCTGGTTTATGTGTGCCAAGGAATCCTCAGGGATGAAACCCCAGAGCAAAGAGGTAGGACTTTTTTCCTGCTGTTTATTGGTTGGGTAACAATTGTTAAATGTGCCAAGGCATCTTAAACAGCTTTTTAAACATTTCAGCAGTTGATTTTTAGAGGGAAAACCTAATCAGCTGTCCGATATTTCTGCATCAGTGAAACAGAAACAAATGGAAGGCTAGGCTGCAAACCTCGTCCTTATTATCTGCATTTGAAACAAAACCAAGGAGTGATGAGAGTTAAAACGCGTTCTCCACTTTGCTTGGTTTCTATAAAACTTTACATTTTGTGAATATGGTAACTTTCATTGTCGCAATATAGTAAATAAAATGTGTCTGTTTTTTAAGATAATTTTTTGACTTATGGATTGACAGGTTGGATGGTGATTGGTGGAAATCTCCAAGGCATTTGGCTTGCTTGTATAGTCCTCTCTTAGCAGTAAATACTGACTGACATAAATATACAGGACTGGAAATTTCCAGTAGTCCTAATCAGCTGACAAGTAAATTAACTGGATGTTTCCTGTACTTAGTGCACACTTGCTGGCTTGAGCATGCCGTTTGTATCCTACTGCTGGGGCAGAGCATCATCAGCTGCATCATAAGCCCCACCCCTAAACATTTTTAACGCTAGCCTGAAAGGTTTTTTTTTTCCTCCCTTAGTTGTCCATAGGCAGAGGAAAGGACAGAGAATGATTGCATAGAGAGAAGTGTAATATTACATGCCTAAAACTTAAGATTTAAAGCAGCTAGAGACATCATCATAGGCTTGTTTGAAAGGTATGAGAGTGCTATTTTCACTTGTATGGAGACCTCAGTTCCCCTTTAACTTCCTATTGCTTATTAAATCTGTCAAGTACTAACAGATTTCAAATCTAGATCTATACTTACATTTTTTTTTTACATTAATTCAGCAAAACAGAATCAATATAAGTAAAAGATAAAGTACTTCTATTTGCATATCGGGAAGGTAATTAACATCATCTTGTAAAGAAGCTTAAAAAAATACCATGTCAAACAGAATCATCAGCCAAATGGATTTACTGACAAATCTGAAATGACATAAAATCTGATCTGCATCAGTGAGACGGAAACAAATGGAAGACTAGGCTGCAAACCTCATCCTTATTATCTGCATTTGAAACAAAACCAAGGAGTGATGAGAGTTAAAACGCATTCTCCCCTTTATTTGGTTTATATAAAACTTTATAGTTTGTGAATATGGTAACTTTCATTGTCGCAGTATAGTAAATAAAATGTTTATGTAACATTTTTTGACTCTAACAGACATCCTGCTGTCACTCCTTCAGCCTTTCCATCCTGTGTTTGAAGGTTTTTGCTCTTCCATGTTCTCTGCAATCAACATTTCCTGCTGCCAGTCTCCTGCACTAGACCCAAAGTTCAACAAGTACCTTGCTTGTCTCCTTGAATTATTGGAGGTCCTGGTTGCACTTAGAATACATTTGAAATTGAATCTTCCTTTATGCAGGAAGGTTGTCTCTGTAACCATTCCCCAGGCACTTGTCCTGATATCCTCTCCTGTTCTTTACTTTGTTAAAAAGCAGTTAATCCTGCTGCTAAAGCGAAGCTTACTGAAGAAAGTGGGGGAAGATTTCTTCTCCACTCAACATAGCACTTCACAGACTTTAGATCCATTGTTTGAGCAAGACCTACAAATCCTAGGGGAGGAGCTTCTGAAAATGGTGCATCAGGGTTGGCTGCTGCAAGTGCCTGTAAACAACAAAATCAGCAGTTTTGGTGGCTTTAATGAGACATCAGAGCGCAGTCCTGACCTAGTAGTATTGGGAGCAGTGTGTCTTTCTGTGCTTAGAGCTCTGGAAATTCAGCTTCTTGAAATTACCGTTACCAGTATAATAGTAGGTAAGTGATATCACCAAAATCCTATTCAACTGAATTGTGCTTTTTTATGCCATTTTGTTCACAGTGGATGTTCTGTTCAGCAATGTTAACAAAATAGGTAGTAAAAGGTATGAGATGGGGGGATGTAAAAAAGAACGCTATTGCCCAAATTACTATAAAACATTCACAATTTACTACTAATATTTGGATAGCATGGGTTTTACGCTCCTTTTGCAGGGCCTGCACCATTTCGAAAACTTTTTATAAATGGTGCAGCACACTTGGTGCACTAAAACCCCTGCATGGATCTCACCTTCATTTACCCCGTGATGAAGTAGACTAATGAATCACTGTGGTAAGGTAAGGAGCAGTGCATTGCATTACCCTGAATGCCTAAATCTGTGATTGTCTCTGTACTACTGCAACATGATTTACTCTGAATAGCCAAAAAGGAGCAAAAGTGTTTGTAAAATCAAAATAATTTGTCTGGGGTGCCTGGGAAAAATGTGTTGGTTTTTTTTGTCTAGAAAAACTGCAGACGTTTATGGAAAATTTGCTGATTTTCTTAAAGCATCATCTAGAATGGCGGGAACCATTGCACCTGTGTGAGTGGGTGACCCTCACCTTTATAGAGCAGGATGATGATATGCTGGAAGTGGCAAATATACTGCTAAAGATTTATGTTCACTGTGAAACGTGAGTATGTGTGTATATATATATAGACCGATATATATACACATTTAATTGTACATTGTATCTATAAGTAGACCTAAGCTTGTCTGTGTGAGTGAGTCCGTTATGCCGAATTCCTGTCTGTGGATGTTAAAGGGTATCTATACTGTACAAATTCAAACTTTTAAAAACCTCATACTGTTAAACTATAATTTCCCCCAACAGGTCTCTCTCTTCCAAATCCATCCACCCATTTTGTAGATAGTAGATTTATAAGTTTTATCGATTGAGAGTGAAAACTTGTATTGTGTGCGTGCTATAGTATATGCAGCCGGGAACTGTCAGAGGCATCTGTGAGGGAGCGCGCTTGCGGGTAAGTTTTAACACTGCTCCTTAACGGTAATTGAAGAACGGGACAGAAGACATAGCTCCTTTACTTACCGTTCTTTAATTCATGCAAAAAAGGAAAAGTTCACTTTTCAAATAAACTATTACTTTAAATCCCAAACTATGCTGCACAGGGAAATGATTTCAGCAAATTTCCAGCAACACAAGTATATATGTAGTTGAACTACCAACATTCTCCCACGAGCACTCTCCAACACTTAAGGGCAATCAAGGAATGGCATTTACATAAAATATTAACTCTTCAATTGCCTTCATTACAGGCCCATGAAACATATATAAAAATGAAAACATTCCTAAATCCCAGCAGAAAAGAATAGGAAGCACTTTCTGCACATTTACTTAAAAGGACAACTCCACCCTCATAAGAACGTCTTTTAGAAAGATTTTTTTTTAAAAATATGTTGATATATCCTACTTTGTCCTAAGAATTCATTAATGTATGCCTGCTATGCTTCTGGAAGCTGAGCAATTTAGAAACCTGTGCTTTATTTTAGGGCTGGACTTGCCCTTTAACTTATGTTGAGCCTTTCATCCTCCTTTAAAAAGCAAAAACCCTGAATCACAGCCTGATATGTAGCTGAAAAGAGAAAATTAGGGTGGAATGATATGATATGCAGATTAAGCAATGGGAATGTCTGCACTGAGCATGCCTAGAAGCTCTTGAGTGTCAGTAAAACTTGGTAGGGACACTGTCTTAGGAAGGGTGTTTTGGTGATAAATTTAACAATTTATATAAACAATGCAAGAAACCACAGCTATGAGAGTTGCAGCATTGAAAATTACGGAAGGCAGCAAGCAAAATTTTTTGTATATGCTATACTAATAAACACGGCTGCTTGGCTTTTAAGTTGAGCCAACATGAGACATTACAATTTAATGATCATGAAGAATTGAACATCAGATTTATGTTAAGCCAATGTGTGGCCAGCATTATTCTTCCACCCACCCACATTTAACGTGCTAATTAAGAGGAAGTTGTTTAAGGATAGGCAGTGTTTCTAATGGAGGTAAAAAAGGTTTCTAACCTAGGTATGGGTGGAGAAAATATTGGTGGTTTGAATCCCTTTGCGAACAACATTTTGCTCCTGTGCATATCCAGCCCCCAAATGAAAAATTGTATATAGGTAAATCAGCCTCCCAATGCCAAAACTGCTATAGTTAGAAATATGAAATATATAGACTAGCATAAAATGCTGCACGATGTCCCATTGCCCCTCATTCTGGTTATTTTCAGTTAGCATCTGTCAGCCATGGATATGACCATTGACATTACTGAATGTTATTCCCCTAGTTGCCTCCTTAGCATGCTCAAGCACATAACCAGATCACTAATTTGCTGATGTGGTCGTGAAGAAATATAATGTAATGCTTTAGAGGACAAGATAGGATATTTCAACATATCTTTAAGTGCAATTTTTTTCTAAAAGATGTCATTATAAGAGTGGAGTTGTCCTTTAATGTCGACTGAAAAGCATGTTCCAACCAGGGAATATTTCGGGAACGTCAGCAGGTAATACTGCTACGCAAGATCACAATCGATTAGACGTTCATGATGAATTTAACGTTAAATTGATGTAACGTCAAGCCAGCATACTCTCCCACCCTCCCCTATTTAATGTGCTAATAACAGGAAGTAGTTAAAGTGAAGAAGAGGCAGTCTTCTTAATGGAGTTCAAATCAGTGGGCAGGCAGTTCAAAACGGCTTAATTTTTAAGAAATGAAGCCTTCAGGATATGTTGAGCTTTTTTGGCCATTTTCACACGTGTAGAAAGCTTTAGATTAATGTATTAATAATTAATGCTGTTTTAGCAATGATCATAAAATAAGTGGATGTTTTCTAATATGTTTACTCTTATGAAACTATGAAAGTATGTTTACTCTTATGAGTAGTTTAAAATCTTGATCTGCAGATCCAATTGTTATATTTTTATTAACCATGTTACCTATTCTATAAAATAGCCAATACCTTATGTATTTTATTAAATCCTCCAGCCACCTGTGTTTTTACTGCACTCTGTTCTTTCAGTATTTGGTTTCAGGCTTCTTCTCGTCCGTGTCATAAAGTTGAGGTCGGAATTTGGAGTGGTTTATCCCATATGTTTGGTAGCGATCCTCACTGTGTTTTCTTATTGATAATGAATAATCTGGCATTTGACTCTTCAGTCCTGTTAGATTTCCTTATATCGTCAGAGACCTGCTTTCTGGAATACTTTGTCAGGTACTTAAAGCTTCTGAAAAAAGATTGGCCTCGTTTCTGCCTAAGCTGCACACTATTTGATTTAGCAGATTTCCATCAAGTATCTAAAAAGGGTGGTGGCTCTATTTCCCCATCACTGGAGGACATGGTGTCTGTGACAGGGGAATGTTCTGTGAGTCTGCAAGCATCTCTACCTTCCGACACCCATTTATCAGTAGTTGGGAAACAAAACAAGCACATTTCACAGGCCCCTGAGTGCATACTCTCTTTAGGAGCCTTGCAGAACCTTACAGCCTATGACAGCTCAGAAGATTCTGGATCTGAATGCGCAGAACAAGGTCCCATTCCACACAACCATATAGATGACAACACAGATATCCATAAAGAGATGGGAAAGCTGGAGTTGAAAGGAGGATACCCAGACTTCCATATCCCATTGCCACCTACTGAGAATGCCGATAGCACAAATCATTTTACAGGGACCCAAAAGAAATGCATAAGGTGCTTGGAAGAGCTGCAGAAATCCATTGATACATTGCAGAGAAAGAAGCTTTTCCCATATAACCCATCTGCCTTACTCAGGCTGTTAGTACACGTGTTAACCCTGAACAAAGATATGAGAGAAGGAAAGATTTCTCATTAAAATGACCAGTTGTATTTAAGATTTGACATTCAAATTAGTTACTTTACGTTACAATGTTTAAAAATAAATGGCCAAATAATAGTAGGTATATAAAGTGGCAAACTGTGTTTTTGCCACTTTTCAAAAATGTTGTTGCATTAAATTGAATTTAATTAACTATACTTTTCAGGTGCCTAAAATGCCAAAGGTTCCTTATACCTGCACAGAGTCACTGAGAGTTGTACCAAATGCTGGAAACATAAAAAATCATGAGACCATGGTAACCAAGAAATACTGTTAAAATAAGGGAAACTTTTGTCATATTACCATATACGTCACACTTGAAAATTTTTAATTGTTTAATATAGATATGGAAAGTCAGGAGTTGTAATTTGCAAACACCCAGAAGACTGCAGGTTGAACATCCGTGGTATAGTTGATGTTTAGTGTGCTTACCAGACCGTGATTTTACCCAGACCATACTATAGCAACGGCAGTACTTTTGTTTGTTTCTCAAATGGTGTGTAGCATAAATATTATTTCCAGACTATATTTGTCATATCTTTATATTGCATTGTATTTTAATACAGTCTTGTGCTGTACACTACATTCAATCACATGTTGGAACAATGAATGTTTCATAATAAATAATTCTGCACTAAATGCAAAAAGTGTAGAAAAAGTCTTCTTTTCTGTTTAGCTTTAAAACCCCAAAATGGTAAGGGTCAGCCTTTGAATGGTTGGGTTACTAAATAATACTCGGCTTTGTAAATATGGCACCATAGGTTAGTACCTAGCAGGGCAGTGGCCAAGCCTCTAGTGCTGGGATTCATAAACAGTGTGCCTCCAAATGTTTGAAAATTACGACTCCCAGCATTTCCTGGCATCCCTCTGTAGTTTAGTTGAAGTTTTCAAACAACTGGAGACACACAGCTTGAGAATCCCTGCACTAGTGGTGTCAGCAAGAGACTTAGTGATTAAACAAATCCTCACACTATTGTGACGGTATCCAACCTGGAGTAAAAATAAAATTGCAGTAGTCAAGTAGAAAAAGTCTATTGTGATGTCTGGCTCATTCATTTCTCAGCGTGCTATCACTCAATTCACCAACAGATGGCAGCACATGGGTCAGATTTCATCCCCGAATAACTTAAAGGGATCATAAAAAGGGTTAATGGGAGATTTGTAAAAGTTGTCCTTTTTTTTCTTTGTCCTGAAACATGTTTACCAAGTCTAATCGGCTCTAATGGTTCCAGCTGGAGTTTTTTTTTAAAAAAACATGCATACATACACACCTTGACTGCATTTCTAAAGCAAGAAAAAAATATAAAATCACATTATGCCACTTAAAGGGAATGTCCACCCACCAAACTAAAATTTAACCCACTACTGGCCCCACTGTAGTTTAAAATCCACAAAGAACCACCACAATAAAGTAGTAGTAAAGTGTAACCTTAAAACCGAATGGCTTTGTTTATGTTCTGACCAATGCAGCTCCCTTATATCCAGATCTAACACTAGATTAACAATACATTGTCTCGAAAGAGCTAAACTTTAATGACAACAAACTGCACATTATTAAATCTTCCCCTGGGTTGCTAAATAAACTTACAGTCCTAATTGTGTGAAGCACCCAACAACCAATTTATTTTCAGCAACATAGTGGGTGCAATTTGGAATGTCAAAGTTTGGTAAGAATGCCATGGAGAACATTCCTTTACTTCCTACTGAAACACAGCTATATTCGATCTCAGAATCTACAGCTCAGAGTTAAAATCTAGAAAATGTTTTGGAGCAGTGGGATCTTGCTATATCCCTTATATTATATAAATATATTCATATTTTCATAGGAGATTGCATTGAGTTTTTAGGAGCTACCAATGAGGTGGGGGTTTAGGATATTGCATATAGGAAAGGTGTATGTGTACTATTTCACTATTACCATTTAAATGACCATCAGTAAATGTATATAAAGAATACCACTGACTTATTAGGTACAACACAAAATATGCAAAATACATAAACTTACTTACAGAGCTGAGATCCCTATTTCAACATGGTATGGTCAAAATGGGAGGTTAAACCACACCCCTGTGTCTGCTCCATGTGAAAGGAAGTGTAATCCAAAAAAAGTTTCTGTCTGCTACACAGGATGGATGTGTATTGTAATGGACATATACACCAAGGCTCCTCATATACCACCTCCAGCCTGTCGGTGAGTGATAAAAGAGACAAGACATCCCTGCTCTCTATGGCTAGGAGGAGAGAAAGTGAAAGTAGATTGTTGGATGTTCTCCTAATAGGACTGATCTCTTTGGAGTGATATTGAATGTAACACCAGATCCTGTGTATAAGATCCTGTGTGTAACACCGTGTACGAGACCCTGTGTGTTAGATCCTGTGTATAAGATACTGTTACCACCTGTTGGGAGGACAGATTATTGGACAGACAATTTACCTTACTGGATACAAACTCTGAGGCAACAGATAAGTGTACACCAACTTACAAGGACACACAATATACAGGCTTGGTCAATATACAAAGTGGTGCACCATAGGCAGGGACACCCGATTACTGCACATGTTATGTGGGGAACCTGTTTATGTGAACTGTCTGCTTTGTGCCAGACCACCAGAGTAACCCACTGCGTGCCATGCTACCCATAATCCTTCCATAAATTGGTTGCAGCAGTGCTGGAAATGCCATTTATTCTCCCTGTTTTCTCTGTATGTTTGTTCTCTGTTTTAAGCTATGGAGGCTGCTACTGATAATATTGATTTAAATCCTCCTGTCCTTGTATCTGCAGATGAAATGCCCCAATTAGACTCAGTAGCTCTACCAGGCCCAATTGCCAAACCTATTGTTAAACCTGATGCATTTGATGGGGTAACTAGGTAGTGGACTGATTGGCTAGAATGAGAAATGTTCGTATATACATTATATTATTAGGGCAATGTATTATAATAATATGATACTGTGAGGTACCTTCTGTTATAATATATGAGGTACCATCACCACTTGCCGTGGTGAATACTAATAAGTATTAACCTAGCAAGTTTGGTTTCAACCACACATTGTGGCAGGATTGCCTGGGTGTACTCTAAGACCTGCAGGATTATACTATTTGGTTCCTCTGGAAGCTGGTGACTGAGTAACAGTTCAAAATATACCTGTGTAAAGATTCTATATCCACGCACATAATTTCCATTGTGCACCAACAGGCACACTTATGCTAGTCTAAATGTAATTTTTTTTTTTTTTTACAGTAAAGATGCACTTTAAAAATGTCCTTGAATTTAGAAGTTTCATACAATTTACAGCTATTTACAAGTCATCAGTGCACCCTTAACTTGAAGACCGAATTAAAAGACCCATTCATCCATGTGGAAACTAGAGGTTGCGCTACTAACAACTGTGCGATAGGATCTGAGGATATGTTTCTAAAATAGTGTGGCTTTTTTTTTTTTTTTTTACACATATAAATATAGCATTTTGGGAAACTATTTCTTTGGGTTAAACAAGGCTAGTTCATTTTAAACTATCAAATAACTTCTTTGTTAGCAGCTAAATCCAGGCTGCACATGGTTATGCAAGATTCTGACTTGTTTCTTAGTACACTATGTGAGTTGTATGATGCCCATTTAAGGACTTGCTAAATAATACAGCTTTGAATAAGTTAATTTATTGGCTGAAACATTTAGGCTGGGTACACAATGGCAGATTTTTTTGGCCAATCGACCGATACCTCCCTGTATGGGTCGATTGGGCCGAAAAATCTGTTCTGCTTTCGCCCACCACTGCGACTGAGGTCGGTCACTCGTTCGTCTGGGACGATCGGACCTGTTGGTAAATCACAGCTGATCGTGCGGTTCCCTATGGGACCACATGATTGCCCGCGACCAACAGTCATTTGTCCTGCCCGAGCGCTCACTCAGGACAAAATATCCCTTCCTCTGTACCCATCCTTACATTGAGATAAACAAACTAGGAATCCCTGACTGTACTGTTACAGTATGTCCCTCTGTTTGGAAAGCAGCCTGGGATCAAGAAATAAAGTTGAAATCCAGTTAACATGATAATACACATTCTACTATAATTTAGTTTATTTTGATAAACACTGTTGACTGCTGCCACCAATTGAAAGGGCTCAATATATAATTTATGCAAGCCATTTCATGGGTTTCCGTGTTTGTGATAATTGATGGAAATATCTGTGTATGGATCATGTTGGTAGCTATCCTCTAATTTCAAATCAACACTTGGAAATTTATTATCCAAGTTTGCCAATAGTCTAGGATCTTAAATAACCCAATTTTAATTATTCTAGTGGGGCTAGTATGAATGGCTCGTGGGTAAACATTCAGCGTTAGTTTTAAGAAATAGGAACGCAAATCTTTAATATAAACCTTTAAAAATAAAAACCTTTTCTCATGTTTGTGAATTCCAATAACTTAATTTTACGTTGTAAAGCTGTCTTAAAGCTGATGACTTATTGCAAGAAAAAAAAATCATTAATCATTATTTATCTAGTTTATTGCATGTATTTCTTGTGCAAAGATGGGTGCAAATGGATAAACTCCTCCAGAAGCATGGAACAGCATGAATTTGCATTTAGAACGCATTTTATAGATAACTACATCTGCATCACCCTCTGTGTTCCGAGAGATGTAAACAAGAAGGGAGTTTGAAGACAATGTCTTCTTTTGTGCGTTTAAGGACTTATGCAATAAAGGTTGTATTTACCCATTCCGATATTTTGGCCCGATCATCTGAATTATTGGTCAATTGGGAGAAAATATTATGACGCAGTTTTTCAACTTTGCCAGAATCGAACAAAAAATAGATTAGACGCTGTGGTAATTTTGACCCAATCACATGGTTTTAAATGGGCCACCTAATCGGTCAAACCTTAATATCAACAGTGCTACTACATATGCTTTTCAGAAAAAAAAAAAAAGCAGTATTTTTTTCATCCCAATGACCTTAAAGGGTATGTCCACCCTTAAATCTAATTTTTAATAAATCCTTCCCCCTGGTCCCCCAGCCCCAACCGCATCATTATTATCTTTAGAAAGTGCCCCAAACTTTTACTTACCTCCCCTCTTTCCTCCGCCGCGCTCCCGGCCCTCTGCTTGCGAGAAAATGCAAGCAGAGGGGCGGGACCGGCAGTTGCGTCTGTGATTGGCTGAGCGGCAGCCAATCACGGACGCGGCTGCCGGTCATTCAGTGCAGTGGAGGAAAGAGGCGAGGTAAGTAAGAGTGTGGTGAGCTTTCTAAAAATAAAAATTATGCGGTTGGGGCTGGGGGACCAGGGGGAAGGCTATATTAAAGGGGATAAATGCTAGGGGGAGGGAATCTGGAGAGGGAGGGGGAGAAGGGCTGCAGTACGCATGCCAAACTTCTCCCGGAGGCCAGGTAGGAGGCAAAGTCCTATATGGATTCTGCTATCCTCCTGGTGGGCAGTTTTTGGGACTTTGGGGGGGGACTACAGGAGAACCCTATGGAGCTGGGATGTTAGGTAAGGATTAAACTAAACTACATGTGGCCAGTAGTTGGGGTATATAGTTTTGGGGGTGGAACTCCTTTAATCTGCTAATTCAGCATTTTGTCTGTATATAAATAAATGCAACTGAAATACAGACTTCCTGTTTGCAGGACCCCTAGTAGAGACAGTTATGGTCTTGCCCTTGACCCGCGCCTGGGTTGATTCAGTTGCTCAGTAGAGACCTGAGCATGTTTGACCCATCCAACAGCCAATCGGCAGAAATTACTATTAGGCACATTCCATGGATGTGGTGCATCCTGGGAAGAAGAAGGACGCTTAGAACCTGAAATGTCAGCTCACTAATGTCAACAGCAGGGAACAGCAAAGGGTATGAAATCAACTGATTTTTCAAAATGGGAGAGAATATGTAGAATAACTAAATATGCATTACACAAACTAACAATTTAACAAATATTGATATTTCCTCTGAACTGTCCCTTTAATCTGCAGTATCAAACAGTACCAAGTTAAAAGCTTAAATTTGATTGTTTGCTGCAAATTAACATTAACAAAACTTACAGGGAGATTCAATAAGTGAGAACCGCGTTACTTACCTTAGCCCGATCCCGCGATACAATAACTGACATAAACGGGATTATTCAGTGTTGCATCGCGGGATCGGGCTAAGGTAAGGAGCGTGAACTTAACGCTCCACAGCCTTTACCGTTAAGTTTCGTGCTACGAGGTAGTGCAAAACTTAACGGCAGGGGTTTTGGATGGTTAGCACAGCGCTATTTCCAAAAACATTCGGAAATGGTGCTGTGCTCTAAATTCCGTCTAAAACCCACGTTAATGCGATTTTTTTTCGGGTTAACGTGGGTTTTAGACGGAAAAGGGGCATATTGAATCTCCCCCTTAATGTCATACAGTTTTGATAAAAGAAAATGTTCTTTTCTGTAGAGCAATCTAATTCATAGAAAATGAATGGATTTCTAAGAGTTTTTACGGCTGTAATGCATACAACATGAGTATTAAAAAGCACTTGGGTTAGTGTATACAGGGAAGAGCAGGCATTTATTGAAAACATTTTTTTTTCCAGAAAACCTTTCATTATCCATCTTAAACAGATAAAACTATCTCTGTAACATTTAACCAACAAGTAAAAAAAATAGAACCTGGATGAAAAAAAAAATCCCAAAAACTTCTGAATAAAATTTTGCTTGTAGGTAGATCGGGGATAGGAAACATTTGATAGAAGTTTGTTGCCTATCCCTAAGCTAGAATCTTGCAAGCACCTTTGGCAACTAAAAGTTAAAAGACTTATAAAAGATCAACCTTTCAAAAGTTAAAGGCTCCAATATGAAAGGATCCAGGCATCCCTGTATGGTCCTGGAATTGAAATAGTATTCAAGGATAAAGCGAGTCCCCAATGACAGATTTAAGAAAGCATGCCTGTATTTCTTACGTTACCTGTGACGGTGTACATACGTAATCATGGCTCTCTCATAAGTAGAAAATAGTTAACCGGGTGTATCTGAATGCCACTCTTTCATCTATCCCCATATTAAAACTGGCAAAGAAAGGTGCATTAGTGCAGAACACCATGAAATTTGATATGTTTATGAACACTGCGTGTATATAGGAACTCTTGACACTGATTACATTTGTAAGCAGGGACAGAGGCTTTAATGGTAATACTATGACAGCAGGATATTTCAACCTCCCACTGCATCTGCCCTCTTTTGAGGTCTGTGCAAGTCCATACCAACTTTGAGTACATGTTGCACAGTGCTTTTTAGGTTCCTAAATCTATATATATAATTAACATTTAAACCAGAGTTGGAGGTTATACAAGGATCACATAATTTATGTACCCTGCTTAAGAAAACAAACTCTTTGTGTGAGTAGGCTGGAAGGGGACTGTAAAGTAACTTTGGCTACTCTGGATCTTTCTGCTGTGCAGCCTGGTAGGTTTTAGTGCAATGACTTTCGTTTACACCACCAAAGGGTCCATCCAGGAAGACAAGTACACCAAGTTTCACCATGAAGAACCAAAAGTGAACAGATGTGACCTTATTCCATTTTTTTTAACAGTACCAGATGACCTGTAACTGCAGGAGCAACATTTAAATTCCTTTCTCTGCTGGCAGAACAAGAGTTTAGTGTTCCAATGTCTTTTCTCAACAACAAATGAGCTCTGGTTTTGTAGTTTATATTGAAATCGAGAAAGGCCCAAATAATCCACATTCAGTACCTGAACAAAGACTCTGCACTTTGTGGTCTGCGCAGCGTCTCTGCTCCCTCCCCTATTTTGAAGTGTGGCCAGAGGTCCATCCATTATATTGGAGGTCTTGCTCATCTCTGCCTCTGCTGGGGAGGTGGCCTTTCCCAGGCAAGTCTCTGCGCTAACGGTCACCTTGACCATTTACTAGGCGTCTTTTTCCGTCACCATTGGTCATTGGTTGCTCCTCAGGTTCATCACTGTCTGCTTCCTCTTTGTCACTGCGGTCATCCCCAGACATCTGTAAAGCCAAAGAAAAAAAGTTATTCTCCTCTGAGACAGCATTTACATAATCATTGACTCCTAATGGGTATGTCCTACCCCGAAACAACCCCCCCTCCAAAACCTAAAGTGCTCAATTCGGCTGCCTTCTGCCTGTCTTCTGTGCCTTTTACATGCACACAGACGCAAACGGGGGGCCTGACCAGCAGCAGTGACAGTGATTGGTTAAGACATTGCATCTCACCCAATCACTGTCATGGCTGTCTTTCAGCAACTGGCTGGATTAGTACACGAACGAGGAGGGGACACTGGTCGTTTCAGGAGTAGTAGACACCCCTGGCATTAGCTTCTTTAGTGGCTAGAAGTCCAGTCTGACAAATGGTTAGATAAATGCTGAAATATATGGAAAATGTTTCACGTCTGAGTTTATAGTGCTATGCTGTGTCTAGCAAACAAAAAATGCCAATCCTACTCTGTAGGCAGGTTCGTGGAACATTTTTTATTTCTCTGTTCTGCCTTTGTTAGTAAATGCCAAGTTTATTGCTGAGTTCAGCTCATAAACCCTCATTTGGCACACAGCCTAAGCTAAAGGATAAGCCCTTGGATACCTGCACATGCACATTTTTTAAAAACACATTTTTTAATATAATTTGGTTGTTCAAGTTTATCATTTTACAAGATTTAAGGAAATAATATAGTAGCCATTTAATCTTGTAGAAGATTGTAGACTGCAGTTAATAAAGTTTGATGTATGCAGAACTTACATTTCCCGAAATAACCTTCTTGACCATCCTAAAGATAAGGTACGTCCAGTATAAGTGGAGGAATTGGAGCACAAACATAAGCATATTGAAGAAGTAGTAAAGGAAGAATCGTGGACAGTAGTAGAGAGGATATACTGTGGTAGCATAGATGATCCTGTTAAAAAAAAAAAAATATACACACGCCTATCAAAAATATTCTGTTATTTCATGAGGTGGTTAGGAGGCTATACGTGTCAAAATATGCAAGACCATTGAAAAACAAACACCATGCTACATTCTGTTTTAGAATACAAACATGTTTGATTTGTTTACTATCCATTTTTTGTTGCATACACTAATAAACTTCATTTCCCAGTACAGCCTGCATGGAAGATAAACTGTTTGAGCCTTCCCAATGACTGTAAAGCTAGCCATACACCACCTTGACATTACATCAATGAGACATTCGACACGTCAAATGT
This sequence comes from Hymenochirus boettgeri, assembly GCA_019447015.1. NCBI lineage: Eukaryota > Metazoa > Chordata > Amphibia > Anura > Pipidae > Hymenochirus > Hymenochirus boettgeri. The sequence continues at coordinate 214,733,521 of CM033471.1, read as the reverse complement.
CAAATTGATAGTAATGTGTGGAGCAGCAGTTTTACCTGCTAACATTTCTGCAACATTTTCTGTCCTGATCAGGTTTGTGATTGTTATTATGATGGATATTACTATTATAATACATAAGTGTGATATTTTATAATGGGAGCTGCAGTGGTATATATAAAATTAAAGCGATTTCCGATGTGAATGCGATCGCGGATCCATTTCCGTTTTGCGATCACCAGTTTTTGCACAATCGCATGCTTTTTCATATTGGAAATCCCATGCGCAAACGCAAGACAGCACACAGGAATCACATTGTGTGCACTAACGCACACTTGGTGCGTTGCAGTGTGGCCTCAGCCTAAGCAAGTCAAATTCAATGTTCCCTCTAAGCTGTGCGCATACAACTCTGCAGGCCCGCGGACCCAAGTGTGGCGCTTACAAAATTTAATTTTGTATGCGCACATAAAATATAATTTTGTGAGCACAGACTATTTTAAATTAGATCACATTAGGCTAGTACTATGTACTGATGCTTACCCATTTCTAATCTGCTACTCATTGTTACTATAAAGTCACCTACCAAAAGGGGAAAATTATCAGCCGACTGATGACAAAGACCACAGCAAATATAATGAAGAGAACGTTGCATGACCTCTTCCACTCTGCATAACTACACATTTTGGCAGCCTGAATATACAAGTAAAAGGATAAAAGTTTCAGTTAAATTAGAATAAATTTAATGGATACAAATTTGAGTCTTAGTCTTAGTTTGAGTTACATAGAAAGATTTGTAATTATATTTCTCCAGTATGCTATACTATAAGCCCACCACCCCAAATATGTCACAGAGCAATGTACCTCCAGCAAAATATCGGACACGTCATGAACCAGCAGAGTGAGAGTGCCCACACGGATGTATTTGACGCTCCATGAAAAGTTCAGCAGGAAGATGGTAGCCAGATGATGGACAATCTGGACCTTGAAATCCTTTGGGCAGAAATCAACAATCATTGCATATCTAATCATGCAGTCGCAGACCATGCAAAATTCTGCAGTCATCAAAAACACAAAGTTTAGGACCATACCAGGTCTCCACACTTTGATTCAGAAGATACTGATTCACTATGAGCTCTTACCTTTCTTCTTACATCAGAAGCAACACAGAACAATAATGACCAATAGAAACTCAGCTCCATTACATAGTACCAATACTGAGATGACAGCACTTCCTAAAGGAAAGGAAAATGTAAACATAAGCCTGGCTTGATTTCTTTGCCGAGGGGTAAGATTGTGACCAAAAAAAAAAAACATGATAAAGTCTGGACATTCTTGAATTCATGTACAGCTGTGGCACCTTTATCTAAAAATATGCTTGCTAATGTTCTTAAAAAGGGAAAATATCACTTATTTACAAATTTGGTACCAGGCATGAATGGGTCAATTTTTTGACCCTTTAAAAATTTAATCAGCCAGGGAAAAAAACAGTGAGTGGCTCCTGGCTGCCTGCCAAGATATAGGGCATAAGTTGTGTTGATTTTTGCCCAACCGATGGGTATTTAATATCAAAACCACTGATTGCGCGAAATATTGGCAAAGTGCTTTAATTTCCATCAAACAGAATATCATTGGGTTTATGGATAGTAAGTCTGTCTGAATGGAATATTGCCTGGTGTGTGCACAGCCTTTTGGCAACATCACTTATCCATGGAATTAGTACGTATTTTATTACATGCTCTGGCTGGGGTAAGTAGATGGGGCTTCCAAAATCAAAACTACCATTAGATCTCATTGCTAGTTAAGAGAAATGATGTGAATGTTTTCCATTCATTAACTTTTATTATGCTTTTTATTTCTAATAAAGGCATCTGGTAGTTCATGAATTAAATTTCTTTTCTTGACCTACTAGTACTGTATCTTCCACAAAGTTTCTTCTTCTCTTGTATTCTCAAATGACTTGTAACCGTTTAGTTTACAACCTAAGGTTTTTAAATATTAAGGAGAACTAACAGAGAGGGGAAATCGCTCTTGTAATTTAGTCTGTCAGGTTCCAGGGTTCAAGCTGCTCATATTTTTTGTGCATAAATTGATTGAAAGGTAATGAAAGAACTTTCTAGACTGTACTGTTCAAGGCTATACAGCTTCTTTCCTTTAATGTGAATCAAGCCCAATCCTTATTAAACTTTATATTACACTTTCTGGAATATCTGCCCTTTCTATATATAATGGATTTATAAACTGCACTGAAGATTCTGAATGGGGTGTCACCTGTGTGAAGAAGCAATAAAAGATACAAATGTTTGCCCATGCTATCAATCTGCAGCAACCAATCAGATGTTGCAGTAACCCAGTAAAAAGCTAACATCTGATTGGTTGTTGTAAATGAAAAACACAAGCAAGGGAATGTAATGCCTTGAATCTACAGCCCTCTTAAAACAAAACAAACTTTGGTGACCTTTATCTACAATTAATCCTAGACCTTCCAATAAAATTTTGGATTTAGGACAAGAACCATTTGTGTCAGAGTGGCCGAAGGATCAGCTATTTTACTAAGACGATTGATCGTTAACTAAAGTTTGCACTGACAATGCCATTAGTGGATTATTATGCAAAATTCCCCTTTAAAGGCCCCACAGATGAATGCTAGGTCAAACTTGGCCAACAAATGTTCTTGCTGCTTGCTAAAGTAAAATATAATATTTTATATTAGCACAATTTCATTTGCACATGTAACTCTAATAATCGTTTGTAAGATTGATGATTAGGATGGGTTGAAATGGTAAAAAATGGGGAGAAAAAATGAGTGGAACAAATATTTACATGGCAAATTTTTCATTGACATACTTGCATAGAAGCTTAGCGTGTGATATCAATTTAGGGCAGAACAAGCTTTAAATACATCTTAAAGGGATCCCAAATGGCATTACCAAAATAAAAACAGTTTTCACAAACCAGATACAAGATCATGTTTCATAGTTTGCTTTACAAATTCTGACTCCACCTGAGACAGTGGAGGTGACTACAATACATTTGATGTAATAGCAACTGAAAAACCACAGAATATCTCTCCAAATGTAATTAAACCCTTTCAGTGCTTTTAATGTTCCAAGACCTAGACAAGATTATAACCAAATACTCCTATATTTCAGGGCGTGTTAGGGGGGAGGGGGTGATCTGTGCTGGATCCCCCCTTTCGCGTGCTCATTGCAGTCTGTTATCTACCTCTCCAAGTGCCCATAGACTTACGGTACATAGTTTGTTATATAGATGTTACATAGAGTGTTACCTTGTTTATTGAGCTATGAGTGAGAAGCATTGTATGTTTCAAAAATGTATCTAGTCTGCCCTGTGATTGACAGCAACATAACTAATATCAGATCTGTATCAACATTAACCCTGCAGTTGCCCGAGTTGATTGCTGTACCTACTGCACTTGATGTTAGTGAGCAGGAATGGGACATTAAGAAATCCTGGAGGTGGGTGTATAGCTGTTTGTCAACACTGCATGCATTATAATAATAATATACTGTATGTGTGTGTGTGTGTGTGTGTGTGTGTGTGTATATATATATATATATAATATATATATATATACACACACACAAAGAAATATTAGGTGCACTCAAAGTTCCTTTTCACATCTTATTAGTGCATCAAAAAAAGTGCAAACAGTGCAAACTAATAAAATGATGCATTTGATGCACTAATAAAATGTGAAGAGGACCCTCAAGTGCCCTTCATTATAATGCATTTTTATATATAAATAATTAAAATTCTATAAAGTCCTTGTTAGTGCTCTATACCTTTTATACTTTTGTATGTGTGTTGTGTATGTGTATATATATATATATAGTACACACCACACACACACACACACACACACACACACCACACACACACACACAGGCCCTAAGCACGTTGCCACCTGATGTGTTATTGACAATAAACGATAAGTGCTCCTACAATCATCTACATTATATATACACATATACATACACAGGATGATTGTTCCATATATATGTTCAATGTGCCCATACATGGGCCAATGTTATCAGCTTCTACTGCAATTCTGTCAGATCCATCAGTGTCACAGCCTGACTTTAAAAGACATTAATGGTAAAGTAGTGCAAATGTGGGTTTATCAGTAAAACAACGTTAGGGTGGGTACACACAAGACAAATTTCGTCCTGACCTTTCGCCGCTATAAAGGGGTCGCCAACACAAATGTCTCCGTGGACCACAGCTAGCACTGCCACTGTCGAAATCGCCTCAGATCTTTTGGCCGACTGACCAAACATGGAAATATCTGTTGGTTTGTGTGTATCAAGCCTTAATAAGTATATACTTTATAACAAAAAAAAAGGGGATATGTGTATGGGCCAACTGTGATGATAATCATGGCAATTAGAGATAATATAATATTATTATATGATTCATATATAATAGAACACATGAATGTTTTCGGTCGTGAACCTCTTCTGGGCTTGTTCAGTGATAACACATTTAGGAACCCCCACTTGAAAATCCTGCGCGTTGCCACTGTGTTTGATAAATATTCAGGGCAGTGGAAAATCTAATGACAATTCCCAAAGGGGTTAGGAGGTGTTGCTTATAATTTTAGAAAACATTATGGGAATGTAACAGAAATACCAAGTGACGTGATGTATTGACCAACAAAAAAAATATCCTATGTTAAGAAGTGATTTTTGTCGTAAAAAAAAAAGATTTTGTGGTGTCTTAGATTCATGTATATGTAAACAATTTATAATATGAAAGGATTGAGGTTTTTTTTCTTTTACCATTTAGTTTACCATTTTAGTGCAATCTTAAATATTCTCAAGTTCATTGCAAATTCCCTTCCTTTTGGTCTTTGGCCAGCACATTAGGTAATAAGGAAGAATTATGGAAATGTGTTTTCATTTAGTACACGTTTCTTTGCTCCATGTTTATATGCAACTCCCTACCCTGGCCAGGCCAGGTTTTGTGTGCCATAAAACATTGCAGAGATGGGTACTATTTAAAGGGTGAACTTTCCGTTAGCATGGAACAGTGAGAGAGAATTAGCAGCACACCTGCAGAAAACTGTATTGGCTTTTTACTGTTCCGGTCTGTCTCTTGCAGAAACCCTGGTTCCATGATGTGTGGGAGTGTGGGTTGGATACCCAAAGCAGGTAAGATTTTCCCTTGTAAATCATGATGGATTGCATGTATGTTAACTCTATGAACATTCTTCCAACATGTCAACAACACATCATTCAGCACAAAGGGTTTTCTTAATATACATATTTGATTAGTTAAAGGGGAAATGTGGTCCAAAAATGACTTTATGTAAATTGATAGGAATTGCCTCTCTGAGAATTTTTGCAATTATTTCATTGTTTATTTACATAGTTTTGAAGATATTTACATTTTTGTGTGTGATATGGCAGCAGCATCACCAGGTCCCCTGCACTTCCTGCTCTGAAACCATGTCAGTCAATCTGCCTGTGTCTCCTCCTCCCCTTTGCAGCCCCCTGGTTCCTCGCACTCATGGACCCCATGGTCCCTCCAATTGCGGGCCCCCTGGCCCATTCTCTTACAGCCCCATGTGGCCCCGCCCACTCGTGGGTGACGCGACCCTGCCCACTCGTGGATGTCCAAGCCCCGCCCACCCATGGGTGCCTAAGCCCCACCCACTCGCAGGTGCTGTGGGCCACTCAGACCCCCCTACAGAAAACAGCCTTTTCAGGCAGAGTGAGAAGGCTGTTTTCACATAGTGGGAAGAAGGGCTGTAGATTACCTTACTACTCTGTCAGGACTTCACACAGCAGAGAGGAGCAGGGACTTCCTGTCTCCCTCAACACTGAGGGAGTCTGAGGCTGTGCTCACCAGCAGCACTGTGCAGGGAAGCCTTAGGAATGTCACATGTCGCCTCCCACCCATTAACTTTCTGGTCAGTCATACCTTGGGCTGTGGAGCACGTAGAGAGGTGGTTGATGGCTCGTTTTAAAGGTAGAAAACTGGCCTTTCATTTAAACTCACCTTGTTTGGAGACCACAGTTGCACTTTAAATATTAGTTTAATAAACTCAAAATGAACAATGCTGTAACAATTTATCATTTTTGACAGTGGAATTGTAGAAAGTACTTTGGTGATGTTGTTTATTGGTAGAGAATGAGGCCAGCGATGACCCAAAAGTTCTTAACATTCATTAGTCAGACTAACATTAAATACAAAGAGCGCCTGCTTCATTCAGACAAAAGAAAAATAAAAAAGGAAATTCTAACTAAAAAATCAAAACTGACCTTAACATATCTACCCACATATCAAGGCCGCTCAAACCTCATCTCTCTTCATTATCTGCATTTGAAACAAAACCAAGGAGTGATGAGAGTTAAAACGCATTCTCCCCTTCTATTTGTTTGGGTATATTAAAACTTTATAGTTTTGTAATATGGTAACTTTTCATTGTCCGCAGTATAGTAAATAAAATGTTTATGAACATTATTTTTGACTTAACAGACATCCTGCTGTCACTCCTTCAGCCTTTCCATCCGTGTTTGAAGGTTTTTGCTCTTACATGTTTCTGCATCAACTTTCCTGCTGCCAGTCTCCTGCACTAGACCAAGTTCCAAGTACCTTGCTTGTCTCCTTGATTATTGGAGGTCCTGTTGCACTTAGAATACATTTGAAAGAATCTTCCTTTATGCAGGAAGGTGTGTCTTGTAACCATTCCCCAGGCACTTGTCCTGATCTCCTCTCCTGTTCTTACTTTGTTAAAAAGCAGTTAATCCTGCTGCTAAAGCGAAGCTTACTGAAGAAAGGGGGGAAGATTTCTCTCCATCAACATAGCACTTCACAGACTTTAGATCCATTGTTGAGCAGACACAAATCCTAGGGAGGGTCTCTGAAAATTGGGCATCAGGTTGCTGCTGCAATGCCTGTAACAACAAAATCAGCAGTTTTGGTGGCTTTAATGGACATCAGAGCGCAGTCCTGACCTATAGTATTGGGAGCAGTGTGCCTTTCTGTGCTTAGAGCTCTGGAAATTCAGCTTCTTGAAATTACCGTTACCAGTATAATAGTAGGTAAGTGATATCACCAAAACTATTCAACTGAATTGTGCTTTTTTATGCCATTTTGTTCACAGTGGATGGTTCTGTTCAGCAATGTTAACAAAATAGGTAGTAAAAGGTATGAGATGGGGGGATGTAAAAGAACGCTATTGCCCAAATTACTATAAAACATTCACAATTTACTACATATTTGGATAGCAGGGTTTTAAGCTCCTTTTGCAGGGCCTGCACCATTTCGAAAACTTTTTATAAATGGTGCAGCACACTTGGTGCAAAAAACCCCTGCATGGATCTCACCTTCCTTTACCCCGTGATGAAGGACTAATGAATCACTGTGGTAAGGTAAGGAGCAGTGCATTGCATTACCCTGAATGCCTAAACTGTGATTGTCTCTGTACTACTGCAACATGATTTACTCTGAATAGCCAAAAGGAGCAAAAGTGTTTGTAAAATCAAAATAATTTGTCTGGGGTGCCTGGAAATGTGTTGGTTTTTTTTGTCTAGAAAAACTGCAGACGTTTATGGAAAATTGCTGATTTTCTTAAAGCATCATCTAGAATGGCGGGAACCATTGCACCTGTGAGTGGTGACCCTCACCTTATAGAGCAGGATGATGATATGCTGGAAGTGGCAAATATACTGCTAAAGATTTATGTTCACTGTGAAACGTGAGTATGTGTGTATATATATAGACCGATATATATACACATTTAATTGTACATTGTATATAAGTAGACCTAAGCTTGTCTGTGTGAGTGAGTCCGTTATGCCGAATTCCTGTCTGTGGATGTTAAAGGGTATCTATACTGTACAATTCAAACTTTTAAAAACTCATACTGTTAACACTATAATTTCCCCCAACAGTCTCTCTTTTCCAAATCCATCCACCCATTTTGTAGATAGTAGATTTATAAGTTTTATCGATTGAGAGTGAAAACTTGTATTGTGTTGCGTGCTATAGTATATGCAGCCGGGAACTGTCAGAGGCATCTGTGAGGGAGCGCGCTTGCGGGTAAGTTTTAACACTGCTCCTTAACGGTAATTGAAGAAAGGGACAGAAGACATAGCTCCTTTACTTACCGTTCTTTAATTCATGCAAAAAGGAAAGTTTCACTTTTCAAATAAACTATTACTTTTAAATCCCAAACTATGCTGCACAGGGAAATGATTTCAGCAAATTTCCAGCAACACAAGTATATATGTAGTTGAACTACCAACATTCTCCCACGGCACTCTCCAACACTTAAGGGCAATCAAGGAGGCATTTACATAAAATATTAACTCTTCAATTGCCTTCATTACAGGCCCATGAAACATATATAAAATGAAACATTCCTAAATCCCAGCAGAAAAGAATAGAAGCACTTTCTGCCATTTACTTAAAAGGACAACTCCACCCTCATAAGAAACGTCTTTTAGAAAGATTTTTTTTAAAAATATGTTGATATATCCTACTTTGTCCTAGAATTCATTAATGTATGCCTGCTATGCTTCTGGAAGCTGAGCAATTAGAAACCTGTGCTTTATTTTAGGGCTGGACTTGCCCTTTAACTTATGTTGAGCCTTTCATATCCTCCTTAAAAAGCAAAAAACCTGAATCACAGCTGATATGGTAGCTGAAAAGAGAAAAATTAGGGTGGAATGATATGATATGCAGATTAAGCACATGGAATGTCTGCACTGAGCATGCCTAGAAGCTCTTGAGTGTCAGTAAAACTTGGTAGGGACACTGTCTTAGGAAGGGTGTTTGGTGATAAATTTAAAATTTATATTAAACATGCAAGAAACCACAGCTAGAGAGTTGCAGCATTGAAATTACGGAAGGCAGCAAGCAAAATTTTTTGTATATGCTATACTAATAAACACGGCTGCTTGGCTTTTAAGTTGAGCCAAATGAGACATTACAATTTAATGATCATGAAGAATTGAACATCAGATTTATGTTAAGCCAAGTGTGGCCAGACATTATTCTTCCACCCACCCACATTAACGTGCTAATTAGAGGAAGTTGTTTAAGGATAGGCAGTGTTTCTAATGGAGGTAAAAAAGGTTTCTAACCTAGGTATGGGTGGAGAAAATATTGGTGGTTTGAATCCCTTTGCGAACAACATTTTGCTCCTGTGCTATCCAGCCCCCAAATGAAAAATTGTATATAGGTAAATCAGCCTCCCAATGCCAAAACTGCTATAGTTAGAAATATGAAATATATAGACTAGCATAAAATGCTGCACGAGTCCCATTGCCCCTCATTCTGGTTATTTTCAGTTAGCATCTGCGCCATGGATATGACTTGACATAAACATTACTGAATGTTATTCCCCTAGTTGCCTCCTTAGCATGCTCAAGCACATAACCAGATCACTAATTTGCTGATGTGGTCGTGAAGAAATATAATGTAATGCTTTAGAGGACAAGATAGGATATTTCACATATCTTTAAGTGCAATTTTTTTCTAAAAGATGTCATTATAAGAGTGGAGTTGTCCTTTAATGTCGACTGAAAAGCATGTTCCAACCAGGGAATATTTCGGAACGTCAGCAGGTAATACTGCTACGCAAGATCACAATCGATTAGACGTTCATGATGAATTTAACGTTAAATTGATGTAACGTCAAGCCAGCATACTCTCCCACCTCCCCTATTTAATGTGCTAATAACAGGAAGTAGTTAATAAATGAAGAAGAGGCAGTCTTCTTAAGGAGTTCAAATCAGTGGGCAGGCAGTTCAAAACGGCTTAATTTTTAAGAAATGAAGCCTTCAGGATATGTTGAGCTTTTTTGGCCATTTCAAAGTGTAGAAAGCTTTAGATTAATGTATTAATAATTAATGCTGTTTAGCAATGATCATAAAAAGTGGATGTTTTCTAATATGTTTACTCTTATGAAACTATGAAAGTATGTTTACTCTTATGAGTAGTTTAAAATCTTGATCTGCAGATCCAATTGTTATATTTTTATTAACCATGTTACCTTCTATAAAATAGCCAATACCTTATGTTTATTAAATCCTCCAGCCACCTGTTTTTTTACTGCACTCTGTTCTTTCAGTATTTGGTTTCAGGCTTCTTCTCGTCCGTGTCATAAAGTTGAGGTCGGAATTTGGAGTGGTTTATCCATATGTTTGGTAGCGATCCTCACTGTGTTTTCTATTGAAATGAATATCTGGCATTTGACTCTTCAGTTCCTGTTAGATTTCCTTATATCGTCAGAGACCTGCTTTCTGGAATACTTGTCAGGTACTTAAAGCTTCTGAAAAAAGATTGGCCTCGTTCTGCCTAAGCTGCACACTATTTGATTTAGCAGATTTCCATCAAGTTCTAAAAAGGGTGTGGCTCTATTTCCCGTCACTGGAGGACATGGTGTCTGTGACAGGGAATGTTCTGTGAGTCTGCAAGCATCTCTACCTTCCGACACCCATTTATCAGTAGTTGGGAAACAAAACAAGCACATTTCACAGGCCCCTGAGTGCATACTCTCTTTAGGAGCCTTGCAGAACCTTACAGCCTATGACAGCTCAGAAGATTCTGGATCTGAATGCGCAGAACAAGGTCCCATTCCACACACCATATAGATGACAACACAGATATCCATAAGAGATGGGAAAGCTGGAGTTTGAAAGGAGGATACCCAGACTTCCATATCCCATTGCCACCTACTGAGAATGCCGATAGCACAAATCATTTTACAGGGACCCAAAGAAATGCATAAGGTGCTTGGAAGAGCTGCAGAAATCCATTGATACATTGCAGAGAAAGAAGCTTTTCCCATATAACCATCTGCCTTACTCAGGCTGTTAGTACACGTGTTAACCCTGAACAAAGATATGAGAGAAGAAAGATTTCTCATTAAAATGACCAGTTGTATTTAAGATTTGACATTCAAATTAGTTACTTTACGTTACAATGTTTAAAATAATGGCCAATAATAGTAGGTATATAAAGTGGCAAACTGTGTTTTGCCACTTTTCAAAAATGTTGTTGCATTAAATTGAATTAATTAACTATACTTTTCAGGTGCCTAAAATGCCAAAGGTTCCTTATACCTGCACAGAGTCACTGAGAGTTGTACCAAATGCTGGAAACATAAAAAATCATGAGACCATGGTAACCAAGAAATACTGTTAAAATAAGGGAAACTTTTGTCATATTACCATATACGTCACACTTGAAAATTTTTAATTGTTTAATATAGATATGGAAAGTCAGGAGTTGTATTTGCAACACCCAGAAGACTGCAGGTTGAACATCCGTGGTATAGTTGATGTTTAGTGTGCTTACCAGACCGTGATTTTACCCAGACCATACTATAGCAACGCGCAGTACTTTTGTTTGTTTCTCAAATGGTGTGTAGCATAAATATTATTTCCAGACATATTTGTCATATCTTTATATTGCATTGTATTTTAATACAGTCTTGTGCTGTACACTACATTCATCACATGTTGGAACAATGAATGTTTCAAATAAATAATTCTGCACTAAATGCAAAAAGTGTAGAAAAAGTCTTCTTTTCTGTTTAGCTTTAAAACCCCAAAATGGTAGGTCAGCCTTTGAATGGTTGGGTTACTAATAATACTCGCTTTGTAAATATGGCACCATAGGTTAGTACCTAGCAGGGCAGTGGCCAAGCCTCTAGTGCTGGGATTCATAAACAGTGTGCCTCCAAATGTTTGAAAATTACGACTCCCAGCATTTCCTGGCATCCCCTGTAGTTTTAGTGAAGTTTTCAAACAACTGGAGACACACCGCTTGAGAATCCCTGCACTAGTGGTGTCAGCAAGAGACTTAGTGATTAAACAAATCCTCACACTATTGTGACGGTATCCAACCTGGAGTAAAAATAAAATTGCAGTAGTCAAGTAGAAAAAGTCTATTGTGATGTCTGGCTCATTCTTTCTCAGCGTGCTATCACTCAATTCACCAAAAGATGGCAGCACATGGGTCAGATTTCACCCCGAATAACTTAAAGGGTCATAAAAGGGTTAATGGGAGATTTGTAAAAGTTGTCCTTTTTTTTCTTGTCCTGAAACATGTTTACCAAGTCTAATCGGCTCTAATGGTTCCAGCTGGAGTTTTTTTTAAAAAACATGCATACATACACACCTTGACTGCATTAAAGCAAGAAAAAAATATAAAATCACATTATGCCACTTAAAGGGAATGTCCACCCACCAAACTAAATTAACCCACTACTGGCCCCACTGTAGTTTAAAATCCACAAAGAACCACCACAATAAAGTAGTAGTAAAGTGTAACCTTAAAACCGAATGGCTTTTGTTTATGTTCTGACCAATGCAGCTCCCTTATATCCAGATCTAACACTAGATTAACAATACATTGTCTCGAAGAGCTAAACTTTAATGACAACAAACTGCACATTATTAAATCTTCCCCTGGTTGCTAAATAAACTTACAGTCCTAATTTGTGAAGCACCAACAACCAATTTATTTTCAGCAACATAGTGGGTGCAATTTGGAATGTCAAAGTTGGTAAGAATGCCATGGAGAGAACATTCCTTTACTTTACTGAAACACGCTATCTGAATTTGCATGCACAAAGACCTGTAAGAGGTCAGGATGGTCATCCCTGTAATCTGATCTCAGAATCTACAGCTCAGAGTTAAAATCTAGAAAATGTTGGAGCAGTGGGATCTGCTATATCCCTTTATATAAATATATTCATATTTTCATAGGAGATTGCATTGAGTTTTTAGGAGCTACCAATGAGGTGGGGGTTTAGGGTATTGCATATAGGAAAGGTGTATGTGTACTATTTCACTATTACCATTTAAATGACCATCAGTAAATGTATATAAAGAATACCACTGACTTTTTAGGTACAACACAAAATATGCAAAATACATAAACTTACTTACAGAGCTGAGATCCCTATTTCAACATGGTATGGTCAAAATGGGAGGTTAAACCACACCCCTGTGTCTGCTCCATGTGAAAGGAAGTGTAATCCCAAAAAAGTTTCTGTCTGCTACACAGGATGGATGTGTATTGTAATGGACATATACACCAAGGCTCCTCATAACCACCTCCAGCCTGTCGGTGAGTGATAAAAGAGACAAGACATCCCTGCTCTCTATGGCTGGAGGAGAGAAAGTGAAAGTAGATTGTTGGATGTTCTCCTAATAGGACTGATCTCTTTGGAGTGATATTGAATGTAACACCAGATCCTGTGTATAAGATCCTGTGTGTAACACCGTGTACGAGACCCTGTGGTTAGATCCTGTGTATAAGATACTGTTACCACCTGTTGGGAGACAGATATTGGACAGACAATTTACCTTACTGGATACAAACTCTGAGGCAACAGATAAGGTACACCAACTTACAAGGACACACAATATACAGGCTTGGTCAATATACAAAGTGGTGCACCATAGGAGGGACACCCGATTACTGCACATGTTATGTGGGGAACCTGTTATGTGAACTGTCTGCTTTGTGCCAGACACACAGAGTACCCCATGCGTGCCATGCTACCCATAATCCTTCCATAAATTGTTGCAGCGTGCTGGAAATGCCATTTATTCTCCTGTTTTCTCTGTATGTTGTTCTCTGTTTTTAAGCTATGGAGGCTGCTACTGAAAATTGATTTAAATCCTCCTGTCCTTGTATCTGCAATGAAATGCCCCAATTAGACTCAGTAGCTCAAGGCCCAATTGCCAAACCTATTGTTAAACCTGATGCATTTGATGGGGTAACTAGGTAGTGGACTGATTGCTAGAATGAGAAAGTTCGTATATACATTATATTATTAGGGAATGTATTATATAATATGATTACTGTGGGTACCTTCTGTAATATATATGAGGTACCATCACCACTTGCCGTGGTGAATACTAATAAGTATTAACCTAGCAAGTTTGGTTTCAACCACACATTGTGGCAGGATTGCCTGGGTGTACTCTAAGACCTGCAGGATTATACTATTTGGTTCCTCTGGAAGCTGGTGACTGAGTAACAGTTCAAAATATACCTGTGTAAAGATTCTATATCCACGCACATAATTTCCATTGTGCACCAACAGGCACACTTATGCTAGTCTAAATGTAATTTTTTTTTTTTTTTTACAGTAAAGATGCACTTTAAAAAGTCCTTGAATTTAGAAGTTTCTACAATTTACGCTATTTACAAGTCATCAGTGCACCCTTAACTTGAAGACCGAATTAAAAGACCCATTCATCCATGTGGAAACTAGAGGTTGCGCTACTAACAACTGTGCGATAGGATCTGAGGATGTTTCTAAAATAGGTGGCTTTTTTTTTTTTTTTTTACACATATAATATAGCATTTGGGAAACTATTTCTTTGGGTAAACAAGGCTAGTTCATTTTAACTATCAATAAATTCTTTGTTAGCAGCTAAATCCAGGCTGCACATGGTTATGCAAGATTCTGACTTGTTTCTAGTACACGTGTGAGTGTATGATGCCATTAAGGACTTGCTAAATAATACAGCTTTGAATAAGTTAATTTATTGGCTGAAACATTTAGGCTGGGTACCAATGGCAGATTTTTTTGGCCAATCGACCGATACCTCCCTGTATGGGTCGATTGGGCCGAAAAATCTGTTCTGCTTTCGCCCACCACTGCGACTGAGGTCGGTCACTCGTTGTCTGGGACGATCGGAACCTGTTGGTAAATCACACAGCTGATCGTGCGGTTCCCTATGGGACCACATGATTGCCCAGACCAACAGTCATTTGTCCTGCCCGAGCGCTCACTCAGGACAAAATATCCTTCCTCTGTACCCATCCTTAATTGAGATAAACAAACTAGGAATCCCTGACTGTACTGTTACGTATGTCCCTTGTTTGGAAAGCAGCCTGGGATCAAGAAATAAAGTTGAAATCCGAGTTAACATGATAATACACATTCTACTATAATTTAGTTTATTTTGATAAACACTGTTGACTGCTTGCCACCAATTGAAAGGGCTCAATATATAATTTATGCAAGCCATTTCATGGGTTTCCGTGTTTGTGATAATTGATGGAAATATCTGTGTATGGATCATGTTGGTAGCTATCCTCTAATTTCAATCAACACTTGGAAATTTATTATCCAAGTTTGCCAATGTCTAGGATCTTAAATAACCCAATTTTAATTATTCTAGTGGGGCTAGTATGAATGGCTCGTGGGAAACATTCAGCGTTAGTTTTAAGAAATAGGAACGCAAATCTTTAATATAAACCTTTAAAAATAAAAACCTTTTCTCATGTTTGTGAATTCATAACTTATTTTACGTTGTAAAGCTGTCTTAAAGCGTGATGACTTATTGCAAGAAAAAAAATCATTAATCATTATTTATCTAGTTTATTGCATGTATTTCTTGTGCAAAGATGGGTGCAAATGAGATAAACTCCTCCAGAAGCATGGAACAGCATGAATTTGCATTTAGAACGCATTTTATAGATAACTACATCTGCATCACCCTCTGTGTTCCGAGAGAAAACAAGAAGGAGTTTGAAGAAATGTCTTCTTTTGTGCGTTTAAGGACTTATGCAATAAAGGTTGTATTTACCCATTCCGATATTTTGGCCCGATCATCTGAATTATTGGTCAATTGGGAGAAAATATTATGACGCAGTTTTTCAACTTTGCCAGAATCGAACAAAAAATAGATTAGACGCTGTGGTAATTTTGAACCAATCACATGGTTTTAAATGGCCACCTAATCGGTCAAACCTTAATATCAACAGTGCTACTACATATGCTTTTTCAGAAAAAAAAAAAAAGCAGTATTTTTTTCACCAATGACCTTAAAGGGTATGTCCACCCTTAAATCTAATTTTAATAATCCTTCCCCCTGGTCCCCAGCCCCAACCGCATCATTATATCTTTAGAAGTGCCCCAAACTTTTACTTACCTCACCTCTTTCCTCCGCCGCGCTCCCGGCCCTCTGCTGCGAGAAAATGCAAGCAGAGGGGCGGGACCGGCAGTTGCGTCTGTGATTGGCTGAGCGGCAGCCAATCACGGACGCGGCTGCCGGTCATTCAGTGCAGTGGAGGAAAGAGGCGAGGTAGTAAGAGTGTGGTGAGCTTTCTAAAAATAAAAATTATGCGGTTGGGGCTGGGGGACCAGGGGGAAGGCTATATTAAAGGGGATAAATGCTAGGGGGAGGGAATCGGAGAGGGAGGGGGAGAAGGGCTGCAGTACGCATGCAAACTTCTCCCGGAGGCCAGGTAGGAGGCAAAGTCCTATATGGATTCTGCTATCCTCCTGGTGGGCAGTTTTTGGGACTTTGGGGGGGACTACAGAGAAACCCTATGGAGCTGGGATGTTAGGTAAGGATTAAACTAAACTACATGGTGGGGCCAGTAGTTGGGGGATTATAGTTTTGGGGGTGGACATGCCCTTTAATCTGCTAATTCAGCATTTTGTCTGTATATAAAATAAATGCAACTGAAATACAGACTTCCTGTTTGCAGGACCCCTAGTAGAGACAGTTATGGTCTTGCCCTTGACCACGCCTGGGTTGATTCAGTTGCTCAGTAGAGACCTGAGCATGTTTGCCCATCCAACAGCCAATCGGCAGAAATTACTATTAGGCACATTCCATGGATGTGGTGCATCCTGGGAAGAAGAAGGACCGTTAGAACCTGAAATGTCAGCTCACTAATGTCAACAGCAGGGAACAGCAAAGGGTATGAAATCAACTGATTTTTCAAAATGGGAGAGAATATGTAGAATAACTAAATATGCATTACACAAACTAACATTTAACAAATATTGATAATTTCCTCTGAACTGTCCCTTTAATCTGCAGTATCAAACAGTACCAAGTTAAAAGCTTAAATTTGATTGTTTGCTGCAAATTAACATTAACAAAACTTACAGGGAGATTCAATAAGTGAGAACCGCGTTACTTACCTTAGCCCGATCCCGCGATACAATAACTGACGTAAACGGGATTATGTCAGTTATTGCATCGCGGGATCGGGCTAAGGTAAGGAGCGTGAACTTAACGCTCCACAGCCTTTACCGTTAAGTTTCGTGCTACGAGGTAGTGCAAAACTTACGGCAGGGGTTTTGGATCGTTAGCACAGCGCTATTTTCCAAAAACATTCGGAAATGGTGCTGTGCTCTAATTCCGTCTAAAACCCACGTTAATGCGATTTTTTTTCGGGTTAACGTGGTTTTTAGACGGAAAAGGGGCATATTGAATCTCCCCCTTAATGTCATACAGTTTTGATAAAAGAAAATGTTCTTTTCTGTAGAGCAATCTAATATAGAAAATGAATGGATTTCTAAGAGTTTTTACGGCTGTAATGCATACAACATGAGTATTAAAAAGCACTTGGGTTAGTGTATACAGGGAAGAGCAGGCATTTATTGAAAACATTTTTTTTTCCAGAAAACCTTTCATTATCCATCTTAAACAGATAAAACTATCTCGTAACATTTAACCAACAAGTAAAAAAATAGAACCTGGATGAAAAAAAAATCCCAAAAACTTCTGAATAAAATTTTGCTTGTAGGTAGATCGGGATAGTAAACATTTGATAGAAGTTTGTTGCCTATCCCTAAGCTAGAATCTTGCAAGCACCTTTGGCAACTAAAAGTTAAAGACTTATAAAAGATCAACCTTTCAAAAGTTAAAGGCTCCAATATGAAAGGATCCAGGCATCCCTGTATGGTCCTGGAATTGAAATAGTATTCAAGGATAAAGCGAGTCCCCAATGACAGATTTAGAAAGCATGCCTGTATTTCTTACGTTACCTGTGACGGTGTACATACGTAATCATGGCTCTCTCATAAGTAGAAAATAGTTAACCGGGTGTATCTGAATGCCACTCTTTCATCTATCCCCATATTAAAACTGCAAGAAAGGTGCATTAGTGCAGAACACCATGAAATTTGATATGTTATGAACACTGCGTGTTATAGGAACTCTTGACACTGATACATTTGTAAGCAGGGACAGAGGCTTTAATGGTAATACTATGACAGCAGGATATTTCAACCTCCCACTGCATCTGCCCTCTTTTGAGGTCTGTGCAAGTCCATACCAACTTGTAGTACATGTTGCACAGTGCTTTTTAGGTTCCTAAATCTATATATATAATTAACATTTAAACCAGAGTTGGAGGTTATACAAGGATCACATAATTTATGTACCCTGCTTAAGAAAACAAACTCTTTGTGTGAGTAGGCTGGAAGGGGACTGTAAAGTAACTTTGGCTACTCTGGATCTTTCTGCTGTGCAGCCTGGTAGGTTTTAGTGCAATGACTTTCGTTTACACCACCAAAGGGTCCATCCAGGAAGACAAGTACACACAAGTTTCACCATGAAGAACCAAAAGTGAACAGATGTGACCTTATTCCATTTTTTTTAACAGTACCAGATGACCTGTAACTGCAGAGCAACATTTAAATTCCTTTCTCTGCTGGCAGAACAAGAGTTTAGTGTTCCAATGTCTTTTCTCAACAACAAATGAGCTCTGGTTTTGTAGTTTATATTGAAACGAGAAAGGCCCAAATAATCCACATTCAGTAACCTGAACAAAGACTCTGCACTTTGTGGTCTGCGCAGCGTCTCTGCTCCCTCCCCATTTTGAAGTGTGGCCAGAGGTCCATCCATATATTGGAGGTCTTGCTATCTCTGCCTCTGCTGGGGAGGTGGCCTTTCCCAGGCAAGTCTCTGCCGCTAACGGTCACCTTGACCATTTACTAGGCGTCTTTTTCCGTCACCATTGGTCATTGGTTGCTCCTCAGGTTCATCACTGTCTGCTTCCTCTTTGTCACTGCGGTCATCCCCAGACATCTGTAAAGCCAAATAAAAAAAAGTTATTCTCCTCTGAGACAGCATTTACATAATCATTGACTCCTAATGGGTATGTCCTACCCAGAAACAACCCCCCCCCCCCCCCAAAACCTAAAGTGCTCAATTCGGCTGCCTTCCTGTGCCTTTTACATGCACACAGACGCAAACGGGGGCCTGACCAGCAGCAGTGACAGTGATTGGTTAAGACATTGCATCTCACCCAATCACTGTCATGGCTGTCTTTCAGCAACTGGCTGGATTAGTACACGAACGAGGAGGGGACACTGGTCGTTTCAGGAGTAGTAGACACCCCTGGCATTAGCTTTCTTTAGTGGCTAGAAGTCCAGTCTGACAAATGGTTAGATAAATGCTGAAATATATGGAAAATGTTTCACGTCTGAGTTTATAGTGCTATGCTGTGTCTAGCAAACAAAAAATGCAATCCTACTCTGTAGGCAGGTTCGTGGAACATTTTTTATTTCTCTGTTCTGCCTTTGTTAGTAAATGCCAAGTTTATTGCTGAGTTCAGCTCATAAACCCTCATTTGGCACACAGCCTAAGCTAAAGGATAAGCCCTTGGATACCTGCACATGCACATTTTTTAAAAACACATTTTTTAATATAATTTGGTTGTTCAAGTTTATCATTTTACAAGATTTAAGGAAATAATATAGTAGCCATTTAATCTTGTAGAAGATTGTAGACTGCAGTTAATAAAGTTTGATGTATGCAGAACTTACATTTCCCGAAATAACCTTCTTGACCATCCTAAAGATAAGGTACGTCCAGTATAAGTGGAGGAATTGGAGCACAAACATAAGCATATTGAAGAAGTAGTAAAGGAAGAATCGTGGACAGTAGTAGAGAGGATATACTGTGGTAGCATAGATGATCCTGTTAAAAAAAAAAAAAAAAAAATATACACACACGCCTATCAAAATATTTGTTATTTCATGAGGTGGTTAGGAGGCTATACGTGTCAAAATATGCAAGACCATTGAAAAACAAACACCATGCTACATTCTGTTTTAGAATACAAACATGTATGATTTGTTTACTATCCATTTTTTGTTGCATACACTAATAAACTTAATTTCCCAGTACAGCCTGCATGGAAGATAAACTGTTTGAGCCTCCCAATGACTGTAAAGCTAGCCATACACCACCTTGACATTACATCAATGAGACATTCGACACGTCAAATGTCAAATTGATAGTAATGTGTGGAGCAGCAGTTTTACCTGCTAACATTTCTGCAACATTTTCTGTCCTGATCAGGTTTGCGATTGTTATTATGATGGATATTACTATATAATACATAAGTGTGATATTTTATAATGGGAGCTGCAGTGGTATATATAAAATTAAAGCGATTTCCGATGTGAATGCGATCGCGGATCCATTTCCGTTTTGCGATCACCAGTTTTGCACAATCGCATGCTTTTTCATATTGGAAATCCCATGCGCAAACGCAAGACAGCACACAGGAATCACATTGTGTGCACTAACGCACACTTGGTGCGTTGCAGTGTGGCCTCAGCCTAAGCAAGTCAAATTCAATGTTCCCTCTAAGCTGTGCGCATACAACTCTGCAGGCCCGGACCCAAGTGTGGCGCTTACAAAATTTAATTTTGTATGCGCACATAAAATATAATTTTTGAGCACAGACTATTTTAAATTAGATCACATTAGGCTAGTACTATGTACTGATGCTACCCATTTCTAATCTGCTACTCATTTTACTATAAAGTCACCTACCGAAAAGGGGAAAATAATCAGCCGACTGATGACAAAGACCACAGCAAATATAATGAAGAGAACGTTGCATGACCTCTTCCACTCTGCATAACTACACATTTTGGCAGCCTGAATATACAAGTAAAAGGATAAAAGTTTCAGTTAAATTAGAATAAATTTAGGATACAAATTTGAGTCTTAGTCTTAGTTTGAGTTACATAGAAAGATTTGTAATTATATTTCTCCAGATTGCTATACTATAAGCCCACCACCCCAAATATGTCACAGAGCAATGTACCTCCAGCAAATATCGGACACGTCATGAACCAGCAGAGTGAGAGTGCCCACACGGATGTATTTGACGCTCCATGAAAAGTTCAGCAGGAAGATGGTAGCCAGATGATGGACAATCTGGACCTTGAAATCCTTTGGGCAGAAATTACACATCATTGCATATCTAATCATGCAGTCGCGACCATGCAAAATTCTGAGTCATCAAAAACACCAAAGTTTAGGACCATACCAGGTCTCCACACTTTGATTCAGAAGATACTGATTCACTATGAGCTCTTACCTTTCTTCTTACATCAGAAGCAACACAGAACAATAATGACCAATAGAAACTCAGCTCCATTACATAGTACCAATACTGAGATGACAGCACTTCCTAAAGGAAAGGAAAATGTAAACATAAGCCTGGCTTGATTTCTTTGCCGAGGGGTAGATTGTGACCAAAAAAAAAAAACATGATAAGTCTGGACATTCTTGAATTCATGTACAGCTGTGGCACCTTTATCTAAAAATATGCTTGCTAATGTTCTTAAAAAGGGAAAATATCACTTATTTACAAATTTGGTACCAGGCATGAATGGGTCAATTTTTTGACCCTTTAAAAATTTAATCAGCCAGGGAAAAAAACAGTGAGTGGCTCCTGGCTGCCTGCCAAGATATATGGCATAAAGTTGTGTTGATTTTTGCCCAACCGAGTGGTATTTATAATCAAAACCACTGATTGCGCTGAAATATTGGCAAAAGTGCTTTAATTTCCATCAAACAGAATATAATTGGGTTTATGGATAGTAAGTCTGTCTGAATGGATATTGCCTGGTGTGTGCACAGCCTTTATGGCAACATCACTTATCCATGGATAAACCTAGTACGTATTTTATTACATGCTCTGGCTGGGGTAAGTAGAGGGGCTTCCAAAATCAAAACTACCATTAGATCTCATTGCTAGTTAAGAGAAATGATGTGAATGTTTTCCATTCATTAACTTTATTATGCTTTTTATTTCTATAAAGGCATCTGGTAGTTCATGAATTAAATTTCTTTTCTTGACCTACTAGTACTGTATCTTCCACAAAGTTTCTTCTTCTCTTGTATTCTCAAATGACTTGTAACCGTTTAGTTTACAACCTAAGGTTTTTAAATATTAAGGAGAACTAACAGAGGGGAAATCGCTCTTGTAATTTAGTCTGTCAGGTTCCAGGGTTCAAGCTGCTCATATTTTTTGTGCATAAATTGATTGAAAGGTAATGAAAGAACTTTCTAGACTGTACTGTTCAAGGCTATACAGCTTCTTTCCTTTAATGTGAATCAAGCCCAATCCTATTAAACTTTATATTACCCTTTCTGGAATATCTGCCCTTTCTATATATAATGGATTTATAAACTGCACTGAAGATTCTGAATGGGGTGTCACCTGTGTGAGAAGACACATAAAAGATACAAATGTTTGCCCATGCTATCAATCTGCAGCAACCAATCAGATGTTGCAGTAACCCAGTAAAAAGCTAACATCTGATTGGTTGTTGTAAATGAAAAACACAAGCAAGGGAATGTAATGCCTTGAATCTACAGCCCTCTTAAACAAAACAAACTTTGGTGACCTTTATCTACAATTAATCCTAGACCTTCCAATAAATTTTGGATTTAGGACAAGAACCATTTGTGTCAGAGTGGCCGAAGGATCAGCTATTTTACTAAGACGATTGATCGTTAACTAAAGTTTGCACTGACAATGCCATTAGTGGAGATATTGGGTAGATATGTTAAGGTCAGTTTGATTTTTTTAGTTAGAATTTCCTTTTTTATTTTTCTTTTGTCTGAATGAAGCATGCGCTCTTTGTATTTAATGTTAGTCTGACTAGATGAATGTTAAGAACTTTGGGTCATCGCTGGCCTCATTCTCTACCAATAAACAGACATCACCAAAGTACTTTCTACAATTCCACTGTCAAAATGATAAATTGTTACAGCATTGTTCATTTTGAGTTTAATTATAACTAATATTAAAGTGCAACTGTGGTCTCCAAACAAGGTGAGTTTAATGAAAGGCCAGTTTTCTACCTTTAAAACGAGCCATCAACCACCTCTCTACGTGCTCCACAGCCAAGGTATGGAAGAGAAAAGTTAATGGGTGGGAGGGGACATGTGACATTCCTAAGGCTTCTCCTGACAGTGCTGCTGGTGAGCACAGCCTCAGACTCCCTCAGTGTGTGAGGGAGACAGGAAGTCCCTGCTCCTCTCTGCTGTGTGAAGTCCTGACAGAGTAGGTAGGTAATCTACAGCCCTTCTTTCCCACTATGTGAAAAACAGCCTTCTCACTCTGCCTGAAAAGGCTGTTTTCTGGGGGGTCTGAGTGGCCCACGGCACCTGCGAGTGGGTGGGGCTTAGGCACCCCGGGTGGGCGGGCTGGGCTTGACATCCATGAGTGGGCAGGGTCGCGTCACCCACGAGTGGGCGGGGCCACATGGGGCTGTAAGAGAATGGGCCAGGGGGGCCCTGCAATTGGAGGGACCATGGGGTCCATGAGTGCGAGGAACAGGGGGGCTGCAAAGGGAGGGGAGGAGACACAGGCAGATTGACTGACATGGTTTCAGAGCAGGAAGTGCAGGGGACCTGGTGATGCTGCTGCCATATCACACACAAAAATGTAAATATCTTCAAAACTATGTAAATAAACAATGAATAAATTGCAAAAATTCTCAGGAGAGCAATTCCTATCAATTTACATAAAGTCATTTTTGGACCACAGTTCCCCTTTAACTAATCAAATATGTATATTAAGAAAACCCTTTGTGCTGAATGAGTGTGTTGACATGTTGGAAAGAATTTCATAGAGTTAACATACATGCAATCCATCATGATTTACAAGGGAAAATCTTACCTGCTTTGGGTATCCAACCCACACCTCCCACACATCATGGAACCAGGGTTTCTGCAAGAGACAGACCAAGGAACAGTAAAAAGCCATACAGTTTTCTGCAGGTGTGCTGCTATAATTCTCTCTCACTGTTCCATGCTAACGGAAAGTTCACCCTTTAAATAGTACCCATCTCTGCAATGTTTTATGGACACAAAACCTGGCCTGGCCAGGGTAGGGAGTTGCATAAGACATGGAGCAAAGAAACGTGTACTAAATGAAAACACATTTCCATAATTCTTCCTTATTACCTAATGTGCTGGCCAAAGACCAAAAGGAAGGGAATTTGCAATGAACTTGAGAATATTTAAGATTGCACTAAAATGGTAAACTAAATGGTAAAAAGAAAAAAAACCTCAATCCTTTCATATTATAAAATGTTTACATATAAGAATCTAAGACACCACAAAATCTTTTTTTTTTACGACATAAAATCACTTCTTAACATAGGATATTTGTTTTTGTTAATGGTCAATATCAATCACGTCACTTGTATTTCTGTTACATTCCCATAATGTTTTCTAAAATTATAAGCAACACCTCCTAACCCCTTTGGGAATTGTCATTAGATGTTCCACTGCCACTGAATATTTATCAAACACAGTGGCAAGCGCAGGATTTTCAAGTGGGGGATTCCTAAATGTGTTATCACTGAACAAGCCCAGAAGGAGGTTCACGACCGAAAACATTCATGTGTTCTTTATATATGAATCATATAATAATATTATATATATTCTCTAATTGCCATGATTATCATCACAGTTGGCCCATACACATATTCCCTTTTTTTTTTGTTATAAAGTATATACTTATTAAGGCTTGATACACACAAACCAACAGATATTTCCATGTATTGGTCAGTCGGGCCAAAAAGATCTGAGGCGATTTCGACAGTGGCAGTGCTAGCTGTGGTCCACAGGAGACATTGTTGTGGGCGACCACTTTATAGCGGCGAAAGGTCAGGACGGAAAATTTGTCTGTGTGTACCCAGCCTAACGTTGTTTTACTGATAAACCCACATTTGCACTACTTTACCATTAATGTCTTTTAAGTCAGAGCTGTGACACTGATGGATCTGACAGAATTTGCAGTAGAAGCTGATAACATTGGCCCATGTATGGGCACATTGAACTATATATGGAACAATCATTCCTGTGTATGTATATGTGTATATATAATGTAGATGATTGTAGGAGCACTTATCCGTTTATTGTCAATAACACATCAGGTGGCAACGTGCTTAGGGCCTTGGTGTGTGTGTGGTGTGTTGTGTGTGTGTGTGTTGTGTGTGGTGTGTGTATATTATATATATATATATACACATTACACACACACATACAAAAGTATAAAAGGTATAGAGCACTAACAAAGGACTTTATAGAATTTTAATTATTTATAATAAAATGCATTATAAGATAGGTGCACTTGAGGGTCCTCTTCACATTTTATTAGTGCATCAAATGATCATTTATTAGTTTGCACTGTTTGCACTTTTTTTGATGCACTAATAAGATGTGAAAAGGAACTTTGAGTGCACCTAATATTTCTTTGTGTGTGTGTATATATATATATATATATATATATATATATATACACACCACACACACACCACACACACACACCTACAGTATATTATATTATTATAATGCATGCAGTGTTGACAAACAGCTATACAACCACCTCCAGGATTTCTTAATGTCCCTATTCCTGCTCACTAACATCAAAGTGCAGTAGGTACAGCAATCAACTCGGGCAACTGCAGGGTTAATGTTGATACAGATCGAATTAGTTATGTTGCTGTCAATCACAGGGCAGACTAGATACATTTTTGAAACTACAAATGCTTCTCACTCATAGCTCAATAAACAAGGTAACACTATAGTAACAGATCTATATAACAAACTATGTCCGGTAAGTCTATGGGCACTTGGAGAGGTAGAATAACAGACTGCAATGAGCACGCAGAAAGGGGGGATACCAGGCAACAAGAATCCCCCCCTAAACACGCCCTGAAATATAGGAGTATTTGGTTATAATCGTGTCTAGGTCTTGGAACATTAAAAGCACTGAAAGGGTTTAATTACATTTGGAGAGATATTCTGTGGTTTTTCAGTTGCTATTACATCAAATGTATTGTAGTCACCTCCACTGTCTCAGGTGGAGTCAGAATTTGTAAGCAAACTAGAAACATGATCTTGTATCTGGTTTGTATGAAACTGGTTTTATTTTGGTAATGCCATTTGGGATCCCTTTAAGATGTATTTAAAGCTGTTCTGCCCTAAATTGATATCACACGCTAAGCGTCTATGCAAAGTATGTCAATGAAAAATTTGCCATGTAAATATTTGTTCCACTCATTTTTTTCTCCACATTTTTTACCATTTCAACCCCATCCATAATCATCAATCTTACAAACGATTATTAGAGTTACATGTGCAAATGAAATTGTGCTAAATATAAAATATTATATTTTACTTTAGCAAGCAGCAAGAACAGTTGTTGGCCAAGTTTGACCTAGCATTCATCTGTGGGGCCTTTAAAGGGGAAGTTTGGCATAAATATAATGAGAATTTTCTCATTTCAATGACCATGATCTGCCCATCCAACGATTTCCCTTTGCATGAATAAATGCTTCCAAAGTACCAACTTCCTGTTTGCAGGATGCCTAATAGTGTCCATTTTGGTCTTTCCCTTGACTTAGTCCCTGGGTGATTCAGTTGCTCAGTAGAGATCTGAGCATGTTTGGCCCATCCAACAGCCAATTAGCATAAATTACTGTTAGGAATATTCCAAGGAAAATGTGTATTCTGGGAAGAAAAACTGTTGCAGAACCTGAAATAGCAACAACTGACCACAGCAAAAAAAAAAAAATCCAAAATGGAGACAATTTGTAGAATAGGTGCAATATAGATAAATTATTAAAATTATTATTTTCTACTGAACTTCCCTTTAATAGTCACTTATTGACATTCTTTACCATTATAGCAATAGTATACATCTGGGACATGAACCAAGATTGCTGGATATTACAGAAAATAATAATAATATTACTGTTAAGAAACTCACGTCATAAAGCACTGCAACTCCACCAATTAGGGCACCTAGGTAAAAGATGAATCGCCAGCTGTAAAACAGAAAAATCTAATTGTTAATGGAGTTTTCTACGAATAGGTAAGCACACATGGCTTACTAAAGGATCCCACTTTATAAAAGGCAAAACTCATGCCTGATGGTACTAGGCTTTGCATTGTTTTGAAAATGTCCACTCAAAAAAAAACCTTAGTTACAAACTGTAGATTACCCCCCCCCCCCCCCCCCCCCTTGCGGAATATACAAAACATCCTTACCTGACCCGGTCCCTAGCCATCTGGGTGCTGCCCCCTGCTCTTGTTTCAAGCTTGTTTTGCATAAAAACAGGGTCAGGGGACTTCTGCGCAGACAGACGCTTCACTTCCTAGTCGTGGCTGTCAGACGATTGGGCATGACGTCATGTTGCGCCTTAACCGACAGCCGCAACCAGAAAGTGGAGCGGCTGTCAGCAGCAGAGGCAGCCTAGAAGCGGCGAGGGACTGGGTCAGGTAAGCAAGGGACATGCCCTTTAAACTGTTTTTTCAAACATTTAGGCTGAGGCCACACTAGCAACACATGTTATACTAACAACACATCTTAATGCAGCGCACTCTTTTATCGGAGTGCATACGATCTGCACCACAAATGGTGATCCCATGTGCTTCAATCAAGCAGGGCCTGTCACATATGAATGCACTGGCATGCCATTCTTACAATCAGAAATGCATGAGAATCGCGCCATTGTGGCCTAGCCCTTAACCATTGTTTTTTTTTGTTCTTTATGCAGCCAACAATACAATTCTTAAAAGGGAACTGTGGTCCACAAATGACTTTACATAAATTAAGGTAAATTGATAGGAATTGCTCTCCTGCGAATTTTTGCAATTTATTTCCACTGTTTATTTTACATAGTTTTGAAGATATTTACATTTTTGTGTGTGATACGGCAGCAGCATCACCAGGTCCCCTGCACTTTTTGCTTCCTGCTCTGAAACTGTCAGTCAATCTGTCCTGTGTCTCCTCCTCCCCTTTGCAGCCCCCCTGGTCCCTCCCACTCATGGACCCCATGGTCCCTCCAGTTGCAGGCCCCCCATGGCCCATTATCTTACAGACCAATGGAAAACAGGTTACTTATGCACACAAACTTCAGTGGGTGCTGACCTCCTGAATTCTCCCCACTTCCAAGGAAGGTAAGTATCAGCCAGTTCTGGATTTTGGAGTCACACACCTCGCATGGTGTGCGACTCCAAAATCCAGAACTGGCCCATTATCTTACAGCCCCATGTGGCCCCGCCCACTTGTGGGTGCCTAAGCCCCGCCCACCCGCAGGTGCTATGGGTTACTCAGACCCCCCCTACAGGAAACAGCCTTTTCAGGCAAAGTGAGAACTCTACCTGAAAAGGCTGTTTTCCCACAGTGAAAAAGAAGGGCTGTAGATTCCCTTACCTTCTCTGTCAGGACTTCACACAGCAGAGAGGAGGAGGGACTTCCTGTCTGCCCCACACACTGAGGGAGTCTGAGGCTGTGCTCACCGGCGGCACTGTGCAGGAGAAGCCTTAGGAATGTCACATGTCAGTCTCCCACCCATTAACTTTCTGGTCAGTCATTTCTGTATATCTTGGGCTGTGGAGCACGTAGAGAGGTGGTTTATGGCTCGTTTTAAAGGTAAGAAACCGGTCTTTTATTTAAACTTAACTTGTTTGGAGACCACAGTTCCCCTTTTAGGTTCGTACACACGTGCGACCGCAGGTAAATTCTGTCTGCAAATTGTCAGGTCATGTTAAACAACCTTTACATTGATAATCAGGTTTCACACAAATGACAAATTAATTCTATTGCAAAAGCTTTTGATACTGTGCCACATAGGCGACTAATGTATAAACTGAGGACTGTTGGCCTTGAAGAAAACATTTGTTCATGGATAGAGAACTGGTTATTGGACCGCAAACAGAGAGTGGTGGTTAATGGAGCTACATCTATGTGGGCTAAAGTTCTAAGCGGAGTGCCTCAGGGTTCTGTACTGGGGCCGCTTCTGTTTAATCTGTTTATAAATGACTTAGAAGGGGGCATTGAGAGCAAGGTCTCTGTGTTTGCTGATGACACTAAATTATGCAGAGCTTTGGAAACTTCCAATGATGTGCAAGTGCTGCAAGCAGTCCTAGATAGATTATCAAAATGGGCAGCAGAATGGCAGATGAGATTCAATGTAGATAAATGTAAGGTGATGCATTTGGGATTTAATAATCCCTGTGCCATCTACACCATAAATAACTCTGTGTTAAGTTCATCTGTAATGGAAAAAGATTTGGGGGTTCTGGTAGATAACAGACTTAGCTGTAGCAAACAATGCCAGGTAGCAACAGCTAGAGCTAGCAAGATATTGTCTTGTATAAAAAGGGGAATAGATTCAAGAGAGAAAAATATTATTCTCCCTCTTTACAAGGCACTGGTAAGGCCTCATTTGGAATATGCGGTGCAGTTTTGGAATCCCATATACAAAAGGGACATCTTGGAAATTGAGGCAGTTCAGAGAAGGGCAACTAAATTAATAAGGGGAATGGAGGGGCTTGAATATGCAGGCAGATTAGACAAGTTAGGGCTGTTTACATTGGAGAAGCGGCGGTTGCGTGGGGACATGATAACCTTGTACAAATATATTAATGGCCCATACAATGAGCTCTCTGGTGCATTGTTCACTAATAGGTCATATCAGAGGACACGTGGACATCCTTTAAGGTTGGAAGAAAAGAAGTTTCATCTTCAGGTTAGGAGAGGTTTCTTTACAGTGAGAACGGTGAAACTGTGGAACTGTCTTCCAGCAGATGTGGTAATGGCAAGTTCATTGAATAACTTTAAAAAAGGCCTGGATAAGTTTCTAAAACTAAAGAATATTGAGAATTACTGGTATTAATGCATATAGATCTGGTTGATCCAGGGATACTTTCCGATTGCCGTTTGGAGTCAGGAAGGAATTTTTTCCCCCTTTTTAGCTGGGGTTTTTTGCCTTCCTCTGGATCAACTGTTAGGTAGGGTTAAAAAAAAAAAAAAGTGAATAGGTTGGACTTGATGGACGTATATCTTTATTCAACCTTAATTACTATGGTACTATGTTACTATGTTACTTTAATATGTTAGTGATAATTCTTTCTCTCTTACCGTAAAAAGAGGACAATACATTAGTTGCAAGTACACCCTTATTTCTAATTTAATTATCTCTGTCTTTTTTGGTCTAAAAATCTAACACTCCAATTTGGCTTTTAATACACCTTTACCTTTTTCACAATAGTAGGAAGTTTACAAACATTTAAATGTGACTTACCTCTTACTTGCAGCAGTTGTGCAGGTATCCTAAAAGGCACCTGTGCAGCTGCCACAATATCATCGATAGTGGAGGTTTGCATCTGTTTCTATGTGACTATATAACAACAGGTAATAGCTTTAGTCATGAAGAGGTTTGTAGAGAGCCACTAAGACACTATTGAATGTACATATTGGAAAGGTGCGGATATGAGTAAATCAACATTTGTATATGAATTATCTTTGTATAAGGCTCTTATTAGTGTTAATTTATATTGGTTTGGTTCCAATATATGCATTTAACACATCTGTTGTATTCAGTTTAGTTCTTGAAGAGTTTTCGCATTGTACATGGCAGACAGTTGGTATTGAACCCCCCCACCTCTATTCAGGCTTTGTTTATTTATTTTTAAATAAATGGCCTCCTTGACACTTCTCTTGAACCAGTCCTATTCCTTTGCCAAGATGTTGATATTACAATCTTCAACGGTATGTCCTTTATCCTTAAGATGCAGGTACACTGACCCGAGGAATTGGCTTTTCTGTGCTGGGCCATACGTTTGTGCAGCTGCTGTTTGGTCTCCCCCACATGCAAATCAGAGCACTCTTCACTGCACTTAACTGCGTATATGATGTCACTCTTCTTATGTTTCAGTATTGGATCTTTTGGATGTACGAATTGCTGCTTCAGTGTATTAAAGCAGACAGGCATATTGTGTTTTTTGGCCCCTGATACATATGGGATGACTATGTTCTTTCTCCTGTCTTACTTTCCCTCTACCCCTTTTGACAAAGGCCCAGTCCAGATATCCACAAGTTTTAAGGGGGATGTTTAATTTTTTTTAGTGCTAGTGGGGATGTTCTCTGCTCTGTGTTGAAAGGTTCTGATGATGCCCAGCTTGTGATCTAAAGAGAGGTGGGAGTCAAACATCAAATACCGGTCTGTGTGGGTTGCTTTTCTGTAAAGCTCTACATAATTGCCAACAGATTCTTGTACAAGTCATTCTGAATTGAGAAAGCTAGACAGATGTCTAGCGAAACATATTCACTAAACTTTAAGTCCAATTGATCAAACTGAATACAACAGATATACCATGACCTGGATGAATGAGAACCTTCACAAGCATGCCTTTAACAAGTTTTTGGTAGAAATATTTAAATTTAAGTGTCCCACCCACCCCTCATATAACATGTCCATTTTGTAAGGATTTATTTTTTTGGATTCTAAGTGGTTACAGTATTGTTTATTCTTGAATTATCGTGTTATATTCTTTGATTTGGGAGTTTTATTCACATAGGCTAAATGCTGTGTCTTCAGCTTTTACGATAATCCATGAATGCATCATTCTCGGTGTACGGGCAAGGCAACAACAGTGGATATACAATACACATTGGTTGGTTTAAGGCATTTCCAAGACTTTCCATGTTACAAACTTGATCATTGGCCAACAACTCTAAGTTGTATAAAGTGTTAAGAGAGTGCCATTCAATTCAAAGACATTGTGATTGGACTGCCATCACCCAGTGCACATTCAGTCAATCCAATTGTTGGGCCTGTTGAACTATCTTGAAAACATTGGCTGCTTTAATGTATTTCCAAGACTTTCCATGTTCCAAACTTGATCATTGGCCAACAACTCTAAGTCGTATAAAGTGTTAAGAGAATGCCATTCAATTCAAGGTCATTGTGATTGGACTGTCATCATCCAGTGCACATCCAGTCAAGAACACAACCAAGTGGTCCTTTTTCATAAGCTAAAAACTGGGAGGTGCATAATATAAAGTGTTATTTTAAACACTTTCACCAATGCATACAAATTGGACAAAATTTGATATTGATCAATAAAAAAATTGCATTTAAAGAGTGATTTGTACTACACACTAGCAGACATTGCAATATTGCTATCAAAGTGTTTTGGACCATGACACAAATCTAGATATCTCTTTTATAACTTTCCAACAAATGTAAGAATGTATAAATCTGCAAGTAAAGCTGCAAAACACGTTGATGTCATTCAACCAATTGTTATACGTGTTGTTCTAAGACATCTTGCCATGGATGAAGGATATGTTTTATTGTTTTAAATGGCATTTTATGTTTGGTTTTAGATTTGTTGCATATATTGGGCCAAACCATTACCCTTAAAAATAGACACCTGGCCTTTTTTGGGGGGGGGGTGAACAACTGAGATTGCCAATATTAATTATATTTGCTAAGGTTTATGAAGGCTACACACACCGAGAAAAAAAAATTGTGGCTAAATTATTCTTTTGAAATTATAATCTTTATTATACTTTTTTCATTTGGCCAATACTGTCTGCCTTTCTTGGGACCTTGGCTGCATCCTTTTAAAAGACAGACAAACCATTAATTTAGAAATGTTTTGGCTCAAAAATATAATTTGAAACATTATACTTATTGGACAAATCTGACAAGCAAAAATGGGAAGTGAAATAGAGTATGCTCAAGCATTAAAACAGTTGTTTGTTGTTATACTTTAGAATCTGAAACCACGATGCACAAGGAACAACCAGGAAGGAGCCTGTAACACAGAAACACCCCAAAGACTCCCAAAAAACAAAATTACTTTATTCAATATAGAATATATATATAGGCACAAACATCCACGCCTGACGCATTTCGTGTGGGATCACACTTCATCAGAGGCCTGAGAATTTTGAATTTGGGTACGAAAGAGATTCATATTCATGTCATCCCGCCTGACCCCCAGTGTTACCTTGCCCAGACCAAAGCACTTAAATCCCCTTATACAACCCCCATGGCATGTCATGAAATGTGAAGCCATGGTGGAAAGTCCTCCGTCCTGGCTCTATGTGGCAATCTGATATTTGACAGGTGACTTGTATGTACGTAAGACACAAGAGATGGTGCATCCAATCCAGAGTACACAGGAACAAGTCAGGACATATATAACATTCATAGTTGTACAGTTAAAATACTGTTTGATAACATATTCCGTTTGTCCATCCATACTATGTACTCTGTCTAGAATCCATATATTGGCAAAAATTACTATTTCCACAGGGGTATGTGCCTTTGCAACTCTCGCCAACAGTGGTAAAATGAAGGCTTTGAAAAAAAAAAGCAGGGGATTAAAATGGGAGGAGGCGGTGCCTTTAACTATCAAGCAGGCCCAGCTTAAAGGGCATATTATTGCTGCACGTTGGTGGAAATGATTTGGCACAATGCCCTGAGGGTCATGAGTAAAAGCATATGCCAAGATTTCTTACATGTATGATCAGTTTTCCCCGGCCTAGTACTAGTATGGTCAGAAATCATACCTGGACAGAGGTGGCAGGCCAGTACAGGCCAGTACAGGCCATTGAAAATGTCTGTATAAAAATCCACAGGGCAGTTTCAATTCATGTTTTTATACAACCTCCATTTCTATATAACTATATTACTATAGCACCTTTTTTATCATTTTGATGTGTTAACCCAAGCAAATGTCAAAATGAAATATGAAAACTTTCAAAATATTTTATTATTTCCTACAAACAGAAAGCTCCATTTAAGTGTCAGCTCCCTTGGTTATGTTTCTGGAGTTGCACAATTTAGCCTTTATATTAAGAAACAGAATCTAAAATATACCTGAGCCAGTTATTCCATTTCTTCCAACTTCAAATTGTGTCTGTGCCTGCAAACTTGTTTATCTAAATTATGAGATATTTTCCTCAAAATATCAACTGCTGTAGGCCTCATGCCCTGTCCTGTTGTTTTCTGGGCACTTCTCAGTAGTGTATCTAAGCTCTTGTAGTTCATATATTAATTTGACAGGAATACTTGTCAACATTTGGGCTAATTATATGTACAATTTTTGTTTGTTTTGTTTTTTTAACTTTTATTAGGAAACAAGCAACATTATTATCATTATTATTATTATTGTGGATTTATATAGTGCCAACATCTTTCATAGCGCTTTACAATTACCTGTATACATTCACATCAGGCCCTGCCCCGAAGAGCTTACAATCTAAGCACATTTATTTGACACATACAACCTATCAGTATGTGAGTGCCCAGAGGAAACCCACGCAAGCATGGGGAGAACATACAAACTCCTTGCAGATGTGTCCAAGGGTGGATTCAATCTCAGGACATCAGCACTGCAAGGCATCAGTGCTAACCACTGGGCCATCATCCTGCCCAAAAAAGTAGTGTTACAAAGAGTATTTTGCAGGTATCCCACCCCTCCCGCATTTCGCGGGAGTCTCCCTCATTCTGGGTTGGTCTCCTGTACTCCCGTGAGACCACCCCAGACTCCTGTGACTGAGAGGTGACTCTAGTCTCTTCCTCGCTTATGCCCCCTTTTGCTGACCACACCCCAGGAACGACTCTAACCCTGCCTCCCCCACCCCCTAGGACACAGGCCCCGCCTCCATGTGACATAATATATGTCCCGCCCCCCCTCACCATACTCCCTTCCCCACCCTGCCCAGAAGCCTAAAATGGCAGGGTGGGATGTCTGATTTTGCATGCCACAACTTCCCAGTTTAATCTCAATGAAATCAGACCAGACCCTAAAAAACATTACAACATTGCAACAGCAACTATACCTACAAGGAATTGTTTTCTGGCAGAACTTAAACACATCATTCAAAGTTTACTAAAGCGGTTGTGGAAGATTCATTTCAGGTACATGAAAGACAAGGTACAAGCTGTGAACGGATTTGTGAAAAAGCCTCAAACTCCAAGTAAATAAGAGTTAAATTTGAAGATGGGAGGGATGGAATATTTTGGCTAAAGGTGGGTACAGTATAGTAATTTAACAGCTGTAAAGTCTTTCAAACAATATTCTGAAAATAGTCCAGACGTGAAACGAGATTTAGACTACCCTGCCCTGGGACTATGGACTATAGTCCAAAAGCATTGTTTGCATTTCCTTAGCACAGAGGATACAATGTAACACACTCACATTAGAAATACAATTCCCACCTTGCATAGTAATACCTTTAATCATTCTAAAAGGGCAAGCCTGGACTATCTACACCCTACTCATGGCCTTCTCATACACACCCAAGAATGCCTGGTCATGCCCCATACTGCCCAAAGCAGACACACACATACTCTCATGGGACAAAGGCTAGTAGTCAAGGTCAACAGTGCAAGCTCTTCAAACCGGGATGGTTGGGGCACATGCATAGTGATCTTACACAAATAAATTAAAATCTTACCACTATTTCTTGCGTTGATGGCAATCATATGTGTTGAAGAACGTCTGGATGTTATCAATAGGTTTCCTCCTGCTGAGAACAGCCAGCCATTGTATACTCTGTTAAGGATTATTTGTGCACATCTACAGCTTTGCAGTGGATAGAGTGGAAACTCCTTATGAAAAACAAACTTGGCTTAAATGAAGGTGATTAAGGTTACATTTTTTTACCCACTATGTAAGACTGTGCAGCAGTAACCCTTTCCCCCTAGTTGCTTTTGGTTTTTTAACTTTAACTAGCTGCGTATTTAAAAGAACCAGCAGTATATATGTTAAAAAATGAAGGAACAAAGAACATTGATATTTTACAACACCGTGTAATATAATAATCTCCATAACTATAACGTTGTTATTGGGGTGTTATTGGACATGAAAGAAGTTTTATAAATAACATCCCTAATTTTTCTCACAGTGCTTTATAAATAGTCCAATGTGCTGCTGTAGCCTTTCCATCCATATCTTTGCTGTTCTATTAAGTGTTCTGTCATGGGATGTAAATGAATCTAATTTATATAACCAGCTTATACAAAGACCAAATCAATGCTTTGTAAGGCTGTGTAAATATGAGCAGATTTTTTTACCCCGGCCAACAATGATTCTTCCCAGTCAACCACTCACTAGTTCTGAATGGTCGTCTGGGAGGAAGAATCTCAGTATAGACAGTAAGCCTTTCTCAATAAGTCACTGTACATAGAAATTTAGAAACAAAACATTTTTGCATCTAGAAAGCCACAATCCATCTTTTAATAGTTAATCAAGTTTTTATAATATGTTATTTCTATAAGTTAGCATTCCTGAGTAAGTACAGTCATAAAATAATCTACGACATATGTACTCAACCTTTTATCATATCCAAACAGGGTTTCCTCAAATATTGTGTTAATATATACAGTCACTATTAATGTTAATATAATAAAACTATATATACCTTTATATTCTGCATATGGTTCTCCTGCATGGCCGCAATAAAGTGCAAAAAACTGAAGAGTAGGAACCTTTTCCTGGTGTAATGACTCATCCTGCTAGAGGTTTCTGGCATGCGCAGTGTGGTTCCCCTCCTCCCTCCCCCTCCTTCCTGCTTCTGCTGCTTTGTGCATACTTTTTTATTTTGCAAAAATGGGCTATTGCCCTTGAAGTGTCCCATTACCTAGACCTTGCTAGGTCTATATGCCAAAAATCTAATCCAAGATTTACTAACCTGCTGCAGTTCCCGATTGCAAAAGCAGCAGAAGGGGCCAGACCAGCAGCTGCTCAACGATCGGTTGACACTCAGCCAATCACAATCGTTGAAGCAGAGGAAGGGTCCGGACCGGCAGCCCCTCAGTGATTGGCTGAGACTCAACTAAAGCTGGCGATGGAACGAGGGCTGGTAAGTAACTTCAGATTCTGATTTTGCACACATTAATCAAGCGAGGTCTAGATATTCGGCAATTGCAAGTACAATCCTCATTTGGGGAGGGGGTGTGTGGAGATCCCCTTTAAGGTATTAAAATTCTAATTAAATGAAAATAAACATACCCCACAAAAAAAGCAAGAAGAAAAAATGTATGACTTTTTTTATTTATTTTAAATATTAATAAAGAAACACACATTATTGTGCACATAAGTAGACTAGAATGTCCAATTCTTACAGACTGGATATATTTTGCATTATTTTCAAAAAAGCTCTAGCACCAAATAGGCACATTGTGACTTTCTAAAAACCTCAATTAAGCCAGGAGTCAAGTACCTTTAAAGTGGCGATTTATCAATGTTTTCACATGACAAAAAGTGTTTCTTTTTGTCTTTATATCCTCTTTGTATTCTTATTTTTCAGATCAGACATACACCATGAAGCCTAATCAATCTGGAAGAGAGTCTGTTTAAATACCAGCCAAACAGTGAAAAACTACAAATGATATCAGTTTATGATGTGCAATTCATTGATACACACCTCCCACAGTCACCATAAATTGTGTAACAGCCAATTCAATGTAATATAAAAGCATTAGCAGGATATAATTCCAGTAGAAAACATCCTACCGAGCAGAGACTATTAAGATGCATTTCATGAACTTGCCAGTGATTCTTACTACTGGAAACCTTATTCACTGAACATGAATTAAATTGTCCTATCAGTAAGGCACAGCTGGCTTAGCACACCCCCCCCCCCCCCCCAAATGGCTAACTTTTCTGAAAGAGATATTACTTAAAACAATTACACCATTGTTACCACAGCACCATGAGACATTTAACATTGGACATCAGGGAGTGACATTAAAATGTAATGTTCCATCCACATTTATGAGCCATGGAATACTGATATGCAACAAATTCAATGCATGTCATTTACACCACTCTAGGGCTCCATATAAATATACTGAAATCATCTTTTTTATCATAGGCAGGAATAATATACTGGTTTTACTTTATTAAGTACTGAAACTAAGTGTTATTATTGTTTAACAACCCCATTAGTATTTTATGACTGTGTTGCAAAACAGACCTTGATCACAAGGTATTATCCATTGGTGGCCAGTGCATTTTATATTTAATGACTGTGGAAAAATTACAACATGGATATTAAATATTGTTCTTTATTTTACAATTGCACAGTTAATTTTTATGCCCACATTATAAAATGATGACCCTGGAAACTTCCTGTCTTTATTACTTCTATCTCAGTGTCTAAGAAACAGCTTAGTGTGGTCTCAGTTACTCTTGGTACAATAACCTATTAGTGCATAAAATACCAATCAGACACATACCTTTTAAATCTGCCTCTTAAATCTGCTTGTCCAAATGAGAAAAAATATAATATACGGTAGCTATGATACAGATTTACAATTTTATCTTCATCTATTACTATTTAGCAGGCTAAACAGTAACTAGTGTAGGTGCACTTCACGCAGATACACAAAAAGAAATGATGTTTGCTACATGCACCAGAGTTTAATAAGACAGAACAAAAAAATTACACCCTGGAACAGCTCGTCATCTGGCTGGACTATCAAATGGGGGTTGATCAAGTACGAAGTCAATATGCTTATTAAGCTTTTTTTATTTATATTGCACCTGGCCTGGTGGGGGGTTGAATAGCTGTACAGTCAGTCTGGTGGAATGGCAGAGTTTATAGAAACTAAATAAGGATAATCTGAATATGACAATGAACAGCATCTATACTATATGTGAAAACAACTTATGAGACATATTTTGTGGCAAAATTGCATTAACTAAGTTTGAATATAAACTATTAATACTGTATTAGTAGGGATCTTAAAAGAGCTTAACACATGAATAACCAGGTCAATATCTCTTTAATTCAGGGGTGTCAAACTCAATTACATAAGGGGACAATTTTTTTAAAACCTCAGCCTATGGGGTGATCATGTGTTAATGTCGAACGCCCACCTTACTCTTGTGCTGTAATGGAACGGCCAACTCCAATGGAACGACCTTTGTCACATCTCCCTCCCCTCCCTTGTGCTGGGCTATATACACAATCAATTGTTACAGTGATGAATGCATCCAAGCCTTACTATGCTTTGCAGTCCCAAGCAGCCTTGTAACTTTAGATATGCCTGCTATATACCGTGATCAGTTGTTTTTAAACAGCTGATTGCACCTATCTTAGTAAAGTTGTGTGAGATTACTGTATCTAGCAGACAGATCTATAGTTATACTAATGGATAGCAGTGTATTAAGTCACCGGGGGCCACAAACAACAGCCAGAAGGGAAAGATTTGGACCACAGGCCTTGAGTTTGACACGTGCTTTAATTAACCTTACAGGTTTCTCAGAGCGAAATTCTGTGAATAACAGATTCATCACAAACAAACTGTACCCAGTTTTCCTACCCATATGCTTAGTGTAGTTGCAGCAGTTCAGAATAAGCTGCAGGAGACTTTTCTGATATGACTGACTTTGATCAGTATTAAAGACCATAAAATCTTCAAGGGACCTGTTTAGAGGCATCAAATCCTTACTGTCATAGAAATGATGTCTTTGATTATCTTCTTTGATGAAAATATCCTTATAAAACAGCAATATAGCCATATTAATGTGCAAAGTTGGCATAAAAAAATAACTTACAATCAATTTTGATTTGTGGTAACGTAATTAATAAATTATTTTCCATCAAGTTACCCACTGAGGCACCTGCATGACCAATAATGAATGCTACATCTGAATATATTTAAACACCAAACAATAGGATTCATGCTATTTAGTGCTTAGACCTAAAAATAAGTCACAAAGTAGTAAATGTCATTAAAGGTAAGTTCTCTGATTGTAAAACTGTTCTGTATATATCCAATAAAAACATAGTTTGAGGTTTGGGTCAATAACAATAATGTATAATCAGGGAGATGCAATATCGCAGATCTCAGCTTTTTACCTTACCGGGTTCCCACAATGCAATAATAGGTGTAAATGTGTTACGTCCGGTATTGCATCATCGGATTTCAGTGGGGACATTTACATATATGGAGCAGTGCCCTTAAATACGTGTGAAACCCACATTACACACTTATTTTCACAATATTACATCTCCCTATGCTAAGATTTTTATTCTTGTGCAAAAACAATGGAAAAAATATAATTTCCAGTGCTAAAAGAGAATTTAAACTAATTTAAAAAAGCAAATCCCTGATACTTACCTAAGTTCCACTTTGTGGATATATTTTTTTTTTACAACATATTTAAAAATTGTTTTAATTTCACTGGCAAGCATTTCCCTTAGTTCAGCAACCCAAAGCAGCCTTTCAAATATTTGCTTTTAAAATTTAAACCGCTCCTGACCAATAAAGCTAACTGTTGATTGGAGGGTTGCTAGTCTTGGGAAGTTTTAGCCATGTTTTTAAATGAACCATTAGAAAGTACAAATGGTCTAATACATTGATGTGCAATGTAAAAAGCTTGATTTCCTGATGGGTTTTCTAAGAAATGTGATAATGTGATAATGATGACTAAAAGCAGAAAACTTGGTCAGTGATACATTAATGAGCCTTTCCAATAAAAACAACAGTAGATGGGAAGAGTACAATTAAGCAAGCACAGCATGCTTCGGTCATTTTTGCAAGTTATATGAGTTATCAAAGTTTTTGTGGTTCAAAGTTTTCGAGTATAACATGTGCTAAAAAAAACCTTTGCACATGGAACTCAGGAACACTACAATAAGGTCCGACTTTGGAAGCACCATAGATTTCTGACACAGTGTTTTGTGATTCTGTCTTGAAACATATAGTTTTATATTACTTTTTTTGGTCCTTGTGTTTTCAGCACAGTGCTGTAAATCCACTTTAGTCCGATGGCACCAGCTTCTATAGATTTTTTGACAAGAACAATTCCTGGTTACCATTTTCCTGGAATAGGAACCCCACATTCATACCATCCTACATAGTTGTGGGGAGTTCCATAGCCAATTCTGCCAAATGATACTGGTTCTTGAATATAGTGACGATAATAACCTGCAGATTAAAATATTAAAAAGTTACCATCATTGATTTTTAAACCCAAATAAAGAATTAGAAGGAATTAAAAACTAAATGAATCAAAACATTAACAGTTAGGTCTTCGTGTTTAGAAATGCTCTTGCAAGTATGATTTGCCTGTCACGTTGGGATTAAAAAAGGGAAGATCTTACGAAAAGATGTAAATGTATATTATTTTGTAATAACATTATTTGAAAAGTCAAAAAAGTTTTGGATATATTTTCATATGCTTGTGTGTTTATGTCTCCAGTAATTAGACATGAAGCTTATAGGCACAAAAAACCCGGTGCCCTTAACCCCACCCTCCACACAGACCACACCCCTAAAACACTCCCAATTCTCCTTATAGGAGTGAAAAACTATTATGTTGAAATTTTAGAAATGTCATAAACATGAACTGTTTAAAATATCAACTCATGTCAGATGCTTTTTAAAAACTTGATGTGCCTGCTGTGCTTAATGGTAAATTGGGCCCTAGTCATAAAATTGCTGCTGAATGAACTCTCAGTATTCTCAGGAAATGCTGGGAGTTATATTTTTTGAACATCTGATCTACCTCATGCCAATCCCTGGTATATTAAATAAAAAACAAATAATCTACATTTGCTGTAGGTTTTGCACAGTCTAAGCTTTTGCTAAGTGTTCTTATTATAACTCACATTTACCATCTTCCCATCTTTGCATATGCAGGCTAAACATACACCAGATGATGACACCAAGGAGGAACAAAAGCCATATTTTGAGATTATGGATTTTTTGTCAAAACATTCACTAGTGTAAGAGTGTCTGAAATTACCCCGCCAACTTAGGCTCAATCAGTGGCAATCTAAACCCTTGTTTTTTTAATAGATATTGGTACTTTTACAGTACATTCTACCCCTCCAAATTTACACTTTTCCTACCCCCAAAAACC
Source organism: Hymenochirus boettgeri (assembly GCA_019447015.1). Lineage (NCBI taxonomy): Eukaryota > Metazoa > Chordata > Amphibia > Anura > Pipidae > Hymenochirus > Hymenochirus boettgeri. Next base: position 214,691,786 of record CM033471.1, on the reverse strand, counting down.
CGACTTCACAAACCTTACTTACCTCCCTGCAGTTTCTCAACTGAGATAATTTCTACTCTGCTGTGGCATAGCTTTATGAGGAGGTGGCAACCACCACCACTGTGGAGCCAGATATGTGGGCAAAACCATTAGGAAACTAAGTGTAAGAATGGGTGAGCATATAAGAGCATGCACAAAAGGCCAAGTATTGAGAAGTGCTATTGCAAAACATGTATTTGAATCACATGAGGGAAATTTTGATTAACTGTCATTTGTGGGATTAGAAACTGTAAGATTAGGGGAAAGAGGAGGTAATTTGAATAGACAATTGCTGCAGGTTGAAGCAAAATGGATTGTAAAGCTTAAATCAATTCATCCACATGGATTGAATGAGGATATTCAGTTTTCCAGTTTCTTGTAAGAAAGAATATAGAATTGGTAAGAGAAAGCCATTGGAAATTGCAAACATTATAATGTATTGTCATTATAACATTAATAAGTTTTTTGAACATGTGTCTTTAAGAATTTGAAATAAAAGGAGGCGCTAGAATGATGACGCATTACCCTGATGAAGCGCTCGGTTAGGGCGCGAAACGCGCGTCAGTGTTTGGTGAGGCTGAGGGGCTAATGGTGGAGGAGCCTGACCATGGACATGAACTTGTTGATTGAACTGTAGCAGCGTCCACTCAGGAGTTCGTGAGTATGGTCATGTGTATAGTGTAAATGGTGTGTACACAAATCCGGGGAGAAAAGCTTGTGTGGAGTTGGGACAGGTGAAGAGGTTAGTACTGTGTTAACCAGAGTGTCTGCTGGGAGTTGAAGTAAGACCTGATACTGGTCACTGAGAATTTGGTGAACTCGGGACAGGCGAAGAAACCCAAATATTATTGGCAGAGTGATCTTTGGAAAAGGTACAGGGAGAAGTGCTACTCCGTGATAATTCAATTAAGTTCCGATACCCTTCCTGAATAACGGTCAAGAAGATTTATGTTTGGATACGATGATATGTTGTTATAAAAGGTACACCCATAATATTACACTTATGGTCTGCTCCACCTGATCCTCGCCACTTAGATGATTCAAAAGTGCACTGGATAATTAAGAGTGTGTCACGAGTGTATTATCTGACTGTGGTAATATGCAAGATGCAGTATTAATCGGGACTCTGATCATGACTTTAATTGTATATGAACCACATATGTAAAAGTCTAAGGGAGTGGTAAGGATACCGTATAGACCATCGTATGTCCATGGCCCCTCAGCCTCAATTGTTCTATGTATATATAGATATGTAGCATTATGCATATATTAAGATTTATGTGTGTATAGGGGAAGTTAAAAATAATATGTTTCGCAATGTATAATTGTATTCAAGAGTGTCCACAGCAAATAAAGGTAGTTTGAAAGAGATTTACTTTCGCCTTTTTTATCCATGGGTATTTAGTGTGTGCCTCTTTATAGGAACTGGCCAATCCACATCCACTCTTTGGAAATGGTTGGCAACACATTTTTGGTACACTCTCTGTTGTTGTTGCAGAGTACTTGAAAATGAATGATGGTACTTGTTGTTTTCAAACACAACTGGAAATCTGTAGTTTTAATATCCACTAAAACATCCTTCTGCGGCATTAACCATATAAGGATTGTAAGTTTATTGTAAGACATTGGTTAATGATTGCAAACATTTAAAGCTAGTTTACATTTCAGGGTACTGACTGCAGTCCTCTGAGTAAGTAGGCATACTCAAGGGATTAGTAGCACTTGTATTGCCAGAAATGTTGTTTTTTTTATGCTGCCAACAGAAGGGAATTTGATGTGATATAATTCTTGCCTAACAGCCCAGGAATATAGGCTCTTTGGCAAATCGCCAACAATTATACAAAAAAAATTACAACGTAAAGTGCACATTTTATTTTTTTTCAGGTTAGATAATCATAAAAATGTACCTTACTGTTTCCTGCAACATGTAATTTGCTATTTTTTTATTTTATATTTTCAACTATCAAACATTAACACTGAAGACAAGGCATATGGGTGATTCGCTGTTGACCACTAGGCAAGAAATAGTGTCATGCTACTGATGAAATAGATGTTAGGGTGACTTAAACTTAAGACTTAATATTGCGAATGTGGGTAAATCCCGGAAAGGGATTTACTCACTGTGAGATTTTAACGGCAGCTATTTATCGCGCAAACGCCATATTGAATCGCGAGCGTCAAATGCGCAGGTGATTGCCTAACCCGCACATCCGACGCTAATATGGAGTTAAAGTCACGCTAACCAGCAGTGAACCGGTTAGCGCAACTTTAACTCCATTTATTTGCCCAGCGAGTCTAGGTAAATGAGCCTGTTTGTGTTTTTGCTATGTATTTTTTATGTGCTTATGATACTATATGGGACTCTGGAAGTGGATTGATTATCTATTTTTTTTAGGGAAATCAACATAAAATAATGTCTTTTTCACCTAATACCATAAAAACTCGAGTATAAGCTGATCCAAGTATAAGCCAAGGTACTTTTTTTAACCTAAAAAACGGGTAAAACTGATTGATTTGAGTATAAGCCGAATGTTGAATTTCTCCCATAGACAGCCCCATAAATAGTTCCACAGAAAGGCTCATACACAGCCCCATAGAAATTCCCATACACAGCCCCATAGAAAGTACCATACAAAGCCCCATAGAAAGTCCCATACACAGCCCCATAGAAAGTCCCATACACAGTCCCATAGAAAGTCCCATGCACAGCCCAATAGAAAGTCCCATATACAGCCCCATAGAAATTCCCATACACAGCCCGATAGAAAGTCCCATACACAGTCCCATAGAAAGTCCCATACACAGCCCCATAGAAAGTCCCATATACAGCCCCATAGAAATTCCCATACAAAGCCCCATAGAAAGTCCCATACACAGCCCCATAGAATGTCCCATACACAGCCCCATAGAAAGTCCAATACACACCCCCATAGAAATTCCCATACACAACCCCATAGAAAGTCCCATACACAGCCCCATAGAAAGTCCCATACACAGCCCCATAGAAAGTCCCATACCCAGCCCCATAGAAGTCCCATACAAAGCCTCATACACAATGTGCCCTACATACCTTTCTGTGCAGCCTCAATATTAAAGATCCCCCTTTCGAAATGTTTGGTGAATCCTGTTACTTCTCCCGTTTTTTTTTCCATTTCTCTTGCAGTCTAGACTGATCTATGAGTGAGCAGGACAACAATTCCCTAACCCACTGAAATCAAGAGGATTCTGTGTGTTACAGGGTACAGCTTTTGTTTTCTCATCGCTGTGTGATTTTGTCCAACTGCTCCTTCAAGCATCCAGATCAGCCCAGACCCGAGTATATGCCAAGGGAAGACTTTTAGGATTATTTTAAAGGGGTTTATACTCGAGTATATACAGTATATGGTTCATATATGTCATGAGAGCAGCAAATATGACAGTCACAGCTACACAAATGATGAAAAAATAATAGCACATAAGTGTGATAATGCTCAGGGCAAAACACAGAATACACAAGAGGGGGGACTTTGAAGGGTTTCTGTCTCTTTTATGTCATTCCTAAACTTGCAGTCTAGTGCAGGGTTTGCAGATCTGTTTAATTTCAGGTGCGGGTTGGGGGTAGACATGGACTAGAACTCAAACTCGACCCTGAGTTTGACCAAACATTAATAACAAACTCAAATATTCCAGATATTGAACTATCCGAACTTTCTCTCTGTTGTATTTAATTAGATCAACAGTTCTTGAAGACGTTTCGCTAGTCATCCGACTGGCTTTCTCAATTCAGAATTTCGCTAGTCATCCGACTGGCTTTCTCAATATCCTAACTTTCCAATTATTATCGAATTTTCGATAATTAATGAACGTTCGATCGAATCAATAATCCTTGACTTCATCACTCCATAACCCTCAAATGCGGTGTTGGGTAACCCTTGAAATCAGCGATAACCCTCAAATGTTGCATTCAATTTCAGCAACCCTTGAATTCAGGCATAACCCTCGAATCCGGCATTCGGTAACCCTCAAATGTAGCTTTCGATTTCAGTAACCCTCCAATATTCAATGCTGAAGCCCAGCAATTGCATAATCATGGGGAAAGTTGGTGTTTAACCAAGTTTTGGTGATATGGACATGTTACCTAGGCCAGTTCCCAGGTGCCCTTACTATTTTAACTGTATTTAATCCAAACTTTTCGAACTATTTCTCAACATTGAATTTAATGGGTTTGTTTTTAAAACAATTAAAAAAAGGAAGTTTTAAAACAAACTTCAGGAAGTTCGGACAACTCAAGGGGTCGGTTTAATTTCGGGTGGGTAAATTAATTGATTACCCTGCTGAGAAATAACAGCAAAAAAACAAGGTTTTCATTGGGGAAAAAAGGCAACACTTGTATTATGATGATGATCATTGTGTTGTAACTTTACACTACAAACAACACTTATTATAATCAATTTTGATTACAATATACAATGTAAAGTGCATAAAGTATGAGTAATGAAATGTGTCACTAGAAAAAACGTTATTGCCAAATGTGCCACAATCTTAATAAATTTGGGACAAGAAAAAGTGTAAGCTATATGAATATGTATGGTTAAAAGCATGTCACTTATTACCATTTATTGTAGGCATTATGTGGAAATCGGATAATGGTCCCGTTCTTCCTTCCATGTGAGAATCCACAAACTGACAGTGATCTTCTCCTCTTCCCCAGCTATCGCCCACACTGTAAAACGTGTCTGAAATCAAAAGGTAAAGGTGTTTGCAGAGTCATTTATTACATTTGGTGTACAGAATAAGTAAGGTGTATCTAAACTTTAAGAAAAGATGCCAGCCAAAAAAATAACACTTATTCACCTAGAATTCAGAAAATAAGATGTGCAAGGGGACACAGATATACTGCAAATTAAGGAAATAAATATATATATAAATAAATATTAATATGTGCAGATACATTATTTATATGTAGAAGTAACTTAACATCAGCTGGGACTACAGAAAGAATACGATTGGTAACCTGCTAACATGATTTACCCTGTGAAGCAAATCAGGCATATAGAGCAAACGGTTACAAAAATGGATAAAAGAGGGTAGATGTCAGATTCAGTTGCAGTATAAAAAGGGATTTAGTGTACAATAGGTTGAATGTGATCTATGTTTATATTTCTTTATCATAGAGTACACAGAGTGTGACATGGGTTGTGTTCTAAAACGCCACTTACGGTCAAAAACATAATTATTTGCATCCACATTGCTACTACAAAAAACTTACCTCTCAAATTTTCACTGAGGTAAATTTTATATCTTAGCGAATTACAGAGTACAACACCAACAAACTTTCTATACCAGGTGCGTTTAACGTATTGTTTGCCATTGCAAGATGAGAAACTTGAATCATGTTTAAAAGCAAAGGGGATCCATATTGGTTCGCCACCTTTAAAGAAGAAAAGGTAAAAAGGTAAAAGTAATACAAGATCAGTTGCTAGAATTCACTCCCCAAATTTATCGAAATCTTTATGGAAAACATTAGACAACTATCTGGCTTAAGCAGAATTAGATTATTATACTGGAAATAGATATATTATAAATATAATATCTGCTGTTTGTTTACCTGGAGGCCTCACAATGAGCAGAGGGTTATCTGTAAAAAAAAAAAGTAAAACATTATTGGTCAGGTTTAAATAATCAACAAATCCAAGAACAGACCATAGCGTATTAATATATGGAAAGGCCCTTGCTATCCCTTCACACTGCAAATGATTCTTCTTTCCCATATAATGTAGATGTTATTAAAATGCAATGTATTCAACATACGACCCAACAGGCTCTTTTCCTTGGTTAAGGGACACATTTTCTGGTCTATACATTCAGCATCAGTTTTCCACATTTAGATTTAACTTAATAGACAAAGAATGTGTTTTTACAGTGTTCTCTTTGAGGGATTCTTTTGAACAGGAATTTTTACAAGAATTACAGTTCTACAAATACACTTCAAATAATCAATTCTATGCAGTTTTATTTGGAATGGTCTTTATTTTAGGTTTTAGTGTACAGTTAAATGGAAACTAAATGCTGGAAAATGAATGGCTAGAATGTTTACTCTCCTAGCACACATGAAAACATTTTAACAATACATCCCAATCTAAACTATTTTTAAAGGGCATGTCCACTCCCAAAACTACAATTTAACCCACTACTGGCCCCACTGTGTAGTGTAGAAAAGTCCTCACCTTACATCCCAGCTCCAAATGGTTCTCCTGTAATGTCCCCCCAAAGTCCCAAAAACTGACCAGCAGGAGCCTGGCCGAGTCCATATAGGACTCTGCCTCCTGTCTTCCCTCCGGGAGAAAAATGTCATGTGCATTGCAGCCCTCCCTCTCCCTCCCACCCTCCCTCTCCCTCCCTACCATTTCTCTCTCCCTCCCCCTAGCTTCAATCCCATTTTCTGTAGAGTAGGGCTCCCTCCCCCAGCCCCAACCGCCATAGTTATTTGTGCAGAAACTCCCCCGAACTCTACTTACATTACCTCTTTCCTCCAGCGTTCTGGATAGCTGGAAGCCGCATCTGTGATTGGTGGCTGCCGGTCACGGACACGGCTGCCGGTCTGGACCCCTGCTTGCAGTTTCATGCAAGCAGAGGGCCGGGACTGAGGAGAGAGGTAATGTAAGTAGAGTTCAGGGGAGTTTCTGCACAGATAACTATGGCGGTTGGGGCTGGGGGAGGGAGTCCTATACAAAAGAAAAAAATTAAAAAAGGGGTGGACATGCCCTTTAAATGAGCACAGGGCCAAATATTCTAATTATTATTATTATTATTATTATGGATTTATATAGCGCTAACATATTCCATAGCGCTTTACAATTATATGTATACATTCACATGAGGCCCTGCCCCGAAGAGCTTTCAATCTAAGCACATTTATTTGACACATACAACCTATTAGTATGTCTTTATGATTGTGGGGGGAACTGGAGTGCACAAAGGAAACCCACGCAAACACGGGGAGAACATACAAACTCCTTCTAATAACAGATGCATTTGTTAATTTCAACATAAAGCTCTCTGCCCATACCTGATTCTGTGACAAATGACACATGGGGGCTCACTGGTCCTAATCCATAAGGATTCTTTGCTTGAATTTTAAAATAATATCTACAAAACAAAAAAAAAAAAATGAGTCTGATTTATATTACAATCTATATATACATGGTGACAATACAATAATTTGATCATTTAAAATACTTTTGCACACTGCTAAGATCGATTTGTACAATTAAAAGAATGTACACAATTTAACTAAAAATCAACCAGTAATCTGCCTAGTGTAAATTAAAGCGGCGCTGTTGATATTTTGGCGCAACTGGTCACGTGACTGGTCATTGGCTTATGCTCTTGTAACCTGCATTCACATTTTTCTGTACCTAGCTAGTATTTGCAGTGTGTGGTCTCATTCAATGTCTTTTTTCTTAAAATGTCTACATTTCATTTCCCTCCTGCCCTATGATAACCTTCATAAAACAAATATTAAAGTTTGCTTTAAGCCTGTACAGAGAATTCTGATGTCTAACCTGTGTTAGTTTAAAGGACAACTCCACCCTCATAAGAACATCTTTTAGAAAGAATGGCCTCTTTAAAATATGTTGATATATCATAGTTTGTCCTATGAATTCATTACTGTATGCCTGCTATGCCTCATGGAAACTGAGCAATTTAGAAACCTGTACTGAGCCTGAACTGAGCCTGGGCATGCTCAGAAGAGGCAGACAGGGGATTAACATTCAGTCATTGGCTATGATAGCAACTGTCAGTTATGGATTTTACAGTTGACAACTGGAAGAACCAGGAAGCAGAAACAGAACATTGTGCAGGATTTCAGGTTATTATAGATTTCAAACTATTACCATTTAGGGGGGTGATTTACCTGTATGTAAGTATTCATTTTGGGGCTGGACTTGCCCTTTAATGATTTCAAGTCTGAAGTGAACATTAAAAAATCCATACAGTATGTTGTTGTAAAACATCCACCAGACAGACTGTTTGCTTATTGTCTTTACCTATTAGACATATGTTTTAAATAATTTATTCAGTGTCTGCTTCACGCATGGAAGTTTTTTATTTTTGAAATCCTCTTCCTATCCAACAATTCACATCTGCTATGCACAAATACTGTAGTGTTTTGGATTGTATTCACTTTCCTCAAGAGAATGATCTTATTACTATAAGGCTTTAAACACCCCCATTTTCACCATGAAGAACACTAAATATTAGTGAAATGCACTAACTGAACCTTATTTAGTCCTCAAGTGCTGTACGATGTAACATTCTGGCATACTCTTTCATAAATATTGGACAATAGATAAAAAAAGTCTCACATTTTGGCAATAACATCCCTCCACATTCTAATACAGTAAATATTAATGTTTTAAAACAACTTCATTGTCATATTTGAATTTTTATTTTAAAATGAATAAAACTTTCAAACAAAACACCTAATTATTGCTTGTTGCTAGAAATGGCCAAACTTCGAAAAATCCGTTCCCACTCTAGGATTCGTGGATTTTTGGAAAAATCCAAAAATCTGTGAAGTCAATGGAATTTTTTGGGGGAAATTTCCACCTAAAATAATCGTTTAAATAGCAGTGGTAACTTACTGTAAAGGGACCTGGGAAATGGTCTGGGGAACAAGTATAAATGACTACAATCGTTAAAAAATACAGTACGGTATTTTCATGCATTTCAATTTTTTCAGCGTTCCTCGTAAATACGAGATTTTTTTAAAAATGTGAGTTCCCGTAAAAATTTTTAAATGATACTCACCAACCCTATACAGATACAAATACACAAAGCTACTGATGCTCCCTTACACCCAACAAACTTTTCCCTTTCCATGGCTACAATACACACAATTAAAATATAGCCAGAATGAAGTATTAAATCATTGCCACAGAATTATTGTTACTGACTTTTAAAGCAACTATAAGACATTACCTTCTGAAATCTTTTCAAGCCACGTACAAAGTATATAATTAACTATACTCTTAGATATATCATTATGTATTTTTTTTTATTTTAACTTGCAGGCGAATCTTCCTCTAATACCCCACCACCACCGTCCCCACAGCCAGAGGCAGTTGTGGAGGGTCCATGCAGCTGCCAAGAATGTAAGTGCAGCCAATCGAAATCATTTTTGAAAAAATCTTTCCATAGGTCGAGGTCACACTACAACGCACACTAGCGCTCCAGAAACAAGAACACAATTGCGTGCAATTGGATTGCGCAAAAAAGCGGATTTCAGCGCACAGCAGTGCACTACTGTGACCACAACTAATGGGCCACACTAGTGTGCACTGATGTGGCCTAGCCCTTATCTCCAAGAAATGTTAACCTTGTGGTATTTTAGTAAATGTACTCAAACATTTAATGACAGTGAAAGTTAAAATGTATTTTATATATGTATTTTTTATTTAGTACTTCCATCAACTGCTAGGAACTGGCCAATCCACATCCACTCTTTGGAAGTGGTTGGCAACAACATTTTTGGTATACTTTATTTCCTAGAGGCACCCTCCTATTTGGAGTAATTCCTAACCTTATGGATGGTATTAGGGAGGAGCACTACACCACATAGTTTTACAGTTACTGAAAATGACTAAACTGGCACATATCACCTACACTATATTGCGTGTCCGTTCGATATTTGGGAACGCATGCGTTCACCATTTTTGGTGCATTAATGCATGCGTTTCCATAATGGAAAACTGCAAAATCGCTTCCCCAAATACACACACAAACGCACAAGAATCACTCAAATATTCGCGTGTGAGAACGCTCGCGATTGTGTGTGCGATTCATGCGCATTGCAGATGTGGCTTCAGCCTAACCCAATGGGTAAGAGATCTGATCTGACGCTACGTTAAAGGGTTGTGCTGTTCCACAGTTGTTGTATGTACAGTTTGACTCTTAGAGTCATCGGATATATATAGAATATCACACCGAAGATACCTGTAGAAAGAAAGAAATAAAACTAAACTTTCCTACATGCTGTACTGAAATGCTTTTACAGCTGACTTGGGAGATCATTTTCCTTGACCATTTGAATGCAATTTGCTATAAAGGTTATAATAGCAAGTTAATCACTAGTCAGAGAAAAAACAGCACACGCTGTAGGGATAATTAGACTTGAATCCATTAGATTTAAAGGGCATCTATAGTGAAAAATGTGCCTATTAGTATCTATAATTCAAGGAAAAGTAGTACACTGCTATTCCAGTTATCAATTGTGCTTTAATAAAGAAGTGCTCAATCGAACTATTGCAGCATAGGCTGGCAATGCTTGCTTAGATGCATGCACACTGCATGGGAGAAAGTCAGGTTTGCCTAAGAGCGGCAGCCCATATGCGATCCAGTATTTTTTCATTTCATTAAAAAGATTTCTTTTTTTGTTTGATAGCTACTTTTTAATAGTTTTCATCATAGTGTAACTTTTATTTCAAGATAAAACTTATAAGAAGAGATTATTATCTCCTTCCCTGTTAGGCTGCCCTTAAAGGGCATGTCCACCCCCAAAACTAACTTTTTATATTTATTTGGCCCAAATAACTGCTCCAAAACAAACTTTACAGCATGTAAATCGGTCCAGTGGTTCAAAAGTTACAGACCTTTGTAGCTGGCTTAATCCTGCAGCATGGACCAATACAGTGATGAACAGAGACAGGTTACATTACCTTGTCTCTGTTCTTTTCATGTTCTTAAGCATGTCTGTTAGCATCCAGCAGTGAGAACAGAGGAAGTTGCATCAGTAATGGTCTGACCCCTGGATTTTCCCTCTCAACCAATCACAGCTGTAAAGTTATGTGTACTGAAGAAATCCAGGATCAACAGCTGCAGCCAGCCAGCCCAGAGAGAGAGAGAGAGAGAGAGTGAGACACACACAAACACAGGAAAGATTTTTTTTTTTTTTTCTAAGCTGCAGCTCGGGGTCATCTAAAGTGGAAGTGGAGAGGAAGTGCAGCCTGATATATATCTCATTAAATATCAGGCAAAGCAAATGATTTTGAGAAAAATGAACATGGCGTTTGAGGTTGGTGCTATTATATAAAGAACATATAAAAAGTTTATTTTTGGGTGGACATACCCATTAAACTGGGTACACACAATGAGATATTTCGGTCCGATCGACCGATAGTTCAGTGTATCGGTCGATCGGACCGAAATGATCGCATCCGAATGCAGCCATGTCCGACCGATCGTTTATCCGAACCGGACGAAAGGACGATCAGACATGGTGGAAAACCTCGTCCGATCGTGTGGTCCTCTATGGACCGCACGATCAGTCGCGGTAACTGTCAGACGAGGCTGCTTTTGACGCGACCGACAGTCCTTCCTCCTGGCCGACCGGTCGAAAGTATCGAACGGTCGGAAGTATCGAACGGTCGGTCAAGAGGAAAAATCGCTAGGTGTGTACCTTGCTTAAGGCTGCTATTCTTACCATTGTTGCCTTACTTGTAACTAAAATATTAGCCTGTTTCTTTGGTGCTGCTACAGAGGTCTGAAAAGCAGCCTCAGGTCTGCCCCTCATTATGCTATGAGGAATATTTTGTATGTTTAATGTATGAAAATGACAGAATTCTTGTTTGGCTTCAGTATCTTCACACTTAAAACAAAATAACTGGTCAATTATCAGTTACCTGCCCCCAACTGATATATTTTGCACTTTATTACCTGCATTACTAGATATTTAAGGATAATTATTGAGTAACTTGCCCTACCCTCCGTGCAGTCAATCAAGGCTGTGACGGCTGACATCACATCTAATGATTGACTGCTGTTTCACCTGCTGTCTCCTCTGCACAAGCTTATAAAAAGCTTTTAGGCGCAGAGGGGGGAGGCAGATTCATTTGCTAGAAATATACAGTATATCATTAAACATCTGGTTACAAATACATGTAATAAACTGGGAAAAATAGCAGTTGGGGGGTTACAGGCAGATAACTTCCAAGTAGCCAGTTTTTTTGCTTTAAGGGAGGACATGCCCTTTAAGTCAAATCATGTGAAAAGCCTAGATAGTAGACTATAAAGCGAATGTAGTTTTTTCATGCAGGCCTATTGTTCCTATTGATTTTAGTGTGCAATGCCACAAGGATGACTGTGAGGACGGGTTAGATTCACCCATTCATAGACTTCATAGAGTCAGACAGGGAGATTTGGGAGTTGCAGGCTCTAGTTACTTCTTCCAGGGTTCTTCCATGGATTCTGGAAATCCAGGGGGCCTCACCTGTCCTACATTTAAAGGGCATGTCCACCCCCAAAACTAAAATTTAACCCCTTACTGGCCACATCAAGTAGTTTAAAACAATCCTTACCTTACATTCCTGCTCAAAATAGTTCCCCTGCTGTGCCCCTCCAAAGTCCAGGAAACTGCTGTGTAGGAGCAGTGTGTGACTCATGCTGTTCCTGAGACTTCCTCAACCTCATCAAGGTTGAGGCATGCTCAGTGCAGCCCTCCCTGCCTCTCAGCCAATCACGTACGCTGCTGCCGGTCCCGCCCCCTGCTTTCAATTCCATGCAAGCAGAGGGCCTGAACACTGCAGCGGAGGAGAGAGGGCAGGTAAGTAAGAATCGGGGGACTTTCTAACAATTATATTAATGCGGTTGGGGCTAGGGGAGCATGCCCTACCGCATATCAAAAGTTACATTTCGGGGTGGACATGCCCTTTAACAGTGCATTTTTATAGCATTGAAGTTAGATTTTGCCACTGCTTGACCTCCTCACACATTAAGTTCTTGTGGGGTCATCTACCTGGGAGCACTGCGGGAACGCAGTGCTTTTTTCAGCTCTTAAGGTTGCGCTAACCGATTTACAATCTATTAAAGTGACTTTAAGCCTCGGTTTGCAGCAGCTGCCCAAGTACCGGAAGAGGCACTTATGCAGCCGTCGCAAGCCTATTTACCAGCGAGTGAGATTCACCCAGTCATGCAGGCTCTGGTAAGTCCGCTAAGGGAGATTTGCCCAGAGCGCTTGCAGCTCTGGGTGAATCTCCCTGTTGGTGTCTAAACCTCAGTGCACAAGATACCCTAGTTTAAAATTCCTCCATTTTTTGGATGTTTTATACCAGTCCTATCACGGTTTTAGTCACTGTATTAATGGTCTATTTTGGTGACATACACAACATGAACCCAAACACACAAATAATGACTTCAGATTGGAAACAATAATGCAAAATAGTGCTTATAAGCATGCATATGCTTGAACACTAAAAATGGTTACTATTACCAGCCTGGGGGTTAATATGAACAAACTTAGCAGTGAATTTCTAACCTTATTCAATAAGAGGTGCAAATTTTTGTTTAAGGGTATGTCTACCCCAAAATATAACTTTTTCTGTAGTGTAGGGGACCCCCCTGCAACCCAAAATGCCATGGGGTTAAGAAAGTGCAGAAACAGAATTACCCACCTTCATTCCCTCTTCCTGAATTGCTACTTCCGAGAGCGAAGTAGAAATAGGGGCCGGACCAGCAGCCACGTCTGTGATTGGCTGAGAGTAAGTCAATCACAGATGCGGCTGTCGGATATTGACAGACGAGGGAACAAAGGTCGGTAAGTCTTTCTGTGCACTTTTTAACTTGATACCATGGAGTTAAGCATTGGAGGGGAGCCCTAGACTACAGAAAAGATTATTACTTTTCAAGATTTAATGCAGAGACGACGGATCCGGATAAGGGGGGAGGGAGTGAGGGGAGAGAGCTCCAAAGGGCATCCCAGAGTCCTCTAAGAGGACAAGGAAGGGGCAGATACTTTATTACACACAGACAGGCTCCTACTCTTCATTTTTCTGGACTTTCAGAAGGCACTGCAGGACAACCATAAGGAGAAGCAGAGAAAGGAAATTTTTTTTTACACTTCACAGTGGGGGCAGTAGTGGGGAAAATTTTAGTTTTGGGGGTGGAAAAGCCATTTAATTTGCCTTTGAGATGTTACCTTTTTATTGGCCTACTACAGCTAGAAAACATTTGATAACATATGACTGGCTGCTGAGCCCCTCTAATTGAAGTCTATATACAGTATGTATATATATATATATATATATATATATATATATATATATATTCATATAGTGATGTCTGCACTCAGTCTTCCTTTTTTCTTTTTATGTATATTTGGTGGGTGCTTCAAGGAACACAGATGCCTCAGGTCTGTACATACAATAAACCAAAAAAGTAAGAGGTTCCGAGCACTCCTTCTTCACACGAAAAGTTTTATTAACGTTATAACACTGGGTTTCTAACACTGTATCAACAATTATAGGTGTAATAGACACAGACTACCAACATCCTATTACTGGTCTATACTGGGGATAATATGACCACCACATAATTAGAACAATGTGAAGCTCTTATTCCAAGTTTATACAAAGCACAAATGTCATGAAATTTACAATAGAACTCATTCAGCACTCTGTGTTACAGATAGCTAATGAGGACATGAGCCTGTGACAAGCTTATGTAATCCACAGTGTTGCTGTCCTAGTTATCCGTGTGTCCCAAAAAGCTTTACATCATAAATTATATAACATTACTGCTTCTTTTACGTTTTAAAAGGAAATGTCTGTTTTTATAAGTGTATTTAAATGGTGATTGGTTTCCATTTTTTCCTTTCTCTCAATGAATATAGGACATGGGGTGTCAATGTCTTTAGTCCCCAGTGTGAAATATGTTATTTGTGTACAAAGACAGTCAGGGGAGGACTGGGACCTTTTGGTCTGAGGGGCAAATAGAGCAGAGTAGCCCTTTCACAGTAAATCACACGTTTTTGACCACACCCATGTTGCCAAGGCCACACCTACTTGCCTGTAAAACAATGTGAACAATGTGGTTAGGATAACAGTAACCGACTAATAAACAGGAGGGATGAAAAACACTGTCTAATGAACAGGAGGGCTGACAAAACTGGTTTATGAATAGGAGGCTGACAACACTGGTTAATGAACTGGAGGGCTTACAAACTGGCTAATAAACCAGAGGGCTGATAATACTGGCCAATGAACTGGAGGGCTGACCAACATTGGCTAATGAAATGGAGGGCTGACAATTCTGGCTAACCCCGCCCTGAAGCACACAGACTTGTAAATCTAAAATGCCCCCAACCCATGCCAACAGCACAGACTTGTAAATATAAAATGCCCCAGCCCATGCCAACAGCACAGACTTGTAAATATAAAATGACCCAGCCCATGCCAACAGCACAGACTTGTAAATATAAAATGACCCAGCCCATGCCAGCAACAGACTTGTAAATATAAAATGCCCCAGCCCATGCCAACTGGCTGCGCAAATTGTTTATTTTTTTCTTTAGCCCCCAGCCACTAATGTATTTGCAGGAGTGGAGCGCATCCTGCTGGATTGCACTGTGGGCGTGCGTGCCCCCAAGCTTGACACCGAAAGGCCGGCCCAGTTTTTATTGCACATACTGTCCCGGGGGGGAATTTGCCCCTCTGCCCCCCGTCCCAGTCTGCCCCTGAACAGTGCTGTTATACTGTGGGTTGGCAACCAATTTCATTGCCCCTTTCTTTCTGTCATCAGTGACGGCAATTGATTCATTCCCAGAGCATATTTCCCTTATTGTTTTCTGAGAATACAAAAGCTGGCCATACACTACCTCTACATTACAGCGATTAGACATTTGATCCGACATTAGTCACCACTGTCACAATGAAAAGTGCCTTTAACTAAACTATAGTCTCATACCAAATCTAAATTTGACTTCTAGTTCTATGCAGAGTACAAGGAAGCCTAATTTCAAACCACAGCCTGTGGTTCACCAGATACAGTAAACCATCTCCAAACAGATCTGACAAGGTAGAGAAATTGAAGAAAAAAGAAGAAAAAAAGTAGTGGACATAGAATGGGCACACCACCAAAGTATAAGTTCAAAGTAAAAACTCCTTTATTATAATAAACAAAAACGGGAGTAAGGGAATACAAAAGGAACATAAAATCACATCCAGCTCAAATGGATGTTCAACATTATAAACTGGTACTAGTGCAGTAATAGATATAATGCAGCAGGAATCACCTGATGAAATAAGGCATATATGTATTTTACAGTTTAATTCCTAAGTACACGGTGAACCTCTATATCTGTCCTATCTGTGTATTAGAATCATATAGGTACAAATAATCACCCTATTAACTTGGTGCCTATTATCCCCTAAATACAGGAGTATAGAGTATATGGCAGATCAAATCCCCAAAGGAGTAACACAGGTAGGCAATACAATACCAATATCAGCACTCAGTATGAACATCCAAAGAGCTGGAGCAGTTAAAATTGCAGGCTACAAGGTAGAGAAATTGAGCAAAACAATGAAGCCATGTTTTCTTTTTTTTTTTTTACATTTTGACAGATCCATGTACACAGCTTGGCTTTAAATGCTAGAAACACTCTTACCAAGATTCTTGGAACTTTTTCATAACAGCAGGACGGTCCTGGTTTCGCCTTCTCCTGAACCAGCGTTGTACTTGGATGGACGAGCGATTGCTTTTCTTAGCCAGACCGTATATTTCTTCCTGCACAAATGGAAAAAATAAATAGGACATGACTAAAAAAAGAAAAAAAAGTATATCTTTTATTGTCAACTTGACCACTCTTAAGTGGAGTAAGGGCTAGGCTACACTACTGCACTTTAAAGTGTGATCCGATCCCGAATGCAACCCAATCATGCTTTTAAAAGCTCACAGTAGGGTTGGGCTAAGGGGGTGGCCCCATCCCTTCCCTTGGTTTGCACTGCGGTGCGATATGCTTATCGGAGCACATGGGGGTCACCATTTTTGGTGTGCGATTTACATGCTCTCCGATAAGGCCAAATTGCCAAAACCAAACCTGCAATTGGACAGCAACGCTACCTCAGCCTGAATATGGGTTTGCTAAATCTAAAAAATACTAGAAACCTATCCATCGTTCTCTAAAGGCAACAAGTTAGTACATTTTCCTCCCATAGCATTGCTCATTTACAAAATATGGATGCATTTTATACCACATTCATTATGGCACTTAAATGTAACACAATATAAAGGTTAAATCTGATATATAGGTATAAGATCTTTAAAAAATTGTAATATCAAGATGTTACATGGTATTGCATTGCTTGTATAGCATTGATCATATTATACAATCCAATTAGTTTTTCTATTTATCATCCTGCCCAAAAGAGCTTCCAATCAGAGTACCTTATCACCTAGCTAATAACCTTGGATACACAGTATGTCTATGAAGGTTTTCAGTCATCTTAGTCATTATACATCAAGTGCTATTTAGTCAATTCAACTATACTGGTATAAGAAATTGGAAACATGGCTTCCTCAGTACAGCTTTAACAGATGTAGCGAGAAAACCACTTGGACAAGTGATGATTTGTCTTCAAATTCTAAAACAAGTCCAGTTGAATTGACTACATTACTTGATAGGGTATTCAGTATGTGTTTCAATCTTAATAAGTCCCTCTGTGTTTAGGACTCTGATATAATCTTTCCATATGTAAACAAATTCCCTTAAGGAAATGGAAATGTGCATCAATCATGCCGCTATAAATAACTAATATAAATTCTTAAATCTTAAAAGGACAATAATGTCTAAAAAACAGATTTGCTGTATCAAATGGACACCCCATCAGTAAGGAGCAATAAAGCAAAATTGGTGATGGACAGGAATCATGACAGAACCCAAAAGAATTTCCCCAATAGATTTCCATGTACACCTACAGTTGTATGAGTGTGGATTGTTTTTGATATAAATACAGACAATCTCGAGGTTTGAGAGGGACACTGGGAAAGTGAAAAACAGAAACTCCAGGGCTATTTGCAACTATGGAGCCGTTTGTGTTTCAGAGTTGTATGTAAGTCAGTGTTTGTGCAATGCAATAAAATGTACAGTAAGTCACAATGTAACAAACAAAAACTTGACAATATAGCCACAACAATAAAAGTTGTCTTTAAAGGGCATGTCCACCCCCAAATCTAAAATTTGCCCCAGTGCTGGCCCCTCTGTATAGCTTTAAAAAAAAATCCTTAGTTTACATCCCTGCTCCTTATGGGTCTCCAGCAGTCAATGTACAAAGTCCAGGAAACTGCAGAGTAGTGGCTGTCTTCCTGTCCAAAGGTCTCTGCCTACTGTCTTGCCCCTGCGAGGGATGGTAACATGTGCAGGGGATCCCCCCTCCTTCCTCTGGATCCCATTTGGCTGCACTTTTAACCAACATTAAACCCTTTTAATCTAATGTTCCTTAGGCTTGCCCACCCTACTCTTCAGAATATGCAAATAAGGAACAGAGACTTCTGGGTAATTTCCATGTTTAAATGGTAGCCCTTAGAAAATGCTATACCAATCAAAAGGTTTTTACAAAATTCCACAAGCTAAATGCAAAATCAGAGAGCCAGGTACAGACTGGTTTCTGCTTTATTGAGCCATCATCAGTGTAGGCCTCTGGTTTTGCAATATGTGCCTGTAGACAGACGTCACTAATAAATGAAATAAAATAGGAAGTGTATAAGGCACTACAGCTCCTCTTCATAAGATCCGATTGGTTGTGGCATATTAATAGCAAACTTAAGCAACTTTTGTTGCATCAGTCCCTGAGTGTACAGCCAAACGTCTTTTATTATTTATCTACAACAGGTAACGAAAAAAACAAATGACTTTAGCCACACAAACAGGAAACCGTTATTAAATAAGAGGAAACAATATCCTGATAATAGTATACAAAACCAAGAATCAGGATGTCCAGTTAAAAACGAACAGCACATTAATACACTGGTCTGAGCCAATAAAAAAAAATAAATCTGTTTTGATTTTTTTTTCTCCAGCAAAGTTACATATTACTAAAGAATACAAAGTCTAAAGGCCCACATACACATGTAAGTGCAAAAATCTGTCGGTCACCCTCTATATTAAGTAAAGGGAGCTGATAAAAGATGAAAATTTCCATCCCATACACCTATCCCATTGCTTAGGATTTAGCCACCTTAAGAAATTGTTAAAGTGTATCTAAACTGGTAAAATGCACATTACAATTTTCAGTTAAATTGAAAAACGGGAGGTAAAGGAGCTATGTCTTACCTCCCGTTGGTTTCCATTAGTAGAAGGCAGGGAACAGAACAGAATTACCCACGATCGTGTTCCTCCTCTATATCTGTTGTATTCCTCTACTTCCTCTGACAGATCCTGACATCATCCACGCTCTTACAATGTATGCACATGCATTGTAAGTGAGCGTGATCCTCACACAGTGTATAGGAGGTTGGAGTACAAATGTGTCATCACATATTGCTAGTAAAATATAAGAGCATAGTGATTTTGATTTTTTCTAAGGAAGTTTATTTAGTTGACAAGCTTTCAAGGGCTATACCCTCTTCATCAGGTCAGCAGTACTGATTTTAACAAAGGTTTAACAGAGAGTAAAAAGCTAATTCCAAAAGATAACAAGAGAAGCAAAAAATCAAAGGGGAGAGAAGGCAGGGGGAACAAAAAAAAATCTAGTTAAAAGCAAAATGAGACAAGGAAAATATGGTTACGGGCCATGGGGGCCCAAATGACAAGCAAAGTCCAATGCACTCTCTCCAACCTATGGGTGCTTACTAACTCCAAGGATAATAGTTCATTAGAAGAATAAACAAAAAGCTGAGGGTCGCACTCCAAATCAATATTTTCTTTATTTAAGTGACCAACATCAAAAAACACAATGTTTCGGGGGTTGTTAGGTGCCCCCTTCCTCAGGTGATCCCACAAGGAGAAGGAGACAAAGGGAAGAGGGATTGTCACATGGTTTCAGAGCAGAAAATGCAGGGGATCTGGAGATGCTGCTACAATATCACACACAAAAATGTTAATATCTTCAAGACTATGTAAAAAAAAAAATAATGAAAGTAAATTGCAAAAATACACAGTAAGTAATTCCTGTCAATTTACCTAAAGTCATTTTTGGACCACAGTTATCCTTTAAGGTTTTCATCCTCACTTATAAATGGCTGTAGTTCTTTTAATGTTTTCCGTATCCCTTCTAATGAAGGGTTGTAAGTAGTGACTATTGGTACCCGGGTGTTTCTTTATCTCGCTTTGTACTGAAAAAGGTTTTCATGAGGAATCCTCAAAGCTTTGTTAGTGTTCACAGTAATAGTTCTAGGCGGATATCCCTTTTGTTGAAATGATCTCCCAAGTATACATAGATGTTTGTCTCTCTAATCTGGCTCTCAGTACACATGGTGGTATCTTCTTGCTTAGCTATATATGTTATTTGGTGTGGTGTGGGTAAAACGGTCATAGTGGAGATATTTGTTCCTGTGAGTGGGTTTTCTGTATAAGGATGATTGTATTTGTCCATCTATCAGATTCACAAAGGTGTCTAAATGTGTGGAGTCCCACATATTTAGACACATCATCTATAAATCGATAATACCTATGGGGTTTGTGTTTAGAAAGTGGACTTTCAAATCAATCCATGAATAGTTTGTTTTTTTTGCTCTTCTCCCTGCCTTCTCTACCCCCTAGATTTTGTACCACTTCACTTTCAGTAATTTCTCCTCACATTTAATTACTTGGCACATTTGATTTTAACTTCTTGAAAGCAGAATTTTATTGGCTCAGACTTGCCCTTTAAACATATTTTTCCTTGCTTTAATTCAACTAAACATGCCTATACATTTGTACTTGCCCTCCGTCCGATACATTCAATCAATATTCCTGAAAAAGCCCACCATTCTACTTGGCGACCGACATACGATCGTGAGGTCTTGCCTGGCCCCATTCATTTTGTGATTGTATGTCGGTCGCAAAAGAAGAACGGGAAAGGCGGTTCCAGGAATATTGATTGAATGTCGCAAATTGGTCGTAGGGTACTAATGTATGGGCACCTTTAGAGACACTTTAAAGTTACCTACCTAACCTTTAAGGGAGAATACTCAGGACTGTGTGTAGGGGGATCTTTAGAAAATTAAGGTTCTGTCATCTTTTAAAGATCTGTGGGTATGTACCCAGCTTTAGGACTTAAGCTGGGTATACACAGTACCAATTTTGAAAAATGTTTGTCATTTTTCAGAGATACCCATAGCGTTCTCCCTATACACAAAATAGGGAGAACATTCGCGACTGACATGTTTCCCACAGCCAAGTCCCTATACTTAAGAACAGGGGGCCGACTTCAGCAGAGGGAAATTTTCAGAACAGAAACGACTGTGAACATCCATTGGCAATGCTCATTCGTGCAGTACACACATCGCCGACAAAGGGCCAATTCCGTCAGATCCGACTGAAACAACCCTTTCTCGTTCATGCGTGTACCCAGCTTAACAGTTTATTTAGTTGACAAGCTTGCGAGGGCTATACCCTCTTCATCAGGTCAGAGCAGTACAGATTTTAACAAAGGTAGTAAAAAGCTAATTCCAAAAGATTACAAGATAAGCAAAAAAATCAGGGAGAAAAAAAAAGTTGAAAGCAAATTGTGCCAATGAAAGTTTAGAGGTAATAAGCATGCTCAATAATCTCTATGAGGCAGCATTGGGAGAGGGTTCCCACCATGCAGTCCACGTACCAACTGTCACCATTCCAGCTACAGAAAAAAACTATACGTTACAAAAGAGCTTATGACACCAAGGCACTTGATTGACAGTTGAAATGTAAGATGTTTCAGACTGGATATCTAAAGAAATAGGGGACAAATCAACAAAAAAATTGTACAGTCATAGTTGGGAAGAATTATTGTTTCCGGTAATGGACAATTTAAAAACACAAATTTTCCAGTGTACATATCCTTTTTAATACCTCGCAATACTGTAAAAAATTCCATCCTTCCGAAGATATTGGGATCATTCCATTTTCAAATAGTGCACATTACCAATAGATTATCCAGAAACAACATTCTAATATAGGATTAGCATTTGCCTTAAAAGGACATACCACAAAAAAGTATTGCCAGAAACCCAAAGCATGTAAGGAATGATAAACAAGTACCCAATTGTTGTAAAAACAGCACCTTGTGTTTTGTTAATAATAAAAGAGAACTGAGAAACATTGGTCCTGTCATGGAGACTCAACTTCATTTAAAAATTAAATTTAATTCCCCTTTCTTGACTACTGATTGGCTGTTTTTGCAGCTCTCTAAAAGAGAGGGTTAAAAGGTAGGTAGCTGTTAAGTTTCATTGAGCTTAAATTAAATTAAAGGGCATGTTCACCCTTTTAAAAAAATATTTATATGTGGTAGGGCACCTTCCCCCAGCCCCAACCGCATTATTACATTTTCCAGAAAGTGCCCCGATAGTTACTTACCTTACCACTTTCCCCCTCCGCACAATCCCGGCACTCTGCTTGCACTGAAGTGCAAGCAGGGGGAGGGACCGGCAGCCACATCCCTGATTGGTGGTAAGGTAAGTAACTATCAGGGGAGTCTCTGGAAAATGTAATAATGCGGTTGGGGCTGGGGGAATGCTAGCTACTAATGGGCAAAGGGTTTTAATTTTAATGGTAGGGGGAGGGCTTGCAAAACAGGAGGGAGGGGGGGGGGCCTGCAGTGTGCAGGACAAAATTCTCCCGGCGGATAGACAGGAGGCAGAGTCCTATATGGACCCCTCTTCCCCCCTGGGGGCCGTTTTTTCGGGGGTGGGGGGGGGGGGAAATCCAGGAGAACCATTTAACCATTTGGAGCTGGGATGTAAGGTAAGGATTTTAGTGGGGCCAGTAGTGGGTGGGATTATAGTTTTGGGGGTGGGCATGCCCTTTAAATCATTGAGTTTAAATGAAATTAAACGGATTTCATAACAGAGCAAGCAAAATTCAATATAAGTTTTTTTCGCTGGGTTCCAGGAAGTGATTACTTACTAAACATTTTGGTGACATTTTTAGGGAGTGAGGACTGTGAGATTGTCCCTTTAATGCATAATGTCGGTTAAACAGGGAAAATCAAATTATGGATGCTGCTGCTTAAACTAGCTGATTCCACAATACACCAGGGGCAACTCGTGTCACTTTGACTGCAAACAATGAGACACTGATCGCTTGGCACTGACAATGAAAGGTTCCAACGAAAATACAAAGGAAGTTTTCAGTTCAAGATTCAAACAAAGATAACTAAATCCAAGAGCGTGACAGTGACCGTGGGATGGGACAGAGATTTTTTGCTTATTTGTGGTTTGGGGCACTGTTCTGTGTTAAAGTCTTACTACACCAAAGAACATGTATTAAAAAGTATTTATCTGGGAAATTATAATAGTAGTGGCAATACATGCCTGGAATCAGTTCCCATTGTCTGGTAAAACTAATTTACTAAAGCAATGCTGTTTCCAAGGCTACTGTGTAATGCTTTCAGTCTTGTGATTACTTTTTTAAAGCTTCTTCCAGTACTTGCCATAATTCTTTCACATTATCTGTTACTTATTGCAATATCTTTGCCTTATTACATTTCACTAAAGCAGCCCACACGTTAGATGACTGCATTTTGGAATTACCATTTTGGATCAAACTCGCCATCCGTCTTGAGCTGATTTCAGCTTAAAAATTTGCTCAAAATAATTACCGTTGCTGATGGAATTTTAATAAAAATGTTGGTCCTAGACTGGCCAATAATGATGGCTCTATCGAACAGACAACTTCACCATTAAACTAATCAACGCGGAACATACATTGGAATAGTAGAGGAGTCAGAGTTGGAGGATTTATGGACCAACTGTGCCATACTTTCCAGTAGCCTGCACTGCACATTGGGTAGGGATCAGGAGACCTCCAACAGCATGGGATAACAATAACTGTTGCATTTTTTAACGTTAGCGTTCAGGCAAGATGGATCACTAAAAGTGGTAAGCAGATGCCTCCACTCGATTTTTGCACAAAAATGTATTGTCTCTAAGGATACATTCACACTGTTTCACAATTTCTATTTGACTGTTCAGTCTGAGGTATTGCAATAACACATCATGTGGAACTGACCCAAATCTGATTTGAAAAGGTCAGAACAAGATCTCTGAGTTTGCTGACGACACAAAACTGTGTAGGGCATAGGAAACTTCAGTCAATGTGCAATTACTGCAAGCAGACCTAGATAGATTACCAAAATGAGCATAAAAGTGGCAGATAAGATTCAGTCTTGATAAATATAAGGCGATGCATTTGGGGTTTAACAACCCTACACTATAAATGGCTCTGTGCTAGGTGAATATTTGTTAGAAAAAGATTTGGGGGTTCTAGTAGGCAACAGATGTAGCTGTAACAAACAGTGCCAGGTGGCAACAGATAGAGCTAGTAAGACATTGTCTTGTAAAAAGAGGGGTATAGATTAAAAGGGAGAAAAATACTCTCTTTGCAAAGCACTGGCAAGGCCTCATTTGCATTATGCAGTCAGTTTTAATATCTTACATGGGAAATCATGAAAATGGAAAGAGTTCAGAGAAGGGCAACTAAATTAACAAGGGCAATAGAAAATTTTTACTATGCTGACATAATAGACAGCATAGGGCCTTCTACACTGGAGAAGCAATGGAGATTTATTTTAAACAAATACATTAATGGGCTCTACAATAAACTCTGGTCCATTGTTTAAATGATTAAACAATGTTTAATCATTTAAACAATACATTATTTCAGAGGACATGTGGGCATCCATTATGATTATATATAAAAAAAAAAATATCATCAGATTCTGAAATGTTTAATTTCAATCGCGGGTGCTGCGATACACGATGTGTATGCATGGGTATTTAGTCAGCCAAAAGTGCTGTTCGGTTGGTAATCATTGCCCGAACGGCCGGATCTATAACCAAACGGCTGTTTCGCCCAACAAAGTGCCCATACACACCGCGAATACCGGCTGTGCATACACACTGTGCGCCGTGAGTCGGCCACCACAATCGCACTCGTGTATAAGGCTTTACAGTGAGAACAATAAAAATGTGGAACTGTCTTTCAACAGATGTTGTAATGGTAAGTTCATTGGATATAATACATATACAGTAGCTCTTGTTGATCCAAGGATTCTTGCCATTTGGAGTCAGGAAATAATTTTCCCCCTTCATATTTCCCCCCCCCTTCCTCTCGATCAACGGTTAGGCAGGAATCATGGGTAGGCTAGATGTATGCATGGTTGTCCTAATAAAGCCTTAGTAGGGTTTTCGCACTCCAGTAAGTCAAATCCGAATGCCGATACCTCCATTAAAAAATATATGTTTTTATTACACACACAGTCGCCTGAAGCGTTTCGGGTGCATCCGCACCCGAAATCATACGCTTGTGGAGCTTCTGTTTCCTGTCACCTTTTAAAAGACCTTTCTCCTCTTAAGTAAAACACCTGATTTACGCATGCCTCTATTCAACCTCCAATACTATGCAACTATGTAAGAATTCAATGCGATTTCTGCGGTTATTTGTATTATACCGATATTATGAAACAATCTGGGTAACATTTGGCCTGCAATGTGTGAGATCCTCTGTAAATTTAAATGTAGGTAGTATTCCATTATTCAAATTTTAAAATAAAAATCAATTTATCTCAATGAAACTGAAAAAAATGAAACATGGAAAAAAAATCTACCATTCTCTGTAATTTACCTTCCACTTTAATTTGAATCTGCTGCTTTGCATGAATACAAAATATGTAATGTAACATGGATGCTTTGCACAAGCAAATTAGTAAGCAATGTGTTCTAAATTTAATATTAAATTGTTATTTTAAGTAATGACATGGGCTAAAATAAGTCCAAACCAAGTGCAGGAATGCAGAAATCAGGGACATACTATTTCAGGAAGAAGTGGAAATTGTTTTCATTCTCCTCTCCCTCTAGTTAAATTCAAGGCTGGTAAACAATCCCTAATTCATGGAACACTCCCTTTTATAACCATGTTTGGTGCCCCTTCCAATTGATGCTAATAAATGCAGTAAGTTATTAGCATTAATGTTTTAAAGTAGCCCCCAAAACAGGAGATACTAAAAAATATTTCCTGTGTGCTATGTAAAATATAAAAACAGTGATTATGGCTTTGATACCTTGTAGAATACCTGCTGATCAAGTAGTAGTAGCAGAAGGAAAAAAAAAAAAGACAACTGTTCCACAAACAGTTTGCATGCAAAGTCAAGCACTACCAATTAAAGAACAAACCAACAAGGACTGTGCCCCCAACAGCAGTATCTTTTAGCATAGTATATTATTTGAGGTTAAATAAAGACATACATCCCATCCAAAAATAAGCTCATTTCCTGTCTAACTGTTGATCCAGAGGAAGGCAAAAAAAAAACCAACCAAATTTATGAAGGGGAAAAAATTCCTTCCTGACTCCAAGTGACAATCGGAAATTTCCCAGGATCAACTCTACTTTATGTATCAATACCAGTAACTTGCAACATTCCTTGTTTGCAGAAACTAATCCACTTTTTTTTTTTTAAATGACCAATAAACCTGCCATAACATCATCCACTGGAAGACAGTTCCATAGTTTTACCGTTCTCACAATGAAAAACCCTTTCCGAACTTGAAGCCTAAACCTTTTTTCTTCAAGGCTTAAGGGATGTCCACGTGTCCTCTGACATGCTCTATTGGTGAACAATGCCCCAGATAGTTTATTGTATGGCCCGTTAATGTATTTATAATTATTAATCATATCCCCAGCAAGCGCCTTTTCTCTTGCATAACTGTAACATATCCAGTTTCTCTTCATATTCAAGCTCCCCAATACCCTAATTAATTTAGTTGCCCTTCCCTGAACCCTTTCCATTTCAAAGATGTCCTTTTTGTACACAGGATTCCAAAATTGCACTGCATATTCCAAATAAGGCCTTACCAATGCTTTGCAAAGAGGGAGAATAACATTTTCTTTCCTTGAATCCATACCTCTCTTTATACAAGACAATACCATGCTGTTTCTAGCTGTTGCTGCCTGGCACTACTTGCTACCTTTAATTTTGTTATCCACCAAAACTCCAAGATCCCTTTCCAACACAGATTCACGTAACACAGAGCCATTTATAGTATGAGCAGCACAAAGGTTTTTAAGTCCAAAATGCATCACCTTACATTTATCCACATTGAATCTCATCTGCCACTTAGCAGCCCAATGTGACAATCTATCTAGATCCCCCTGTAATGATTGCACATCCTCTGAGGTTTTTAAATGGTTGACAAAGTTTTGTGTCGTCAGCAAACACAGAAACCTAGCTGACAATACCCACTTCCAAATCATTAATAAATAGATTAAATAGAAGTGGCCCTTCTATGCACCTGTGTATTCATATAGATAACTGTATCCCTGCATATTCTGACATTGCCTTTTAGGCTGGGTACATATAGAGGGACTATTTGTCCTGTGTCCGGGCAGGACAAATGTCCGTTGGTCGCAGCAAATTCCACCGTGGCCAAATTTGCGACAATCGACCGTACGGTCCCATAGGGGACTCGGATGATCAAGGTCGGTTGCGGCCGGCCGCCCCACACCAGGAGATATTTTCAGTCGGTCGGCCAAAAATATCTGGTGTGTATAATTTTGCCCGAGCAATTCCCCCACAGTCACTCTTTTGTGTATTTTTAAAGGTTCACCCTTAAAATGAAAATTTGTATATTGGTAAATCACCCTCAAACCCCAAAACTGCAAACGTTATAAAGCTGAGAGACCATTAACATCACAGCCAATGACTTAAAGCAATTCCCTTAGCTGCCTTGTGCAAGCTAATTGCCGTCTATTGCAAGCTTGTAAAATAGCTTGGATTGCTTAGAAAGAAGACCTTTCGAGAAACAGGGGGAAGGGGGAGACGAACATTTTACTGCATAACAGATTATACTTATATAAGTCAGCTTTCTAACTATTGTGGTTCTGGGGTTTGGGATATGATTTTCCTACATATAATTTTTAATTTGAGGGGTGAACATGCTCTTTAATATAAAATTAAATTAACAATTGAAAGGAAGCGACAAACTAATGATGTATTTAACAAAGAATTATTCTGTATGGAGCACACACCTGCCAACTACGGCCTGAACAGTAGTCTGTTGATTAGGAATTCAAGCAGTACCTCCAATTTCAGCTTGAATGTATTGATTTACCGATTAATTTTGTCTGTAATTATGGCTAATACTTTGGCCCAAGCTACAAAAATATTGATTATGGTGGTTGATCAGGCTGTGCTCACTTATTGTTTGTGTAGCATTCCCACTGGCTAAATTATCAGGAGGGTGGGTAAAAGAATATTTTATAGCTCTGGTGTCAACGTATAGTAATTTTTTAGTAATTGTTAGCGGTGTTATATATAAAAAATGTAATTCTGTATTTCCTTGTTTGTAGTTAAAGGCCAATTCCACCCCAAACTTGATAAAGACCATGAGGACCCATGTAAACCTTTCACTCGGATGTTCTGGAACAGTTTTTTGGGTTGTATAAAATGTTCTATAATAATATTTACTGAAATTCTGATTACAATTCCCCAGTGCTTCTTCATATCAATAAACTGCTTAAAGTGCTTGATACCTGTGCCAATAATGTTATTTGTCTACTGGGTTAAAATCATTTATCTTTTGTCTTTGATATTGGAAGAACTACTTCACAGAAGTGATACTTAAAACAGACCAATAGCTGTGTTTAACTTACAGTACTTATATATCCTTGGATGCCAGTCACTTTTGTAAAACTAAGTAATTCTGCGTATTGGCTTAACATTCTTTATAATAATTAACGTGGAACAAAACCATTTCTTTTACACTCCTATTTACTGAACCCAAGATGAGGATCTAAAGCACTAGGCCATCAGCAGGTGTTATTTTTAACTCCAAGCTGCAAGATGCACATTGTCCCATTGGTGGTGTATTCCCAAGCTCACCAGCTCAGTGGAGAAGGCAGGGCAAGCTTGAAGCAGCAACATTTTCTTGCAGGAAAGTATGACAATTACCTGCAATACTCATGGGGCTGAATTTTAGGTCCTTATCCTGGGTATAGTAAAAAGCAGGGGAATGGATAAATTCCCCTTTTAACTCATTTTAGAAGGTCACACTGCTCTACTTTAAAGTGCCAAAACAAACAAAGCAACAATAAATTGCACAATGGTTTTTGAACACTTACATGAGATGGGTGCTTGGAACATGAAATGTAGAAATTTTCCAAGACAGGATTTACTGGAGCTTTTTGTCGAACTTTGCTCTTAATCCCCATGAAAGTCGCCACAGGTGTTGCAATGGCTCTGTGAAAACAAAAGATATGTAGCAGAAACTAGGCATTTTATCATTAAACCACTATATTTACATGATGTAGGCTCGCTGTCTGCAAGCTAAATAAAGTTAACTTGCCAAGCAAAATTATTTTAATGCAACACTGCAGCGGACAATTTTCATAGGTTGCATTTTTCATAAAAAAAAAAAAAAAGAATATTACGATTCCCTTTACATTGCAGACAGTTTAATTTTTGTTGCTAGTTTGCTATGGCTACGAAGGCCCAGTGTGCTTTTTAAGGATTTCTTTCAATTGTTACAAATGTTATTGTGATTACTAGTCTTTTATCGAGTGTCAAGCAAACCCACACAACAGATGCCTGGAAGATGATGTTGCTGATCGACTGAAAATTGAGAACTGCCTGGCCTTTTTTCACCTGGTACCCTCTTTATGTGCTGACTGAGTGAAGAGAGGCGCGGCAGCTTTGTTTAGCAGGTAGCTTGGTGTAAGCATTCCAGCATACAGCTTGGTGTTACATAGGGTTTCCCTATCTATTTTTGGGCATATCGCTTTGGATACAATTTATCAAGCTACAACGTTGCCTTACATCCTGAGGAATTAAGTGTTGGGACAGATAAGGGTATCCCCAAGAAACACTTGTGAGTAATGGGGGATGCCCCACTCGTAAAGTGCTGGCAACTTTTAGTAGTATATGGTGTTTTTATATTTACTATGGAATGTTTTAGAATGGTCTATTCTGTTGCAATAAAGTTTTGATACATTTTAGCAGTATGGTGATGATGGCAGTTTGCTTCCACTAAGGTATTCTTTACTATGCTCTCTTGCAAGGGTGATTATAGGCCTCTATATATAGTTGTCTATGCCAGGAAGCACCGCATTATTATTGTGTAGTCTAACCTTAAAAGCAAATATTTAGTGATGGTGCATACCACTTTATATATGTTTATGAAAACTTTTTTACTTTTTATCTAAATTAAAATACAAGACACTTGATTTTCCTGATTTGAAGGAGTTCATTTGTTTGTTTTATTAGTTACAAGTTTCTGAAGCTTTAAAAACAGGTTTTTTTGTGAAGACAAGCCCAAATGCTTGAGTTTGCTCAGGGATAGGTAGGTTTATTTTGACTATTTTTAAGAAAGAAGGGAGGGGGGCTTATTGCTGTAGGCCAGTGGCGGTTAACCTATGGCACAGCAGAGTTCACCAACGTTTGTTAACAGAAAGAGTCACTGTCCGGTCTGTTCCACTTTCTGCAATCCAGAGCTTGAGTAAGTGTAGCGACTGTCTTTTGCAGAGAGAGGTCAAAACAAGTATAGATTCACTCAAGCACACCTAGGCTGGCAATTGGCAATAATCAGCAGGTACAATCCTCCAGACACCCTTGACCCTGGGGTTGATAGAATCCAACGTCAAATTAAAGAGGAGCACACTACATCAGTGTATCAAAATTTATTGTGCAAACAACATTCCCCTGGCACCATACAAGCCATGGGAAAGGGGATTTCTCACCCAAAATAAAAGTAAATTGATTTTATGTTTGTGCTTTAAAGTTCAGCTCTGCTTAAGTCCCTGATTTGGATCTAAAACTATTGTCTTATAATGTAGGAATTTTAATCTTGACTGTTTTTGATCTCAAACTTCTGTGTGGTAATGTAGAGGTTAATCGGTAATTTATAATCGATTCTACTGTATCGGTCTGAGTAGTTTTTATTAAGGTAAAACATCAGTATCCTGTTAAATTAATGTGTTGGCACTATGCAATAAAAAAGTGGGTTTTGAGTTGCAGTTTGGGCACTCGGAATCTAAAAGGTTTGCCATCACTGCTGTAGACAATAACTGCTAAGGCTGGTACACAGTACAATTGTGTACCTATCTCTCAGACAAACAGACTAGTAGTGCTAGTCTGCCAGTCGGAAGAAAAAGGGCTGCAGATGTTTTTACATGACTGATCAAAATTATAGCAAAATTGAAAAGTCGATCTGGCCTAATTATCGGACCATGTAAACTGGGCCTAAGGCTGGGTACACATGGAGGGACTTTTTGTCCCAACTGAGCGCTTGCTACGAGCGAGTGCTCGGCTGGGACAAATGTCCATCGATCACGGCAAATTCGTCCGCGGCCGAATTTGCGAACGATCGATCGTGCGTTCCCTTAGGGAACGGAAGTGCCGTGAATCGGCCGTGAATTGGCTGGTGTGTACCCTGCCTTAGAGACTGTTATGGATGTTTCACAATATTGTATGGAGTCTGAGTCAGAAGTGAGTGATTTAGAATTCAGATTATTTCACATAACAGCATGAAAATGACTCATATAGTGATGAAGCACACATGGTTTGTACGGGACTTCTGTATTTCTCAGTGGAGCAAGTGAGGATGCTAGAAAACATAGGGGGGAAATCACAGTTTTAGGCCAAACTGCATTGCCTTTGCATGTTTATTTTCTTTTTTTGCGCTGTTTTGTTGTTCGTTTTTCTGTGCTGTGTTTTTAAACAATTTGCTAAGTACTTCTAAGCACTTGGCTTTCCAAAGGTATTGCAGGTAAAAGTGCACAAGAACACATGTACAATGCATTTAAGTACAGTCTTGTACGCTTCTTTCTACATTCCCATAGACTTGCTTTACAGTGCGAAATAGACAAAAATGGACCAAAAATGGTGATCACATATATTTTAGAAGCAGACAGGACTGTAATCCAGTGTGGCATAGTACCCACAATTCTAATTAAAACCTGCAATCAATTACGCAGTGAATTTTAGGGCCTTTAGCTATATCCTAAAATGCTAAATAGTGGGCTTTTATTTGCATGCTAGCCCAATATTTATGCTGGGTACACACAAACAGATATTTTGGCCAAACCGTCTCATATTTCTGTTTACTGGTCAGTTGGGACAAAAAATCTGAGATGCCAGCCATCTGGATTGGACTTCTCGATAAATCGCTGTCTCCTATGGACTGAACCAAACAATTGGTCATGGCAAACTGGGTACTGTTAGTAGCAATTGTTGCAAATAATGCACATTAAGCTGGGTACACACAGCTCCAATCTTTGACAGATTACAGGCTGGGTAGACACAAGCAGATTTTTTTAGGCCAAAAAATCCGTGGTGCTTTTGTTGTCGCTGGTGGCCTTTGACAGACGCCCGTTCACCGAGAC
Source organism: Hymenochirus boettgeri (assembly GCA_019447015.1). Classification (NCBI taxonomy): domain Eukaryota; kingdom Metazoa; phylum Chordata; class Amphibia; order Anura; family Pipidae; genus Hymenochirus; species Hymenochirus boettgeri. The sequence continues at coordinate 214,659,463 of CM033471.1, read as the reverse complement.
AGGATGACAGGTCGATCGGACATGTCGGTAAATCAGCACTGTTCATGTGGTCTCTTATGGATCACAAGATCAGTTACAGCGACTTTCACCATGACCAACAGTGATTTGTCCCAGCCAACCACTTGCTAGCAGTGAATGGTCGGTTGCGACAAAAAAAATCGTCTCTGTGTATCCAGCCTAAAGGTTCATTCACACATGCGATTGTGGGTCCTAACCCGCGACGCACGATGTGTATGAACGAACGTTTTGGCCGATAATTGGCCCGTGTGTAGGCACTTTATCAGCCGAAACGGACGTTCGCTCGGGGATAGTTGCCCGACCGACCTGGCGGATCTCCGAACGAACATTTCGGCCGATAAAGTGCCCACACACTGGCCGATTATCAACCGAAAGTTTGTTCATACACATTGTGCGTCGCGGGACCCGCAATTGCACATGTTTACGAACCTTTAGATTCTGCCTGTCACCTGTTAGACATGTGGCTACACACAGTCCTGAACAGGTTCCCACCCCAAAAAAATTAGGACGATAGGCAAACTCTGTGTGGAAGCTGTTTGTAAATTTTCTGCCAATTTCAGCTAATCAGTGTAAAAAGATACCAAATGTTCTTGTGATCAGCAAAAAATTGACAAGATCAGTAAAAATAACATCTAAACCCACAACACACAAGCTAGTCACCCTGGGAACTGTTATGGAGCTATGTTGATCTGGGAACTCATTTCTTTTAATCTAAAAGCTCTATTGTCCTCCTGACACAACAAACATTTAACAGCCAAGTTAACATTAGTTTAATTGCTGCAATAATACTTTACAAGCACATTCAGCTTTAATCAATCTTTGCATGATCTCCTTAGGTTTGCAAAACATAAAGTCCCATACACACATCAGATAAGGTAGATGAGGCCCGCTGCCGTGAAGGATCTATGAACAATGCCCGGTCCTCATCTGCCTAATCATACGTGTGTACGTAGCTTTAGTTTGCAGAAATGTAATCACATTTTTTAATCAACAATAAGGTGGACAAAGCCTGCTGCCGGGGGAGGTGGATCAACAATCTTCGCACAGGGCCTCGTCCGTCTAATCGGACATGTATGCATAGCTTTAGTTTGCATTTTTTTAAAATCAACAATTCTTTTGTTACAAAGTGAAGTTAAAGGGCAACAACAGTGCCCAAACCATGACCCCCCCCCCTTATCTCTAATGGAATTCGATAAACACATATAATGTATATGTGTAGATTACGTAAATCTAGCCCAACCTTTTTAGCCTATTTATAATCCCTAGCTAACAGCTAATGTGGAGGAAAACAAAAAAACAAACAACCCAGCTGGAAAAGGGAAAAAAAAAAAAAAATCTTCCTGACTCCAAAGGTTCGTACACACGTGCGATCGCAGTTACGACCCACGATGTGTACGAACGGCCGTTTTGGACGATAATTGTGCCATGCACTTTCCCGCCCAAAACAGCCGTTTTGTTGGGGATCGTTGGCTGACCGGCCGGGCAAGAATGTGCCCATACACGGCACGATTATTGGCTGTTCATACACATTGTGAGTCGTGGGTCGGCAAGTGTGTACGAACCTTTAGTGAGAGCTACTACATTAGGCTATTTCTGTAATTTGGCCTGAAGGCAGTTTACATTTGTTTACTATGCTTTATGAGTTAAGCTAGGTACACACAATACAATAATTTAGCCCGCCCGTCCGACATTTCTGTGTCATTTGGGACGAATTATTGTGTGGCGGCTTTTTGCGGCCGCGGCCGATCGCCGACCGTTCGTTCGTCCAAATTGCAAAATCACAACTGATCGTGCGGTCCTCTATGGACCACACGCTCAGTCGTGCCTAACTGTTGGACACGGCTACTTTTGCCGCGGCCGACAGTCCTTCCTCCTGATGGTCGGTCAGGAGAACGGATTGTATAGTGTGTACACCTAGCTTTGGTTGTTTAAGGGTAAACCCACAAAAACAAAATGAGCCAACTCACATATAGCAAATCCCCAGATAATCCCATAGCAAAGTCTGGGAATATATATCAAGCAATATTAAATGGAAATTCTCCTTAAAGGTAATATTATCGTAGATGATCATTCTTTTAGAACACTAACTCACACAGTTATTGAGTGATATGGACTGACATCAGTAACAGAAAATCCCAGAGACCACAATATAATACCCCTTCCAGCATTTATTTATCTCATTCTCCCTACCTGCTCATGAATTAATATACTTTTCATTCCATCAGAAAAATTATTTGGATAGTAGAAGTACAAGTTGTTATTAAACCTTATTCTGCTTTGATGAAACAAAATGAGATGTAAAAACAATGATGGCAATAAAAAGGTTTTTGGGGATTTTTTTGTTAAGCCACATACACAGTAAATGCAGTGCACGACCCAAGGTCATTCCGGGGGATAAACGTGTAGCCATTCCCTTGGGCGTTGTATTGACTATGCTAGTGTAGGAGTCTATTATCTTCCAAACAAATGCGACTGCTGTTTAATATTGCAGCATGAATTCCATTGGAATATATCTGATATATGAGAGAATCTGCAAATACACTCACCAAAACAACCTAGCTTTTATACCATACACATTGGCAATACAGGGCACCTATAGGTACAGGCCAATGGAGAAGAAATTGGTATAAAAGTCTCACATTTGCAATGTACTTAGTGGAAAATGCTTATTGGAAATAGGACAATCAAGAAAACTATTTTCAGTCAATACAGCACACAAGGCTACTGATGAAAAGCATCAGCAACAAAGTTAGCTCAGACGATAAAGAGGACCCAAAGAAGGGCAACTAAGCTATGGAGGTAGGCTGGGTAGTTTATAGCTATTCTCATTGGTGAACAAGTGACTTCATATGATCACTATATAAATGGGCCTTACAATAATCTCTCCACAAGCTGATCTGTCCTATGTAATTTCACTAATGATGGACATACTACTTAAACGTTTGATAGATTAATTTTTTCTGCAAATCAATCAAGCATCAGGTGTTTGCTGGCTGGAGGTTTTAAGATCTGCTTTCCCAGTATGGCCCATTTTTGCGATCATAGAGATCTTCTTACGCAATGCCGGTATAATGATAAGGTAATATTGGAAGGCAAGTTCCTAGTGAATGGGCACCTAAAGGCTATCCATATACTGTCAGATGCCTGCACATTGGTGCAGTTAGTGGCAGTGCAGATACTTTTGCCCAATCAAGCGACCATGTGTATTTAACATCAAACACATATGTTTAAATGTGCAATTATATTAGGCATTTCCTCACACGTCTTATCATCTGTATATTTTTCATTTGTTTTCATGACAAAAAGTGATTAAAGAATCGCCTATGGTTACAAGGAATTGGCAGGACCAATGCTAGCAAATCCATCAACGATGTCATAGGCAAAAGAAGATGGGCCCCCCGTGGTTGCTCCCCCTACTCCCCTGGTAGTACACCCCTGCACCGAGTCTGTGTAAAAAATAATAGTTTTTACTAATCTTAATATTCTGTTTTCTGTGGAACATTATAAAGAAGTTTTTCTTCCAATAGGAACACAAGCAAAAGGAAGCCATTAAAAAGGGCGGGTGTTTGAGATGTGCGTAATGATAAACCTTGCCAAAAGCATAAATGCTGTACAAAGGACCAAAGACCTTGGCACAAGCGAAGAAAAAGAATAAGCAATAAGATAATTTAAAAAATCGGGGTGAAAGAAACATGAAAGGTGAGACAGGTCAATGGGTAGGCGATGAATCAAAATGCGTGGGGCAGGCCGGAAGAAACACAATTAAAGTAAAGCAAAACGTAAAGCTAGGCACGCACCTAGCGATTTTTCCTCCTGATCGTCCGTTCGATACTTTCGACCGGTCGGCCAGGAGGAAGGACTGTCGGTCGCGGCAAAAGCAGCCGCGTCCAACAGTTACCGTGACCGATTGGACGAGGTTTTCCACCATGTCCGATCGTCCTTTCGTCCGATTCGGACGAACTATCGGTCGGACATCGCTGCATTCGGATGCGATAATTTCGGTCCAATCAACCGATACACTGAACTATCGGTCAATCGGACCGAAATATCTCATTGTGTGCACGCAGCTTAAGAACAGAGAAAGAAACAGGGAACCTTAGTGTAAGGATATTAGGAACATGATGCTTAAAAGGTAGGGGCAGAGCTGGATTATTCTTGCAAAGGGCCCATAAAATCTTAGAAGGCCCAGTTACGGTTGCAAAAGAAGTAATACGGTCAACTCTTTTTAAAAATAGCAGACTGTTCATTAAGGAAAGAAAGAAAGAAAGAACTCAAATAACAACATTGCCTAGGGCCCCATTCAGCTTTAACCAGACAATACAGACAATGTACAAAACAGCTGCTACGTTCTGGACTAAAAGGGCAGCTAGAGAATACATGTAAGAGTTACAGAAAGGTGCGGATCGTGAAAGGAATCAAGAAAACACCACAAAGTGAGACAGTAAGTAGATAGTAACAAGTTTTTCGAAAAGGAAAATTTAAAGGGTTAAAAACAGAAACCAACAGGGGACTGTGAAGGAAAAGCCAAAATCCCACTGAATCACTGCGGTTTTCAAATAAGGGTCCTACTTAGTTTGTAGTTCATTAACAGTAAGGGTGAAAATTATGTTAATTGCTCAAGTAGTCTACCTTAAAGGGTATGTCCACCCTTAATTTATATTTCTAGTATATAATAGTAAATGTGCCCCCAGCCCCAACCGCTATAATAATTTTCTTAGAAAGTCCCCAGACAGTTACTTACCATGCCTCGCTCCTTCGCCGCACTGCCCCGACCCTCTGCTTGCACGGAAATGCAAGAAGGGGGCGGGACCAGCAGGCGCGTCTGTGATTGGCTACGAGGCACATTTACTATTATATACATAAAGGGATTTACGCTAGGGAGAGGGAGACCAGAGCGGGTGGGAGAGGGAGGGGGAGAAGGGCTGCACTGCGCATGGCAAAATTCTCCCGGAGGGGAGACAGGAGGCAGAGTCCTATATGGACTCTGCTCTCCTCCTGGTGGCCACTTTTTTGGACTTTGGGGGGGGGGGTTTACTGGAGAACCACTTGGAGCTGGGGTGTAAGGTAAGGATTTTATTGCACTACACAGTGGGGCCGTGGGGGGGGGGGGGTTATAGTTTTGGGGGTGGACATGCCCTTTAAGGCTGAAGCCTGGTTAGTGCGAGTTGTTCTATAGGGAGAAAAACAAAGATGCCACTATTATTTTGAGTGGAACAGCCACAGGAGTTAATCTGAGGGTGCAGTTTACCTGGATAAAGTTAGAAAGTGTACTTGGTCCTACCACATTAACACATGATTTTCACTTGAACTTGAACTTCACTTCACTAGCACTTGAAGTTTCTTGCAGATTAAGTATTCTTAAATTTGCATTTGGTCTTTATTTTTAAGTATTTGCCTTTCAATTCTGCATCTGCCCATCTATTTTAAATCTGAGAAACTGATATTTAGAGTCTCTGTTCATTTTCCTCTCTGTCATATGAACCATTTCCTATAAGCTGCTTGGGTAAGTTAACAAACGTAACCAGTACTTAAAATGTCAAATTAGAGAAATGTTGTTAGGCTGGGTACACACAGGTTGATATTTCGTACAGATAGACACTAATGACCATTAGCATCTAAAGGTAACCCAGAAAGCTCCAACATGGTTCACCAGCAGGAACAACTGGGAAGGTAGCCTATGAGTAAGGATGTGATGTACACCCAAAAAACAAATGAGACTGTTCCTGACCATTGTGAAGTGCAGAGCCCAAGAAGCGATTGATTTCCAACTCAGAAGGTAACTTAGAAAGCACCCAGATGGCACACCATCAGGGAAACTGGGAAGGTAACCCAGAAAGCTTCCACATGGTACACCAGCAGGAACAACTGGTAAGGTATCCCAGAAATCTTCCACATGGTACAACATCAGGGACAATTGGGAAGGTATCCCAGAAAGCTTCCACATGGTATACGAGCAGGAACAACTGGGAAGGTATCGCAGAAAGCTTCCACATGGTACAACATCTGGAACAACTGGGAAGGTATCCCAGAAAGCTTCCACATGGTACACCAGCAGGAAAAACTAGGAAGGTATCCCAGAAAGCTTCCACGTGGTACACCAGCGGGAACAACTGTGTTCAGTTTCTGGGACTTTGTAGGGACATTCCACGAGAACCCTTTGGAGCTGAGAAGTAAGGTAAGGATTTTTACACTCTACGCAGTGGAGCAGATTTTAGTTTTGGGGGTGCACATGCCCTTTAAATCTGGTAACGTAGCTAAATAGCCAGGAAAGCTCTGAGGTGGAGGATTAGGAGAGCAAAATATGAATAAACCAAAATTGGAGGAAACAAAACGGATTCCCAGAGATGGTAGTCTTGTCTGAAAATCCCCCCAGATTCTTTTCAAGGTTTGAACTTCCATTTCCCATCCCTATAAAGGATTACTGGGTTGGGTGTGTAACTAAAGGGCCTAATATAATTATAACACAGGACACGGTATTGTCCCCCTTTTGTAAGGTGGATACCCAAAAGGCTACTGGACCTGATGGGATTCCTGGGAGAGTCTTAAAGGTGTGCACCCAGCAACTATCAGGGTTTTCTGAAGTATAGGGATAGTGCCTGATTTATTTAATCAGTCATGTCCTGTATTATCCCTTTACCAAAAAAAGGGAAGGCTAATGAGCCAAAAGGGTTTCAGACAAGTGGTGTTGACTTCACTGGTTGCAAAGTGTTTTGAGCAAATAGTTTCAAATTTGTTAAAAAACTACATTGATCCATCTTTGGATAAAGTTCAATTTGCCTGCAAGGCAAATAGAACAACAGAGGAATGCGGCCAATATGATAATACATACTTGCCTGTCACATTTAGATAGGCCTGGTGAGTATGCCAGGCTTCTCTTTCAGGATATCAGCTCTGCCTTTGATATGGTACCTACCGTATTAGTAAGTTGGTAGGGAAAAAGTAGTTGCTTGGGGTAGATCTGACATTATATAGGTGGTGTGCAGATTTTTTTTTATATACCGGTGTCAATGATTACCTTGTAAAATATGCCGATGATACAACCTTGTTGGTGCTCATTGTCAATGACCATGAGGTAGACTATCGTGCCGAGTTTTTTACAGGCTGCCTGGTGTGAGGCTAATAACCTCTATATTGATATCAGTAAAACCAAGGAATTAATTGTTGATTGATTTCTGCAGATCATTTAAATCAGCAGCTCATAATCCCATTCAAATCTCTTCTTCAGATGTGGAAGAGGTTAAGGATTTTAAATTTTTAGGCATCCACCTTAGCTCTGACCTGTCCTGGGATAAGAATACAAGCGAGTTGATTGGGAAAGCCCAGCAGCACTTGTATTTATTGAGGAAATTAAAAAGGGAACAGGTGTCCCCTGGTATTCTACTTTGTTTTTACAGATCTATGATTGAAAGTCTATTAAGTTATGTTCTGTTGGTGTGGTATGTCTACTGGACACAAGCAGATGAGAAGTTGTTGCAGCGTGTCATCGACCATGCTCAATATATTATTGGATCAGAATTGTCTTCTATGAAAGATTTATTTTTAAGTTATATTGGATAGAAGGCATAATTAGGGACCCATCCCATCCAAGTAACAGTTTTTTTTTACAGTACTGCCATCTGGCAGGCGTTACCATAATTTTTATTGAAAAACAAGCCATTTTAAAAACAGTTTTTATCCATCCGCAGTGGACTTTTTAAACTCTTTTATATGGAGTAAACATATTTGTAACTTGTTATTGTAATTTTCACGGACTTTGTACAATGCTTAGTACTGTGACATATAAATTGAATCTTGAACTGGGAAGGTTTCCCAGAAAGCACCCACATGGTACACCAGCAGGAACAACTGGGAAGGTAACCCAGAAAGCTTCCACGTGGTACACCAGCGGGAACAACTAGGAAGGTAACCCAGAAAGCTTCCATGTGGTACACCAGCGGGAACAACTAGGAAGGTAACCCAGAAAGCTTCCACGTGGTACACCAGCGGGAACAACTGGGAAGGTAACCCAGAAAGCTTCAACATGGTACACCAGCGGGAACAACTGGGAAGGTAACCCGGAAAGCTTCCACATGGTACACCAGCGGGAACAACTGGGAAGGTAACCCAGAAAGCTTCCACGTGGTACACCAGCAGGAACAACTAGGAAGGTAACCCAGAAAGCTTCCACGTGGTACACCAGCGGGAACAACTGGGAAGGTAACCCAGAAAGCTTCCACATGGTACACCAGCGGGAACAACTGGGAAGGTAACCCAGAAAGCTTCCACATGGTACACTAGCAGGAACAACTAAAAAGGTAACCCAGAAAGTCCCTGAAGGGTACCGCAGGATATCCATTTGGAACAACTAAAAGTGCAAGGTAGAGCTATCTAAACATATTAAGAATTGCCAATGGCATTTTGTGTCTCTGAAAGATCCCTTCCAAGCAATCTGCATTCATTAAAGAATAAGGAAATTGTAAAAATGATTCTGCTGTTAGTAGGACATCAGGCAAGGGAAGGTGCAGGCAAAGATTAGGCTATTTTCACACAAGCACTATTGTAGCCTATTCTGAGCGGCTCCAGGTACTTTGAGGGAGAAAACGCTATATGTAGTGTTATGTCAACTGTGACCACTAATTAAACGATCGGGCAACTGCTACATGAGCGAGAACATGCCACTCGTGGGAAACTACCCGCAATAAAATTTGCGAAACGAAGATTGTTAGAGATTATTCTTAATTTTGTTCCATAAACTTCTCAATATTTATGAGCAGTTAAAGGAATGGAAATTTACCCCTGTATGGCAGACTTTAAAACGTTCTCGAACATTAAGTAATAAAAACTTTTGAAAAGACCTTCCAATTCTTTAGATATTGATGGTATTTGCATAATATTGGAATGGTACCAAAGTGCGCACCCACAAACTACCGCCCTTGGCATAGTGGACTATTGGAATGGACAGAAGGAGCCGATACAATTATACCGTCTATGCTAACCCTGGCCAATCAGTAGGATGAGTGAACGTGCCGCATACTGCAATATGCAATGGCAGTCGAATGTGTATGGCCTAAATTAATTTGGCTTGAAAAAGCCAAATTACTGTTCTTTCTATTTCTTCTTTTTCTTCTTCCGTTTTAGTCTTCCGCTTTTTTGGACCGTATCTCCTCCCACAGTTTTTGAGCTAGAGACATAAAATTCGGTACGTGCGGGGCATATAGGAGAAGTGTGCTATCTTCTAGCTAAATTTCCAGACATTTTTTCCCATAGACTATAATGGTAACAATCCTCAAATGTGGATATTTCAAAACAGTTTTTTTCATGGTCATAAATACAAATGGTGATACCCTAACCCCCCACACAGACCCAGGTACACCCACCTACTGACCTAACTTTCCATTCTCATGGAAGCCATATTTAAAGGGTAACTAAAAACGAATTTAGATTTATCCTCAATAAAATAAAATTTATGGTTATAAACACAAAAAAGACATACCCCCTCAACCAGACCCAGGTACACACAATCTACTTGTGTAGGTACACACAATCTACTTATCCATTACGGTGACAGCCATACTTAAAGGGTAACTAAAGTCAAAAAAATTTATTTTGATTAATAATAAAAATGTTTTTTTAACCCCCATGTGGCACAGTTACATACACCTACTGACCTACCCCTCCATTAATGTTGCAGCCATACCTAAAGGGTAACTAAAGTCAAAAAAAAATTTGACCAATCATCAAAAAAGTTTGTTTTTTTAACCCCCAACCGGACACAGATACACACACCTACTGATCTACTTATCCATTACTGTGGCAGCCATACCTAAAGGGTAACTAAAGTAAAAAAAAATTTTTGACCAATCATCAAAAAGATACAGAGGGATTCAATAAAAGATCTTATCATTGAAAATGGTGCTAATTTTGCCCTAACCAATCAGATTTTAGCTTTCTGATTGATTGGATCAAAATTAGCACCACTTTGGGCTGGGTAAACAAACGTTTTTTTTTGTCCCAAACAAGCGATCACTACAAACTCATCATTCCCATTATTGAGTTTTAAAATCTGCAGCAAACACACATATTCCCTTCCAAAATGCAGCCCTTCAAGCCAAATTCAAAGTTTATACTTAAACTTTCCCTTTCTAGTTCTAGTTGCTATCACTAAATTAATGACCTAAAAACAGCCCAAAAGGGAGAAAGACTTTCAGGGATTGTGATGGATCCTATATTTGTGATGACAGATTGTGTATTTGGGAAACAGAGGAAATATTTATATGTTAGGAAAAACAAGCAAAATAGTGTTTTCTCTTTATTTAAAGTGCTATGCTTTATTATTTATTTAAAGTGCTTATTTTACAATAAGTGGATTATAGGGCATCAGTAATTACATGTGCAGGGCTTCTGGCAATTCTTTTTTGGGGCAGCAATATCGCTTTAAATGTAAGTGGCCTTTACACACGCAGGAATTTTACTGGCTAGTATGAGTCATTAATACAGTAAAGAGCACACACCTAAGCTCTCTCCTCTGTAGCCATTATACTTAGTTCAAAACAAGACATCTTTTATTCTGGTTATGTGAACAGGTTCACATTATGAAAAATAAACATACAGGAGAATGTGGCAGACTATTAAAATTGGAACATTTCCGTTTTAAGCCAACTTCAGGCTAATGCACCAGTGATCAGTAATAAATAAATGTGTATCTGCAAACATTGTGCGCCTAATGAAGGGTTGGGTGGAGCCAGTAAGGTGTGGCCTAACAGTAATAACTGATATTTTAGATACAAATTTTGTACTAGAATAAGGATTCTTAAAGGGAATGTCCAACACTCTAATCAAAAAAGCATATATAGTAGAATACCCCCCAAAACCTAGAGTTTGTTTTATAGAAAACTTTTAAATCGGCTCACACACAGAGCCATTATACTAACATGCTCCTCCTCGCTCCACCGCCGCGGCTCTGCACTTCCAGGTAAGGCAGTCAGTGTCGGCCGTGACAGTGACGTCACGGCCAATCACTGCCTGCCATTCCCGGAGCAGTCTCCACTGTGGCTGCTCAATATCGCCATAATAAGATTGGGAAAATGTACAATTTTTGATCCCATCAATGGAAATGTAATATCGGCCCAGTGTATGGACACTGTTCAACAACACTTATGTACAGGATATTTACACCTAAAAAAATGGGAGCATCTAAATAGACTTTTAGCTGCCTTATTTAAAAGGCACTCCAATGCAACTGTAAAACAAAACTTCCAATCTCTATGTAACAAACCCTATATTTTCTTCCACTATATATGAAATCAAACCAATAAATGCTACTAAAAAACAAAGTATCCAATAGCATAACTAGCTGACTGGAACATTTTAACAGTTTTATTTGACAGCCTACAGGTTTCCTGGTAAGTTGACATACCAATGATGACCATTTACATGAAAAGGTCATTGGGATGTACAGATCAAACTAAACCACCTTGTGTCATCCATTTGCAGCAGATTTCAAAACTATGTGGCCACAGATAGGATCTATATATTCAGACAGGTCGATCAGCCTCTAATCAATAAACTGACAGATATTGCAATTGCAGAGCAATTTGGGGAAAAAAAGCAATACTAAACATGCTAAAGCAAAGTTTTGAATTATAGGGGGGGGGGGTAGCAGAGGGAAGTGACATGCTTGTGTTCCCTGATATAAAGCAGAGGCCTCACTAAAGTTCCAAAGTGTACTGCAAGTTGAAACCAGCTCAAAGCCCAAGAGTGCAATTTGATAACAGAGATAAATGTGCATAGACAAAAGAGTTGCTTGCTCCCTTGTGAAAGTATATTTGTTTTACCAGGACCTACCATGTACCATTTTTTTTATCCAGCCATCATTATCAGTAGGCCTGACGTAAAGAACAATTGACTGATTAGCAAAGAATTTTTCAGGGTTGGAAGGTAGAAAAGATCCCCAAGTCAAGAGAATGTTGTTTCTCTGAATATGGCTAATCAGAGCCGACTTAAAAAGTCTAATATGCATGGAATCTTAGGATCAGCTACAGGGGCACTTAAACCCTGTCATGAAGGCAAAGCGCTTTGAATAGCATTGTGATTGTGCATATAGCAGTTAAACAGACTTGCCACATGTTCAGGTTTTTCTTGTGCACTCCCTTCAGGTTGCAGAACATTCCACCTCAGTGTCAGTGTTTGCACAAACCCATATCATATGGCTATCAAATTACATTGATTCTTTCGAAAGCAATAACATTCAGAAAACTATTTACTTTCTAGGGTTGGAAACTTCAGTAAAAAAAATTTCAGGTTTTGAATGAATAAATAAACTTTGCCAAAGTGAATTATTACAGCTGATAAATTCTGGTCGAATTATTACTAGTCTTATTGTTCTCTTCCTCTGCTATTAATGAGAAAGTTAAAGGTGTTTTTAATTAAGTACAGATTAACAGAAAACTCTTACCTCTCGAAGGCGACTCTGAGCAGCATAAAGAGTAGAGCCAGGGGGATGGTGATGTAAAGCTGGGATGGGGACACTGAGCCATTCCCTTCTTCATTCTCCAAGTCCTCCCAGGTATAGTTACACGGCAGCCAGATTCTGTCCCACCAAAACCATTTGTTAATAGTCTGAAACATCCTTAGAAAGCAAAGTAAAAAAAATATCCCGTCAGAAAGGGAGAGGCAGAGAGCAGCTACAACCAGCCCTCCCTTTACTAAACACCAATGCTAGATTACACTATTTAGCTGCTACAAGGGGAGTCCTGTGACTGACAAACTACAAAGAAAGGGGAAGTGATTCATTGTAGCCTTTTCCTCTCCTCCTTGCTTGTATTTTTTTTCATTTTTTTTTTTTGTACTAATCCAGCTTTATGAAGCGTAAAAAAAAATGGTGCTTGTCCCAGACAGTGTAATGGCAGAGGATGAGGAGGGCATGTGCTTCACTGGTCTGCCACATCCTGCTTCAGAGGCTCTTAAGACAAACATTCACTTGTTTGGCAGAAGCAGCTGGAATGCGTCAGAAAGGAGAAGTTTAACCCCATCTGTGCTGAGGAGAAGCAAAAGGAGGGATTGGGGAAAGTAGATCTATTTTTAGGAATAAATAAATGTCCTGTTCTTATGTGTGCTATTGACTTTACACAGAACTTCATTTGCATAACAGAGTAACATATACATATTAAATGAACAGCACTGCAACATGCATAATATATTTGGAAAAAGCAAAGCATAAGGAAATGTTTTGGGCCCCCTCCCCTTCCAACTTTTTCAAATGTAGCCTAAGGACGCCTTTGTGGCATGAATGGCAATCTAGATTCTATTCTGGCAAGGTAACAGTTAATGAGGACACCGTGTCTGGGATCAAGACTACAGTCTAATCAGGAAGGCTGGAAGGCATTTTTCTCTTTAAACACAGATAGAGCAACAGGCGACATGACAGTGGCCGCTACAAAATACATTGTACTGGTATTAACTAACCCTTCAGACAGATGGACAGAATGAATTAGAAGTAGAAAAAGGGCTGTAATGCTCCACCCACTTTTATGCTTCTTCTTCTCTTGCAGCTCAGCATATGTGTGATATTCCCCAGTCTCTGGCAGTTAATGGGTTTAGAATGAGCAGGGGAAATTAACGTTTTGTTTTTTTTTCCATTGGCAAGCACCCAATAGTCCCACCCCCTCACAGCTTGAGCCAATGAGAAGTGCTCAGTTCATTTCTTATTGGTTGCTTGTTCCTAAAACCATTTCATGTAGTGGCCTGTTCCCCCCCCCCCCCCCCCCCCCCCAGATTTAACCCCTACCTTTCTGGAATGTAAGAGAACATGTTGGGAGCACAGCAATTTTAAAATGATTGCCCAGGAGTGTCCCTAATGACCGATATCAAGTTTTTAGAGGAAATAGGATTTTCGTGTTTCTATCCAGATGTCTTTTAATGGGTTCCAAAGAAGTAAAAATAACAATTAGGGCAAGGCCACATTTATTGCATGTTAAAAAGTTCATACTAGTGTTAACCAATTTGGGTGGCCACACTAGGTGTGCTGGTGCCCATTGCGCTGTGATCCCAATAACTGAGCATTTGCGATCACCATTTTTGGTGTGATTCACACGCACGTAGATACCAGACTATCCCAGGGATATATCGCAGCGCAAGCAGCCATCAACGTGCATGAATCGCCTCAGCCTTCAGCTGAGGACACACTACAACGCACCAAATCATGCACGCAATCATTTGCGCATGCGTTTTCGCTATTTACAAAGAGAAAACATTGCGTGAAAAATGTTTGACCGCAAAACGCGGACGGCCGCGCAATCACATGCGCGTAGAAAATCACAGGAATGTTTGCAAAAACGCATGCGCGAGCGAAAACACATGCGCGAAAAACGAGTTAGTATGGCCTAGACCTTAGTGTCTTCCCCACTTCATCTTACAGGGCATCCAGGGATTTTTGGAGATGTTGAACCTAGGCACTACATCTGGACTATGGTGTATGAACGACCATTTCAGCCAAGTATCGGTAAGTGTATGGGCTCTCGGTTGGGCCTCATTTAAGATCTGATCCCGGTGTATCATCACCAATGCACAACTCATTCCATTTTGCCCCATCCGAGCACCTATACACTGAGCAATAGTCATCTGAAACACCCATTTGTCCTACAGTTGTGCGTCAGCCCAACGATCGCATGTCTGTGTGGCTTGGCCACACTAATCTATTTTAACATGCATTCTAGTGTTGGCCAATTGGTCTGGCCACACTAGGTGCACTGGTGTTCGCTGCATTTATAGCTTAGCGTATCGGTCGATCAGACCGAAATTATCGAATCCGAAATTATCGATGTCCGACCGATCGTTCGTCCGAATCCTCTGTGGACCGCACGATCGGACGCGGTAACTGTGTACCTAGCGTTAGGCTGTATATACATGGGCCAATTTCCCTAATCTTGTAGCCTGTCTAGTGGGAATTCAATTGTACCCAATATCGAATATTCCCTTTCAACAGGTACACAACATGTTGCAGAGCTGCATAAAGAATTACGTGATAGGCCGGTATGCTTCACCACCTATCCTATCCATCAGATCTGACGGAATTTACTGAATATTGTTATATTGTTAACATGTACCGTATATACTCGAGTGTAAACCGAGGTTTTCAGGCTTAAAAAAAGCCTGAAAATCTTACCTCGGTTTATACTCGAGTCAATGTTTCCCTTACCATGTCCGGCGGCCGCGCGATCCGCATCCTCGCTCTACAGCCTCTGCGCATCCGGATGATGTCACTACCCGGCGCCGCAAAGTGAGAGGCGCCGGGTAGTGACATCATCCAGATGCGCAGAGGCTGTGGAGAAGGATGCGGATTGCGCGGCCGGCGGACAAGGTAAGGGAAACATTTACTTTATTTACCCAGGGACACACTTAAGTAGAAAATACATACAAATAGGAGTAAAACCTTCTTTATGCTTAATTGCTGGGAGTTGTAGTTTTCAAACATCTTAAGTGGCAAATACTTACAAATAAGAGTAAAACCTTCTTTATTTGTGCATACTGTATTCACAAATATAGGAGGATTTACCCCTATTTGCAAGTATTTGCCACTTAAGATGTTTGAATACTACAACTCCCAGCATGCTTTATTGGTGGGGGTTGTAGTTTTCAAACATCTTAAGTGGCAAATACTTGCAAATAGGGGTAAATCCTCCTATATTTGTGCATACAGTATGCACAAATAAAGACGGTTTTACTCTTATTTGTAAGTATTTGCAACTTAAGATGTTTGAAAACTACAACTCCCAGCAATAAAGCACGCTGGGAGTTGTAGTTTCCAAACATCTTTAGTGGCAAATAATACTCCCTCGGTTTATACTCGGGTCAGTGTGGTTTTCCTACCTTTTTCCCTAAAACTAGGTACCTCGGTTTATACTCGGGACGGTTTATACTCGAGTATATACGGTATGTGCTTCTCAAGACTACTTTGGTAGCGTTTTTTGTCTAGGCCACACTGGTTGGTTTCTCACACACTTCCAATTGTGTTTTGCGATTGGTTAGTGCATTAGAATCGCATGCCGGTGCATTTCAGTGTACCAGGCCATAATGTAACGGAACGCATGCGCTCACCATTTTGTGTGCAGATTGCATGCGCTCAGATGACAGAATATTGGCAAAATCGCAGAGCAAACACGTGTGAATTGTAATTGCCCTTTTCACGTGTATTACCCTGCGATTATCTTATTTTTATTCATCTTTCAGATGAAGAAAAATATTGCATGTTGCTTTTTGCCAATAGTTACTGCTAATGGAACATAAACCTGCCACTCATTTGAAAGAAGCACAAGTACCAACGGTATCTTGGGAAGTGGGCTCTGCTGTGTCTCAGGCTGGTTTACCATTTTATCTTCTCTAACAGGGACACAATAAACGGAATTAGCAGGGCTGCAATAATTGCAATTAAAGGGCATGTCCACCCTTATTATAAACTTTACCATATCATAATATATCTTCCCCCAGCCCCAACCCCTATAAAATAAATTTAAGAAAGTGCCCCGATGTTTACTTACCTTCCCTCTCTCCTCCGACGCCCGGCCTTCTGCTTGCAAGACACTGCAAGCAGGGGGCGGGACCGGCAGCCGTGTCCTTGATTGGCTGAGAGGCAGCCAATCACGGACACGGCTGCTGGCTTCTCAGAATGCCGGGGGAGAGAGGGAAGGCAAGTAGAGTTCGGGGGTCTTTCTTAAAATTATTTTTTAGCGGTTGGGGCTGGGGGAAGATATACTATGATATGGGCAAGGGGTTTTATGGTAGGGGGAGGGATCGCAAAACGGGAGGGAGAGGAAGGGGGAGAAGGGCTGCAGTACGCATGCCAAACTTCTCCTGGAGGCGAGACAGGAGGCAGAGTCCTATATGGACTCTGCTATCCTCCTGGTGGGCAGTTTTTGGGACTTTGGGGGGGACTACAGGAGAACCATATGGAGCTGGGATGTGAGGTAAGGATTTTATTACACTACATGGTGGGGCCATTAGTGGGGGGGTTATAGTTTTGGGGGTGGACATGCCCTTTAAACAATATTAAGTCTAAAGCCCAATACAGACATAAGGCTGGGTACACATGGAGGGACTATTTGTCCCAAACAAGTGCTTGCTATGTCGCGGCAAATTCGTTTGAGGTCAAATTTGTGAACGATCGACCATGCGGTCCCACACCAGTCCCCCAATCCGGACGAATGGACGATCGAGGTCGGTCGCAGCCAGCTGCCCCACACTAGGCGATATCTTGGCCAACCGACCGAAAGTGCTGTGAATCGGTCGGTCGGCTGAAAATATCTTCTGTTGTGTACCCAGCCTAAGATTTGAATCGGTCAAAAGTGTCTGGTGCATGACAGACATAACTGGTTAGCCTACCTATTATCTAAATTAATTTTATTATCATCAAATCATCATAGAACTATTGTCAAAATATCCCTTTTTTTTTTACTACTTCAGCCTCTCAGTTTCTCAATCAATGTTATTCTGATGTTAAAGTCAAACCTTTGCAACTTTCATTAGGCTGAGTTCACATGAACATCTACTGTGTAGCAGAACAGGTAGCAAAACATCAGAAAATGGCATTAAACAAACAGTAGACATTTGCCTTTAAGCAACTTTTTAATGCCAGCATGGGGTTGCTTTTAAATTTACATGAGGTGAAAGACCCACGAGCCACAAGCACAATGTTGAATCAGTTCCTCATATTCTCCAAGAACAAGCACACTAAGCATGTCTGTACCACTGGGAGAGAGGATGTAAATAAATGACTGACTTCACACAGGTGTAATTTAGGATAGGAACCGCTGTATTTACCTGGAGGTGCTCAGGTTATCTGGTGAATGTTGCACTAACCGATTCAATAATGGATAGCATTCTTGGTGCCGGCTGCGCAGGTATTGCAAAAGACAGCCAACAAAAGCAATTTAATACTGCGTGTGTGCCATCTTCCCATTTACAGGGAGGCGCACATGGGATATTGAACCACCTACGGGGGAGATTTACCCAGAGCGTTACCATCTCTGGGTAAATCCCCCCTGAATTATGTAGAAAAGCATTTACATGATGCATACTAATTTTTGGTATTTTGGCTCACAGGGTGGGGGAGAATTTTGGGCCCTGATGTATGGGAGAGTATAAGGCAACTTTCACACGAACGTCAGAGTGCTGTCTGTGTACGTTTTCCGAACGGTCCCCCGACAGTCGTTGCTAGTGAAACACTACATGTATCGTTTCTCAAGTGGCAAACATCTGTAACCGCTTGTGAAAGAAGCCTAAGTAAGGCAAAATCAAGTTTTAGACCATAGTCCTTCTTTAGCTCTTCCAGCATTTTGTTTGGATTTCACTAAAATCTGTAACAGAAAGTTCCAAACCAACACAAATATGAAAGCCAAACCTGAATAAAACAGTACGCCACCTGCAAGGGAAAAACACAAAGATGTTGCCAGCAACCAGCTCCTAAGGGAGCAATACACGCATGCCATTACAGCAAAAATGACAGTTAACTCTGTATTTTGAATAGCTAACAGTTTTTTTTTTAAACAAAACGCCCCTCAAATGTTGAATACATTTTCATATAAACTATACATTTTTAAAACCCTCTACATGGAAATGTATACCTTTTAGGATATTCTCTGTAAAAATAAGGAAATGCACATTTGCATTATTGCGTGCAGAAACTAGTCCTAAAGGGGAGCAATGCATGTATGCCTTTGCAGCAAGAAATTTCAGCCATTACTGAACCAAATATTTTTGGAACATACACACCTTCAGCTACGTAACGGTGTGATACTTAAATGCTGAAATACAAATGCAGTCCTTCACAGAAATACATTTTCGTGTAAAGAGTAAGAAGGCTAGGCCACATCAGTGTGTTTTAACACGGAATCTGATCTCAATCCAATTGTGTGGCCCAATTGCAGTGGCTAGGCTCGTTTGCACTACCATCTGGTGATCAGAGAGCATGGCATTACCATTTTTGGTGCTATTTGCATGCACTCCAACAACCAAACATGAAACGGATTGCCACGCAAGTGGACACAAATGTGTATGAAGCACAAGCGCAACCATGTGTACAACGCAAGCTCTTAGTGTGACCTCAGCCTAAATATTGATTTCTCAGATGTCCTGAATCAAACATTATGTCAGATAAATGGGTGCACATAGAAACATGGGCAGAAAAAATTAAGATAAAAAAATAATTGTTAAAATAAAGCACACTAAAAGTAACCCCAAAGTAGGTCAAAGCAAAAGGGCCACTACAGATAAACATTTCAGCCACCAGTTTTTCAAACTAAACACCTCTCAGTCTCAGAAATACCCCCACAATCTATGGGCTGATGCAATAAAGGTTTGTACACATGTGCGATCGCGGGTGCCGCAACGCACGATGTGTACAAATGGCTGTTTCGGCCTATAATCGGCACATGTATGGGCACTTTATCGGCCGAAATGGGTGCGTGTTTGGAGATCTGCCCGCCGGATCGGGCAATGATCCCCGAACAAACGCCTGTTTCGTCCACATAATGCACCGCGGGTCAGCATCTGCGATCTCACGTGTGTACAAACATTAGGAGGTGCAAACATTTGCCTGTTCTCTTTATTTGCATAAACCAATCAGATTTTAGTTTTTTATCATGTTACGTACAGTTAGATAACATCTGATTGGTTGCTGCAGATGTCATTTATTCATCCACACATTCAAAAATAATATTGACAAGGGTTTTTTGCAAAGTTAGATTTTTTTACCCTAATTCCCAAAAAGTAGTAGAAAATGCTAATAAATACCAATCTACTGAATAAAAAAAAAAAACACCTGTATGGCTGCACGCAGAGACATGCCCTGCAAAAAAACTCCAAAAGGAGCCAATGCATACGTTTGGAGCTATGCTGTAAGTAAACATCAGACTTGGATTAGAAAGATAGAAACTTTCAGCTGTTTCGTGCCACCATGCTTGGATTTCTACATGGTATTTACACTGGAAAAATCAATCATATTGCACACAACCAATTGTATTGGTCACAGAAAAGTCTGATTTACAGCACTAGGTCAGATTAGTGGTTTTATACCCAAATAATAGCGATGACAAGAAAAAATTGCCACACACCATCTGAATAGTTTGATAGAGCATATATCAAGCGTTGTAGAAATATATGGAGTAAAGATATCTGATGTGAAACAGTACTTAAAGGGTATGTCCACCGTTATTTTAACTTTTATGTTTCCAGTTTAACTGAAGGACAGGAGGTAAATGCGATATGTCTTACCTCCTGTCCTTCAGTAAAACTTACAGGAGACCAGAAGAAACTTACCGCGTAACGATCCAGCACTGCTGACAGCCTCCGACTACACTGACATTCTCCGACGGATCCACAGTCCTTTGCATTGTGTGCGCGTGCGCACACAGTACATAGGAGCGTGGACGCGGCGGAGACTGTCAGTGAGGCCGGCGCTGGAGCGATACGTGGGTAAGTTTCTTCTGGTCTCCTGTAAGTTTTACTGAAGGACAGGAGGTAAGACATATCGCATTTACCTCCTGTCCTTCAGTTAAACTGGAAACATAAAAGTTAAAATAACGGTGGACATACCCTTTAAGGTGCCCATTCAATACAATTCACCAACCGACTGATCCCACCACATTTTATCAATTCTTCATAAACCATCTTTCACTGTATGTCAGTTGCAAAAAAGAACGGGAAAGACGATTCCTGAATAATGTATTGAATGTCGTGGGATTGGTTGGGAGGTGAGTTCTAATGTATGGGCAAATTTGCCAAAATGCAGTGTCTGCATTACTTACCAAAGCCCCTATCAGTAATGTTATATGAGAGCATCATAAAGTTTTTTAAAGCAAATAATCAATAGAAAAACAAAATTGGATAGATATGTCAATCTTTGCAAAAAACAATCCTTAACCCAAACATATTCTCGTTACTGTGTGTAGCGCATTTCCAAACGAACGCAAGGCCGTCTAACGCTCACCTTCGGCCATGGTCGACTCCCTGTACTTAAAGTATAGCGAGTCAGACACGCCTGGGGGAAATCTGCAGTCCCGAGCGTTCTCCCTATGGTTGATTTAGGGGCAGGATCTGGTATTAAAATATCACAAGCGTCCCTTTTTAGTGGTATTCAGTGAAAACTGTTTGCAGGAGTTTACACACTTAAAGGGTTATTCAATAAAAGTTCTTATAGTTAAAAATGGTGCTAATTTTGCCCCAACCAATCAGATGTTAGCTTTCAAATGTTAAATAATATCTGATTGGTTGGGGCAAAATTAGCACCATTTTTAGTAATGTGTGCAAACACAAGTTGATTTCTAAATGCACGGAACAACCGATGTTTCAATGGGGAAGATTCCAGGAACTTCCTGTCACATAATAGGAAGCTCAGCTATCCGGTTCAGCTGTTAAAGATACGAGTGACACTTTATGGGTTATCATAGTTATCGTTTTATTGGTTTATCAAGAAAACGATAAATTAATCGGGGATGTGGAAAGACACTTGGAATTTGCCCTCAGATCGCTCCCAGGATGCAAGTTGTTTGCATGTAGTCATGAGTGGCAACAAATGTTCTAGTTTGTTCACAGTAAAATCTATGTGCTTGGCACTGAAAGGGTTAAAAGAGACCTCCACCCTGAAGAAGTTTCGGATGCATACTCCAAAATTGCAGATTAAAACAATGTAGCATTTCTCTTACCATGCAATTCCAAATTAAGGATTTACCTGTTTTAAATAAAATCTTTCACTGCAGAAAGCTTTATTTCATTACCATTACGCCTCTATTCATTGAATACATGCTGGTTTAAATTCCTGATTGAATCACCCTGTACATACCTTAACTCAATGACCTAAAACAAAAATCTGTGTTGTTATAGTAGCCCCCAAACCCCAAAAATCTGACAGCAGACATAGAACTTACCTGTTATGCAACAAAATGTTCTTCTTCCCCATTCTTCTACCTCTCCTTTCGCCTCCTCTTCCAGCTCTTTAACAAGCTTGCACATGCTCAGAGGAGGTAGCTAGGGGAATAGCATTTAGTCATTGGCTGCAATGTCAACTGTTACATCCATGACTAATAGGTTCTAACTGGAAGAACCAGGAAGTAAAAAGAGGGGTAACAGAAGATTAAGCAGCATTTCGGGTTTGTCTTACATCTCTCTTTTCTAACTATTGCCGTTTTGAGGAGTGATATACCTACATACAATTAGACATTTGAGGGGTGGACTTGCCCTTTAAAGGAATAAGTATTCCTACCTTCCATTCTTCTCTGTAAGTAGAGGTATAGTACCGTAAGTAAAGCTATTTCAGGCACAGTAAATCTTTAAAGGCCAAATCATTTTTTAACTAATCACACAGCAATTCGGATTAATTACCACCAATCTTAAAAATACTTTTTTCCCTTCTCTAACCTTGTCCCTTATCTGTTTCTCTGTGCTCTTTTTGTGCAGTGCAGATAAACCCAATCCTGCAGTTAACTGCTGTTTGTGTTACTAAAGTCCCAATATAGCACTGCTTCTAAAGAAATCAATTACAAAGCCCCCCCTTCAAACTCCTACAGTTAAAGGATAAGTGCACTGTAAAATCAAGTTATGTTCATTTGGAAGCTGCAGCTTTAAAAATACCGTTGCCATATTTTTTTCCCCTATGCCCCTCCAGAGCCTACCTTTGTGCCTTGAAAGTTGCAGACATCTTGTTACTGGTTTGCTGAATGTTAAAGGACAATTATACTCACCTTCCCTCCGCTCCTCTTCTTTGTACATTAGCTTTTACCCAGGGTGAGGACCTAAACTGCTAGGTCCTCACCCCTGGGTTCACGTAACTTACAGCAGAGTCTTAGAGCAACACTGCTCTGGTAGGCTCCACCCCCTCCTCCCTGTCGGCGACGAGGCCAATAGGAAGGCTGTCAGGTACCTTCATTTATAAGAAGGCTCTACTTCATTTTATACCCTGTGGGGAGCTTTTAGCTCCTTTATCCAAACCTCTCCATAATTTGTCAAGCTAATCAGAATCCTGTGTTTCCTAATGCCTAAGTGACTGTAAATCTGGAACTTGCTGTGGTAATTACCAATAAGTATGAACCTAGCATGTTATTCTGGATCCTGTATATGGTCTCAGGATGTCCAATGGAGCTGTTCAGATTGAATTGCACATTGCGGCAGGATTGCCTGGACCTGTGTTCAGATCTGCAGGTTAATACCATTTTGTCTGGATACATATAATACATGTCCCAACTGCTTTGTGTGAGAGCCCTGCCAGGACAGTATCTGCTTTGTGTGAGAGCCCTGCCAGGACAGATGACTGTTGGTCACAGTAACAGTGGCTGCAGCCAGCAGCGCATGTGACAGACTGATCATGTGGTCCAATAGGGAACTGCATGATTGGTCGTGATTTACTAACTGACCCATTTGTCTGATACGGACGACCGAACTTGGTCGCGGCTGTATTTGGAAGTGAGTGTAAATATGGTAAAGTTTATGACTCTAACAGGGAGATTCACCCAGAGGCACAAGCTCTCTGGGCAAATCTCCCGTACGGGATTTACCAGAGGCTGTGCGATTTTGGGTGAATCTCACCCGCACAAAGTATTTATCGCCAGCTATTAGTTGGTGTTTAATAATTACGTGTAAAGAGGCCCGCAACCTCTGGTAAATTACTTTGAAATGGCCGCACGAGTGCCTCTTCTGCTACTCGCGCTGCCGCCGCAAAGCAGGCATTAACGTTTCACCAACCAATCGACCCATATAATGCTTCCCTAATCCAATAGTCTAATAGCTATGGATGTAAGTGAAGGGCAGATGAATCACTTGCATGTTCAAACACTTGGGTAGGAAGCGCTAAAGCATGACCGTGGGCTTTTAATGTCTGTAAGTCAGAAAAAATGTCTTTATTCCAGGATGTATGAAAACTAAGTTTTCCAGAATTCTGTGCAGTTAAGGAATGCTGGGAGTTGTAGTTTTAAACATGTGAAAAGTTCATTAAGAAGACACTAACTGCAAAACAGAATGCTGGGATTTGTAGTTTTCAAACATGTGAAAGGTCACAAGCTTATGCTGTATTAGATCTAGACAGATGCCTTAGCTACAGGATATTAAGAAAAAACTTACTGCAAACAGAGAATCCTGGGAATTGTGGTTTTCAAACACGTAAAAGGTCACAAGTTAAACACGCCTGCTCTATACCATTAGGCTGTATTATATCTAGAAACATGCCTTTGCCACAGGCAATAAATAAGATACTTTGCATGTCCCCACCCATTTCTTTAAGTAAGAAATATGTGTTTATATGTTAGATTATTAAGGCAATGCTATTATAATAACATGATTCTATGAGGTACCTTCTGTTATAAGAAGGCTCTATTTCATTTTATACTCTGTGTGGAGCTTTTAGCTCCTCTATCCACACCTCTCCCTAACATGTATATTCAATCAGTATCCTGTGCTCCCAAGTCCTAACCCCATAGGTTAGTTAAACTTGTTGTGGTAAATACTAATAAATATGAACCTTGCATGTTAATCAGGATACTGTATAGGATTTAAGGTGGCTATACATATATCCGATTTTACTTATCCAACCAAGCGCTCATGCAATATTAGTTTGATCTTGCCAGAACCACCTTTACCATTCTTCTATGCCACAGACAGGCGGTTCTTGCATGATCGGTCTAATGTTGCGGGAGCACTTGGTCGGGTAAGTAAAATCGGATATATGTATGGGCTGCTTTTGATTGCCCAAAGGTGCTGTTTAGATTGCCTGGGTCAGTTCTCAGACCTGCAGGTTTATTCCACATAGACCCTCTATATTCTAGCTGGCAGGTAGTATAGGTAAGGGAGGATATATAAGTGTGTGTTTGTTCATTTAATATGATACGATTATTTGGGTTTATTTTAGGACCTTCAGACTAATTTTATTATTGGCCCCTTGGATGTTTCCTGTGAGCACTGCAACTACACATAGCAAAAAACATACACACATAATTTCCACTGTGCACCAACAGGCACACTTTTGCTAGTATATATATATATATATATATATATATATATATATACACACACACATACTAGCAAAAGTGTGCCCATTGGTGCACAATGGAAATTATGTGTGTGTGTTTTGCTATGTGTGGATATAGTGGATATAGAATCTTTACACAGGTATATTTTAAACTGTTACTCAGACAGTCACCAGCTTCCAGAGGAACCAAATAGGATAAACCTGCAGGTCCGAGAGTAGACCCAGGCAATCCTGCCACACTGTGTGGTTGAAACTAAACATGCTAGGTTAATACTTATTAGTATTCACCACGGCAAGTGGTTATAGTACCTCATATTATAACAGAAGGTACCTCACAGCTTCATGTTATTATAATAGCATTGCCCTAATAATCTAACATATAAACAAACATTTCTCATTCCCAGTTTACCTAAAGAAATGGATTTATCCTTTATATACACTTTTATAAAGATCTAATTGAAAAAAAATTTGCTTCAGAGCTATTTTTAATGACTGATAACTGCTTTTTATTTCAGTATTACACTAAATCCTTGGTATACCTGCCTGGCTTTACCACTAAGCAAAAGGCTAAGGACTTGCAAGCGAGCACCTTCATCCCAACCATTAATAGTGGCTGCCAATTCAAATTGTTCTAGCCAATCAGTCCACTCCCTAGTTACCCCATCAAATGGATCAGGTTTAAAAAGGTTTGCCAATTGGGCCTGGTAGAGCTACTGAGTCTAATTGGCGCATTTCATCTGCAGGTAGAAGGACAGGAGAATTTAAATCAATACTTTCAGTAGCAGCCTCCATAGCTTAATATAGAAAACAAATATACTGAGAAAACAGTGACAATAAATGTTATTACCAGCAACGCTGCAAAAACCAATTTGTACCAGATCACTGCTTTATGGAAGGATTATGGGTAGCATGGCACACAGTGGGTTACTCTGGTGGTCTGGCACAAAGCAGACAGTGCACATAAACAGGTTCCCCACATAACATGTGCAGTAATGGGGTGTCCCTGTCTATGGTGCACCACTTTGTATATTGACCAACCCTGTATATTGTGTGTCCTTGTAAGTTGGTGTACACTTATCTGTTGCCTCAGAGTTTGTATCCAATAAGGTAACTTGTCTGTCCAATAATCTGTCCTCCCAACAGGTGGTAACATGATCTTTTACACAGGATCTTGTGTTGCAGTCATCACACTGTGCAAGGGATCTCACCAAACAAACTACTATCTACTTTTATTTTCTCTCCTCCTAGCCATAGAGAACAGGGATGTTGTGTCTTTTATTACTCACTGACACCACCTGCAGGCTGGAGGTGGTATATAAGGAGCCTTGGTTTATATATCCATTACAATACACATCACATCCTGTGTAGCAGACAAACTTTTTTTGGATTACACTTCCTTTCACATGGAGCAGACCCAGGGGTGTGGTTTAAGCTGCCATTTGACCATTCCATATTGAAATAAGGATCTCAGCTCTGTAAGTAAGTTTATGTATTTTTAATATTTTGTGTTGTAACTAATATAAGTCAGTGCTATTCTTTATATACATTTACTGATGGTCATTTAAATGGTAATAGTGAGATAGTACACACATACATATACACCTTTCCTACATGTATTATCATATACCCCCCACCACATTGGTAGCTCCTAAAAACTCAATGCAATCTCCTATGGAGATATAAATATATTTATATAATATAAGGGATATATATAATATAAGGGGGATATATATATATATATATATATATACTATCCCAAATCAGGGCACTCTCAGGTCTTCGAAAGTCACCTAAAACGTGAATGAACTCAGATATATATATATTCATACTGGAGAGCTGGAGGGTTCAGCCTTCCTCTTCAACAACCAGTGTCAACCCTCCAGTAAAGGTTCACCATCAAGTTATGTTAACACTGGCTGGTGAACTTGAGGGCTGGCTGAACCCTCCAGTTCTCTAGTTCACCAGCCCTCCAGTTTACAGGTATCCCACCCCTCCCATGACTCACGGGAATCAGCCAAGACTCCCGCGACCGAGAGGAGACCCTAGTCTCCTCCCCGGTCACACCTCCAGAATGCCCCTAACTCTGCCTCCATCCAACCCATTTACCACTAGCCCCACCCCCTAATTGACATCCCCTCCCCCACTCTGCCTGGAAGCCTGAAATGGCCCCCACCAGGAAGTCTTCCTTTTAAAGTAGTACAAAGTAGAGTACTGTGATACTTTTATGGACTAATAGTTTATTTTAGTAGACAAGCTTTCGAGGGGTCAGAGCAGTACTGATTGAAACAAAGGTTAACAGAAAGTAAAAAGCTAATTACATAAGATAACAAGATAATAACCCCCCCCCCCCAAAAAAAAGGTCCAGAATATACTGAGGAATGAGAGGGGGTAATAAAATAGAGAGATAACAGCGTACTAGGATGGGCAACCAAATGAAAAGGAGAGAGGTAGCAGGGGGGGTAGGGAAATAGTGAGGGGGGATGCTGGATGAGAGAAATGGCACGTCCACCCCATTTATACAATTTTTCTGTAGTATAGGCCCCCCCCCCCACCCCATAGTTATTTTTTTACTTACATTGCCTTTTTCCCCCGACGTTCAGTACCGGCCCCCTGCTTGCATGAACCTGCAAGCAGGGGGCCAGATCAGCAGCCGTGTCCATGATTGGCTGAGAATCAGTGTCAATCACGGACGCGGCTTCCAGCTGTACTAAACGTCAGGGGAAAGAGGCAATGTAAGTAATGATCAGGGGAGTTTTGCTTAAAATAACTGTAGCAGTTGGGAGCCCTACACTAGAGGAAAGCAGGAGGGAGAGGGAGGGGGGGAGGGCTGCAGTGCGCATGACATTTTTCTCCCGGAGGAGAGAGAGGAGGCAGAGTCTTATATGGACTTGGCCAGGCTCCTGGTGGTCAGTTTTTTGGACTTTGGGGGACATTACAGGAGAACCATTTGGAGCTGAGATGTAAGGTAAGGATTTTATTACACTACACAATGGTGCCAGTAGTGGGTTAAATTCTAGTTTTGGGGGTGGACATGCCATAAGTCTAGCTGCTGTTTCTGAAGCACAGACTTTCTGCCTAGAATTTTACTTTTTTAAAATTGGCTAACACTGCCACATGTTTTACAAACGGCACATTAATGGGTGTAACACAGAAACCTTACATTAAAGTTTCTTTGGGTTTTAATTTGTCTAAACACATGCAGATGTTTTAGCAGTGACAGAGGTGTGGCTATAGCTCCCATTTTAACTATTTCATTTAAAATAGGGGTACCAGCTCTTGTAAGTACTTTTATAACTTTATATATTTTGTCTTGTACTTAATAGAAGTACTTTTATTTGAGGTACTTTTATTTGTGGTAATTTAGATGGAATAGGGAAAAATTAGACATACATATACACCTTTCCTATGTGTAAAATTATAAAACCCTCCTCATTGGGAATAAATATCTAGCCCTGGCATAAAGGCTCCAGCAGCTGTTGTGGAAGATAGGGTAGCTTTATCAGAGCTGAGAGTAGTAGATTCTGCTGGTGAGGCTCAGACGTTATTATCTCCACTTTACTGCTATGCTGTGAGTAATGGAGTTAGCAGGTCCAAATTCATCAACAAGAAAGAGATGGTTAAAAGTCAAAAAGTAGATCCTCTTATTGCGCTATTATGGAGGGCTGTCAAAGCCATAAAACCTGCACTGCTAAAAAAGACTTTAGGGGGATATGAATTCTTCCAGGGTGACTGGGAAAAGTTTCATATAAAACATAGACTGTTATAACGGGTGACACCGTACCATGATCAGCCAGGGCGATGGAAATTATTATTACTCCAGAAATTCCAAAACTTAGTGAGAAGCCTGCATGACAACCATGGCCATCTTGGAGTAGAAAAGACTTATGGGCTGTTCAAGGGTGATTTTTCTTGCCTGAAATAAAAGATACAGTAGCTAATTGCTGTAGCGTTATCCTTTGCAGGCATGCCAACGATGCCTGCAAAGGATAACGCTTCCATCAAGGACTACAATGTGCCACCTAAAAAGTACTTTGCAAGCATTAGATAAACAGACACGTAGGAAGCATGTAGAGGCTATGGTGCATGCCTATAACAGCACCCGACATGACAGCACTGGTTTCTCCCCATATTACCTGATGTTTGGAAGAGAACCATGATTGCCAATTGACATACAGCTAGGGGTTTACACAGATGGACTGAGTCATAGAGATTACTCACACTACGTTTCCTGTCTGAGAGAAAGTTTGAAGGCATCATATCACTCAAGCTGTATACCAGTAATAAGCGAAGATATGATCTCAAAGTCAAATACAGAGAATTGCTACCAGGGGACAAAGTACTTCTGAGGAACTTAAGGGTACCTGGTAAACATAAGCTTGCTGTTTGTTGGAGGCGTGAGCTATTTGAGATTGTGAGCAAGTTGTTAGGGATCCCTGTGTATAAGATAAAAGGGCCTGAAGGATGGGTAAAGGCCTGGTACAGTAATCATCTTCTTCCAGTACCCCAAATATATGGCCCTTGTTATTCCACTGCTGACTTAGAAGGTGCTATTTCAGAGGGCATGGATACATTCTGTGATGCTGCTAAGACACAATTCCATAATAAGCGTGATACTATGAATTTTGCAACAAGCGTGCCTTCCTATTGGCCTCATCGCCGACAGGGAGGAGGGGGCGGAGCCTACCAGAGCAGCGTTGCACTAAGACTGCTTTAAGTTACGCGAACCCAGGGGTGAGGACTTAGCGGTTCAGGTCCTCACCCTGGGTAAAAGGTAATGAACAAAGAAGAGGAGCGGAGGGAAGGTGAGTATAATTGTCCTTTAAGGTGTAAACAGAAAGAAGGAAACCCTTCTTAGTAACCTTTTTCTTTCCAGTAATACCCTCCAGCATACAATGGATCAGTTCCTGGTTCTGCAACACTCACTCCTGGCTGGCAGATTGTAAGTACAGGTACAAAGTTATTCCATTCTGTTCAGTGGAATAAAGTGAATACAGAGTAATTACTTGAAGTTCCCAGGGAGCCTGTCTCAATCCTGGGTGGAGGCACGCCAATCTGTTATTCCTGCTCTCTCATATAGCGTAAACACAGGACTCCTGTAGCACCAATCTAGACTATAATACCAAATTTCTATTCTGTGTAACCAGTGGTACACATATTATTTTCATGATATAAAGTCTTGAAAATGCACCATTCGACTTAACGTTTAGGGATGTAAAACTAAAAGCAAAACTGGGTACACACACAGAAAAGATTAATAGCAGATGACAGATTCCATCCGAATCCATGAGGACTCGTTCACACTAGAAACTGATATGCACAGCATGCGTTTCTGTCAGTTTCTGTCCATTTTTTGCATGCGTTTGTGTCCAATTTTTCACAAAGCCATTTCCATAGATTTATATAGAAAACACATGCAACGGACAGCAATGCTGCATGCAGTGCGTTTTTTAAAACACAACGGACCACAACCCAAACGGACACAATCGGAACACAGTAGTGTGAACGGTACTATTGAATTCTAATGGTCCGTTCAGAAAAACGCACCAAAACGGACCTAGTGTAAATGAGCCTTTACACACATTCCAGGTGATCTCCCTATACCTATATCGGCTTCCTATACATATGTAAATCTTGAAAAGTATCTTGCTTGCGCTTGGGGGTATGGGTAGGGGAAGGGTTAAAACAAGAAGTAAAAAATAAAAAATAAATAGGTTAAGATCAAGATCTCTGTAAACAAACCAGTTTAAAATGACACTTCCATATATTAAAATTAAACTTCAACCACTCACTTGTGTCTATCCACCACTAGGGGTAATGCAGGCTTTACTCTGTGCTGTTTTGATGCTTGCTTGGTCTGTATAGTTCCCAAAAACCTCTGCACACAGGAATAAGGTTGCCAACAAACTTTATTATAGCAATTAAAAACAATAAAAAGCACTAAAAAACCTTGCAAAAAACGTCCATTAGCAGTTTTTGAAGTTGCACCTCTCTTAAGGAGACATTCCCTACCACACCATAGCGCGGAAGTAACCCAATCTACTATATGTAAATCTTGCCCACAACCGGTATAAAGGGGGCCTTTGTCAAGACCGTGTATACCGAGGGCTTACTATAGAGTAATATACTATATACTGTCTATGAATTATATGTACAGCCAGCATGCCTGTTGCACTGGGTCAGTCATGCTTACCCTAAACCTGGAAATGCCTAAGCAGAAGCAACAGGATTCCTGTTAAAACCACTGTGAAAACAGGAATATAAATGATCTGCCTTGGTTTGCCAGGTGCTTGTATGAGCTCTACTGGATGATGCACTGAAACATTATTGGATAGGTAGCAAGACCAATATTTCCTATAGGAATAATATATATTTAGGGCCCAGATGTCAAGCACAAAGATAACTACATCAGCCAGCTGCCAGGCTGAGTCTCCTGGGAGTTGTAGTTAAGAAGGTTTGAAAGGTTGTGATGCTGACATAAGCCCACACGCAAAGAAACTGATCTCCTGAGATCCCTATATATATCATTTATATCCCGTGCGTGTAGCTTGATTGCAAAAGATTTTCCAGCAATAACGTAATTTATGTGCCTTGTTTTGTCCATTTGTATGTCTAGGAAAAATAGTACTATGGTTTCAGTCTCACAGTGTTTATCACGCCAGACACACATCGGTAATTTGGGTGTTTAACAATAAAAGATATAGCCTTATTACCTGTTTTAAAAAATCTGCATATAAAAATGTCAAATTGCTTTAACAGTGTTCATTTTTGTAATAGAGACACAAAATGATTTTTGTATTATCCAGACCGGTCTGGATATATTTAATTTTTTAATGATCTATATTACACAGTTTAAAATAAAAATGGAAAATACTAACAGTTATTTCATTGAATTGAGAGATATGACCTTAGATAAAGATGGGATATGACATTAGATAAAGAATGTGACTGTTGAAATTCACAAATACACAGGAACGACCATTCAATAAATACTTTATAGAGATCGGTCAATACGCCCATACAGAGAATAATGTTATAGGCTTCCTATATTGTAGTAAAAGGAACCAATAACAATCTGCCTGGTTGATCACCAAAGAAACCTGACCAAACGCACACAATGGTGGGATTATTGTCGACCATTTGGCGTGCATGTCACGCTATTGTATGTGTGGCCTAAAGGTTTGTACACACGTGCCATGATGTGTACGAACTAACGTTTCGGACGATAATCGGCCCGTCTGTGGGCCCTTAATCTGCCCCAAACTGACGTTCATTCAGAGATCTGCCAGGTCGGTCAGGCAACGATCCCCAACCGAACGTCCGTTTTCAGCCGATAAAGGGCCCACACACGGCCCGATTATTGCTCGAAACATTCGTTCGTGTGTACGAACCTTTAAGGTATGCCTGCAAACACAAACCATGCTATTACTGTCTGCTTTTCCATTGAGCAATCACAGATTTGAAGAATCATTACTCACTTGTATCTGCATGGAGAATCTCTCTCTTCCTGTGCCCAGATTAACAACTCTGCAAAAACAGAAAGACACATCAGAGCAGCTTTTGTCCCCTTGTTATCTATGTATCTGCAAATAAGTAACCCTGGTTAGTAAACCAGGGCCTGTAGATGATTAAAATGTTAGTGAATGGAACATTAGCATAAAAACATAGGTGATATATCAACACCAAAATAAATGTTAGTAAATTTTAGAAGGTTTTTAACAGTAGCTTTCATCCTATAGCCATTATACAAATCTGTAGGCTGTTGGTCAGAATACATCATAGATGCTCAAAATATGGCCCACGTGCAAACCAGTCATGTCCCACGGGACCATCTGGCCGACATGGTTATTGGTGGTAATAGCAAGGGCCATGAGTGAGGATAGGGCGATTGAGTCGTGCACATTGTCCCATGTTAGTATTCAAAGTGTCACTAGTGTGGACAGCAGGGAGGTTGAGCACCCTTGATACAGATTAACTTGACCAACCCCCCCATACTCTGTCCCCATACATGGGACAATCGACTTGTCTTGAAGTAAAGACAGCCAATATGAACAGATGCCAACAATGTTAGATTTGTCAACAATCAGGGCTGGATTTCCCAATAGGCCACTTAGGCTGTGGCCTAGGGCAGCACAGCCACCAGAGGCGGCAAAAAAAAAAAAGTTTAAAGTTAGGCAGCACTTAGGCATATTAAATTTACACAAGGCAAATTAGTTGGCACACAGCAGAGTCTTACAGGTTTCTATTAAATG
Organism: Hymenochirus boettgeri; assembly: GCA_019447015.1. Lineage (NCBI taxonomy): Eukaryota > Metazoa > Chordata > Amphibia > Anura > Pipidae > Hymenochirus > Hymenochirus boettgeri. The sequence goes on along the minus strand of CM033471.1, from coordinate 214,626,211 downwards.
TGAAATGGGCAGCAATTGCTGATTTCCTAGGGGCAGCAGGAAAGGTCCCCTCTCCCACTCCCAAAGCTTCTCTTCAGCCAATGAATGACCGCGTACGGATGGGGGGGTACAGGCAGTTAGCTGGCCTAGGGGAGAAAAATAAATAAATCCGGACCTGTCAACAATCCTCAAGGTGTATGTTCACCTTTATAGGTGTATGGCTAGAATTATTAAATGGTGGTAGTACATGCAGCCTGGGATTATCAAAGTTGTATAGAATAGCATAGCAAGCACCTTAAAAAGTATCCAAATATATTTTTAAAAGGGATCGGGTGTAAACTAATTTTTTTCTTTGATTCACCATAATAAAGTTTGTTAAAGGGGAAATGTGTCTCCAAATGATACTGATAGGTTGAATGTGTCAAATAAATGTGCTTTGATTGTAAGTTCTTTGGGTCAGGGCTTGATATGAATGTATACGTGTAATTGTAAAGCGCTACGGAAGATGTTGATGTTGGCGCTATATAAATCCACAGTAATAATAATAATATCTGATCTGACCGAAACATCAGCCTGTTTGATTGGTGAGCCAATGTGGCCCAGTCGTAAAATGATTGTTGTTAAACATTATAATGCATAATTTATTACAAACAATAAAATGAGCATGAAACATAAGAATCCAGAGGAAGGCAGCAATTATTTATCATGCAATTCCCTACTCTTTAAAACTGCTGCTCAACTACAAGGACGGATCCCTGCTCGGATCTACTAGGCCCAAGTTCAGGGGCACGTAAATAGGCAAGTAAATATGCAAAATTAAAGTTGAATGCTGCAATTGTCTGTAAAATTGTGGGTAAATGTTTTCTACCCCATTCTGGCATCCTTAAGGGCATGTCCATCATCCTTTTCTACTGGACACAGCAGAGGCAGAGACCTTTTGGACAGTAGGACAGCTCCTACCCTACAGTTTCCTGGACTTTGAAGATGCATTACAGAAGAACCACAAGAAGCAGGAATGTAAGGTAAGGATTTTTTTAAATTGTACAGTGAAGCCAGTGGGTTAAATTTAGTTTGGGGGATGGACATGCCCTTTAAAGGGCAAGTTGTATATAGATAAATCACCCCCAACACTGCAGCTGTTAGAAACGTAAGAGATGTCAGTCTAACCTGAAAAGATGCATGATGTCCTTTTACCTCTTTTTCTGCTTCCTGGTTTTTCCAGCATCTGTCATTCATGAATATAACATCCAAGATAATGATCATTCTTTAACTATAACGTTCGGACGCACGATGTGTCCGAACGTTCGTTTTGGACGATAATTGGCCCGTGTACGGGCCTATTTATCGGCCGAAATGGTCGGTTGTTCGGAGATCCGCCCGGTCGGTCGGGCAACGATCCTGATAAAGTGCTCATACACACCTCTTAGCCACTATGCAATCACGCAGGTCCCTTAAAGGGTATGTCCACCCTTAAAAGTAGTTTTTAATATGATATTCCCCCTGTCTGCCAGCCCCAACCGCATATATTTTATTTTCCAAAAGCCCCCAAACTCTACTTACCTCCCCTCGTTCCTCCGCCGCACTGCCGGCCCTCTGCTTGCGAGAATGGCAAGCAGAGGGGCGGGACGGCAGTCGCGTCTGTGATTGGCTGAGCGGCAGCCAATCACGGACGCGGCTGCCGGTCAGTCAGTGCAGCGGAGGAAAGAGGAGAGGTAAGTAAGAGTTTGGGGAGCTTTTGGAAAATAAAAAATTTGCGGTTGGGGCTGGCGACATGGGGGAACATCATATTAGGGGGTTTAGCTAGGGGGAGGGATAGTAGAACGGAGGGAGAGAGGGGGGGAGGGGGAGAAGGGCTGCAGTACGCATGACAATCTACCGGAGGCAAGGTAGCAGGCAAGTCCTGCTAGCCTCCTGGTGGACAGTTTTTGGGACTTTAGGGGGGTCTACAGGAACCCTATGAAGCTGGGATGTGAGGTAAGGATTACACTACTACAATGGTGGGGCCATTCTGGGGGGGATTATAGTTTGGGGGTGACATGCCCTTTAACACCTGGCTGTGATATGCTAATTGGATATTCCAGGGTACATAATAGCCACAGATTCTTGTACAAGACATTCTGAATTGAGAAAGACAGAGGATGACTAGCGAAAGTCTTCAAGAACTAACTTTAGTCTAGTTGATCTAATTGAATACAACAGATATTTACAATCAGGAGAATCTCACTGTAACCAATTGTAATTGGGAAAGAATCTGATTGTTATACCAATAGATTCTTTTTAAAAAAATAAAGCTGATTTAACCAATTATAATTGGTTAGTCAGATTCTTTCAGAAAGATTTGATTGGTATGCTTCTGGAAGAATCTAATTGTAACCAATCAGAATTAGTTACAATCAGATTCTTTTAGAAATAATCTGATTGGTATACTAACCAATCAGAAAGAATCTAATTGTCATTTCCCAGGTCCCAAAACTATTTTCAGTAAGTTACTGTATAATTTTTACAAAATTTTCAAAAATTCCTCAAAATTTTCTTAGAATTTTCGAATCCGTCTCGAAAAAATCTGCAAAGCGGAATTCCCTCAAAATCCGTGAATCACGGAAATCCGTCACGGAACCGGGTTCAGATCCGCGATCTGGTCCATCTTTATTCTTGATCTATTTACTGTAACATTGTATAGAGTATTTTAGTTCTGTAGAAACACCACAGTGAAATACAACTGTTGTGCAGAGCTTGAATTAAATTTAAATTTCCAACCAATAGATAGGAGATCCATTGGATCATTTTATAATTTATCAATCTGTCTTTCAATACTCACCCTACCTATTAACTCACAGCTGTCACCAGGGATTCTGTTAGAGAGGGATCACTATTGGTCAATGTGTTAGATAGGGATCACTATTGGTAAATGTGTTAGACAGGGATCACTATTGGTAAATGTGTTACAGAGGGATCCCTATTGGTAAATGTGAGGTCCTATAAAGAACCCAGACTATCCTGTCATGTTCAGTTCAGGACACAGGTTCATGGCTTCTATGGGGTCTATTGCTTAAATAATGTAATAAACGATTAACAAACTTACTTCATAGTCTCCGAGAAATGGGCATTGAGATGTTTTCCTTTCAGTCCCCCTATCATATACAGCAGGGATAAGCAACCAGTAGATCTTCAGATGTTTGAAAACTACAACTCCTAGCATTCCTCTACAAGCACTCTGTAGTTAGGGAATTCTGGGAGTTATAGTTTCCAAACATCTGGAGATCTACTGGTTGCCAATCCCTGATTATATAGATATCCCTTCCTGTCCAGCAAACAGCAGCTCTCCTTTTTGTCTATTGAGAGGGGAGAGTGAGAAGAATGTTTTTACTAAGACTGTTACATGTTTTACAAAGGAAGTGACATATAAGTCTTGCAACTTCCTACTAACACTTCTTACTTCCCTACTAACACTTAGAAAATGTTTTGATTCGCTAACACTGCTATCTATCTAATATTAAGCACACCATTGGATACAACACTAAAAGGGAAGTGATACATATGTTCCTTTGTAAGCTTACATTGCCTCCTGGGGTGTGGCTTAACAGTCCATTTTGAAGATACCATTACAAAACAGAGTGTGACTAATGCAGTACTTTTATTTACATTTCTATATACTTTAATGTCATTACTACATATTTATTAATATTGATATAACTATTTATTTAGTGCTTAAACAACACATAAACACTGTCACAATGCATATTACTTTTACCCACACCCCACACATCGTACCTCTGAAAAACCCAATGTATTCCCCATGAAATTATAAATTTATTTATATATGGGATATATAGCGAAAAATAGGTTAGCACACCATAACATATTGTATAGAGCCCGGGTGCAGATCCAAAACTAATACAACATCAGGTCAAAAGAGGGGAAGGTTGCACTCTCGGGGCTTAGATAAAAACATATTTTATTATAACATTTAAAAAAAAAAAGTGTGATCTACGCATTTCAGCAACATGCGTGCGTCTCAGGATATTGCATCATCATTAACAGAGTACTTTTATACAGAGTCACTAGTACAAACCACACTTCCACCATCATTAATCCCTTATATTATATAAATATATTTCTAACTTCATAGGAGATTGTATTGAGTTTTTAGGAGCTACCAATGTGGTGGGGGTATATGATATTACATATAGAAAAGGTGTATCTGTATGGGTGGCATTTTTCACTATTACCTTTTAAATGACCATGAATAAATCTAAATAAAATATAGCACTGACTTATATTAGGTACAAGACAAAATATACAAAACACAGAAACTTACCTATAGAGCTGAGATCATTATTTAAAAATAGAATGGTAAAAATGGGAGGTTAAACCACACCCCTATGTCTGTTCCATGTGATAGGAAGTGTAATCCAAAAAAAGTTTCTGTCTGCTACACAGGATGTGATGTATTTTGTAAGGGACATATACACCAAAGCTCCTTATATACAACCTCCAGGCTGCACGTGGTGTCAGTGAGTGATAAAAGACAAGGCATCCCTTCTCTCTATGGCTAGGAGGAGAGAAAGTGAAAGTAGATTGTGGTGTGTGCTTTGGACAGATATTGAGTGTAACACAAGATCCTGTGTACAAGATCCTGTGTGTAAGACCCTGTGTGTAAGATCCTGTGTATAAGACCCTGTGTATAAGATGCTGTTACCACCGGTTGGGAGGACAGATAATTGGACAGGCAATTTACCTTATTGGATACAAACTCTGAGATAACAGCTAAGTGTACACAAACAAGGACACACAATATACAGGCCTGGTCAATATTTAAAGTGGTGCACCAAAGACAGGGACACCCCTGATTAATGCACATGTTATGTGGGGAACCTGTCTATGTGCACTGTATGCTTTGAGCCAGACCACCAGAGTAACACTGTGTGCCATGCTACCCATAATCCTTCCATAAGGCAGTGATCTGGTACAAATTGGTGGCAGCGGTGCTGGTAATACCATTTATCTCTGTATATTTGTTCTCTGTATTAAGCTATGGAGGCTGCTACTGAAAGTATTGATTTAAATCATCCTGTCCTTCTACCTAATTCCCCAATTAGACTCAGTAGCTCTACCAGGCCCAAATGCCAAACCTATTTTTAAACCTGATCCATTTGATAGGGTAACTAGGGAGTGGGGACTATTTGGCTAGAACAATTTGAATTGGCAGCCACTATTAATGGTTGTGATGAAGCTGCTCGCTTGCAAGTCCTTAGCCTTTTGCTTAGTGGTTAAGCCAGGCAGGTGTAGCAAGGATTTACTGTAATACTGAAATAAAACGCAGTTATCAGTTATTAAAAATTGCTCTGAAGCTATTTTTTTTCAATTAGATCTTTATAAAAGAGTATATAAAGGATAAATCCATTTCTTTAGGTAAACCTGGAATGAGAAATGTTTGTTTGTTTGTTAGATTATTAGGGCAATGCTATTACAATAACATGATGCTGTAAGGTACCTTCTGTTATAATATATGAGGTACCATCACCACTTGCCGTGGTGAATACTAATAAGTATTAACCTAGCATGTTTAGTTTCAACCACACAGTGTGGCAGGATTGCCTGAGTCTACTCGTCTACTCTCAGACCTGCAGGATTATCCAATTTGGTTCCTCTGGAAGCTAGTGACTGAGTAACAGTTTAAAATATACCTGTGAAAAGATTCTATATCCACTATATCCACACATAACAAAACATACACACACATAATTTCTATTGTGCACCAACGGGCACACTTTTGCTAGTATATCAGTCCAAACGACTGGCTCCTTCCTGCCAAGGTATAAAAATAGCCTGGGTGCTGCTACAGGATGCAATAAACAAAAGTATAAAGGTATGGAGCACTCCCAAACGACTTTACAGAATTTTAATTATAGGTCAATAGGCCACAACTTTTTTTTTTAATATATAAAAATGCATTATAATATATATTATAATGCTATGTTGACAATCAGCTATACATCCACCTCCAGTATTTCTTAAAGGGGAAGTTCAGTACAAATACATATGCTTTTCAGAAAAAAAGAGCAGTATTTTTTCATCCCATTGACCTTAATCTGCCAATTCAGCATTTTGTCTGTGTGTAAATAAATACAACTGAAATACTGACTTCCTGTTTGCCGGACCCCTAATAGAGACCGTTATGGTCTTGCCCTTGACCCAGTCCCTGGGTTGATTCAGTTGCTCAGTAGAGATCTGAGCATCTTTGACCCATCCAAAAGCCAATCAGTAGAAATGACTGTTAGAAACATTCCAAGGAAGTGGTGCATCCTGGGAAGAAGAAGGACCGTTAGAACCTGAAATGTCAGCTCACTAATGTCAACAGCAGGGAACAGCAAAGGGCATGAAATCAGCTGATTTTTCAAAATGGGAGAGAATATGTAGAATAACTAAGAAGGCATTACACAAACTAACAATTTAACAAATATTGATAATTTCCACTGAACTGTTCATTTAATGTCCCTATTCGTGCTCACTAACTCTATCACAGTGCAGTAGGTACAGTAAGAACTGTATATAAACCCAGTCTGTCTTAATGTTGATACAGATCTGATACTAGTTATGCTGCTGTCAATCACAGGGCAGACTGAATACATTTTTGAAACATCCAAATGCTGCTTCTCACTCACAGCTCAATTAACAATGTAACAATCTATGGAACAATCTATATAACAGTCTATGGACACCTGGAGAGGTAGAACAGCAGACTGCACTGAGCAGACAGAAAGGGGGGATTCCAGGCACCAGGAATGAGGAATCCCCCCCTAAAAATGACCAAGGTAAAGGAGCTGTGTCTTACCTCCCATTCTTCAATAAAACCTGCAGGAGCTGGGAGATTAGTAGTTCACTTACCGAGTAGTAGTATGCGCATAGAGTCGGTTGGGACCTGTCAACTACGCGGTGGGAGGAACGAGCATTGGGCAGTAGCTTATCTTCTCTCCTGGCTCCTGCAGGTTTTATTGAAGAACATGAGGTAAGACACAGCTCCTTTATCTCCCATTCTTCAATAAACTAAATGGCCAAACTTTATTTTTTCAGTGGAGATACCTGTAATCTGCCCATACAGCATTTTGTCAGTGCAGAAATATATGCTTCCTGTTTTCAGAATCCTTAATAGTGTCTGTTAGGTTGATTCAGTCCCTGGGTTGATTTAGTTGCTCAGTAGAGATCTGAGTATGTTTGACCCATTCAAAAGCCAATCAGTAGAAATTAATGTTAGAAACTTTCCAAGGTTGTGTGCATTCTGGGAATAAGGACAGTTACAGAACCTGAAATGTCATCTTACTACAGACCACAGCAAAGCATAGGAAAGGGTATTCAAAAGAATTCAACACTACATAGCGCATTTTGTGATCAAATGACATCCCAATAGCTCTATAATGTTATCTCATGTATAGCCTCTGACAGATGATAACATCAGAACCACAAAGCATGTGATCTACTGATAAACTCAAAGCTGTGTAACCTTATTTAAAAGTTATCATTTTTTTAATATAATATTGGCCATCCCTTCCCACCCCCCAACTGCTATATTAGATATGTAACAAAAGAATCCCAACTGTTCTTACAGCTCCTCAATCCCCCGGCATTCTTATCCGGCCGCTCTAGGGTCAGTCAGTCGCCATGGCGAACGACCAACCACAGGTGTGCACCCGGAGAAAGGGCCCCTCTAGGGTCGGTCAGTCGCCCTGGCTCCCCTGCACTTGCCACTGTCCTCTCGCAACCCTATTGAAGCACGCATGATACACACCAAAAATGGTGATGGCCTGCACTCCAAGAAAGGATCGGAGCAAAGCACATGTAGTGGGGCCGCTAACATAGGGTCAACTAGGTCAGTCTGCGCAATTGAATTGCAAAACGCAAGTGAGGCCTAGCTCTTAAGGTGATCTACATTATGATTCAATGTTGTTCAGGGGCTTTAGGTTTCCTTTAAATGTCACCGATGACAGGACAGCATGACCAGATAAACATGGGTAAGATATTCCAGGCTTGGGTTTGCCTTTATTTAGACCATGTTATGTTAATTCATAGAACAAGGTTAACAATAACACGTTTGCCCTATTTTCCATTGGTCCAGATTCAAATCTGACTTGCCAAGAGTAGCTAAACACAATGTAAGTACTGGCTGAACCAAAAGCACATTGCTTATATGTTAGTCAATGTGCAAAAACAGGTAGTGAGGCTGCATGTCAGATTATGGAGTGGGTTATCTGTGATGTGGACATTCTGATTTACAAGCAAAATCTAATCTAAATTTCCCATTTATATTTGCTAATTAATTATTACTCACTTTTACAATCTTGCTCTGAATTTCTGGCAAGGACCATTTGCAGAATCGGCATTTTAGCTTGGGCACTAAAACAGTAATAAATCACAAGGGATACATTTATTTTTGCCCACCAACAAGCACATGATAAACATATACAGGATTCTATGTATTTCAATTAAAAAATTTAAAACAACCCCCCCTGTATTTCAATAAGCTTTTAAGAATATGTTTCATTCCATTTCACGTGAGCTATGCCTTCAATTAATGTAACAGAAGCCGAGAACGCAGCATATTAACTTACCCACAAGCACGCTCCTTCCCTAACACCTCTGACGGGTCCCGATTGCTACCGGGTTAAACAATACTATAGCGCACAAGTAACTTTTACAATCTTCATTCCAAGCTCCAGTTATATTAATGGAGAAAAGGGAGGAAAGACATTGCTCCTTTACTGTACCTCCGCTTCTTGTGTGTAAGTTAAGGTGCCCATACACTACTGAGATTTTAGATAAATAAGATGTTAGTCTATAGTCTAATCAATCTAATATCTTTAGTAGCGCCAGTGGTTTCTTACCTTCTGATTGCAATTTGCAATTGCATATTGGTCAGAAAAAAGAATGGGTCAGGCAGTTCCCTTAAAATCGCTTTGAATGTTGCAGAAACATTGGAAGGTAAGTATGGGCACCTTTAGAACATAAAGAAGTACACACACTTAAAAAGTCAATATTTGAAATTTAATCAATATAAACTGACTTGAACAAAACATTTTGGGCTTAGTCCTCTTCTTCATGTGTAACACATCTGGGAAAGGAGACTAATAACCTTACATACCAAGGATACATACCTTTAATTATTCATGGGACTATATGCTCCATTTTGTGAATGTGAGCGAGTTAGCACTTACTGTGTGTTACTAATGTCCTGATTTAATGTTGGGCCCCTGTTATGAGGTTCCCTGATGTGTTGACATGAAACAAGTCTGTTTACACCTGCCAAAAGCTTATTTATAGCTTATTTAACAATTTAGTTAAGTAACAATATGGAATAATATAAATCCCTTTTAACAGAAAATACTGCACATTTATAGTAGACATAGTTAAATGTACCGTAAACATTTACAGGGAGATTCAATAAAAGTTCTTATCGTTTAAAATGGTGCTAATATTGCTCCAACCAATTAGATATTATTTAACATTTGAAAGCTAACATCTGATTGGTCGGGGCAAAATTAGCACCATTCTTAACAATAAGAACTTTTATTGAATAACCCTGTTAGTTGGCTGCACCCAGGCAGTTCATAGCTAATTGCATGCCAGATGTGTGATGCATAACTCACTCCATTATGTCACAAGTGCTTTCTCTGTGACAGGTTTCTTTGCGTGACTGTATGATAATACCTCTGATAAACAGGTTTGCTCAGTGTTGGATTAAGACTGAATTGAGCTCTTGGCAATGCTGTGATTTGAGGTAGTTCCTCAAAGGGCATGTCCACCACCCCCAACTAAAAATTGCACATAATTTGCTCACCCCCCAAACCCCTATTAGGTCTTACATGTTTTAATAAATAAAGTTCAGGTAATTCCCATGTAATTAGGGTCTGCTATATATTTTCATTTTTGAATGTTAACAAATACCTTAAAATCAGTTATTAAAGGGCATGTCCACCCCCAAAACTATAATCCCCCCCACTACTGGCCCCATTGTGTAGTGTAGTTTTTTCCTCACCTTACATCCCAGCTCCATATGGTTCTCCTGTAGTCCCCCCCCCCCAAAGTCCCAAAAACTGCCCACCAGGAGGATAGCAGAGTCCATATAGGACTCTGCCTCCTACCTGGCCTCCGGGAGAAGTTTGGCATGCGTACTGCAGCCCTTCTCCCCCTCCCTCCCGCTCCCTCCCGATTAGGATTCCCTCCCCCTAGTGTAAATCCCTTTTGCCATAACAATCCCCTTGTCCCCCCAGCCCCAACCGCTCTGTTTATTTTATTAGAAAGTGCCCCAAGCATTACTTACCTCCCCTCTTTCCTCCGCCGCACTGAATGACCGGCAGCCGAGTCCGTGATTGGCTGCCGCTCAGCCAATCACAGACGCGACTGCCGGTCCTGCCCCTCTGCTTGCATTTTCTCGCAAGCAGAGGGCCGGCAGCGCGGCAGAGGAAAGAGGGGAGGTAAGTAAAGTTTGGGGAACTTTCTAATAAAATAAATATAGCGGTTGGGGCTGGGGGGACAGGGGGATTGTTATGGCAAAAATGTGTTTCAAGGGTGGACATACCCTTTAAAAAAGTTATTAATTCTTTATTCATGTTTCTCAAGGTCCTAAGTCAAATTAACGATTTGGCTCATAGGAAGTTGCAACCAGAAGCAGAGGTGCTTGGGAAAAAGAGAAAGAGCAACATCAACAATAACACAAACTGAAATAAAAATACAGCAGCTTGAATCATTTCTTTGAGAATCACCTGAACTCAATTTATCATTGGACTTTAAATGGTGGCCATTGGAGGATATTCCACTCCCCCTGCCTGAAAGGTTGCTGCCTCCTGTTAAAGCTGTATGAGCTTTATGGGTGGAAATTCCCTTTAAGAAGCAGTGTTTTGTTTTTCCAAGCACTAATTTAATCAATATTGATATATTAAAGCTTGTGTTGGTATTGCTGCTTTCTCTGAAGTTTCCTGGACCCTTAAAATATGCCTAGGGAGTCTTAACATATAATCCAGGTCTCTCTGTGGTTAAAAGCCACAGCTTTCCGAAGTTTTGATATAAGGTCAGAGTTTGAGGCAAAGGAGTTTAAAAACCCAAATTGGTTAATGATCATTTAGTCAACAGAAAGAGGAGCAAATGGGACTTTCGTTAGGTCAGAAAATGATTAACTAAGAAATTTGCTATCTGAGTCATATAAGTAGTTAAAGCAAAACAAGGGGATGATAGCTCCAAAAAACATTGGGAAAAGACAGACACACAAACAAACAAGGAAAGACAGGAAAACCACTTTGATAAAAGTAAAAGACAGATTGATCATAGCAGGCAAGGTGGCTAATGATCTATATCTGAAGGACAAGATTATAAAAGTCAAATGCAGAGAATGTGCCCTAGAATAAAATATTAGTAAAGTGCAATTTGGCCAAGCAAACCAAGTTATTTACAACGTAAGGTGGCCATACACAGACAGATATAGATCATGGACAATAATATCGATTGCAAGGCCAATAACAAAAGCGGCATATATTTTTGGTGGACACCACAAATAAAGTGATTATTGGGTGATCTCTAAATGTATGGCTACCATCAAAAGAAATGTTTGTATAAATTACTCTTCCTGAGTGTGAAATTTAAAGGGTATTTCTACTAATATTAACAGATTTACTGAAGAAAGGGAGGTAAAGGAGCTGTGTCTTACCTCCCATTCTTTAATAAAACAATCAGGAGAGAAGGTAAGAAACGTACCTGACCGCTCGCTCCCCCGGCGCGTCCTCTGACAGGTCCTGATGTACTTTGTCTTCTATGTGCATATGATGTAATCTGTAGTTTGTGATTGCTACTTAGCGATACCGTGCCTTGATAAATAGGGCCCATACTGAGATTAGGATAGGGCTTCCCTTTTCCCAGACAAAAAAAAAAATACCAGCCTGGAAGGCATGCTTTGAGAAGTACTTGGGGGTGGAAAATATTGACCCTATTCATTAATTACATATTGTGTGGGAAAACCTGCAAGCACATCTAATGAATAAACAAATTGACAATACCAAACACACAAAAACTGTACACCATTTTCCGTAAAAGGTTTGAGGATACTGGGAAAACAGGATAGAACCAGTGCACATGGAAGTTGATTTATCTGTACGAAATCAATCCTGTAGTAAAGGGCATAGAATGTAAGAAAGTGAACTTTCTATAAGATGTAAGTGAACTTCAAAACTTATACAAGAGCAAATATCTGGGAATCTAAATGTATGACTTTGTTTAACAAACTAATACAGGTTTAAATTTAGGGTCAGGATTAATATCATTTGTAACTATTGAAACCAGAAAGCTAGACAATTTATCACTCCCTTAAAGTACAAGTAAAAGCAGAAAACAATATTAGCTAGAAATAATGTACCTTATACATAGTGATTTAGGCTAAGGCCACACTATGGTGGATGACAACATGCATGAAAAGTCCGCTAATAACCACTTGTTTGCCCTGCAATCCACAGAATAGCCCACGCGATCTGAAAAAAAAGGTGATCACGTACGCACCAAAAAGTTGGCAGAGCAGCGCACACAGCCATGCATTTCTCATATGCAAACGGATCTTAAACACGATCATTTGCGTGTGGTGAAATCGCACTGGTGTGGCTTAGCTTTTACTTTACCAGCCCCGAATCACTGCAGGCCCAGGACAGTGACAGCACAAAAGGACCAAACCCCTATTGGTAATGTACCAGCTTAATAGTTTACATGTTGGGAATTCATTTATTAGTAAATGTGCCTGAAAAAGAAGACCCACTGCAACAAAATCTTACCATTTTACAATTGTTTGATTTGTCAAAAAAAGTTATCAATTTAGTAAACTTTTTTATTCTGATTCAAATGATACTAATGCTGTACAGGTCTCTAATATGTGGCAGTGTTCTGTCTGGTTGATTCTGGGTTCAAACCCACCCTTGGCTATATCTGGGGTTTGTACACTCCTTCTGTGCATATATTCCCCCCACCCCCCAACATAAAAAAAAGAAAGTGCTTAGATTGTAAGCTCTTCTGGGCAGTGCCTGAATAGAAAAAAATGGAAGGTATATAAAGATATAGCTTCCTAAAAGCTTCCATGGAAACATGGTAAATTCCCAGAAGTCTTTTTTCCTTATTTGCATATTTGCTGAAAGGGGAGTTTTAAAGCCTTTATTCTCTCTCTATCCTATTTAATTTATTGGTGACATACACATTTTATCCACAAGGGGGCTTTAATGTCCCGCAATGGTAACACATGCAGCCAGCATTAGCATTATTATTGAAAGTGTCAGAGATCTTTGCTATTCCCCATTGTAATTGTTAAAGGTTCCCTTGAGTCTTTAGTTTTCATTTTAATTAATAATTCATTTAGTAATTTCAAGAAAGTATTTTTTTCAAATCCAAATCCTGTCTAATCACCATTCAAGCCACCTACTTAACTTGTAAAATTAACTATTTATCCCCTAACATTTATTAAAATGGTTTTTACATTCTTCTGAATGTTTATGTATAGTTGAAACATGAATTTGTACAAAACTGAGGGATATGGGCAAACAGAGAATAGGGCAATAAACTGAAGCTAAAGATATAAAACACCACAGCTTTGTATCTGTGTCCTACCAAAGAAACCTGTATTTTCACACTACAGAGAGTAGAGAAGTTGTTGAATGGATTTTTAAAGGGCATTGTGACTACTTGTGATCTTGCTGCCTCTACCCATGCAGGGAGGACTGGCCCAGTACGCTGAGGGGCAAATGCCTCCGGGGCTGGTCTCCTATGAAAAATTTGGGATGCCCAAGAAACTATTAGTAAGTAACATGCTTGAAAGGCACAGCACACACCTATAACATTAACATGGGCAAGGAACAGGAAACTTCTTCTCCTCCTTTAGATCGTTTACCAGTCAGCCCTTCAGTTCATTAGCAGTGTTAGTCAGCCCTTCAGTTCATTAGCCGGTGTTAGTCAGCCCTTCAGTTCATTAGCAGTGTTAGTCAGCCCTTCAGTTCATTAACAGTGTTATTCAGCCCTCCAGCTCATTAGCCAGTATTAGTCAGCCCTTCAGTCCATTAGACAGTGTTGTCAGCCCTTCAGTTCATTAGCCAGTATTGTCATCCCTCAATTTCATTAATCCGGTGTTGTCAGCCCTTCAGATTGTTAGCCAGTGTAAGTCAGCCTGCATTAGCAGTGTTGTCAGCTCTCTAGTTCATTTGCCAGTGTAAGTCAGCCCCCCTGTTTATTATTCAGTGTTTGCCAGTCCCCCCCGTTTATTATCTGGTGTTAGTCAGCCCTCCAGTTTATTATACCCAAAGGAAACTTTGGGTATAACTTGACTTAAAAAGTGTACCCAGGGGTGAGGACTTAGTGATTCAGGTCCTAACCCAGGCTACTTGCAAGGGGGAGGTAAAAGATTTAAGGTCTGTAATGTCCTTTAAAGGGCATGTCCCCCCCAAAACTATAATCCCCCCCAGTAATGGCCCCACCATGTAGTGTAGTTAATCCTTACCTCACATCCCAGCTCCATAGGGTTCTCCTGTAGACCCCCCCTAAAGTCAAAAAAACTGTCCACCAGGAGGCTAGCAGGACTCTGCCTGCTACCTTGCCTCCGGTAGATTTTGCCATGCGTACTGCAGCCCTTCTCCCACCTCCCTCCCCCTCCCTCCCGTTCTACTATCCCTCCCCCTAGCATAAAACCCCCTTAATATGATGTTCCCCCATGTCTGGCAGCCCCAACCGCATATTTTTTATTTTCCAAAAGCTCCCCAAACTCTTACTTACCTCTCCTCTCTTCCTCCGCTGCACTGAATGACCGCAGCCGCGTCCGTGATTGGCTGCCGCTCAGCCAATCACAGACGCGACTGCCGGTCCCGTCCCTCTGCTTGCATTCTCGCAAGCAGGGCCGGCAGTGCGGCGGAGGAACGGGGGAGGTAAGTAAGAGTTTGGGGGGCTTTTGGAAAATAAAATATATGCAATTTTTAAGGGTGGACATGCCCTTTAACTACATCACACACTTGAAAATGTAAAAAGGGTCACTTAGTTGCATTTGCCCCCCAGGCTGAAAGGTCCCAGTCCTCCCCTGTGTTCATAGAACACAGGGAGGGGGCGGCTACCTCTCACAGGGCTGAATGGAGAGAATGGAGTATATCCATATGTAATCATGTAATAAATATTGGGGTTGGTAACAAACAAGTACTGATTGAAGATCCATTTTTTGGGTGGTGGGGCTTATTATACATGCCTGTCACAGAGATAAAAGAGAGACTTTAGAACACTATAACTTTGGATTCACAACAGCTAGAGCCATCATCCTAGGCTTGTTTGCAAGATACACAAATATCTTCATAAAGCCGACCTCTCCAAACCATTTGGGTCTAGCTAGCACATGTCAATCTTCTCCAATTGAACTTGCATATTTGCCAACACTTCCAGAAATTTTCTAGGGATACTTTCTAAAAAAAGTTTTGTACATGCCCACTTTAAAGAATAACTTCTGTACAGCCCCAACAGTATTTTATTGGGAAATATCAACCACTCTCTCTTCCTCTTCAGAGATTTGTTTCTCAGCATTTTATTGGTAGCCATAATTTTCAACCCAAATTTTTTTAGGGAAAATTAGTCAGTCCAAGCTATTGGACATGTTGATGAATCATGGCCAATCCTGTGTCCTTCAATGAACAAGATTGGTCAGGATAAACACACTGTACAAACCCTGCAGATTCCGTCTGTCATCTTTGAAAGACGGGCGTACACACTGTCACAAGTGTTCTCCCCATATTTAGTATAGGGAGATTGTTCATGAATGCCATACTCCTTACAATCTTTACTTTAGTATAGGGGGCCGACCGCGAGCAAGGGAAATTTATAATTTGAAACAACCTTTCCCAATGCCAACCATTTGTTAGCGTTGGAAACGTTTTTTTTTCCGTCTGTACACACTTTACCAATAAAAAGAGCCAATCTCGTTGAATGTTAATTTCTTAACCTCTGCGGTTCTGTAACTTTCCCACCAAAGATTGTTACCTTATGATGGCCATAGATGCATCAATAAGGGTATCAGGCGATTATTGCGATTATTATTATTATCTAATCACCATTACCCATTTAAAATGCACAACTTTAAGAGAATCAGAGAGCAGGAATCAGCGGAATTATAAAACTAAATAAATAGCTCATTTTGCACTTTACACTAGAAAACTGCCTCTTTATGTCAGTTATAATTAAAGGCTGGCAATTGAAAAGTGTTACAATGTCTATTTCATTTTTGGTTAACAAAACAGTGACAAGTGTGACAGTGACAGTGTGTAGTAGATTGTACTGATAAAACGAATATAGATTAAAATGTTCTAGCTGTATAACTCTTCATAACCACAAAGTGGCACTGTTGCCCATGTTACCAGAATTTATAATCTCTTCCAATATTTAAATGGCAATGTTTACAAAAATTGCTTTCATTATCAATTGACAAGATTTGGATTACAGAATTACAAGATTGCATCTGTTTAAAATACTGCAAATTATTTATTTAGCTAGAAACACAAAGTACAAAAATGCGGGAAGTGATGGCTATATAGCATAACATTTCAAAGTTGGTATTAAAAAAACAAGTTCCTTCATAGTAGCAATCCATAGTTTCATCTCAAAGGTCTGCTTTCATTTACCTTACTGCAGTTCACCAATGCAAGCCAATAGTTCATTGGTGGGTTACAACAGCAAAATAATATTACGCCTGGAAATTCTTATCTCAGTGATACGATCAAGCACAATGCAGGCTAAAGTAAACATTAAGGCATTAATTCACCTCTGTACTGTTAGATTATCCTTACAAAGAAAACTCCAGTTTTATTAATGCAAAATTGAAATTAAAGGGCATGTCCTCCCCTGCCACAAAACCCCTACAGACCTCCCAACACTGGTGTCAAATATTAAGTATACACTTCACCGCTCTCTTCATCTATTATTGACGGTCAGAAGCAGTCATTCATTGGGCCTCACATCATCCATCACGGCCATGAATGATAGATACTGTAGGTAGGTAGGTGTCGGTGTCATAGATCATTCAGCTTATATTCAGTGCAGTTAAGGAGTTTACAACAAAAAAAAAACTCCAGGTGGGAGTGATCAGATGGAGCAATTTAAGCAGCCTCCTGCTCTCCTCGGTCCCCGATTAGGTTTGTTTGAAAGCAATACAAGAATTCTGAGAAATTAACCCATTATTGTGCCATAAACACAACATCCCAGTATCCCTAAGTAAAACAGTGCCATTGTGGAATCTGAGTTCCTGGAATTCTAAGTGACATCACCCATCTATAGCCCCCTGAGCCTTAACATTGATGGATCAGTGCAGTTGGAAGAAGGTCAGTATTGCTTTGCAGGAAGTCATTCTTCCAAGTTTTCCAAGTTAGTTATTATTCCCTAAAATGACCTCATGATTATCTTAGTAAATGACCAAAAAATGAAATGCACACAAAATAAATAAATAATGTAGTTTTAGCGTTGTTTACATTAAAGCTATGCATTGGCTTCATTTCTGGCTATTTGCTGGTTGTGTTTCTGTGTATACTGTATGCAAATGGGGTACTGTCTCATTTAGGAAAATTATGTAGAAAATTATTTAGTTACATTGTTATTTGGTGGGCTTTATTTGTCTTGGGGTTTGGGCAAGATTTCTAAGTTTTGCTTTGCTTTGTTGCTTTTTACCATAAAATCTGTGAAAGTACAGTTTCAAAAAAATATAATTTGTGGGGTTGTTTTTATGACAATAAAATAATAAAATAATTCTACGAATAACCAGAATTCAACATAAACAAATCAAAGAAGGAAACATTTATGTAGTTAAAGTTGAGTAGTTTCAAAAAAGTTTGGCATATCATTTGATTCAGTATATATGGAAGATTGATATTAAGTTTTATTTTTACTTGCCATGGGAATTTGGGTAAAGTTCAAAAACGGTAAACTGTCCAAATACAGAGCTTCCTATGCACTGGTCTCCTTTGAGGTTAGTTAGTTGCTGGCCATGTCCCTGTGTGCACCCATGCATGCGGCATACATTTTTATTCAGGAGAAGGAGGATTTCATGTTTATTTGCTGTAAAGCTCACCTTTGATTGTGCATTTGATTTAAGGTGACTTTTTCTTTATATATAAAAAAAAACTAATTTGATTAACAGTTGTGTCAGGTTATCTGTGTTTTGATCAAAGCTTGTGTCACTCATAAAATCCTGGGGGTATGTAGATTTTTAAAAATGTAGTTAATTTGCTGGGGTTTTTTTGTGTTTATTTTGATTTGTTTCCTTTCCGGGAAAGGAAAACTGGCTTATCAATATATGTCTGGTATTATTGTTTTCTGGAGTATAATTTTTTTTTTTTTTTTAAAAACACAAAAAAGACCAAAAAAACAAAACAGTTGTATTGTGTATAAACAAAAAATTTTGTCAAACAGAAAAGTTAAAAATTCTGTTTATATCTTAAGGACACTAAAGTGTTCTTTCTAATTTTTAGAAGGAGGTGCCAGGAATTTGATCCTTTTCTGCTCCCAGTACTCTGCTTCCCTTCACCAGATCTTCTCATATCCTGTTCAGCTCACTCCTAGCATTCACCCTGTGATTTTGTTTTATACTGAAAGTGAAACTGCCTTGCAATGGGAAGGCAAGCAGCACTGGCAGCATGGGCGGAGGGTGACTTTCTGATAAGGAAGGCTAAGGAACTATCAGAGCCACTCGTAGCGCAGCGCATTTTTTATGCCACGCCCCTTTTCACGCCCAGGCCACACCCACTTGATACTTTACATTTTAGCAGGTAGAGCATTAGGAATAAGTTTTGAAAAATGTCCCACAAACATTTATAATAGGTTAACGCAAATACCTACAACGAGATTCAATAAAAGTTCTTATCATTTTAAAATGGTGCTAATTTTGCACCAACCAATCAGAACTTATTTAACATTTGAAAGCTAACATCTGATTGGTTGGATCAAAGCAAAACACTGGAAGTAGGCTGCTCGCTGTCAGTCGTATAAAAGCATCATTTTATTGTGAAACATCCTAAAACACGTGTGCTAGTACAAATGCAAGGCATACTCGAAAAGACAATGGTAATGCCTGACGCGTTTCGTGACGTCCGTCACTTCATCAGAGGCAAATCACCATAAGGTAAGTCACTATTTAAAGGACTAAACCAAGGAGGAGCTACAAAGTGAAACATGTGTAGCCTATCAATGAAATTAAAAACATCCATATTGTATATACTCAAAAACAGGAACAACGGTACACAAGGATATGTGTAGGAGAGACTATAGTGCTATAGATACAAAATAACAGTAACTAAATGAGCAATATGTCAGCCGGATGTATACTATATATAATCGAATGGCACCAACGAAGGTATAGACATATATATACATAAAATAAATTATACAAATAGAGAGACTCACAATAATCACAGTACATACCAATCTGTATACAGTGATAGGTGTAATGCACACCCACTGAAAATAAATACACATGTGCATCTGAGGAAATTAAAGATATACGTGTATACACTGTAACTTAAATAAAATGACTCGAATGACATATATTATAATATACTTATATATAACAAAGTCGGCATATGTGTATGGAATTAATTGAATAAAGACATTGCAATGCATCCCTTCGAGGACAAATAAGATAATTATGTGTGTCTAACCTATATGTCTAATATAGAGACTACGGTATGGGTATGGAAATATAAATATAAGTAAGAGATACGCTAATATTCTGAATTCAGAGACATTAATCTAAGAAGGCTGATAGTTCAAAATCTCTATAACCCGTGAGGGGATACAGTTCTCATAGTATACATCCACTTAGCCTCCTTCTTAAGAAGTTTCCTATCAATGTCTCCTTTCCTAATATCTCTCTTACTATGTCGATAGCCTGAAAGAAAAGTCGCTTCTTGCTGTAGTGGTCTAGTACCACATGTTTGGCTATAGCTGATCTTGTATCGCATTTCGGTAGGGCGTTCATATGTTCCGTAATACGTTGGCCAAAGGTTCTGATGGTTTTGCCAATATATTGAAGGCCACAGAAACAGGTGGCCAATATACTACACCCTTAGTTTTGCAGTTTGCAAAAAAGTTTATAGTATATTCCTTTCCAGTGGAGTTGCTTTTAAACTTTTTGGTGATTATTTATAATTTACATCATTGCATCTAGGTAGGTTACATTTAAAACACCCAACAGTGGATAGCCATGTTTCAACTGAAGGTGAAGATCTAAACAGACTGGGAGATACTATAGAACCGATGTTCCTAGCTTTAGGAATGAAATTGGGTCTCTCAGATAGATAGCGACCCAAAATAGGGTCATCCAAAGGATGCCCCATATTTAGACCAATCTGTCTCACTTTAACTTTGTGTAGAAAAGGTTAATGTTACGTATGGTGAGGAGACTGGTGTATGTCTTGGTGTCTTAGTTCTTTTATTTTATTTTTAGTATTGACATGTAGTAATTTCCCCTGCTGAGAAGAACTGCTTTATCGTATGCTTTTTTAATTTCTGAAAATCTATAGCCCCGAATACAAGTCTATCCCATAAGTCCATGGCTTCTGTGTGAAAATTCTCCCATGGGAGCTGATGCGACGAAGTCTATAAATTGGCTGTATGGAATGCCTCTAATGGTGGTGTGTGGATGACAGGAGGTGGCGTGTAAGAGGGTGTTGCGAGAAATAGGTTTACGATATAGTTTGGTATCTATACAATTTGTATTGCTGGTAAATTTGACATCTAAGAATTCTATTTCGTGTGTGTTATAGTTATATGTAAAATTTATATCAGGGTCCTGGGTATTACAGAAAGACACAAAAGAATCTATGTTTAGTTCGTTAGAATCCTCCCAAATGATGATGATGTCATCAATATAGCGAAAATATTTCACTATATTGTGCAAGAAAGGATTATCCTGATGGTATATGTATTTGAGTTCCCAAAGACCCATGTACAGGTTGGCATACGATGGGGAAAATTTTGCCCCCATCGCAGCCCCTTTAGATTGTATATAATAATGGCTATCAAACATGAAAAAGTTAGTAGTCAATAGATACTCCAAACTGGATAGAACAAATTCATTTTGTAAATTCGGATATTCCATATAGTGATATAGCCAGAATTTAATGGCTTCAATACCTTTATGGTGTTGTATGGATGAATACAAAGAAGATACATCCATAGTGAGCCATCTGTATGTGGGCTTCCAGGTCACATCGTTCAGCTTATTAATAATATCTGTAGTGTCTCTTATATAACTGGGTAGTCTGAAAACGAAAGGTATCAATAGAGTGTCAACATATTCACTCAGATGTTCGTTAAGGGAACCAATACCTGACACTATGGGTCTTCCCTTAACGTTGTCAACATTTTTGTGTACCTTGGGAAACCAATGAAAGATGGGTATAACCGGTTTGTTAACATATAGATATTCAAATTCGTCCAATGTGATAATAGTATCACGTACACCATTCTCTAAAATTTTTCTCAATTTCATGGAGAATATGGACGTGGGATCATTCTTTAATGGTAAGTATGTGGTGGAATCTCCTAGTTGTCTTTTAGCTTCAGAAATATAATATGAAGAATCCAATACAACTATAGAGCCCCCTTTGTCTGAAGGGCGTATAACAATATTTTTGTTGTTAGATAGATCCTTCATAGCTCTACGTTCTGAGGCATTCATATTGCTTTTAGTTTTAGTAGTTATATTCAAAGAGTCTAATTCTCTCGTCACTAATCGATAAAAATTGTCGATATGTGTACTTTTACTATGAAAGGGATAAAAGTTAGATTTTTTCTTTAAACCTGAGTGTCTAACCCTGGGAGTATCTGACCCATCATAAAGATTACACAATGTTTCAATATTCATAAGGTCAGTTGTATCCAAGTGACCATCAATGTTCTCTTCGGAGAAATGTGTATGTATATATTCGAGCGAGGATGAGTCGTCGTTGTGGATATCTGGAGAAGAAAAATTGTTATACAAAACATATCCATTATTAATGTTAGAGATAGACCCATTTTCAATTCGAGGACTTTGATTATCAAAATGTCTCATTAATGTTAGTTTCCTAACAAATTTATTAATGTCCACTAGAGTCTCAAATTTGTCCATCGAAATAGAGGGGACAAAAGTTAGTCCCTTATTTAGTACTTTCAGTTCCACTGTGGACAAAACTGTGGATGATAAGTTAATAACATTATTAGTGTCTGCGTCTAAAGTACCTTGAGTGGACATATGTGTTTGTCCTATCTGTTCCTCCGATACCGATGGACCAGATCCTTCTGTGGTCTTGGAGTTTCTCCTTCTACCTCTCTTAGTGCGCTTCTCGTGCGTGGACGTACCGGATAATCCGTCGTAATTCCTGGACCCCTTGTATGGTGTGTGTCCTCTGTTTCGCTCTGCGATGTCTCGGAATATAAAAAAGTAGAAGACGATTGGTTTCCGTCCGATGATTCCATTATAGTCATCAAATGCACCTTTTTCCGTATCCGTCTGGGACGTATTGCGTGTTTCCAATGTTCGATCCGAACTCCGTTCTATCCATTCCGGTCTCCGTCCTCCATTTTGAGATTTATATGGTTTTTCTACGGACGGGACCTAGATTTTGGGAAGATTGATACATTCAGTTTACATGGTTTAACTCATAATCCAATTTATCCTTTGGAATTTGTTACGTTTAGCAGCTTTCAAATTCTCTCTCCATTTTAGCATGTTATGTTTAATTTTCGTCATATTATCATTATATGAGACGTCTGGGTCTGAAGCTATAGATCTTGTATGAGACAGATCCTCTTTGATCACTTGGTGTTCTTTTTGTGATGACCCAAAATTAATTGCATTAGTTTGAACGAACACTCCGATAAGGTGTGTTCCATGCATCCATGAAGGATCTATCATATCAGTAAAGGTCGGAAATTTCTTCAAAGTAACCCCCTTGGTATCCGCTTACAATCTATGTATTTCTCTAACATGGCTGTATCCCACCATAATCGTAATTCTGATCCCATAAGTTTTTCACATTTAGTATAGACTACATCAAAGTCCGATTCATTGCCTCTAAAATCTTGGA
This sequence comes from Hymenochirus boettgeri, assembly GCA_019447015.1. Taxonomy (NCBI): domain Eukaryota; kingdom Metazoa; phylum Chordata; class Amphibia; order Anura; family Pipidae; genus Hymenochirus; species Hymenochirus boettgeri. The sequence goes on along the minus strand of CM033471.1, from coordinate 214,603,133 downwards.
GGCTGTGAGTGTCCTCGGCCGAAAACACTGAATCAGCCATCGTCTCCTTTCCCGTAGTTCCTGTTCATTAATCTCAAAAGTCCTACGGGTAGCCATGCTCCACCAAATTAGTGGTGTGTTCGTGTCAATAGATTTGTACCATATAATCTGAATATGTGTATTATATAGATAGGCACTCGTGTATATATATACTTTCCAACATCACAATTAATATAGATACGGATAGCGTCTCTTGACTTGCTGTACGGGGGAGCATACACTGTGTCTTCCGGACCCTGGCCGTATAGTGTTAAACTATCAGAAACAGAAGATTAGGTCACAATCGGCAAGTACTTACAGGTGCTCTACCCCGTGGCTGTTAGCGGCGCTCTCACGCTTCCAACACCCTTCGGCCACAATGGTGTATACAATCCAAACGGACGAATCAAAGCAAAACACTGGAAGTAGGTGCTCGCTGTTAGTCGTTAAAGCATCATTTTTAGTTGAAACATCCATTAAAACACGTGTGCTAGGTACAAATGCAAAGGCATACTCGAAAAGACAATGGTAATGCCTGACGCGTTTCGTGACGTCCGTCACTTCATCAGAGGCAAATCACCAATAGAGGTAAGTCACTATTTAAAGGACTAAACCAAGGAGGAGCTACAAATGTGAAACATGTGTAGCCTATCAATGAAATTAAAAAACATCCATATTGTATATACTCAAACAGGAACAACGGTACCAAGGATATGTGTAGGAGAGACTATAGTGCTATAGATACAAAATATACAGTAACTAAATGAGCATATAGTCAGCCGGATGTATACTATATATATATCGAATGGCACCACGAAGGTATAGCATATATATACATAAAATAAATATACAATAGAGAGACTCACATAATCACAGTACATACCAAATCTGTATACAGTGATAGGTGTAATGCACACCCACTGAAAATAAATACACATGTGATCGAGGAAATTAAGATATACGTGTAATACACTGTAACTTAAATAAAATGACTCGAATGGACATAATAGTATAATATACTTATATATAACAAAGTCGGCATATGTGTATGGAATTAATTGAATAAAGACATTGCAATATGCATCCCTTCGAGGAATAAGTTTTGAAAAATGTCCCACAAACATTTATAATAGGTTAACGCAAATACCTACAACGAGATTCAATAAAAGTTCTTATCATTTTAAAATGGTGCTAATTTTGCACCAACCAATCAGAACTTATTTAACATTTGAAAGCTAACATCTGATTGGTTGGGGGCAAAATTAGCACCATTTTAAACTATAAGAACTTTTATTGAATAACCCTGCTAGTGTTTCTATAATTCTATAAGAATACAGAAGTCAGAATTTCATTTTAAACGCTCCATAACACACATAAAAATATCTTCACATGTAACATATAACTATGTAAATAAAATAAAAGTATATTGCAAAAATATTCAGGAAAGCAATTCCCGTCAATTTACCTAAACTCATTTATTGACCACAGTTACCCTTTAATCTTGTTTAAAGGATCACTAAAGTAGCTAAAACCACATTTGAAGAGAAACAAAGGCTATAAAGTGTTTTTTTAACCACTTTACATGGCCTTTAATTGCAACAATGGGTACTTATTCAAGTGCTGACTATTTAACCAAAGAATAGATAATATATAATTTCTATATTACATACAATTATGTAATATTTTCCAGAGCAGTATTTTCCATCCAAATAACCTTAACCTGCCCATTCAGTATTTTGTTTGTGTATAAATAAATGCTTCAGACATACTGACTTCCTGTTTGCAGGACCCCTAATAGAGACCGTTATGGTCTTGCCCTTGACCCAGCACCTGGGTTGATTCAGTTGCTCAGTAGAGATCTGAGCATGTTTGACCCATCCAACAGACAATCAGTAGAAATAACTGTTAGGAACATTCCAAGGAAGTGGTGCATCCTGGGAAGAAGGACCATTACAGAACCTGAAATAGCAGCTCACTAATGTCGACAGCAAGGAATAACAAGGGGTGTACATTACACTGATTTTTCAAAATGGAAGATAATATGTAGTATAGCTAGGTATGAATTGAATGCATAATATAAACTAAGATGCTGTGTTACACTGCATTTTTAGGTAGAGTAAGGGCTAAGCCACACTGCTGCGTTTTTTGTGCGTTTGCGCCTGCGTTTTTTCAAATCATTGAAAACGCGTCAACGCACCGGAAATGCGCATTTTCAGGTGCGTTGCGATTGGGATTTGCGTTCCGCATTTTTAATCATAATCACATGCGGTTTCCTATACCTAATGAAGAAAACGCATGCGCAAACGCAACGAAATCGCACATGAAATTGCATGCGATTCCGTGTGCGATTGCTTTTGCGGCACTGTGTGCCCGTGCCCTAAATAGTAGGGAAAAATCCAACTCACCAAATCTATATCAGATAAGTTCTCAAATCATATTGTAGCTGAAGTCTGACTGAAACCATATTGCCAGCAATGATCTGCAAATCTAAAAAAATTCCATTCAGTCACAGGCTAATTTCCCCTCAAGCATCAGATATTATAGTTAAATGTATCTTTATAACTAATTGAATGAATATTATGCCATGTGGCTCTCATTACTTGGCAGCAGCAGCAGACAATGCTCATCCTTCCCCTGCAGGGCTCCAAAAGGAAGAGCACAAGTTAATGGGCGCTTTTTATTTTTTGGCTGACGACACCGGTGAAGACATTTGCACGCCACTGCGCATTGCTGTTCTGGTGACGTCATACACGCGAAGTCCAAGTCATACTATTTGTGACATCATGTGCGTGAAGCCCGCGCGGCACTTCAACTTCTATATGGCACCTCCTCCCCCAGAAATGAGGCCCCATATCTGCTACCGCACCCTCCCCCCTTTGAAGGCTGCACAAAAACAAAATGGAGGAAACATTAAAGGTACACTATTTATTTATTTATTTTTTAATTCTCAAATTTTACTGCTGGATTCACTTGGGAAGGCTTAGCCTTTCACTTGGGAAGGCTTAGCCTTCCCAAGCCTTATGGAAAATCCACCTATGACTGGCAGCCATTATCAATGTTTAAATTAAATAAGGTTTTCTTTTAGCTGTAGTAGTTTTAAGGGGTGTGTGTTTGTGGGAAACATTGGGACTTCAGTAACACAGACAGCACAAAAAGCAGCTAATTGCAGGTTTGGGTGTTAGCTGTAGGCACAGAAAGTGCAAAGAGCAACAGGTAATGCTTATTCATTTTCATGATCTTTATGATCAATTAGCCATGCAGTGACAGAAAAATGAGCTTTGCTTTTACAGAATGTATGGTTTGACGGTTTTGGTGATTGACAGTTTTTTACTGACTAACTGTACCCCGATCCTTGTTAAACTCCCAGAGATAAAAAAAAAGGGAAAAGAAGGCCAGAGAAGGGGTAAAAAGCAGGTTTAAGGTTAGTGGCAATTAATCCTTATTACTGCCTGATTAGTTGAAAAATAATTTGGAACAGTTTACATGTCCTATAAACTACAATGTGTACTGAAAAAAACAAATGAGCACTAAGTGCTGAATTGTTTTTGGACACTAAGGACACACAGTTGGAAATTCTGCTGGCACTGAAAAGGTTAAATCTAGTTGAATAGATGTGCCTTTTAACTGTTTAGCAACAAGATTTTTTTTTTTAATCCTTTTTTTAAAATCCTAATTCTAGTAATAGATTTCCTTAGGCAGCATTCTGTAGTGTCAGTAAAAATGAAAGGGTTAACACTTACAGTCTTGGTCCCTCCTGTGCCCAGAATTTCAGGCTTGCTCAATGGAATCCAGGCCATGTCCTCTTGTGATCCCAAAATCAGCTATTTTTGGCAAAAACGTTGCACTCTCAGCGGGCGGTTTGCCATCTGCGTTTAAGACGATACACAAATCAGTTGTATTTCTCACCTTCACTCACAGCTGGGGAGATTGGCAGGGTTAGGATTTCCTCTGCAAGTGTGGGATCACTTAAATGATCCCTTACTGGAGTGATGAACAACTGAGAGATTTAACACAAGATAAACCGCAGGTCTACGATCCATACATCTATGATAATCCTGTTTATTTAATAGGAAAGTAGATTAAAAAAAGATAACTCAAGTCCAAAATTAAGAGCAAGCTAGAAATGTCTATTCTGATATAGAGAATTTAATGTGATATTCCAAAGCCAAATCAATGCAATTACAGAAAAGATCCATGGAAAAAGTAGTTAAAGGATAACTATACTCTAAATTTTTACTTTTTAAAAATGGAAAGTACCTGGGGTAGGGAGGTAGGATTGAATATTCCAACCTCACAATATCGTTTCGTTAAGGAGCTACAGCACCAACACTTTTCCTTTGCCAGGTTAGACCTGGACAAATCCTTTATTAAATATAGTGCTGAAGCCAGGAGGAAGACTGGCAGAATCAGTTTTCTTTGGGCTGATGCTCCTAACAGAAATGAGAATAACAAGCAATGAATGAAAATGAGAATGAAATCTAAAAACATTCACTTCTGGATAGGATACAGCAGCAATCCAACACTATGTTCATCCCCTGCAAAACCTTTCAAATATATTGTTCCAAAATAAAGTTTGCTGAATTTTTGAGTTTGAGGTGAGGTGTGGCCTTTCTTGTTCCTTTGAGGCTTTTTCAAATATAGCCTAAGTATCCCCCAACCCTCCTTTTCTGTAATACTTAAATTTCTCTCTGGCACTCTTAAATTCAGTAAGGGACTGAAGAAGTTTAAGATAAGATATCTGGACTCAGGAGTGTTGGTAAAAAAATGGTGGTTGGGGGATAAGATTTTGTAGGGGGTGAACATGCCCTTTAATATTTCCAAAATTATTAACATTAGATACTGAGGGGCTGGAAATAATGTCACCAATGTCACAGACTCTGCATCGCACGGATATGCGCATCACACTTGCGAATAGAAGACAAAGTCCGTCGGGACTTGTGAGACTACGTGGCGGAGGAGCGAGTGATCAGGTAAGTACCTGAATTCTCTCCAGGCTCCTGCAGTTTCTATTGAAGAACAGGAATAAGACACAACTCCTTTACCTCACGTTCTTCAATAAAACTAAATATCAACTTTTTTTCCCCAGTGGAGATACCCTTTAAGGAAGCCATGTATGTCAAAATAATTTATATCACATACAATGCTGTTTTGATGCCTTACCCTGAGAAATGTAATTAAAGGGACACTATATTGAAAAAATGACTTTGCCTCATCTTAATCTATAGTTGAATTCATGTAAGTAACACTTACTCGGATTTGCGTGTTTTGCTGCATGCCTTCAATCCAGGACACATTGTTTAGGAGCAGTATCTACCCTCCCTATTTTTACCACTCCCACTTCCATCCGACCTGACGCGTCAGGCACCACACCTGTGTTCCTAGAGTTTGCCTTCCATGTTTGTACCTAGCGTTATGTGTATCGGTGGATTTTCAATAATAAAGGAATGTTTTTATGTAACTGAGAGCGTGCAGCCTGCTTCCCGACTTTGCTTTGTACTTTCCAGATAGATATCTACACCTCTGTGATCGTGAGGTGTTGGAGGTGTGTGAGCGCCGTTGTGCAGTGTAGGGGTACAGCGCCTGTGAGTATTAACCTTCCTTAACCCGATGTTTTGTTCTTGTCAATTTAAAATAACCTATTATTCGGTATAGATGCCCTTAAAACCCTTAAGGCTCGTACACACGCACGATGTGCGTCCCGAGCCACGACCCCGACACCACCTGGACGAACAGCCGTTTCATCCGAGAATCATCCGTGTGTATGCATTCGGTCAGGGGTTGTTTGTCAATCCAACGGGCGGATCAACGGACAACCCCTGACTGAACGCATACACACGGACGATTCTTCAACAAAATGTCCTTTCGTCGCGTGTTGCCGTCGGGGTCATGTGTACGAACCTTTAGCTATAATGCAATCAACACCTTAAATGCAGTAGGTCTCTGACACTGATTGAGACACATTCAACAGTATTTATTGCCAAAAATAGCCATTTGTCATCTGGATTAACTGTTAGGTAGGTAGACCTATATTTAATTAACCTCAAACAATATGTTACTATGTATTCTGAATATCCCAGAATTAATGATGAGTCTGTTAAAATCTATTGTATTTTTCTTTTTGAAAGACATGCATGTCACTGTTTTGCTCTAAATAAGAACACATTTTATTAAGGCATTGGTAAGAGATCTGCTGAAATATGGACAGCCAGACATCAGGTGGGTTTCATTATTCTAACTTGGAAACATCAAACCTTAGTTGGAGCTGCAGACATTTTTCATAGCCCTGCACAATATCCGTTTCATAAGTATCCCTTAAAGGCATTGTTGGCAGGTATGTTATTATCCCCTATAAAATAAGGCGATCAGATGTTGTTGTTTTTTAATAAGCAAAAATGTTTTAAAATGCAGCCTATGTGTGAATTATTTAGAGCAACACATTTATTTATGTGTCTGAATATCTGTCAGTGCCCCTTGTTAAAGAAATTATCTGAATTATTTTTATAAAATGTAGCTAGTATAACAATTTATTTAAAGGGCATGCCCAGCCCAAAAATGAAAAATATCCTGCAGGTAAAGGCCCCCCTAAAATGTAAAACCGCTATACTCACCTTTCCTATACTATAGCCTTCACATTTTTGCCCCCCCCCCCCTCGGTGCACTGTGAAGGCTCAGAGTTTTTGCGCACACCCGCACAGGGTGTTCACAGAGATCAGAAGACGAGCCTCCATAAATACTCTGCAGTCATTGGCTGTGCTATCACCCATCACTGTGAGCACGCAGAGAAGGATGTAAGAGGCAGGCAGAGAAGAACAGGACTAGCTTACAAGTAAGTATGGGAAAGGTGAGTAGAGCGTTTTGACATGTTAGGGGGGCCTCTACCTGCAGAGCATTTTTCATTTTTAGGGATGGGCATGTCCTAAAAATGTATGCATACCTGTTAGTGAGTGCAACCCCTAGTTAAACTAGTGATCTGGAGCGTTTAGTACAAAAAAAAAAAACAAACTCTGACTGGATGGCTCAATGCTGATTTGTTTACACAATACACAGAATAAAGGGGCCCATAAACACACCAATACCAATTGTACAATCTAAGTATTGTATTATTGGTATTGGTCCGGTACTATTCTAGCAGGTCCAATTGGGGATTAAAACTGGCAGATCATTGGCTGACTGGCCATGCAAGGTCTGATGACCGTGCTATATAGGAAAATCCTGATATCGAACAACCAGGGGTGTTGCATGTATGGGCCCCTTAAGGCAGCAGAGATAAAACATTTCCCAGAGTCTTCATAAAGCTTCAAAAAGACATGCATGTGTTTACAATAAGCCTATTTTTATAAATGCTTATATTACAATACAATAGAATACAAGCATATTCCATATAAAACTGTGGATAAATTAGATTAGATTATACTACCCATATCACACCCTACCTTTAATGTACCCAGCTCAACTTTAGGTAAGCGATGCTTTAGTTCTAATACGGTTCATTGGTGGATTACATTGTGGTATCAGTTGTTCAGAGGTCGCATCTTTCCTTTGAAGTGTCAGGGGAGCATGTTTTGCAAGTAGGTTAATTTTTTTAATTTGGATAAGCTGTTTAGCATCGGAGGATCTGCAGTGGTATATTTTCTTACAACAAATCAATCAGCTATGTAGCCGATTGTTTTTTATTAGGATATATTCCACTCCATTTGATAAAGGGAATGTCCACACTTAAAACAAAGAACTGGTCAACCCCAACTGATATATTTTACACTTTATTACCTGCATTACCTACCAGATGATTGCCCCTATGCTGGCAGAGTAACCTGGCCATTCCCTCCATGCAGTCAGTCAAGGCTGTGATATCTGACATGACAGCCAATGACTGACTGCTGTTTCACCTGCTGCTTCCTCTGCACATGTTCAAGCTTATAAAAAAAGCTCTTTGAGCAGAGAGAAGAGGCAGATACCTTTGCAAGAAAGAAAAATAATGTATCATTAAATATTTGGTTACTAATGCATGTAATAAACTGGTAAAAATAGCAGTTAGGGCTGCAGTGTAGCTGTATGGCTACACTGAATAATATTGCAGCCTGCATCATGCTTCTAATGTAAAAACTGATCAACCTTTCATGTTTCATTAGGTTTTTAATGGAAGAGACTGGAACCCTATCAGAGGTGTAACTACTATGGTAGAAGTACCCATGGATGTAGTGGATCTTCCCCCCCCCCTCCCAGCCACTGTAGTCCCTAATCAGAATTTCATGAATTCTGTAAGTCTATGGGTTTCAGTTTATAACTTATTGATTAGACTTGGTAACCTACCAAAGGATTAAAGCGCCAATTAGACAATGATAGCAAGAGGTGCAGAAGTTTGCCCATGCTATAAAATACTTTCATTCCCAACCATTTTTATTAATAAAATTGTTGAGTCCAGGCAATGTTTTGTTAAATAGAATAAAAAAAGAATAAGATATATTGTAATCGCCAGCCAATTGTTAGCGATACCCATGCAGTACCACTTTCTAGCCTAAAGAATGCGATCAATACCAAATGTCTGGAATACCGACAAAAGTGACCCTTAATATCACCAGGTATATTTTATTCTATCCTATATTGTTATTTCATATTGCCCTATTGCCATATCCTATATTGTTATATTCTATTGTATCCTATATTGTTATATTCTATTGTATCCTATATTGTTATATCCTATTGTAATATCTAATTATATCCTATATTGTTATATCCTATCGCTATAACCTTCTATTGTTATATCCTATTGTTAGAACATCCTTATTGTTATATTATTATATCCTATTGTTAGAACATCCTATTGTTATATTGTTATATCCTATTGTTATACCACCCTATTGTTATATCCTATTGTTATAACATCCTATTGTTACATTATTATATCCTATTGTTATAACATCCTATTGTTACATTATTATATCCTATTGTTACATTATTATATCCTATTGTTATAACCTCCTATTATTATATTGTTATATTCTATTGTTATATTGTTATATCATGTTGTTATAACATCCTTTTGTTACATTATTATATCCTTTTGTTATAACCTCCTATTATTATATTGTTATATCCTTTTGCTATGTTGTTATATCCTATTGTTATAACCTCATATTGTTACATTGTTCTATCCTATTGTTATAACATCTTATTGTTATAGTGTTATAACATCCTATTGTTATATCCTATTGTTATATTATTATACCCTATTGTTATAACCTCCTATTGTTATATCCTATTGTTATAACATCTTATTGTTATATTGTTATAACCTCCTATTGTTATATCGTATTGTTATAACATCTGATTGTTATATTGTTATATCCTATTGTTATAACCTATTGTTATATCCTATTGTTATATTGTTATAACCTGCTATTGTTATATTGTTATAATCTCCTATTGTTGTTATAACATATTGCTATAGCCTATTGTTATGTCACTTGGTACATCTAATAAATCACAATCAAAGGAGAAAATCAACATTTGTGTACCACACAGAACTGCTGACATCTGATTGGATGATGCAGATTACTATGACAAGCATCATTTGCAGGTTGTTTCCATAACCAGAGGGGCCTGTTTCCCGTTACCTCTAGTTATGCTTCTCTATAGTTCCTGTCTCTTCATTGTCACCATTCTCCGCTTCCACCTGTCAGGTCCACACTACTCAGTCACAAGGCGACAGCTCCCCATACTGTTTGCCAGGAGCACTGCGCCGCAACCACGTGTACTGCTTTTAAACCCCGCCTATCCGATAAACAGCTAAACCAATCCTCCGGCCGGAACTTGCAGCGCTCTATCCCCGGCCCAAACACTGATTGGTTCTCCAGCTGCCCGGTGGGCGGGGCTTAAAGTTCCTCTACTTTGCTAATTGTTTTTTTCTGTGTAAAGGCTTTGCAGGACCATTCTGTGACTGTGCTCTGCGTTATTATAGCGCTGTGCTATCTGCTGCTGTGCTTCATATACAGCGCCTGCATTGCTGGTTACCTAGAGGAAAGGATTGAAACATTGTGATGGGGATCACTGAGGACACCCCTGACATTATTCTTCCTCCTTTCTCCCCAGGGTACCACAGGGGGATCCTGCTGCTCCTGAGCCTTGTCTGTCTAGGGCTACCAACAGGTAAGGAAAGCTTGTGGTATGACATAACTGCTAAAAAATGTGAGTTTAAGGTGTAAGGCAAGATTGTGTAATTTTAGCACAGCTAATGGAAGTGCTGACCAGCCAGTCAGCATGCTTATTGTATTATAAGTGTATAATAATTGATGTCCAATCTTGGAACTCCAGATGGTTTGAAACTACAACTCCCTGCATGCCTAGATTGCATTCTGCAAGCAAGGCATATTGGGAGCTGTAGTTTCCATAACATCTGAAATGCCACTTGCTACCCCTCAGCTGTGTTGACTTCAATAGAAGATGGTGGACCACAGGTCAGACATCTCTGGAATCATATCCACACATACCCAGATTAGAGTGTGATATTTCACCTGTTGCTCTTGGAGCACTAGCACCATGATCTTCCACTAGCACCGTGATTTTTCACTAGCACCGTGATTTTTCACTAGCACCGTGATTTTTCACTAGCACCGTGATCTTCCACTAGCACCGTGATCGTCCACTAGCATTGTGATCTTCCACTAGTACTAGCGCCATGATCTTCCACTAGCACCGTGATTTTCCACTAGCACCATGATCTTCCAGAGATCCAGGGTGTATTACCAGCATTAAACTGTTTGAGAATCAAGTTATGCACTGTGCAGTATTATTAATGAAAGGAGCAAATCTTGCACTTGCTGCTGTTTTATGTAACACAGAGGTTCAACACATGACTGTTGTCAAAGTGTGGCTGCCAGTAATAGCCATGAAAATATGCTGAGCATTAACTGGAGGAAGCGAGACTGGGTGAGATTGGAAATCCAATTTTTATAATGTTACCATAGAGCTGCTGTAAAGTGCATAGCTGAAGCATTCATTGAAACACTTTGGAATCCTTTTGGGCAGTTGAGTGTTAAACCCCCCTTCCTTTGGCAGTGCAAGCCCGTTATACATTCACATACCTGACTTCAGAGTGGGCCTCTCAGTTCCAGGCATCCTGCCTGTGTGCTGTTGGACCTTTTAGTGGTTCTTTACATTGCTGCCAAAGGCATTATTCTGCCACACCTGCACCAGATTCATTTTGGTGTGAAGTACACATCTGGATTGGAGCAAACATATGTTATATAGGAATATAGAATTTTATTTTGATTTGGTGAAAGGGTTTGAGTATCAAATAAAAGACTGACATGATAGTGGATGAAAACAGAGACGACAGGACATGTATGGTTTGTGGGGGGGTGTGTTTTGTCCTTAAATACATTCTGGGCGCTTTATTTTAAGGATGCTAAGTCAGTGTAAAATCGCTAGTTATTTACCTTCATTCATAATGATATCTTGGACATGCAATCTATTATATTAGAAAATGAATGCTTTGGTTAGAAGTGTGTTTTGGTTTTAAATAAACACGAGTTGCTATTGGTTAAGCATTTCCCTCTGATGTTACTTTAGAAAAAGTAAGGGCTCAAATTGAATGGAGTCGAGTTTAGATCTTCATGGTGTGAGGACTTGTACAGCTGCTTTCTGATGTTGAAAGATTGCATTTAGGGTCTCCTTAGTGGACATATAAATTGTGCCAAAAATATTACCTCTGGGTGTTTAATTTTTAAATTTACAGTTAAGGAAATCACCCTGGGCGGCTATATCTGACTTTGTTAGCTACAGAGTAAGCTGTAGGCAGCATACCTTAGTGCAGCATTCAGGGGCTGGTTCTGGTGGGGGAGTATGCCAACAGGCAAGCCTCCCTTTACGTCACCGCTAAGACTACTGGGAGTTTCGGAGCAATTGGATGCATCGCAGTGTATCAAAGTGCTTTCTAAGCACCGCCGGTTCTGTCCATGCATATCTGGGTCATTGCAGACTATTGCAGCAAAGCAAATAGGAAGCTCATATTTTCAGTAAGAATCAAGATTAACAGTAGGGAAAATGCTACCTACCGTATCCCCTATCCTCTGTGGAAAAAAACAGCTGTTGATCTGGCTGCACTTAGTTGGACTTCCTTACTTCCTATGCTGCCTGACCATAACACACCTCTAGCTCCACGTGTGGCACCAACAAAGATTTCAAAGTTTCATTAGATTAATAATTGTGCTGTTAAAACACAGTGACATCATTTATGACAAAGCAACAAAACTTTGAGGGCTGCTTATCTGGTTTATGCAGAACTGGGACATTATATACTACTTTAACATAGTTAATAACCCTTAAATTATCTAAATAAAAAAGGGACAATAAAATCTGATTGGATAAAATATTTTGCCCACATTCCAAATTATTTGCAGTAAGGTTTCTAAATTTCTTTTGTGCGATGGCAGCAGAGAGACTTTGCATGCAAGTCATGCAAATAACTGCTATTAGAAGGAGCACATGGGTTGATCAGACTTTGTTGCTGGTCCAGATCCATTTGCCTTTTATTTGTTGTGTGTGTGTGGTTGGTAGGTGGTGGGTTTGGGAGCTGTAAGAGACTCTTTATATTTTCATAGCTGATGTTTCAACCTGAGCAGATCCTGGCAGGGTCCCTCTTGCTGAACATCATAGTTTCCGTTCATTAGCAGTCGAAGTTTGCTGAAGCTGTCTTTAGCACAGCTGATTCTGCACAAGGGCTTTGCCTTTTTGGTTGAGTCGTAGAAAAAAAGCAAGGGCTGATCTGTGGGGGTCAGCTGAGGTTCTGCAAGCTGAAAGATAATATACTGTTCACAGCTCTCTAACCATCCAGCGTATTGCAGGGTGATATTGTATTTATTTTTATTTAAAATACCAACAAACCTACTATAATCGCAGTGCAATCATTATATGATTTCCAGCTATGAAGACTACACACTGTACCAGTTCTTTATAGAGGGGCCCAATAACAGGACGATAGGATATCCTTTCATGAAGTCAGGTGTGGTGATAATTGGCAACAGATTAAGTTCTGCAGATGATCCAGTTTTGCCTTTAAAGTCCCATGTATTCATGTGATTACATTGTTGTAATGTGCATTGCTGCAATAAAAGTTAAAAATGGTGCTAAGTTTGCCCCAACCAATCAGATGTTAGCTTTCAAATGTTAAATAAGATCTGATTGGTTGGGGAAAAATTTGCACCATTTTAAACAATAAGAGCTTTTATTGAATCTCCCTGAGTGTTTAGACTGCAAGCTTGCTTGGACGGGCCCTATTTACAATATATTGACTTGTTACCTATTACCCATGTTTGTACCTTGTAATTGTATCTATATGTGTGCATAAATATAATAGTAAAGCACTATGGAGGTAAAAATAAATAAAAGAACAGTGCTACTTGCATATACAAAGCTGTACATTTAGTTAAATTGAATAAACAAATGCAAACATAAAGGCAAGCATAACATAAGTATAGTCTTCATAACAATGTGTTGACTGTCTGGCCCAGATATATATGAACACTTCTCTGGTGTTTTACATATTGCCCTTTTTAGGCAGATTTGAAACTTAATGACCACATGATTGACCAAAATTTACCGCTGTATCCAATTGAATGTTTGTCTGATTTGGAACGACAGAGGCCCGACGTGGCTGAAATTTTTTTCAATATTTGATCAATTTCAGCCACGACTGTTAAACAGGTAAAATATTTGAACTTGTGTACATAGCCTTACACACTAATGCAAATCCCTGGACATCTTTATTTGATAATATGAGTTCATACATTGAATCTGTGCAGTGGGTTAAAGTTTGTTGGAGACCATATGGAAACAACCTGCACCTACTGAATCACAGTTGCTAGCCAACATTTGGTGGATTTGTGAGAAAGAATTTATATCACATACGCTCACTATATTGTTATAATAAGGTGGGGATCCCCAGGCATTATTGTAAGACTGAAATGTGGTGAGGGTCTGGCCTCTCGATGACTCTTCAGTAAAGCTAGTCAGTAAGCTTGTTACATTTATAAGCTTTATCTTTTGCTAGGAACATAATAATAAAAAAATCAGATGAATATTTTGTATTATCCCAGGAAGGCTGCACGCATTTCACACTGGCTGGTAAATAAACTCACACTTTGGGTTTGGGCCCAGGCAAACACTGTGCTCCCCCATTTAGTCCTCTACTAGGGACTGTAGCTATAGCACAAGAAGAACATGAACTGGAGTGCACACTTGTATTTAGGCAATTCCTTTATTAGTGCATCACATAAGCAACGTTTCGGGGATCACTTTGCCCCCTTTGTCAGGTGACGAAAAGGGGAAAGTGATCCCCAAAATGTTGCTTATGTGATGCACTAATAAAGGAATTGCCTAATTACAAGTTTATACCCCACTCCATTTTCTGCTTCTGGTAAATAAACTGCAGGTTAACAGGCAGCTTTCATAGTCTTATCAGGGAGTTCCATATTGGTGTGAAGACGTCTGTATAGAAAACACTTTGTGCATAGAGACAGTGAATACTGGGGTCAGGGGGTATGGCAATAATTGCACATGCTCACAAGGCTCTGAAGATTACATGGTCTGTGAGTTGTACTGGCAACAATATGAAAGCCTTCTTAGGTACAGAATCTATTTCTCACATGTACTAAATGCAATTTACTAGAGAAGAATCTTACAATGTGTAGGTGTTTTGGGGGGAAGCTTTTAGATTAGGGTTTTTAAAAAAATGTCTTTAACTTTGTAACATTTTAGACCTGTAGATTTTCTACCATAGACAGTTATATCATGTGTTTTTGGCTCTAGACATTTATGGGACCTCAGCTCTGGCTAACATGTCATTTAAAAAACAATCCATGAATCAGCTGGTTTTCTTATTGTCTATCTTTTTAATAATTTGTATTAAAAAAAATGTGAAAAATGAAAGAGAGGTTGCAGTATGACAATTTGGTCAATAGACTCACACTGTATAAACCTTCATGTATGACTGTACTATTTTATTCATAATTGTACAAGGATTTCATCTTAAATTGTCTACTTGACCTTATTTTTATTGTTTGTTATCACTTCTTCACGTAATATATTTGGAAACGAACAAAATAAAATGCTGTGCCTTAAAGGAACAGTTCAGTGGAAATGATCATTATTTGTTAAATTGTTAGTTTGTGTAATGCATGCTTAGTTATTCTACATATTCTCTCCCAATTTGAAAAATCACTAGCTTTCATACCCTTTGCTGTTCCCTGCTGTTGACATTAGTGAGCTGACATTTCAGGTTCTAACAGTCCTTTTTCTTCCCAGGATGCACCACATCCTTGGAATGTTCCTAACAGTAATTTCTACTGATTGGTTGTTTGATGGGTCAAAGATGCTCAGATCTCTACCGAGCAACTGAATCAACCCAGGAGCTGGGTCAAGGGCAAGACCATACTAGGGGTCCTGCAAATAGGAAGTCAGTATCTCGGTTGCATTTATTTATATACAGACAATATGCTGAATTGGCAGATTAAGGTCATCTGGATGAAAAAATACTGCTCTTTTTTCTGAAAAGCATATGTATTTGCACTGAACTTCCCCTTTAAAACCTGAGCAATGAGATCCCTACCCTGAAAATCATATTATCTAAGGCTGTGTACACACCATACGATTTTTCGGGCACATTGACCAATAGTTCAGTGTATTGGTCAATCAGCCCTATAAAATTGGGTTTTCAACTGGCCACAGCCGATATTCAACCGTTGATTTATCCGAAGCGGAGGAATGAGTGAACGACCGCTTCAGAAAACCACGGTCGATCAAGCAGTCCCATATGCACCGCACGCTCAGTAGTGGCAAACTGTTGACAGTCCTTCTCCGGAAGTGCCAAACGGTTGGTTGGGACGAAGCATCTAATGGTGTGCACCCAGCTTTAGGCTACTTTCACACAAGCAGCTGGCATCCCGTTTGATAATCCTTCATTAAAACATACAGCTACTGTAGTCAATAAAGTGTTTGTTCAGCGTGACAGTTTTTTGGCATTTTAATAATGCTGAATGCAGCGATGGCTGTTGTTTGTCCTGAATAATAAATGCTAAAAAAGCATCAGCTGCCAACATGTTGCTTGTGTGAACCTAATGGTGACCATACACACAACGATCCTGATGGTACAATTTCATACCAATACCAATCATTAGATTGGATTGTACAATTGGTATTATTGCATATATGTCCACTAGAACTGTTTACTGCGTTGGCATATTCAGCAGGGAGCTGGCGTGGTCTTGAGCACTCAGGGTAAAGTTAAGTGTAAATCATCAATAATGCAAATCAACAGTTATCTAGTAGATGGAGCGGCCACCGTGCCACAAAATGACCAGGGATTTTTGTTGCTTATATATTGCTAATATTTAGGGGTGCATTTTTCCTTCGAGTACAGTAGTGATGTCCCATCTATATATAAGTTATAATGCTTTTCTCCATTGGGGAGATTGTGTTATCTATCGTATGTACCAACAGTCCAATGGGCTCATTAAATTAGAAGTGCAAAATGTGGCTGTGTTTTTAATCTACTGCAACAAATCGGATGATGTCAAATGTTTTCTAACCATAGATCAGTAAAAAGGTAACATTTGATTGGTTGAAGCAAATTAAGTGCCCACGCAATATTTGCACCTCTTATTAAAGAAGACCCCTGGTTTGATTGATCTAATGACACATAGGGCACCTTGATTGACCTCTTCCATTCTAACTTTATTTACACCACCCCGCAATGGTAACATACGTCTATATAATAGTGATATAAGCTTTTTTTCACAGATATTTCACACAAATTTATGTTCTTTCCCTTTACAGCTGTATTGTCTAGCTCAGAGATGGAAATAGTGATTCCACAGATAGTATGGCCTGAAAACATTGATCTACCTCACAAAGGAGAAGACCCAAATTACAGGCATCTTAGAAAACCTCGTTCATTCTTGGGTGAGACAGGAAATTACCCAGACACCTTCCATATACAGCTGCCAATGGTGAATAGAAGCCTATACTTAAAGCTACAAAGGGATCATCAATTTCTTGCTGAAGAGTTTATAGTTGAAGAGAGAAATAGTGATGGAAATACAATTCAGAAACAAACACTATTGGATGAGTTGTGCTTTTATACTGGACAAGTACTAAACTACAGCAATTCTTTTGCATCTGTCAGTACATGTGGCGGACTGGTGGGTACTTTACAAGATATTGTTATTATGTATGTGTTTAATTATAAAGTGCTAGAGCCTTGCCATAAGAGGAAAGTAGGTCCCTGTCCCCGTAGAGGGTTAAGACGGTTACATACAGATACAAAGGAAGGGGTAGAAGTGCAGTAGTGAGACTTATTATACAGTGCAAATAAACATTATATGATTATTATACAATAATCATATATTATGTTGGTTACCAGAATGAGGTTTCTTGATTAAATGCGAGGGGAATAGAATTTCCGAGGATGGGAGCCACAAAAGAGAGAGGTTTATGGCGAGGGGAAGCAGAATGAGTGGTGGGGTCTGTACAGGAGATGGTTCTGTGATGAATGAAGGGGGGCACTAGAGAGGAAATATAAGGAGGTGCAGCAGAGTGAAGGGATTTAAATAAAGGAAAAATAGGAAAGGTAGACTCCACTATCACATGGAATATTCCAAGTATAAATGCGTGGCTAAGAGAGTGGTGTAAGGAGATGGGGTTTGGGTTTTTAGAGAACTGGGCTGACTTTTCTGTTTGCTACAGGCTCTTTAGTAGTGACGGATTGCACCTCAATGGTGATGGTGCAACTGTTTTGGGGGAGAAGATGGCTAGGGGGTTGGAGGAGATTTTAAACTAGGTATGGGGGGGGAGGGAACGTTTAACTACACAGGGGTAGATAGAGAAGTTAGGGATCTGGGGGCTAGTAACACAACGGAGGGAGGAGAAGGAGGAGGGGGGAGCATAGAGGATAAGGAGGCATGTACGACCATGTATGGAAGTAAATCAATTGATAATCTAAAATGTATGTTTACAAATGCAAGGAGTCTGGCTGGAAAAACCGGCGAACTTGAAATAATAGCGTTAAAGGAAAGGTATGATGTAATTGGTATAGCAGAATCATGGCTTAATGATTCACACGACTGGACAGTAAATATTGAAGGGTACTCCTTATTTAGACATGACCGAGTTAATAAGAAAGGAGGAGGAGTATGTATGTATGTTAAACAGGAATTGAAGCCAAATTTAAAAGATGGAATAGATGGGGGAGCAAACGATGCGGCAGAAACATTATGGGTGGAACTGTGTACAGGAAGCAAGAAGGTAGGTAAATTAATTGTTGGAGTGTGTTATAAGCCGCCAAATGCCGGGGAAGAGGTGGAAATGAATCTCCATATGCAGTTGGCGAAGGCTGCTGGTATGGGGCATGTTCAGGTTATGGAGGATTTTAACTACCCTGAAATAGATTGGAGTAATGGAACTGCCAGCACCTCAAAAGGTATAAAGTTCTTAAATTTCCTATATGAGCATTTTCTTTCACAGATGGTAGAAGTTCCTACTAGAAAGAATGCGTTGTTGGATCTGGTGATATCTAATAACCCAGAGCTCATTTTGGAGATGAAGGTAATGGGAAGCTTAGGGAATAGTGACCATGATATAGTGTCATTTAATATAGGTTGCAGAAAACTAAAGTACACTGGCTTAACAAAAACTTTTAACTTTAGGAAAGCTAATTTTATGCTTTTAAAGGAATCGCTCCTGCTCATAGACTGGGGGGAACTGTTTCTAGGTAAAGATACTGAGCAGATGTGGACCACTTTTAAAGGGATATTAAACTATAACATTTCCAAATCGGTACCTTTAGGAAACAAGTGTAAAAAAATTAGGTCCACTCCTGCATGGCTTAATGCTCAGGTAAAAAGGGAAATGGAAAAAAAGAAAAGGGCTTTTAAAATTTTGAAAGCAGAAGGCACAGAACAGGCTTACAGGGACTTCAAAAGTTGAAATAAAGAGTGCAAGAAAGCAATTAAACTAGCTAAAATAGAAAATGAAATACAGATTGCCGAACAAAGCAAGTCCAACCCCAAGATGTTTTTTAAGTATATAAATGGTAAAAAAATGAGGACTGAGAATGTGGGACCATTAAATAATGGAGCTGAGGTGGTTGTAGAGGATGCCGAAAAGGCTAATCTGCTAAACCGTTTTTTTACATCGGTTTTTACTGTTGAGAATCCTTACAGCAGGGATTGTAACAATGTGCACGGAGGAAATGAAGAGTTTTCACATTGAATAACAGAGGATATGGTACGGAATCAATTAGACAAAGTTAATATCAATAAAGCGCCAGGACCAGATGGATTGCATTCTAGGATTTTAAAAGAGCTTAGTTCAGTTCTAGCAAGACCACCGTGTCTCATCTTTTCAGATTCGCTTTTGTATGGGGATTTGCCGCTGGATTGGAAAAAAGCCAATGTAATACCAATATTCAAAAAAGGTAGTCGTTCACAGCCTGGTAACTATAGACCTGTAAGCCTAACATCAGTGGTAGGGAAGGTGATGGAAACTTTGTTAAGGGATCATATCCTTGACTTTGTCTCCAGAGATCATCTTATTAGTAGTAGTCAGCATGGATTTATGAGAAATAGATCATGCCAGACAAATTTAATTGGTTTTTATGAAGAAGTGAGTAAGAAGTTAGATTCAGGCACAGCTGTGGATGTGGTATATTTGGATTTTGCAAAAGCCTTTGATACTGTGCCACATAGGCGACTAATGTATAAACTGAGGACTGTTGGCCTTGAAGAAAACATTTGTTCATGGATAGAGAACTGGTTATTGGACCGCAAACAGAGAGTGGTGGTTAATGGAGCTACATCTATGTGGGCTAAAGTTCTAAGCGGAGTTCCTCAGGGTTCTGTACTGGGGCCGCTTCTGTTTAATCTGTTTATAAATGACTTAGAAGGGGGCATTGAGAGCAAGGTCTCTGTGTTTGCTGATGACACTAAATTATGCAGAGCTTTGGAAACTTCCAATGATGTGCAAGTGCTGCAAGCAGACCTAGATAGATTATCAAAATGGGCAGCAGAATGGCAGATGAGATTCAATGTTGATAAATGTAAGGTGATGCATTTGGGATTTAATAATCCCTGTGCCACCTACACCATAAATAACTCTGTGTTAAGTGCATCTGAAATGGAAAAAGATTTGGGGGTTCTGGTAGATAACAGGCTTAGCTGTAGCAAACAATGCCAGGTAGCAACAGCTAGAGCTAGCAAGATATTATCTTGTATAAAGAGGGGAATGGAATCAAGAGAGAAAAATATTATTCTCCCTCTTTACAAGGCACTGGTAAGGCCACATTTGGAATATGCGGTGCAGTTTTGGAATCCCATATACAAAAGGGACATCTTGGAAATTGAGGCAGTTCAGAGAAGGGCAACTAAATTAATAAGGGGAATGGAGGGGCTTGAATATGCAGGCAGATTAGACAAGTTAGGGCTGTTTACATTGGAGAAGCGGCGGTTGCGTGGGGACATGATAACCTTATACAAATATATTAATGGCCCATACAGTGAACTCTCTGGTGCATTGTTCACTAATAGGTCATATCAGAGGACTCGTGGACATCCTTTAAGGTTGGAAGAAAAGAAGTTTCATCTTCAAGTTAGGAGAGGTTTCTTTACAGTGAGAACGGTGAAACTGTGGAACTGTCTTCCAGCAGAGGTGGTAATGGCAAGTTCATTGAATAACTTTAAAAAAGGCCTGGATAAGTTTCTAAAACTAAAAAATATTGAGAATTACTGGTATTAATGCATATAGATCTGGTTGATCCAGGGATACTTTCCGATTGCCGTTTGGAGTCAGGAAGGAATTTTTTTCCCCCTTTTTTAGCTGGGGTTTTTTGCCTTCCTCTGGATCAACTGTTAGGTAGGGTTAAAAAAATAAAAAAAAAGGGAATAGGTTGGACTTGATGGACGAATGTCTTTATTCAACCTTAATTACTATGTTACTATGTTACCACCATGTCCCAGTATAATCGTACCCCTAATGTGGGAGAAAAAAACCCTTTTCCCTAATCTCCTCAGGGAGTGTCATATAAGCACCAAGGGGGAGATGCAATATATTTTGCTATCGTAACCTACGTGCAATGTATTAACCACTTTGTGACTGTTAATACATTGCAAAAACGCTAGTGATAAGTTGCGACCTCTGTGTGTATTTTAAAGACACCATTAAAGAGGAGTTAATTGTAGTGCAAAAAACGGCGCAAAATGAATTGCATCGCTTTGTGCTGCGCAAAAAAAAATTGCGACATGGCGCAGGCAGTGCAAAACATTCGCTAACACGTTAGTACATAGGTTAGCGTGATTTTAGCGCTTATTTTCTCGTTAGCGCGGGATATTGCATCTCCCTGTATAATTCCAATGGCATGCATAATATTTATTATCAAAAAACACACATCATAAAATAACTACTGTTATAAATATAATATAGCATGAAAGAATCCCACCGTAAAAAGTGGGTGAAGCTGGGAGTAAGAAAAGAGGCCCAAATAGCCTATTCCGTGATGAGGAATTCCCAATAGTTCAAAAGGCACTGTCCAGATATGAATGAAAAAATAAGGTGCACTAATACTAAGTACCAGAGCAGGCTATGGGGATTGTGAACAATATGGAGTGCGTCCACCTGTATCAATGTAACACAATGTAACAATGTAACTCAGTACATGTATGTATATAAAAACAATCTCACCCATATAGTCCAATTCTCCTGCTCCGCTGAGAATCCCGATGTTAGTGGGTAAGCACCTAATTCATGTGCTGCCGTCACATCCACAGACCTAAGACTTCATTCACATAACACCCCGATAGGCCCGTACTAAATCCAGGGCCACCCAGCTCCCCTTTGGATAAATCTCAATAGGGCTGTACGGTGCATGCAGTGGGTTTTCTGTATACTTCCGTTTGGATTACATAGCCTGTTTTTTTAATCCATAGATCCAAAAATGGAATTTTAAATGTTTAATAGAAGCATTTCGTATACAATATTCTGTTTAATGGGGAGCCAGGTTGTTGTCTGGTACAGAGGAGATTCGGGATCCAGTTTATTAGAGTGCTAAACAATACGTGTGGCAGAGTTTAAAATCAACTTAATGGGGAGAGAGTTGGGGAGCAGGAAGACTAGTAAGTAGTAAGTTACATTAGTCAGAGCACAATAGGATGAGAGCAATGCAAAAACATAGTGGTAGCTGGGAGAGAAAGGAACCTGCGGTTTTTAGCTATATTGCGAAGGAAAAGGTGGCAGGTATTTGCAACAAAGTTAATGTGTTTAGAAAAGGAGAGATAGGAGTCAATAATTACCCCTAGGTAGCATGCTGATGGGATAGGGAAAATGGGGTATTATCAACAGAGATGAAGAAAGATGGGACAGGGCCAGGTGTAGGTAGGAAAATGATTAATTCAGTCTTAGAAAGATTCAATTTAAGGCAGCGTTGTGACACCCAGGAGGAGATGGCAAGTAGACAGTAAGAGACACGTGTTTGCAGCACCTCCACATTAGGAGAGAATGATTAACTGTGTCGAAAGCAGAGGAGAGATCAAGAAGGTTATGAATAGAAAAGTGATCATTGTCCTTGGAAACCTGAAGATCATTCACAACCTCACACAGAGCCATCTCAGTGGAATGTGGAGGAAGGAATCCAGACTCCAATAAGTTATGAATATGAGTATAAAGTGTCATGCAAAAAGACTAAACATTCTAGCAGTTTAGAGGCTATTGGTAAGAGAGAGGCCAGTTGCTAGTTAGCTAGATTAGAGGGGTCTAGCGAGGCCCTTTTTAGTATGGGTTTAACATGTGCACGTTTAAAGATGGGAAAATTCCAGATGTAAGGGAGGGATTGAATATGTGGGTTAGCATATAGTTAAGCACATGATTACAGTGCTTCGGTAATAGAGGGTATGGGATCAAGAGGACATGTGAGTGGACAGGACAGAAGCAGGTGGGAGACTTTTGAATGGGTCACAGAATCCAAGAGTAGCAGAGGTGAAGGCAACATAACCTGAGAGCCATCCCTAGGATGGATGGACTCCACTTTATGTTGGAAGCCTTAATTAGAGGTGCATTTTCCCTTCAAGAGGGAGGTCCCAGCTGTACGTTTCTATTGTTATAATGCTTTTTTTCCTGTGTTCTCCTTAGTGTCTTTTAGCCAGGCGCCCTCCCCGGCTACTTATTCATGCCACCCAGCTGGATAAAAATTGTGAGGAGAACATTGCATTGTGATTTACTTAAGAATTTAGATCTAGGTATAAAGGGCATCTAAAGCGCCTCCCTCACACACACAAAAATCGAGTATTGTACTCGCAATGCCCCATAGCCTAGACCTTGCTAGGTCTATTTCCCCAAATTCGGAATTTAAACCTACTTACCAGCCCTCGTTCCATCACCAGCCTTCTGCTTTTTTGAACCAAAGCAGCAGAAGGGGCCAGTCAGACAACCGCTCAGGGATTAGCTGAGTCTCAGCCAATCACTGAGCGGCTGCCGGTACAACCCCTTCCCCCAGCAGCAGAAGGGGAACTCCACTGTGCGTGCCAGAAACATGTAAGATGAACAATTAGAAGTGGAAATGAATTGCACCAGGGAAAGCCTCTTAGTCTTCAGTTCCTTGAACTGTATTTTGGCCATGCAGGAGACCCATATGCAGCAGAAGAGAAAGGTAGGGGTCACAACCCCAAACCTGTAGTAAGAGATCAGTGCTGTTCTTGTCCCCTGTTATCAGTCTGGAGCCAGGCTATGGATAGAGTGGAGCAGTAACTGTTCTTAAGAACAGAAGAGCCAATTCCTCAGGTCAGGGCTCAGCCATGTACCTGCATCTTTAAGATAAAGGACATACCTTTGAAGATTGTAATGTTAACATATTGGCAAAGGAACGTGACTGGTTCAAGAGAGGTGTCAAGGAGGCCATTTATGTGAAAATAAGGAAACCAAGCCTAAATAGAGTTGGGGGGGGGGGGGTTGACACCAACGGTCTGCCATGTACAATGCTGTTTTAACTCCTTACCCTGGGCGTTCCTATAACACCTTTTAGCCACTATGCAATCGCGCCCTTAACACCTGGCTGTGATATGCTAATTAGGATTTTCCAGGGTACATAATTGCCACAGATTCTTGTACAAGTCATTCTAAATTGAGAAAGCCAGTCGGAGACTAGCGTAATGTCTTCAAGAACTAAACTTCAAGTCCAGTTGATCTAATTGAATACAACAGATATGCTGGGTGTTGTAGTTTTCAAACTATATAATGAGCATGATGCAAGGCTGGCCACTATATACTATAGTCTTTCAATATAGTTATACTGCATAAGTTTAAAGGGCATATTAAACCTTAAAAGCATTGGAAAATACTGTAATAAAAATTAGCTAGTAAAAAAGTCCCCACCACCTGTCACATCCTACATGGCTCCAGTTCAGCAGAAACTGTTAGGTCAGCTCTCCAATTTAGCAGACAATAGGTCAGCCCACTAGTTAAGCAGGAACTGTTAGGTCTGCCTTCCAGTTCAGGAGACACTGTTTGGTCAACCATCCAGATCAGCAGATACTGTTAGATCAGCCCTCCAGTTCAGCAGACACTGTTAGGTCAACCCTCCAGCTTACCAGCCATTGTTAAATCAGGATCCCCAGCTCACCAGCCACTGCTAGGTCAGAAGGCTTGAGAAAGGGAACAGTATTGCCCGAAATGTGGCCATGCTGTGAACTAACTGGTAAGAGGTAAATAAAATGTAATGATTTTTGCACAAGAATCTGGAGGATTCTTCCATTTTTTATATTTGCAAGTTCAGCAGACACTGTTAGGTCAGCCCTCCAGTTCAGCAAACACTGTTAGGTCAGCCCTCCAGTTCAGCAAACACTGTTAGGTCAGCCCTCCCGTTTAGCAAACACTGTTAGGTCAGCCCTTCAGCTTACCAGCCATTGTTAGATCAGTCCTCAAGCTCATCAGCCACTGTTAGGTCAGCACTCCAGTTCAGCAGAAACTTTTAGGTCAGCACTCCAGTTCAGCAGACAATTGTAAGGTCAGCGCTCCAGTTCAGCAGACACTGTAAGGTCAGCACTCCAGTTCAGCAGACACTGTAAGGTCAGCGCTCCAGTTCAGCAGACACTGTAAGGTCAGTGCTCCAGTTCAGCAGACACTGTAAGGTCAGCACTCCAGTTCAGCAGACACTGTTAGGTAGGTCAGCGCTCCAGTTCAGCAGACACTGTAAGGTCAGCCCTCCAGTTCAGCAAACACTGTTAGGTCAGCCCTCCAGTTCAGCAAACACTGTTAGGTCAGCCCTTCAGCTTACCAGCGATTGTTAGATCAGTCCTCAAGCTCACCAGCCACTGTTAGGTCAGCACTCCAGTTCAGCAGACACTGTTAGGTCAGCACTCCAGTTCAGCAGACAATTGTAAGGTCAGCGCTCCAGTTCAGCAGACACTGTAAGGTCAGCACTCCAGTTCAGCAGACACTGTAAGGTCAGCGCTCCAGTTCAGCAGACACTGTAAGGTCAGTGCTCCAGTTCAGCAGACACTGTAAGGTCAGCGCTCCAGTTCAGCAGACACTGTTAGGTAGGTCAGCGCTCCAGTTCAGCAGACACTGTAAGGTCAGCACTCCAGTTCAGAAGACACTGTAAGGTCAGCACTCCAGTTCAGCAGACACTGTTAGGTCAGCGCTCCAGTTCAGCAGAATTTGCATTGATTATGTTTTCTTTATTTACAGAAGTAGTATTTTGCACTCTATTAATGTTATTAGTGTAGATGATTTTAGGTTATGCTGGTATATACATTTGTGTTTAGTTCCCCATTAATGCTGGGTACACACTGGGCAGTATTTTAACCTGATACACGTACACGCTTTTTACCATTCAGCCATGCTGAAATGTTGGGCAGTGGCAAACAGACTGCACGGAATAATTTTAACATAATGTGTGATTGAATGTTCACCTGTCTGACACATTTGAGATTTAGTTTTCGATAGGCTACCAAGCCTAAGCCAATGCCCATGAATTTGAACATTCCTATAACTAGGAACAAAGGTCTAGAAGCCATATTGATGTTTATTTAATCTATATTGTGCACATTCATTAGTTCTCAATTTGTTCCAGGGCAAATGCCTTCATATCCCTGTGACTCCCCATAAATTGTTGTTTTACCAGAATGTTCTATTGAAAACAATTCAAAACCAAGAAAAAAGAAAGGTTTCAAATGGCAGAAAAAAGGGCCACTAAGAGAGTTTAGATCTTTTTATGTACATCTGACATATAGACGTATAACTATTGTAATAGTGACTACTGATTATAATACAGAATTTTATGCACATTGAACCTTGCTCTTTTAACATGAATTACTAAAGAGCTCTTTGTTTTCTGTTAGCTGTTGAAGTGAAATCATAGAGCTGCAGCCATCAAGATCAAACATAGTGGATAGTTGCCTTATTGTAGTGTCACTTCTGGAAAGTGGAAACATTTACTACACCGGAAAAAAAAACACAATAAAAGCCTGTTATTAAATTGGGGTTTATTTAAAGGGGAACTGTGGTCTCCATACAAGTGCCCTCTATTGAAGAGAGCTCGTATACCTTTCAAAGAAGCCTGGGATGTTGTCTGTAGCTGTTGTCAAGTTATCGGCTTGTAAAGTCTCTCTTTCAACTCTGCACTGTCTCTATGTCTCAGTGACAGGCATGTCAATAAGCCCCACCCCCCAAAATCGATCTTTTCTGAACTTTATTGCAGGCTTGCAATCAATATCTGTGCTTTCCTGTGGACACCCTAGGTAGGGAGAGAGAAAAAATATTTTCAGGCTTGTAGCTAGCTCTAAAAATTATAATGAAGTTTTGGGACATGTCTTATGATGCAGATGGTAATACTCTGTCCCAACAGTAGAATACAAGTAGGCATGTTCAAGTCTGGGGCATGCTGGTACTGATGATGTCACATTTTACACCCTTTATACTGCTGTTAATTTGGATAGAGTATAGATAAAGTATATTAGCAATAATGGTATAAAAAATGCAAGTTCATTTTGGTTAACCGAGGATATGGTACAGAAACAACTAAATAAGGTTAATGTTAATAAATCTCCTGGAACGCATAAAATACATCCTTGGGTCCTTAAGGAGCTAAGTTCAGTTTTATCTAGGCCATTGTTTCTTATTTTTGCAGATTCCCTCATGTCCAGATGTGGGCCTCTGGATTGGAAAAAATCTGATGTTATTCCAATATTCAAAAAGGGTAGTCATTCATGGGGGTGGGGGTGGGGGGGGCTCGCTTTACATAGGTATAGAGTAGAGCTTTACATAGGTATAGAGTACAATATCTATCTATCTAATCTCTGCCATTCTATCTATCTATCTATCTATCTATCTATCTAATCTAATCTCTGCTATTCTATCTATCTATCCTCTACCATTCTATCTATCTATCTATCTATCTATCTATCTATAATTCTCTGCTATTCTATCTATCTATCCTCTACCATTCTATATATCTATCTATCTATCTATCTATCTATCTATCTATCTTAAATGCCACCCTCACTTGGCATTCAAGATGTTTGGAAACTACAACTCCCAGCTAATAAAGCATGCTGGGAGTTGTAGTTTCCAAACATCTTGAATGCCAAGTTTCTACCCTCGGTTTATACTCGAGTCAACAACTTTTATTAGGATTTTTAGCTGAAATTGGGTACCTCGGTTTATACTCGGGTCGGTTTATACTCGAGTATATACGGTAGTACAATTTGTACCTATCTGTCAGACCAACAGACTATAGACGTGTTGATACAATTGGCCAATACCGGGTATCGGACAATTATCTCTCCCCATGTATGGTGCCTGCCAACAAAATTGGGCCAATCGAACTAGCACAGTTTCTTTATCGAGGTGGGCTAAATTATTGTCCGGATTCAGAGGATAATATCGTTCCATCTATCGGTTGGAAGAAAGAGGTGTGACGTTAACAGATATGTCTGAAGGAACTTTTATCCAATTTGCCTGAAATTGGATAAACGTCAGTTTATTGCCAAAATTTTGACCCCATCAACCAAAACTTCATGATGGCCACTCGAATATCCTGAATATGACTGTATATACCGGGCCTGAAGCTAAGAACAGGCAGCTTGACATTATCCAAGCAGTCTGTTCTGTACTATAGGGAGGAAGAAAATCTGCGAGACCCCCTTCACTCCCATGTAGTGGGATGCTGATAATGGGAACTGCCATACACTTTAGATTGTAAGGAGGAAGTGGTCTGTAGGTGGAGGTTTGTCAACTACATTTGCTGCTGCTTTTTTGTACAATTTTTTTTTTTTTTTTTTTACAAATTTAGTGTAATAAAAACTCTGGATGTGTTCTAAGATGGATATTTATTGCTGAATTTTTTTTTAAATAGATCATTATATTGATATTTGTGGAGAAATTCCATACACAGAGATATTTATGTTAAAATGTAAATAGCCTGAATGGATTCTGTCATTTCTATAACTCTCACCTCCGAAGTCAGCAGTATTGATGAGCCCCACTTTCAAAACGAACCTTGTTTTGATTGGAACTGCTGGTTTCGAAAACCCACGGATCTGAATTTTTAAAATTTTTGAGACTCTGAATTCTTTGAAAAATTAAACATTAGAAAGTCAAAATCTAGATTGAAAATTGTGTTAAAAAATAAAAAATTTCGACCAAAAATTAAGATTAAATATTCTAAAAGTTCCAATTCAGTTGGGTTCAAAACAGCTTTTTTGGAACCGCTGTCGAAACGAAACACAACAATTTTTAGTCATCTGCAACTCCTCCCTATTGATTAACAGGCAAGTCAATCAGGAGTTACTTTTTCTATAAAAGTGAGGACTCTGTGGAACTATACATGTAAGTGACTTCATTTGTTTGATTGATAGTAAAGTCTATTAGTCTAATGTTGGATTATTTCTACCTCCCAATATTCTTTTTGCTATGTATATATTTCTTTGCTATGTATGGACTTGATGGACACATATCTTTATTCAACCTCAGTTACTTTGTATACAAGTTCGGCCTGGCTGTCTCAATTTTTTTTCTTTTTCAGTAGAATGAGAGTGTGGGGGACACAGACAAGACAGCTTAAGCACTATATATGGTGAAAATGTAATTTTTAAATGTAGAATGTGTATTTGCCAGAGAGTTAGGAGACAGTATGCTGAAATTGGAGGCGAATAGTGAGCTGTCAAAGATGTCCGTTACTGACAGCAGTTGACTACAGCAGTCAACTGCTGTCATCTTCTCCCAACATCCCTCTAACATAGGCTTTTGGGGCTGCTCCATTGAGCTGGATTTCTACCAGGTCTGATCAACAACAATGCCTTGCTGAATAGCCACACCCACACGATTATGGGCCGAAATGTCCATTTGTTACGTGTGTGACAAACCATTACAATAAAAAAATTTTTACCTATACACTAGTTAATTTACCTTCTAAAGGATGGTCCAGACCGGTAAGTCAATTAGATAGTACAGTATTAGATTGGTCAAATATCAGGACAGTGCATGGCCAGCATTAGTGATGCAACTCGAGCTAGAGATACCATGGGAACTTTTAGCATCTCTTACTCAAATGTACCCTGTTCATCTAGCAAGCCAACTGTTAGAGAACTACAGCAATGTTGACAAGGTAGACTGGGATTAATATTTCATCCACAGCTGGACACATGAAGATTGCCTGTTACCAAATCTCTGTGCTGCAGAGACTGTGGCTGATGGCAAATTTTAACTTGTGTTTTCAGTTACTCAAAATATGCTTCAAACAAATGTGGAGGCATTGGTTTAGTTTATC
The DNA here is from genome assembly GCA_019447015.1 of Hymenochirus boettgeri. Classification (NCBI taxonomy): domain Eukaryota; kingdom Metazoa; phylum Chordata; class Amphibia; order Anura; family Pipidae; genus Hymenochirus; species Hymenochirus boettgeri. Next base: position 214,573,312 of record CM033471.1, on the reverse strand, counting down.
TGAAGTTTATTCAGTTGTATTTTGCCCTTGAAGAACATGTGGGCATTGCTTGATTAATGTATTTTTTTAGTGTATAATTAATTTGTGAACTAGCACAAATTAATGAATCATACATGAACATAGGGAAATATGCCCAGTTTTACCTAAAACGCTTGCCTGGCTCAATTATATAATTTAGGATCCAGCGTGCCATAAAGTAAAATGGAAATCAGTGACTAACAGTAATGTCCCTTTCCCTTGCTTATGGGGATCTGTCACATAGATTAAACAGCTGACCAATCACCAGTGCTTAATGTAGGACACCCTTAATATTTATTCTGTGTGGCTGTAAGAGATGGCAGTCACATCTGGTTAGCTGTCAACAACGCTTGCCAGGGTAAAAACAAAGTTTAATGTGTTTTTCTCATTACATACAAAACCCTGTCAAAGTTTCTTACACTTTTTTCTTTGCTACAAGACAAGGTCTGTTTAGCTAAGAAATTAGAAAGGGACAATTAAAATTAAATTCCACCCCTTATAAAATATTTTTAATATATTAGGCAGGACACCCCAAAACCTAGGTTCCGTTTTGTTAAAATCTAGTAATTCTGCTCCCAGCTAGAGAAATCATGCTTACAAGATCACAATCCACCGCCGCTTACTGTCTCTCCACTCCCTCTCCACTGCAGCTGCTCTGTTCTTTTTGTGTTCCCGAGCAGCCGCAGTGGAGGCTCGTCCGGGAATGGCAGTCAGTGATTGGCTGTGACGCCACTGTTACCACCGAGACTTGACTTCCTTACCCGAAGGCGCAGAGAGCCAGGGTGATGGATTGAGGAGCTTGTAAGTATGATTTCTCTTGCTGGGAGCAGAATTATTACATTTTAACAAAACGGAAACTAGGTTATGAGCTGTCTAAATAATACATTTTTTTATAAGGGGTGGACATACCCTTTAACTTTAAATATTTTTTTTTAAATCCCCTTCGGGTGTAAATCGTAAAGGAAAGTGCATAACAGAAAATACTATAATACATTAAATAAAGTGTACCAAAACATAGCTTCTTTGACTTAATATCTCAAATACAAACAAGCAAGTACTTATATTCTGATAATACAATATCATTTACATTTTATTGTGACCTTCCTCAAGTCATATTTGTTATAGAAGGGTATTTATAATGAACTTAAAATGATAAACTAACATCAAATCTTAGTTGCCTATGGCCCAAATCTCTAGTGGCTTTTTAGCTATTATGGTTGTTTTTATGTTTGTTGGTTTTATGCTATTGTTATGGTGTTATTTTTAGGGTTAGCCTCATTTCCACCTTTAATTGTCGTCTCTAGACTAGTTATTGCATGCAGCTGGGGAGGATTCCCATCTATCCCATATCTTATGGTATTTGGTTGGGCAGCCTCTATTGGTGTATATTAGCTTATTTGCCAGTGTGGAATTTAGCTGTATTTTCTATTGGGATAGTGTGGGCACTGTGGCTTGTATCCAGGTTTTAGCTATCAATTTCCTGGCCACATACAGAGTTTTGCATATGAAAGTCATCAGGAAATTATCCTATGATAGGTATTCCACTATACCCAACAGACAGGCTTTAGGGTCCATGCCGACCGGGCTGCCCATTTGATTGTGTAAAAATTGTATCATCTGCTGCCAAAATCCTTGTATCTGCGGGCAGTCCCAGATAAGGGGGTATTATTACATTTAGGTCATAAGGGGATTCGGCCTTGTCTAAATTTGGCTAGTCTGATTGGTGTTAGGTATGCCCTATGAAGAATATATAACTGTGTCATCCTATTTGATGCTCTTGGGGAGACAATATTTTGCGCCAGTAGAGCTTCTTCCCATTTGTCTCTGTCCATTGGTCCCAGATCTTTTTCCCATGATGCCTTCTTTTTAAAGGCCTGAGTTCGAGATTGGGAATCCTGGAGGTAGACATAAATATTTGATATTAGTTTGGTGGGTGTTGAGGCTTTAATCAGATCTAGGGGTAGATTTCTCTTCAAGTTAAGTGCTGTTTTTTGAAATCGTATGGAAAGCGTGTCTTATTTGGAGATATCTGAACAGGTGGGTATTTGGTATTTTAAATTCTTGTTTTAGCTGGTTAAAATGTTTTCAGCCTATTATTCTCCATCAGGTGTGATAGCTTTGTAACTCCATGTATATACTAAATTTCGGTTTGTATGGAGAGGATTTGGCAGATTTTGGTTGAACCACAGGGGAGTTTGTTTATTCATAGGGGATAGTTTTAGCATTTGTGTTGCAAGATCCCATGTTTTAAGTGTTTGGGTTAGGAGTGGGGGCCGGGGTCAGGGTAGTAGGGAGCCTCTTAGTCCACAGGAAATCAAGTATGCTGGGTCTAAAATCGCTTGGGTTGTTTGGGGAAGTAATAGGTGAAAGAATCTGATTCCTCCCAAGTCCAATGATATATGTGAAATCTGGGATGCTATGTAATAGAGTTCAAAGACTAGGATGGTAATACCATAAGTATTTAAAGTCTCGGGGTGTTATGGTTGTGATTGGAATCAAGCCACTTTGATGCTTCCTCGGAGGTTGTGAAGAAATGGGTCTTATCTCCTTCTGACACCCGGAGTCTTGCTGATTAAAGCATGGCATATTTTAGGTTCGCTATTCTTAATCTGTGTTTTATATCTGTAAACTTCGCTTTTTGCTTTTGTGTTTTTGTGGAGAAGTCTGGGTATATTTATATTGTTGGGAGACACTTCAGTGTATGTAGTCATAGTAACATCTCATACCTTCAGATTCAAGGCATACACAGGGAGATTCAATAAAAGTTCTTATCGTTTAAAATGGTGCTAATTTTGCACCAACCAATCAGAACTTATTTAACATATGAAAGCTAACATCAGATTGGTTGGGGCAAAATTAGCACCATTTTAAACGATAAGAACTTTTATTGAATAACCCTGACAGTATATTATCCAGATGTAAGAAAAAAAGAACAGAACACTTCTCCTTCTGAAAGCGGAGGTTAAGTGGATTTTTACTTTAGATACACGGTCCCCTTTAGGATTGAACATCATGTGTTATACAGGTTGATATATTTTCAGGTTATCATATATGTTACATTCTCCTATTGTTCTTGTGCTTATTAGAATATATTAATAATGGACATCATAGGGATTAAGAACATTACATATATTACAAAAATATACATTGTGGTTACATTGTTTTTAAAGGTTTTATCTATGCTGGCCGCTATCCCTTTAATGTTCATCCTATCTCTTTAAGAGGCGGTAGTTGGGACTATAAAGGGAAGTTGCATTGTGCCTTTGAACGAGCCTACGACTAAGAATAGGGAGCTATTCGAAACGTGTCAGGCGTCTGCAGCATTCCCAGTGACTGATGTCTGACTTTCTATTTGATGTAATAAAGTTTTGAAAATTTTATGAAAAATCCGAACGTCTTTTCAGGTGTGGGCCTACCGATTTTTGTTTGTGCTGCGATTTATATGGATATTGATCCACTTTGGTACTGAATGTTACCCCTTTCTCTGGTGAGACGGAGTATACTGTCTCTACTGAAATTTAGCTTTGAAATTGAGTAGTTTCGCGATGAATGTTTGTAGTGGGGCTTCAGGAGGGGGAGGCATTGGGGAGAGCCTACGGGCTTGTTCCACTGCAAATGTATGCGAGAAGCTATCTATGCCAAAGATATTTATCAAAAGTTCCTCTAGGAATTTAGCTGGGACAGAATCCTTACATTTTCTGGTAAATCCACCAACCTTATATTGCTTCTCTGGCGTATGTTCTCAAGGTCTTCTTGTCGTTGTTCCATGATAGTGTGTACAGCCTGTTGGGCTTCTACAGTGTGCCCATAGGATTGATCCTATCCTCAGAACTACTGATGCTCACTCTCAGACACTCTATCATGGAGATTGCGCAAGTCCTGCCAGATTAAAGAGATGTCCACCTTGACCTCCCCCTATTTTGGCTGTTAATGTAGTTTGGCAGGTAGCTATTTCCTATAGGACTTAAGTTGCCACGTCTAGCTGTAGCGTGTCAGGGTTCTGTGGGGTCAGATCATCTGGGCCTACCGCGTGGTCTCTGTCATTCTGGTGCCAGAACTTGTTGTTTGTTAGAAGCTTTTTGAGCTTTTTGCGGGGAGACATTGCAGTATCGGTACGCTTCCTCAGTTGGAGTTTAACCGGGGGGAGCTGGTTGAGTAAGGTGATGGAAGTCCCCCTAGCGGAGCCGACATGCGTCCTCTCTCAGGTCATGCCAGGCCAGCCCCCCCCAATTAACTTTAAAGGCATGTCCACCCCAAACTATAATCCCCCCCAGTAATGGCCCCACCATGTAGTGTATTGTAATCCTTACCTCACATCCCAGCTCCATAGGGTTCTCCTGTAGATCCCCCTAAAGTCCCAAAACTGTCCACCAGGAGGCTAGCAGGACTCTGCCTGCTACCTTGCCTCCGTAGATATTTGCCATGCGTACTGCAGCCCTTCTCCCCCCCCCTCCCTCCCTCCCCTCCCTCCCATTCTACTATCCCTCCCCCTAGCATAAAACCCCCTTAATATGATGTTCCCCCATGTCTGGCAGCCCCAACCGCATATTTTTTCCAAAAGCTCCCCAAACTCTTACTTACCTCTCCTCTTTCCTCCGCTGCACTGAATGACCGGCAGCCGCGTCCGTGATTGGCTGCCGCTCAGCCAATCACAGACGCGACTGTCGGTCCCGCCCCTCTGCTTGCATTCTCGCAAGCAGAGGGCCGGCAGTGCGGCGGAGGAACGAGGGGAGGTAAGTAAGAGTTTGGGGGGCTTTTGGAAAATAAAATATATGCGATTGGGGCTGCCAGACATGGGGGAACATCATATTAAAAACAATTTTTAAGGGTGGACATGCCCTTTAATTGAGCAAATTCTGAAATATAAAGATGAAAAAAACATTTCTATATATGTAATAATCACTAAACCATGCTATGGATAATATATTGGATTATGTATCTTTTATATTGGAGTATGTATTACTTAATGCAAATTTTAAGGACATTAAAAGCCACCATGGTTTATATGGTTACGTGTCCGTAACCATATAAAAGCACAATATTTATTATTATTATTATTATTATTATTGTAGATTTACTGTGTATAGTGCCAACATCTTCCATAGCACTTTACAATTACAAGTATACGTTCACATCAGGCCCTGCCCCAAAGCGGTTACAATCTAAGTACATTTGTTTGACACATATAACCTATTAGCATGTCTTTATGTTTGTGTGGGAAACCGGAGTGCCTGGAGGAAACCCACACAAGCACAGGGAAAACATCCAAACTCCTTGCAGGGTGGATTCAGTGCAGCAAGGCAAACTCTTTCAGGGTTATTCAATAAAAGTTCTTTTTTGATGTTAGCTTTCAAATGTTAAATAAGATCTAATTGGTTGGGGCAAAATTAGCACCATTTTAAACGATAAGAACTTTTATTGAATCTCCCTGTTTATTTCTTTGTCTTCTTATATCTATACAATTTATAAAAGGCACTATAGTTATAATCTGTTATATTGGTGCTAGGATTATTATTCCAGTCAGAATCCATTTAATTTAATAAGGACTGACTCTTTAATTGGCATTATTATTCAACTTTCGGATTATAAGGATTTAATTGTTTGGCCCCATAGGATATGGACATCGCTTTGTTTAAAATCACTATTTCAGCTCCCAGACTGAGATTTTAAACTTACAAGCTTGTCGATCCACCGCCTCTTCCATTTTCCTCACTGCGGCTGCTGTGTTCTTTTTGTGTTCTTGAGCAGCCGCAGTGGAGACCTCTCTAGGAATGGCAGTCAGTGATTGGCCGTGACATTACTGTCACGGCGACACTGACTGCCTTACCCGGAAGTGCAGAGCCTCGGCGGTGGAGCGAGGAGGAGCACGTAAGTATAATATCTCTGGCTAGGAGCTGAAATAGTGATTTTAAAGATGTCCAGCTTTGTGTGCAGAGGGGTGGACATTCTATTTAAGGGATTTATTATGCCATGTATTTTTAATTTCAGAAAAGCTAAGGCATACTGTAAAAAACATTGCAGTAACTTACTATGTATCTGCCTATTTCCCTTAATTCTGGTAATATCAAGCCCCTTTAAATAAATGGGGCAGGTGCCCAAGTTGGTTGGCTAAGATGTGATGAGCATGGGAATAAAAGGAGTAACCACAATCACACCAATAGATAGGTAAGTGCTAGTGCAAATTAAGTTGCACTAAAGCAGTCTTATTACATAGAGGAGTGTTGTTGGGGTCTCACTGGGAGCAGATTGCCTTTCGGTGCTGATCCCCTTTCAATAGAAGTCAATGGTGGGGTGTTCCTATTAGACAGGATTGCCACGTCCTAAGCAGGATTTTCAATTTGCCTCATGAGGGCATCAGCCCTGCTTGGAAAACCACTTTAATATACATTCTTATTAGCGTCTATTGTCCCCATTAGAGACCTTTTCTGTAAGGATGGATTGTCTGTAATGAAAGTGGAAATACTGCAAAAATGATTAGCTTTAATGAAAAGGCACCTCTTACCTCATGAACTGTTTACCAGTATGGCCAAAAATATAGCTTTTGTTGGAGATATTTTAAATTTTCTATGAAAATGTCACTTAAAATATGCTATAGGTACATTCAATTCTAACAAATATAACTTTCAAATAATCTGCAAACTTTTTCAAGCTGTTTTTGTACCAGAAATGTGACCTTTTTTGCTCATTATATTGAAAGTTCTGCCTGTGTGCTTCTCCTGCTAAACCACCAGACAGAAGTTAATTTCTTTCTCTTCTGGGCTGTGACAGGCATTGGGTGGGTATGTGGAGCTGGTAGGGATGGAATTCCCATCTGCAGGTGACTCTTGAAAATACATTTCATTGACTTGAAACTTGAAAGTGCAGACTTGTGAGAGCTTCAGGGATTTCTTACTCACAGAGTGGATGTTAGAGAGCAGACATTTGCAGTAATCAAACCTTTTTTAGCAAGTGTAGCGTAGCTCTGTAGCAGGGACATTTTCATTCTTCCAAATCAGCACAATTAATAAGGTGTTCAGTAAGCTTTTCATCTGGACATTGCTTGGAGCCTTTACCACTGGGTACTTCAGTAGATGATTTCAGTTCCAGAGGTTGGAGAGCTGGAAGTGATTGCAATATGGAATGTTTCCTAGAGTGCCAAGCCTTCCCTTTTTCTCATCATGTCTTATACCTCCTGGCTTCATCCGCACCCAGTAACCTAGTCAACCAAACTGAAATGATCAGAAAGCCCACTTGTATATCTCCGCTGTAGGTCCTTCATGCTTCAACGGCTTTGTTTGTGCAGGAAAAAACTTTCCGTTGATTTTGGCAAGGGTTCTATGGAGAAGGGAAGTTTTCTTTCAGTTTTATGATTGGGGAGAGCCTCCCCCTGTGCAGTAGTTTTCAGGTCAATGAGGGATGCACAGTAATAACCAGCCAGGACTAGTGTGAATAGAAAACAGCAAAGAAGTGGTTTATGGCAGATATTGACCCTTTGACCTATATTGTCTGTTCATTATGTGCTTGTTAAGACAGCAGGAATCATTTTACCTAGGTTGTTTCCAGTGTTTTGTATCCGGTTAGTTGGAGAAGCCAAATCATCCTGTAACATGGAGAGGGAGAAGGGTACAAGCTGCCAGACATCTACCTAATTGTTTCTTCCTGTTTGAATAGCTTTGATCATATGCAGAATACCCTTCTGGACCCATTGTGTCAACTCCCGTCACTTTGCATGGTCAGTAATGTGAATGGAGATTGGTCACTTGTATCAGTGATTTAGGGCAGGCATAACAACCCTCTGCTGTAAATACTAACTCCCACTAAGCATACATTTTGTGATCCATGTCCACCCTAACCACTTAATTTTCCCATCAGCCCTCAAACACAATTTAAAAATGTTCACTATACTTACCTTTAACAAAATTGCTTCTAACATTACTTACACTTAAACTTAAAGGCTTCTCCTCTGCCGCTGTGGGAATGGCCATAAGCTATTGGCCAAGACTTTTCGTAATGGTAAGTATAGCAAAAAATTGTGTGTGTGGGGTGGGGGTGGGGGTTAAGCATCCTTTACATGTTCTGTTTGCATTGTATACATCTCTTGTGGACTCTTTGTAACTTCAGGGTGCAGTAGTGGTCAGTGAGGAATAGGCCAATGTACTTCCAGATTTTAAATATTTGTTGTTTGTAGTCTTGCCTAAATACATACACTTTCATTGAGTGCATTTCTGGACATAAATGCTTGCAGCACATCAGATCTGAATGCAACTATAAATTCACCTGTCTGTTTGCTTCAGGTTGGATACATCCACACAGGAAAGGAACAGTTCGTCATCCAGCCAATCAACAGTACTGCAGATTCCATGTCCCCCTTGTCTGGAAGAGAACACCTCATCAGGCAGAAGCGTTCACCCATTGCACAAAGTCAGTTCAATGCGCCACACAGTCGTTGCCACATTGTTTCAGGTGGGGTTCTTAGTTCACAAAATAAAACTTAATTATTGTTTACTCATGGTTATATGGTCTACTGACAAGGTTTGAACTGTTGCCTATTCATGCCATAGACAGGTTATCTGTTATTGTCTTTCTAATAGTGAGCTGGTTTACCATCTTATAGCACAAGATGGTAAACCAACTCACTATTAGAAAGACAATTTTCATTTATGGGCCACATTTGTCACATTTTCCGTTATGATTATTCACATTTTTTGTTTAAATAAAGAAAACTCAAGGTTTTTTCCTCTTTCTGTTTACTAATGTTCAATTTTAGAGCAGAGTTGTTCTTTATGTTCTACATATTTTTTCCGTGGTTGGTGTTACTGCATATTTTATTACATATAATGCTTATGTGCCCCTTTTTATTAAAATATATACTGTAGAGTGGAGTGTTATATCTAAGAGGCTATGTAACCAAAAGATTCAGACGGGGTAATTTTTGAGAACAGATATTCAGGCTTATTAATAAGGCTGGGTACACACCATATAATATATACTTCCGACCGACTGATAGTACCGTGTATCGGTCGGTCGGCTGAAAATATCCCCATTCATCTGGTTTGGACAAATGGGCGATCGGGTGTGTTGGTAAATCACGGCGATCACACTAGACCACAAAATAGTTATTTGTCCTGGCTAACCCCTCGCTATTGGTGAATGGCCAGTCGGGATAAATCTCAGCCCGTGTATACCCAGCCTAAGAGGTCGGGGCATTTTCTTGTGCTGTTCATTTGTACCAAGCAATTATGTTTAAACTGGTCTATGACAGAAAATATTTGATAACGTCTGATAGGATGCTGTGGAATAACAGCACAGCCAAAATAAGTCATATTGTTTATTATTTGTTGCTTTTAAAACTCCATCATTCACAAACATTGTAGAATGTTCATGTTCAGACAGTGAAGGGTTTATAGGCTGATGAACATGAGAGAGCTCATTATTAAAGGGTATGTCCACCCTTAAAAATAATTTTTTATATGTTACTCCCCCTGTCCTCCCAGCCCCAACCGTTCTATTTATTTAATCAGAAAATGCCCCAAACTTTACTTACCTTGACCTCCCCTCTTTCCTCCGCCCGCTGCCGGCCCTCTGCTTGCGAGAAAATGCAAGCAGAGGGGCGGGACCGGCAGTCGCGTCTGTGATTGGCTGAGCGGTAGCCAATCACTGACGCGGCTGCCGGGAGTTCATTTCGGCGGAGGAAAGAGGGGAGGTAAGTAAAGTTTGGGGCATTTTCTGATTAAATAAATAGAGCGGTTGGGGCTGGGGGGACAGGGGCAATATTACATATAAGGGGTTTACACTAGGGGGAGAGAATGCTAACGGGAGGGAGAGGGAGGGAGTGGGAGGGGGGGGGGAGGGGAGAAGGGCTGCAGTACTCATGGCAAACTCCCGGAGGCCAGGTAGGAGACAGAGTCCTATATGGACTCTGCTATCCTCCTGGTGGGCAGTTTTTGGGACTTTGGGGGGGACTACAGGAGAACCATATGGAGCTGGGATGTGAGGTAAGGATTAAACTACACTGCATGATGGGGCCAGTAGTGGGGGGATTATAGTTTTGGGGGTGGACATGCCCTTTCATCTAGTTGTGAGGGTTTGTCCTTTTACAAAGATGACACGTGGGTTGTTGACATTTGTGCTCACTTATATCCGATAGAATGCTAATAATTGCTTCAAGGTCACCTAGTCACACTGCACTGAAGCCTAGAGTCTTTTCATTTACTACTACGTTGTCCTTTTCCTGTATTTTTAAGCTAATGATTTATTTGATCCTGTATACACCACTGATTGAAGAGGATTTGAAGTGTAACCCTAGAAAGCTATCCTTCATCTTTCATCATTAACAGTAACTACCTGATGTTACCGTAACTTTCAAAAACATTATCCAAATATATTACAAAAACATTTAACATTTGGCGAAGTTAGCGAATCCATAAATTCCAACTTTCGATTTAATTTTTTAAATACATTATTATTAGTATTATTATAATACATCCCTGAGATTTAGCCATTAATTATTTGGGTTTTTATCCTGCCTGGATATGTTCTATAATTATATATAATTGTCCCATTTACATTATGCTGTATTTAACAGGATTTCCCTTTGGGCTTATAGCCATTTTTAAAATAATTGCAATTTTCTATCTTCAACTCTGGGAGGAGTTACTGTATGTTGCCTTAACTTAACGTGCTATTATCAGCTGTGGCTTCAAGCATACTATTGGACGTGTGTACGAGCCTTAAGCTTTAACTGTACATGTATACAGGACAAGTATATTTTTAATATTAAACTTTATTCAAGATATAAAGAAATGACTGACCAGAAAGTTAATGGGTTAATGGGAGGCTCCGCCGCTTCGTCTTCCACTCCCTCCCACTAGCAGTGCTCTGTTCTTTTTGTGTTCCCGAGCAGCCGCAGTGGAGGCTCGTCCGGAATGGCAGTCAGTGATTGGCTGTGACGCCATGTTACCACCGAGACTTGACTTCCTTACCCGAAGCGCAGAGAGCCAGGGTGAGGATTGTAGGAGCTGTAAGTATGATTTCTCTTGCTGGGAGCAGAATTATTACATTTTAACAAAACGGAAACTAGGTATGAGCTGTCTAAATAATACATTTTTTTATAAGGGGTGGACATACCCTTTAAACCTTTAAATATTTTTTTTTAAATCCCCTTCGGTGTAAATCGTAAAGGAAAGTGCATAACAGAAAATACTATAATACATTAAATAAAGTGTACAAAAACATAGCTTCTATTTGACTTAATATCTCAAATACAACAAGCAAGTACTTTATTCTGATAATACAATTATCATTTTATTGTGACCTTCCTCAAGTCATAGTTGTTATAGAAGGGTATTTATAATGAACTTTAAAATGATAAACTAACATCAAATCTTAGTTTGCCTATGGCCCAAATCTCTAGTGGCTTTTTAGCTATTATTATGGTTGTTTTTATGTTTTTGTTGGTTTTATGCTATTGTTATGGTGTTATTTTTAGGTTAGCCTCATTTCCACCTTTAATTGTCGTCTCTAGACTAGTTATTGCATGCAGCTGGGGAGGATTCCCATCTATCCCATATCTTATGGTATTTGGTTGGGCAGCCTCTATTGGTGTATAATAGCTTATTTGCCAGTGTGGAATTTAGCTGATTTTCTATTGTGGATAGTGTGGGCACTGTGGCTTGTATCCAGGTTTTTAGCTATCAATTTCCTGGCCACATACAGAGTTTTGCATATGAAGTCATCAGGAAATTATCCTATGATAGGTATTCCACTATACCCAACAGACAGGCTTTAGGGTCCATGCCGACCGGGCTGCCCATTTGATTGTGTAAAAATGTATCATCTGCTGCCAAAATCCTTGTATCTGCGGGCAGTCCCAGATAAGGGGGTATTATTTACATTTAGGTCTAAGGGGATTCGGCCTTGTCTAAATTTGGCTAGTCTGATTGGTGTTAGGTATGCCCTATGAAGAATAATAACTGTGTCATCCTATTGATGCTCTTGGGGAGACAATATTGCGCCAGTAGAGCTTCTTCCATTTGTCTCTGTCCTTGGTCCCAGATCTTTTTTCCCATGATGCCTTCTTTTTTAAAGCCTGAGTTCGAGATTGGGATCCTGGAGGTAGACATAAAATATTGTATTAGTTTGGTGGGTGTTGAGGCTTTAATCAGATCTAGGGGTAGATTCTCTTCAAGTTAAGTGCGTGTTTTTGAAATCGTATGGAAAGCGTGTCTATTTGGAGATATCTGAACAGGTGGGTATTTGGTATTTTAAATTCTTGTTTTAGCTGGTTAAAATGTTTTCAGCCTATATTCTCCATCAGGTGTGATAGCTTTGTAACTCCATGTATATACTAAATTTCGGTTTGTATGGAGAGGATTTGGCGATTTTGGTTGAACCACAGGGGAGTTGTTTATTCATAGGGATAGTTTTAGCTTTGTGTTGCAAGATCCCATGTTTTAAGTGTTTGGGTTAGGAGTGGGGCCGGGGTCAGGTAGTAGGGAGCCTCTTAGTCCACAGGAAATCAAGTATGTGGGTCTAAAATCGTTGGGTTGTTGGGGAAGTAATAGGTGAAAGAATCTGATTCCTCCAAGTCCAATGATATATGTGAAATCTGGGATGCTATGTAATAGAGTTCAAGATAGGATGGTATACCATAAGTATTTAAAGTCTCGGGGTGTTATGGTTGTGATTGGAATCAAGCCACTTTGATGCTTCCTCGGAGGTTGTGAAGAAAATGGGTCTTATCTCCTTCTGACACCCGAGTCTTGCTGATTAAAGCATGGCATATTTTAGGTTCGTCATTCTTAATCTGTGTTTTATATCTGTAACTTCGCTTTTTGCTTTTGTGTTTTTGTGGAGAAGTCTGGGTAATTTATATTGTTGGGAGACACTTCAGTGTATGTAGTCATAGTAAACATCTCATACCTTCGATTCAAGGCATACACAGGAGATTCAATAAAAGTTCTTATCGTTTAAAATGGTGCTAATTTTGCACCAACCAATCAGAAACTTATTTAACATATGAAAGCTACATCAGATGGTTGGGGCAAAATTAGCACCATTTAAACGATAAGAACTTTTATTGAATAACCCTGACAGTATATTATCCAGATTAAGAAAAAAAGAACAGACAATTCTCCTTCTGAAGCGGAGGTTAAGTGGATTTTTACTTTGATACACGGTCCCCTTTAGGATTGAACATCATGTGTTATACAGGTTGATATATTTTCAGGTTATCATATATGTTACATTCTCCTATTGTTCTTGTGCTTATTAGAAATATTAATAATGGACATCATAGGGATTAAGACATTACATATATACAAAAATATACATTGTGGTTACATTGTTTTTAAAGGTTTTTATCTATGCTGGCCGCTATCCCTTTAATGTTCATCCTATCTCTTTAAGAGGCGGTAGTTGGGACTATAAAGGGAAGTTGCATTGTGCCTTTGAACGAGCCTACGACTAAGAATAGGGAGCTATTCGAAACGTGGTCAGGCGTCTGCAGCATTCCAGTGACTGATGTCTGACTTTCTATTTGATGTAATAAAGTTTTGAAAATTTATGAAAAAATCCGAAACGTCTTTTCAGTGTGGGCTACCGATTTTTGTTTGTGCTGCGATTTATATGGATATTGACCACTTTGGTACTGAAGGTCCCCTTTTCTCTGGTGAGGACGGAGTATACTGTCCTCTATGAAATTTAGCTTTGAAATTGAGTAGTTTCGCGATGAATGTTGTAGTGGGGCTTCAGGAGGGGGAGGCATTGGGAGAGCCTACGGGCTTGTTCCACTGCAAATGTATGCGAGAAGCTATCTATGCCAAAGATATTATCAAAAGTTCCTCTAGGAATTTAGCTGGGACAGAATCCTTACTTTTCTGGTAATCCACCAACCTTATATTGCTTCTCTGGCGTATGTTCTCAAGGTCTTCTTGTCGTTGTTCCATGATAGTGTGTAACAGCCTGTTGGGCTTCTACAGTGTGCCCATAGGATTGATCTATCCTCAGAACTACTGATGCTCACTCTCAACACTCTATCATGGAGATTGCGCAAGTCCTGCCAGATTAAAGAGATGTCCACCTTGACCTCCCCCTATTTTGGCTGTTAATGTAGTTTGGCAGGTAGCTTTTCCTATAGGACTTAAGTTGCCACGTCTAGCTGTAGCGTGTCAGGGTTCTGTGGGTCAGATCATCTGGGCCTACCGCGTGGTCTCTGTCATTCTGGTGCCAGAACTTGTGTTTGTTAGAGCTTTTTGAGCTTTTTGCGGGGAGGGAGACATTGCAGTATCGGTACGCTCCTCAGTTGGAGTTTAACCGGGGGGAGCTGGTGTTGAGTAAGGTGATGGAAGTTCCCCCTAGCGGAGCCGACATGCGTCCTCTCTCAGGTCATGCCAGGCCAGCCCCCCCAATTAACTTAAAGGGCATGTCCACCCCCAAAACTATATCCCCCCCAGTAATGGCCCCACCATGTAGTGTAGTGTAATCCTTACCTCACATCCCAGCTCCATAGGGTTCTCCTGTAGACCCCCCTAAAGTCCCAAAAACTGTCCACAGGAGGCTAGCAGGACTCCTGCACCTGCGCCCGGTAGATATTTGCCATGCGTACGCGCCCCTCCCCCTCCCCTCCCTCCTAGCAATATCCCTCCCCTAGCATAAAACCCCCTTAATATGATGTTCCCCTGTCTGGCAGCCCAACCGCATATTTTTTCCAAAATCCCCAAACTCTTACTTACCTCTCCTCTCCTCTTTCCTCCGCTGCACTGAATGACCGGCAGCCGCGTCCGTGATTGGCTGCCGCTCAGCCAATCACAGACGCGACTGTCGGTCCCGCCCCGTCTGCTGCATTCTGCAAGCAGAGGGCCGGCAGTGCGGCGGAGGAACGAGGGGAGGTAAGTAAGAGTTTGGGGGCTTTGGAAATAAATATATGCGATTGGGGCTGCCAGACATGGGGAACTCATATTAAAAACAATTTTTAAGGGTGGACATGCCCTTTAATTGAGCAAATTCTGAAATATAAGAGATGAAAAAAACATTTATATAGTAATAATCACTAAACCATGCTATGGATAATATATTGGATTATGTATCTTTTATATTGGAGTATGTATTACTTAATGCAATTTTAAGGACATAAAAGCCACCATGGTTTATATGGGTACGTGTCCGTAACCATATAAAAGCACAATATTTATTATTATTATAATTATTATTGTAGATTTACTGTGTATAGTGCCAACTCTTCCATAGCACTTTACAATTACAAGTATAGGTTCACATCAGGCCCTGCCCCAAAGCGGTTACAATCTAAGTACATTTGTTTGAAACATATAACCTATAGCATGTCTTTATGTTTGTTGTGGGAACCGGAGTGCCTGGCGGGAAACCCACACAAGCACAGGGAAAACATCCAAACTCCTTGCAGGTGGATTCAGTGCAGCAAGGCAAACTCTTTCAGGGTTATTCAATAAAGTTCTTTTTTGATGTTTAGCTTTCAAATGTTAAATAAGATCTAATTGGTTGGGGCAAAATTAGCACCATTTTAAACATAAGAACTTTTATTGAATCTCCCTGTTTATTTCTTTGTCTTCTTATATCTATACAATTATAAAAGGCACTATAGTTATAATCTGTTATATTGGTGCTTGGATTATATTCCAGTCAGAATCCATTGAATTTAATAAGGACTGACTCTTTAATTGGCATTATTATTCAACTTTCGGATTATAAGGATTTAATTGTTTTGGCCCCATAGGATATGGACATCGCTTTGGTTAAAATCACTATTTCAGCTCCCAGACTGGATTTTAAACTTACAAGCTTGTCGATCACCGCCTCTTCATTTTCCTCCACTGCGGCTGCTGTGTTCTTTTTGTGTTCTTGAGCACCGCAGTGGAGACTCTCTAGGAATGGCAGTCAGTGATTGGCCGTGACATTACTGTCACGGCGACACTGACTGCCTTACCCGGAAGTGCAGAGCCTCGGCGGTTGGAGCGAGGAGGAGCACGTAAGTATAATATCTCTGGCTAGGAGCTGAAATAGTGATTTAAAGATGTCCAGCTTTGTGTGCAGAGGGGTGGACATTCTATTTAAGGGATTTATTATGCCATGTATTTTAATTTCAGAAAAGCTAAGGCATACTGTAAAAAACATTGCAGTAACTTACTATGTTCTGCCATTTCCCTTAATTCTGGTAATATCAAGCCCCTTTAAATAATGGGGCAGGTGCCCAAGTTGGTTGGCTAAGATGTGATGAGCATGGGAATAAAAGGTAGTAACCACAATCACACCAATAGATAGGTAAGTGCTAGTGCAAATTAAGTTGCACTAAAGCAGTCTTATTACATAGAGGAGTGTTGTTGGGGTCTCACTGGGAGCAGATTGCCTTTCGGTGCTGATCCCCTTTCATAGAAGTCAATGGTGGGGTGTTCCTATTAACAGGATGCCACGTCCTAAGCAGGATTTTTCAATTTGCCTCATGAGGGCATCAGCCCTGCTTGGAAACCACTTTAATATACATTCTTATTAGCGTCTATTGTCCCCATTAGAGACCTTTTCTGTAAGGATGGATTGTCTGTAATGAAAGTGGAAATACTGCAAAAATGAGTTAGCTTTAATGAAAGGCACCTCTTACCTCCTGAACTGTTTACCAGTATGGCCAAAAATAAGCTTTTGTTGGGGATATTTTAAATTTTTCATGAAAATGTCACTTAAAAATGCTATAGGTTACATTCAATTCTAACAAATATACCTTTCAAATAATCTGCAAACTTTTTCAAGCTGTTTTGTACCAGAAATGTGACCTTTTTGCTCATTATATTGAAAGTTCTGCCTGTGTGCTTCTCCTGCTAAACCACCAGACAGAAGTTAATTTCTTTCTCTTGGGCTGTGACAGGCATTGGGTGGTAGTGGAGCTGGTAGGATGGAATTCCCATCTGCAGGTGACTCTGAAAATACATTTCATTGACTTGAAACTTGAAAGTGCAGACTTGTGAGAGCTTCAGGGATTTCTTACTCACAGAGTGGATGTTAGAGAGCAGACATTTGCAGTAATCAAACCTTTTTAGCAAGTGTAGCGTAGCTCTGTAGCAGGGAAATTTTCATTCTTCCAAATCAGCACAATTAATAAGGTGTTCAGTAAGCTTTTCATCTGGACATTGCTTGGAGCCTTTACCACTGGGTACTTCAGTGATGATTTCAGTTCCAGAGGTTGGAGAGCTGGAAGTGATTGCAATATGGATGTTTCCTAGAGTGCCAAGCCTTCCCTTTTCTCATATGTCTTACCTCCTGGCCTTCATCCGCACCCAGTAACCTAGTCAACCAAACTGAAATGATCAGAAAGCCCACTTGTATATCTCCGCTGTAGGTCCTTCATGCTTCAACGGCTTTGTTTGTGCAGGAAAAAACTTTCCGTTGATTTTGAGGCAAGGGTTCTATGGAGAAGGGAAGTTTTTTTCAGTTTTATGATTGGGGAGAGCCTCCCCCTGTGCAGTAGTTTTCAGGTCAATGAGGGATGCACAGTAATAACCAGCCAGGACTAGTGTGAATAGAAAACAGCAAAGAAGTGGTTTATGGCAGATATGACCCTTTGACCTATATTGTCTGTTCATTATGTGCTTGTTAAGACAGCCGGAATCATTTTACTAGGTTGTTTCCAGTGTTTGTATCCGGTTAGTTGGAGAAGCCAAATCATCTGTAACATGGGAGGGAGAAGGGTACAATGCCAGACATCTACCTAATTGTTTCTTCCTGTTTGAATAGCTTTGATCATATGCAGAATACCCTTCTGGACCCATTGTGTCAACTCCCGTCACTTTGCCATGCAGTCAGTAATGTGAATGGAGATTGGTCACTTGTATCAGTGATGTTAGGGCAGGCATAACAACCCTCTGCTGTATACTACAACTCCCATAAGCATACATTTTGTGATCCTGTCCACCCTAACCACTAATTTTCCATCAGCCCTCAAAAACAATTTAAAATGTTCACATACTTACCTTTAACAAAATTGCTTCTAACATTACTTACACTTAAACTTAAAGGCTTCTCCTCTGCCGCTGTGGGAATGGCCATAAGCTATTGGCCAAGACTTTTCGTATGGTAAGTATAGCAAAAATTGTTGTGTGTGGGGTGGGGGGGTGGGGGTTAAGCATCCTACATGTTCTGTTTTGCATTGTATACATCTTGTGGACTCTTTGTAACTTCAGGGTGCAGTAGTGAGTAGTGTCAGTGGGAATAGGCCAATGTACTTCCAGATTTAAATATTTGTTGTTTTAGTCTTGCCTAAATACATACACTTTCATTGAGTGCATTTCTGGACATAAATGCTTGCAGCACATCAGATCTGAATGCAACTATAAATTCACCTGTCTGTTTGCTTCAGGTTGGATACATCCACACAGGAAAGGAACAGTTCGTCATCCAGCAATCAACAGTACTGCAGATTCCATGTCCCCCTTGTCTGGAAGAGAACACCTCATCAGGCAGAAGCGTTCACCCATTGCACAAAGTCAGTTCAATGCGCCAACCAGTCGTTGCCACATTGTTCAGGTGGGGTTCTTAGTTCACAAATAAAACTTAATTATTGTTTACTCATGGTTATATGGTCTACTGACAAAGGTTTGAACTGTTGCCTATCATGCCATGACAGGTTATCTGTTATTGTCTTTCTAATAGTGAGCTGGTTTACCATCTTATAGCACAAGATGGTAAACAACTCACTATTAGAAAGACAATTTTCATTTATGGGCCACATTTGTCACATTTTCCGTTATGATTATTCACATTTTTTTTTTTTAAATAAAGAAACTCAAGGTTTTTTCCTCTTTCTGTTTACTAATGTTCAATTTTAGAGCAGAGTTGTTCTTTATGTTCTACATATTTTTTCCGTGGTTGGTGTTTACTGCATATTTTATTACATATATGCTTATGTGCCCCTTTTTATTAAAATATATACTGTAGAGTGGAGTGTTATATCTAAGAGCTATGTAACCAAGATTCAGACGGGGTAATTTTTGAGAACAGATATTCAGGCTTATTAATAAGGCTGGGTACACACCATATAATATATACTTCGACCGACTGATAGTACCGTGTATCGGTCGGTCGGCTGAAAATATCCCCATTCATCTGGTTTGGACAAATGGGCGATGGGTGTGTTGGTAAATCACGGCGATCACACTAGACCACAAAATAGTTATGTTGGGCTAACCCCTCGCTATTGGTGAATGGCCAGTCGGGATAAATCTCAGCCGTGTATACCCAGCCTAAGAGTCGGGGCATTTTCTTGTGCTGTTCATTGTTACCAAGCAATTATGTTTAAACTGGTCTATGACAGAAAATATTTGATAACGTCTGATAGGATGCTGTGAATAACAGCACAGCCAAAATAAGTCATATTGTTTATTATTTGTTGCTTTTAAAACTCCATCATTCACAAACATTGTAGAATGTTCATGTTCAGACAGTGAAGGGTTATAGGCTGAACATGAGAGAGCTCATATTAAAGGGATGTCCACCCTTAAAAATAATTTTATATGTTATACTCCCCCTGTCTCCCAGCCCCAACCGTTCTATTATTTAATCAGAAAATGCCCCAAACTTATTACCTCCCCCTCTTTCCTCGCCGCTGCTGCCGGCCCTCTGCTTGCGAGAAAATGCAAGCAGAGGGCGGGACCGGCAGTCGCGTCTGTGATTGGCTGAGCGGTAGCCAATCACTGACGCGGCTGCCGGAGTTCATTTCGGCAGGAGGGAAAGAGGGGAGGTAAGTAAAGTTTGGGGCATTTTCTGATTAAATAAATAGAGCGGTTGGGGCTGGGGGGACAGGGGCAATATTAACATATAAAGGGATTTACACTAGGGGGAGAGAATGCTAATCGGAGGGGAGAGGGAGGGAGTAGAGGGGGAGGGAGGGGAGAAGGGTGCTGGATGGGGAAGGCTGCATACTCATGGCAAACTTCTCCCGGAGGCCAGGTAGGAGACAGAGTCCTATATGGACTCTGCTATCTCCTCCTGGTGGGCAGTTTTTGGGACTTTGGGGGGACTACAGGAGAACCATATGGAGCTGGGAGTGAGGTAAGGATTAAACTACACTGCATGATGGGGCCAGTAGTGGGGGATTATAGTTTTGGGGGTGGACATGCCCTTTCATCTAGTTGTGAGGGTTTGTCCTTTACAAAGATGACACGTGGGTTGTTGACATTTGTGCTCACTTATTCCGATAGAATGCTAATAATTGCTTCTTCAGGTCCCACCTAGTCACACTGCACTGAGCCTGAGGTCTTTTCATTTACTACTACTTGTCCTTTTCCTGATTTTTAAGCTATGATTTATTGATCCTGGACACCACACTGATTGAAGAGGATGATGAAGTGTAACCCTAGAAGCTATCCTTCATCTTCTCATAACAGTAACTACTGATGTTACCGTAACTTTCAAAAACATTATCCAAATATATTACAAAAACATTTAACATTTGGCGAAGTTAGCGAATCCCATAAATTCCAACTTTCGATTTATTTTTTAAATACATTATTATTGTAGTATTATTATAATACATCCCTGAGATTTAGCCATTAATTATTTGGGTTTTATCCTGCCTGGATATGTTCTATAATTATATATAATTGTCCCATTAAATTATGCTGTATTTAACAGGATTTCCCTTTGGGCTTATAGCCATTTTTAAAATAATTGCAATTTTCTATCTTCAACTCTGGGAGGAGTTACTGTATGTTGCCTAACTTAACGTGCTATTATCAGCTGTGGCTTCAAGCATACTATTGGACGTGTGTACGAGCCTTAAGCTTTAACTGTACATGTATACAGGACAAGTATATTTTTAATATAAACTTTATTTAAGATATAAAGAAATGACTGACCGAAAGTTAATGGGTTAATGGGAGGCTGACATGTGACATTCCTAAGGCTTCTCTGCCACAGTGCGCGGCGAGAGCCGACCTACAGCTCACTCCCTCAGTGTGTGAGGAAGACAGGAAGTCCCTCCTCCTCTCTGCTGTGGGAAGTCCTAAAAGAGAAGGTAAGGGGGGTCTGAGTAACCCACGGCACCGCAAGTGGGCAGGCTTAGACACCATGAGTGGGGCGGGGCTTAGACCTGTGAGTGGGCGGGGCCACATGGGGCTGTAAGATAATGGGCCATGGGGGGCCATGAGGAGACTCAGGACAGATTGACTGACAGTTTCAGAGCAGGAAGTGCAGGGGACCTGGTGATGCTGCTGCCATATCCACACACAAAAATGTAAATTCTTCAAAACTATGCAAAATAAACAATGGAAATAAATTGCAAAATTCCCAGGGAAGCAAATCCTATCAATTTCCAAAAGTCAGTTTTGGACCACAGTTCCCCTTTAAATAGATTAGATAATTGAAAGTCAAACTTATCTAAGAATTATATTCCATTTGTAAGCCCTAGTATACAGGTGTGATGTGGGTGCAATTTTCTGACAAACTCTAAACACTAAAGCTTTGTGTCCACGATGCAATATTTCTGCCCAAATGAGTGATAGTGTATCGGTCGATCGGGCCAAAATAATTGCATGGATTTTCAGATGCAATGACTCTTAGTTTGTCCGAATGGATGATTGGACGTGTCCCAAAACCACAGCGCGATCGTGCGGTCGCTACCAACAGCTTCGTCCTCAGCTGACTAGTCGGAAGTGGACGAACAGTCAGCTAGGACAAAAGATCTCATTGTGTGTACCCAGCTTCAGAAGCTGATGTCCTTTAGCTCCACTGGCAGTGCCTTGCTCTTGTGATTGGACTTGCAAACCAATGTGTATGCCAGCTCCCTAGTTTAGATACAAGAGAAAAGAGTGCTTAGAGTGGGATAGGTGAATGTATTAGACATTTTGAGCTGAAGATATTAATAGATAAAACCTATAGAAGAATTAGGCTATGGGTCATTTTTTTTTTGTTCCCTATTTTTGCATTCCATCAACAAAAAGTTGTCATATCGAACCAATTAAACATTGATCGGCCAGTTTAGAAAATTTCAGTCTATTTTACATGTATCTGTTTTTCATTGATTCCTTTTCAAACACATTTATTAGCACCCGCAGTTGTAGATTATCAGGAATTGAACCTAGAGAATCAATTCCCCTGGGTCATTCTGTGATCGTTTCATTTTCACTCATCAGTTGATATTTTTACTTGAAAGTCAAAATGTAAAACAGTCGATGATCAAGATTGCTGGATTTGTTTCATTTAATTTTTCTTTTCCTTTAAATAGTACATTCCATTGTTCGTAGCTTGGAAGCAGTTTGGGGATGGGAACATTTCAATGTTGTCACAAATTCTCTGCATATCTGTTTGACTTTATTTATGGACCCTTGTCAGTGTTTTATCCCAGCCCTTTCTTGGAAGTTTTTTTTCTTGTGGTGATGTAAAATACATACATAGCCCAGAAACCTGCAGAAAATGACAACTTTGCCTGCATGGTCTGCCCAATAAATGATTTACTTATTCAAGTAGAACCGAAGGCAAAATAAAAACCTTTTGGCATTTGTGTAATAAAAGGTGCAAACGTTTGCCTAGGCTATTAATCTTCCGCAGACTCTGATTGTTTTTCTTAATAATTTGCACCTCTTATTACATTATCACCTTAGTATTCCTGCTTAAGCATGAAAAAACTTAATATATAATTAAAACTAAAAAGGAAATTATGGGTTAAAACGTCTTTTTGTCTAATAGAAACTGATAGGTGAATATATTGCTGCATTTGTGTTTCCTTCTAAGAAATACAGCATTGTAAAGACTTGAACATTTTTTATTGGAGCAGAAAGCCCAGCCTCTTTCTGACTCCCTTTCTTCCATTGCACAGGGGGATACAAAGTAGCTCATTGGGGACGGGCCGTCCCAGACTTTTTGCCACCTGACACAAAATTCCAAATGCCGCCCCCTCGCCGCCGGAAGGGGTGTGGTTTTATAATTGAAAGTGGGTGGTGCTTTGTCCGGAAGTGGGATGGGCTTGTCCAGAGTGGGAGGGGCTTTATACACGTTGATTTAACTTGTGTCATTATCATTGTGATTACATATCATTCCTCCATTTTTTACAATACATTGAAGGACCACCCTCTAGAATAGTATCCCATTCCCCACCCCAATCAACAATCTTCTGTGGAATAAAGGTTTTAGCCAAAAGATTTGTAAGCCTATAATGCCACCACATCAATGTAGACACTTTCTGACAGCAGGGCCCTAAACTAACCTACCTAATCTAACCTACCTTAATCTAACAAACTCTATCTGAAGCTAGCATATGAAATGTCTTTTAGTAAACATACACACATACTCAAGGGTGTCCCTAGGTTTTTTGGCACCTGAAAACAACTTTGAATGCCCCCTAGATTGGCGGCGCGGTAGCGCGCCGCCGCCGCGGGAAAGTGGGCGTGGCTTCACGTGTGGGCGTGTCTTGGCAGTGGGGCGTGGCTTATCACGTGGGCGTGGCAAATTTCATAATTTGTTTTTGAAAATGGTTTATTTATATGCTTCTCTATTTTAGAAAACACTAAAAACAGTTGGTGCAACTGGTACATTACATTGAAAAGCCCTACCATCTCTGTAGAATAAAAGTGTTGGCCAAAAGATTTGTAAGCCCTGCTACCACGTCAAGGTAGACTCTTTCAGCAGGGCCCTAACTATTACTAGATATATATTTTATATATAGATATATATAATTATATAGATTATTTATCTATCTCTCTATCTGTCTATCTATTTCTTCTATCTGTCTATCTGCCTATCTCTGCATCTGTCTATCTCTGCTATCTGTCTACTCTGCTATCTGTCTATCTCTGCTATCTGTCTATCTATATTATCGTACTCTTCTGTCTAGCTATCTATCTCTGTATCTATCTCTGCTATCTTCTTGCTATCTATCTCTGCTATCTATCTATCTATTACTATCTAATCTATCTATCTCTGCTATCCATCTATCTATCTCTGCTATCTATCTATCTATCTCTGCTATCTATCTCTGCTATCTATCTCCTCTTCTGTCTTCTATCTATCTTGCTATTATCTATCTCTGCTATCTATCTATCATCTATCTATATTATTTATCTCTTATCTGTCCATCTATCTATCTCTATTCTATGCTTTATAATCTATCTATCTATCTATCTATCTATCTATCTATCTATCATCTATCTATCTATCTATCTATCTATCTCTGCTATCTACTCTATCTATCTCTGACTATACTATCTATCGCTATCTATCTATCTATCTATCTATCTATCTATCATATCTATCTACTATCTATCTATCTATCTCTATCTATCTATCTATCTATCTCTGCTATCATCTATCTATCTATCTCTGCTATCTATCTATCTATCTATCTACCTATTACCTTCTATCTCTGCTACTATCTATCTCTGCTACTATCTATCTATCTTCTATCTATCTCTGCTATCATCAATCTCTGCTACCTATCTATCTCTGCTACCTTTCTATCTATCTATCTATCTATCTATCTATCTATCTATCTATCTATCTATCTATCTGTCTATCTGTCTATCTCTGCTATCTGTCTATCTCTGCTATCTGTCTATCTATATTATGTATCTATCTCTTCTGTCTAGCTATCTATCTCTGCTATCTATTCTGCATCTATCTCTGCTATCTATCTATGCTATCTATCTATCTATATCTATTAATCTATACTATCTCTGCTATCCATTATCTATCTCTGCTATCTATCTATCTATCTATCTCTGCTATCTATACTCTGCTATCTATCTCTGCTATCTATCTGCTATCTATCTCTCTCTTCTGTCTATCTATCTATCTTGCTATTATCTATCTCTGCTATCTATCATCTATCTAATTATTTATACTCTTTATCTGTCCATCTATCTATCTCTTCTATCTATCTATCTCTGCTATCTATCTATCTATCTATCTATCTATCTATCTATCTATCTATCTATCTATCTCTGCTATCTATCTATCTATCTTATCTCTGCTATCTATCTATATTCTATCTTCTATCTTCATCTATCTATCTATCTATCTATCTCTGCTATCTATCTATCTATCTATCTCTGCTATCTATCTATCTATCTATCTATCTACCTCTGCTACCTATCTATCTCTGCTACCTATCTATCTCTGCTACCTATCTATCTATCTATCTATCTATCTATCTATCTATCTCTGCTATCTATCTATCTATCTACCTCTGCTACCTATCTATCTGCTACCTATCTATCTCTGCTACCTATCTATCTATCTATCTATCTATCTATCTCTGCTATCTATCTATCTATCTATCTATCTATCTATCTATCTACCTCTGCTACCTATCTATCTCTGCTACCTATCTATCTCTCTGCTACCTAT
The DNA here is from genome assembly GCA_019447015.1 of Hymenochirus boettgeri. NCBI lineage: Eukaryota > Metazoa > Chordata > Amphibia > Anura > Pipidae > Hymenochirus > Hymenochirus boettgeri. Next base: position 214,547,956 of record CM033471.1, on the reverse strand, counting down.
CTATCTATCTATCTATCTATCTATCTCTGCTATCTATCTATCTATCTATCTACCTCTGCTACCTATCTATCTCTGCTTACCTATCATCTGCTACTATATATCTATCTATCTTCTCTATCTATCTATCTCTGGATACCTAATATCTCTGCTACCTTTATCTCATCTATATATCTATCTATCATCTATCTTTCTCTATCTATCTTATCTATCTCTGCTATCTATCTAATCTATCTATCTCTGCTATCTATCTAATCTATCTATCTCTGCTATCTATCTAATCTATCTATCTCTGCTATCTATCATCTATCTATCTCTGCTATCTATCTATCATCTATCTATCTCTGCTATCTATCTATCTATCATCTATCTATCTATCTATCTATCTATCTAATCTATCTATCTATCTATCTATCTATCTCTGCTATCTATCTATCTATCTATCTATCTATCTATCTATCTATCTATCTATCTATCTATCTATCTATCTATCTATCTCTGCTATCTATCTTTCTCTTCTATCTATCTCTCTCTGCTATTTATCTATCTCTGCTATCTATCTATCATACTATCTATCTTTTCTATCTGTCCATCTATCTATCTCTTCTATTATATCTATCTGTCTATCTATCATCTATCTATCTATCTATCTATCGCTATTATCTATCAATCGCTATTATCTATCTATCGCTATTATCATCTATCTGCTATCTATCTCGCTATTATCTCTGCTATCTATATCTGCTATCTATTCTGCTATCTATCTCTGCTATCTATCTCTGCTATCTCTCTTCTATCTCTGCTAGCTATCTCGCTATCTCTGCTATTATCTATCTATCTATCTATTATCTCTGCTATCTATCTATCTACTCTGCTATCTATCTATCTATCTTTCCATCTATTATCTATTAGATACTACTTCTAATCGATCTATCATCTTTATCCTACCTACCATCTTCTATCTATCATCATCTATCTATCATTTATTCTATCTATATCTTCTATCTATCTATCTATCTGTGCTATCTATCTATCTGCTATCTATGCTATCTATCTATCTGTGCTATCTATCTATCTATCTATCTATCTATCTATCTATCTATCTATCTATCTATCTATCTATCTATCTATCTGTGCTATCTATCTATCTATCTATCTATCTATCTATCTATCTATCTATCTCTGCTATCTACTCTCTGCTATCTATCTATCTCTGCTATCTATCTATCTATCTATCTATCTATCTATCTATCTATCTATCTATCTATCTATCTATCTATCTATCTATCTCTGCTATCTATCTATCTAGCTATTTCTGCTATCTATCTATCTCTATCTATATATCTATCTATCTGTGATATTTATTTATCTATCGATCCATCTCTCTCAGCGATCCATCTCTCTCGGCGATCCATCTCTCTCGGCGATTCATCTCATCTCTCTCGGCGATCCATTTCTCCGCGATTCTCTTCTGGCGATCCACTCTCATCGCGTCATCTCTTCGGCTATCGCTACTATCTATCTATCTCTGATATTTATGTATCTGTGCTATTAGTATCTGTGCTATCTATCATCTATCTACCTACCTACCTACTATGCATCTGTCTATCAACCGACTACCTTTCTATCATCTAACTATCTCTGTGTGTCTATCTTCTATCTTCCTACCTACCACCCCCCTTGTACCCAGCACGGCCAGTCCGACCCTGCTGCCAGGAAGGAGTTTCAGCACTCCTAAAACATTAGCTGGCAACATATTTTTAAAAAAATTTCCCTTACTGTAACCGACCGTGGATGAAAAGATGAGGGACACCCAGCATGGCAAGGAGTACACCAAAGCTGTGTAGAAAAACTAACACACCGGCGCTGCTGAGTCTGAGAGTCGAGTCCCGCTTGCTTACCCGAACTTCCAGCGTGTGAGTCTCACGGCCGGGGGAAAATGCCGCCTTTCTTTTTCAAAAAAACACGACAGTAGGAGCAGCGCTGACCTAACCTAACAAACCAGCTAAAGCTAGCCTAGCCAAATGAAATTCCTTTTAACAATATCCAACATATCTTTAGTCAAAGAGAAATATTTAAAAAAATACTGCAGCAAAATATATGTTTGGAAGAGCAATCTGGTAAATAAGTGTCCCCATCATATCTGTTATTTAGGCAAAGTCAACAAGTCATTTTAGTTATTTTTTTGGTCAAAACCTTTCAATACCTTGAAACACGGAATTATCTGGTGCCGTCTTTCTCTTTTATTCAGCAAGAGGGCTGAAGTAGGTAGGTAGGTGCAGCACAAAATTAGATAGGTAGGTCCCAGCCCCCTAGTAAGTAGGTAGGCCCTAGTACACTAGTAGGTAGGTAGACCCAAGCAGACAAGTAGGTATGTAGCCTGCCCCCAAGTAGGTAGATCCCAGCCCCCAAGTAGGTAGGTTGGCCCCAGCACACAAGTAGGTAGCCAGCCCCAAAATAGGTAGGCAGGCCCCAAGTAGGTAGGTGAACCCCAGCACACAAATAGGTAGGCAGTCCCCTGAAAATGCACTCTCACAAATCACAATAATTACGCTACAGTATGTCCCACCCCCCTACTCCCAAAACCTGTTCTAGCGGCGCTGCACTTACTTACTTACTTTTGTTGATCGTGGCAATTTCAAGCAAGAGAGTGTCAGTGCTGGACTCCGCACCAATTACATCAGGAATCAGGATGTCACTGATTGGTCCCAGTCCACAGCTGTTCCGGTGCAAGGGGCATGGTAGGGCTGTCGCAATTGTTATCGCTGGCTACTGTCAGCAGTGTGAACAAAGGATGGCCCTACAGACAAGATGGACCCTCACACACACACACACACACACACACACACACACACACACACACACCACTCACCACACCACACCACACACACACTCCACACACAACTCACCACACACACACTCTCACACACACACACTCTCACACACACACACTCTCACACACACCTCACACACACTCTCACACACACCTCTCACACACACTCTCACACACACTCTCACACACACTCTCACACACAATCTCACACACATCCACACACACTCTCACACCCACACACACACACTCTCTCACACACACACACCTCTCACACACACACTCTCACACACACACTCTCTCACACACACACACTCTCTCACACACACACACACACACTCTCTCACACACACACACACACACTCTCACACTCTCACACACACACACACACACTCACACTCACACACACACTCACACACAATGATGTGGGTGTATGTTCCGGTCGGATAGAGAGGGTGCTGTGGGTGTATGTACAGAGGGATAGAAGAGGGTGCTGTGGGTGTATGTACAGGGGGATAGAGAGGGTGCTGGGGGTGTATGTACAGGGGGATAGAGAGGGTGCTGTGGGTGTACGTAAAGGGGGATAGAGAGGGTGCTGTGGGTGTACACCCCTGTACATACACCCACAGCACCCTCTCTATCCCCCTGTACGTACACCCACAGCACCCTCTTATCCCCTGTACGTACACCCACAGCACCCTCTCTATCCCCCTTTACGTACACCCACAGCACCCTCTCTATCCCCTTTACGTACAACCACAGCACCCTCTCTATCCCCCTTTACGTACACCCACAGCACCCTCTCTATCCCCCTTTACGTACACCCACAGCACCCTCTCTATCCCCCTTTAGTACACCCACAGCAACCTCTTTATCCCCTTACGTACACCAAACTGCACTCTCTCTATCCTCTGTACATACACCCACAGCACCCTCTCATCCGACCGGAACATACACCCACAGCAATGTGTGTGTGTGTGTGTGAGTGTGTGTGTGTGAGAGGGTGTGAGTGTGTGGGGTGTGAGAGAGTGTGTGTGGTGAGAGAGTGGGGTGTGTGGAGAGAGGGGGTGTGTAGAGAGTGGGGGTGTGAGAGGTGTGTGTGTGGGGTGAGAGGTGTGTGGAAGTGGAGCACCGTGTCCCCCTGGTAGTCTCCCCAGCACCCTCCTATCCCCCTGTACGTACCCACAACCCTCTCTATCCCCTGTACGTACACCCACAGCACCCTCTCTATCCCCCTGTACTACACCCACAGCACCCTCTCTATCCCGTAGTACACCCAGCACCCCTCTATCCCCCTGAAGAGATGTATCTGGTGTAGTACAGGATGAGGGTTCTGGAATGCGAGGGGTGCTGCTTTTTACGAGGTGTTGTGTATGTACAGGATAGAGGGTGCTGTGGGTGTATGATATGGGATAGAGTGGTCTTGGGTGGTGTGATAGGGATAGGGGGTGTGGGATAGGAGGTGGTAGAGAGGGTGATGGGGGTGATGTGTGTGTGGTGTATGTACAGGGATTGGGAAGGGGGATAGAGAGGGTGTGCTGTGGGTGTAGTAGCAGGGGGATAGAGAGGGTGCTGTGGGTGTATGTACAGGGGGATAGAGAGGGGGCTGTGGGTGTATGTACAGGGGGATAGAGAGGGGGTGTGGGTGATGTAAAGGGGGATAGAGGGGTGTGTGTGGGTGTACGTAAAGGGGGATAGAGAGGGTTGCTGTGGGGTGTACGTAAAGGGGGATAGAGAGGGTGCTGTGGGTGTACGTAAGGGGATAGAGGGGTGCTGTGGGTGTAGTACAGGGGGATAGAGAGGGTGCTGTGGGGTGTACGAACAGGGGGAGGTAGAGAGGGTGTGTGTGGGTGTGTTGTATGTACAGGGGGATAGAGAGGGTGCTGTGGGGTGTGTACAGGGGGATGAGAGGGTGTTGCTGTGGGTGTGTGTAGTACAGGGGATAGAGAGGGTGCTGTGGGGTACGTCAAGGGGGATAGAGAGGGTGCTGTGGGTGTACGTTAAAGGGGGATAGAGAGATAGAGAGGGTGCTGTGGGTGATGTAAGGGGGATAGAGGGGATAGAGAGGGTGCTGTGGGTGTACGTACAGGGGGATAGAGAGGGTGCTGTGGGTGTCTGTACAGGGGGATAGAGAGGGTGCTGGGGGTGTAGTACAGGGGGATAGAGAGGGTGCTGTGGGTGTATGTACAGGGGAGATAGAGAGGGTGCTGTGGGTGTACGTACAGGGGGATAGAGAGGGTGCTGTGGGGTGTAGTACAGGGGGGAAGAGAGGGTGCTGTGGGTGTACGTAAAGGGGGATAGAGAGGGTGCTGTGGGTGTACGTACAGGGGATAGAGAGGGTGCTGTGGGTGTGTACGTACAGGGGGATAGAGAGGGTGCTGTGGGTGGTACGTAAGGGGATAGAGAGGTTGCTGTGGGGTGTACGTAAAGGGGGGTAGAGAGGGTGCTGTGGGTGTATGTACGGGGGATAGAGAGGGTGCTGGGGTGTACGTACAGGGGGATAGAGAGGGTTGCTGTGGGTGTACTGACAGGGGATAGAGAGGGTGCTGTGGGTGTAGTACAGGGGATAGAGAGGGTGTGTGGGTGTATGTACAGGGGGATAGAGGGGTGCTGTGGGTGTACGTACAGGGGGATAGAGAGGGTGTGTGGGGTGTTAGTACAGGGGGATAGAGAGGGTGGCTGTGGGTGTAGTAAGGGGGATAGAGAGGGTGCTGTGGGTGTACGTACAGGGGGATAGAGAGGGTGGCTGTGGGGTGTACGTAAAGGGGGATAGAGAGGGTGCTGTGGGTGTACGTAAAGGGGGGGATAGAGAGGGTGCTGTGGTGTAAGTAAAGGGGGATAGAGAGGGTGCTGTGGGTGTACGTAAAGGGGATAGAGAGGTGCGGGTGTACGTAAGGGGATGAGAGGGTGCTGTGGGTGTGCGTACAGGGGGATAGAGAGGGTGCTGGGGTGTACGTACAGGGGGATAGAGAGAGGTGCTGTGGGTGTAGTACAGGGGGATAGAGAGGGTGCTGGGGTGTACGTAAAGGGGGATAGAGAGGGTGTGTGGGTGTATGTACAGGGGGATAGAGAGGGTGCTGTGGGTGTAGTAAAGGGGGAAGAGAGGGTGTGTGGGTGTAGTACAGGGGGATAGAGAGGGTGCGTGGGTGTAGTACAGGGGGATAGAGAGGGTGCTGTGGGTTGTTACAGGGGGATAGAGAGGGTGCTGTGGGTGTATGTACAGGGGATAGAGAGGTGCTGTGGGTGATGTAAAGGGGGATAGAGAGGGTACAAGAAGGGCCCTGCACCTACATAAAACACACAGCCACTGACACACACACGTAGCCACTGACACACACACACAGCACGACACACACACAGCCACTGACACACACACACACAGACAGCCACTGACACACACACACACAGACAGCCACTGACACACACACACAGCCAGCCACTAACACACACACACACACACAGCCACTGACACACACACACACAGCCACTGACACAACACACACACACAGCACTGACACACACACACACAGCCACTGACACACACACACACACACACACACACAGACAGCAGTGACACACACACATAGCCACTGACACACAAACACAGCCACTGACCACACACACAACAGCACACACACACCACAACAGCCACTGACCACACACACACAGACAGCCACTGACACACACACACACCACAGCCACTGACACACACACACACAGCCAACTGAACACACCACACAGCCACTGGCCCACACAACACACACACACAGACAGCCAGTCAGCCACTGAGTCTGACACCACACACACATCACTGACACAACACACAGCAACTGACAGAGACAATCTCTCCTCCCCCTACCCTCGCTGCCGTGCCACCGGTCCCGGAGTCCTGGACATTAAGAACTGCTGCTTTGCTGCTGGCCTGCTGCTGTATGCCTTTGGTACCTCCCCAAGCATTGGGCGCGTAAGTGACGTGACGTAAGCGACGTCACTTGCGCAGAGCGGAAGTGCGCACACATGGCCAATGGGAAGGGCGGCTGCTGAATTTAAAAAATAACCAGTGCTGATTGGTTCCGAACTTCGGTTGAGGCTCTACAGGCAGCGGTGCTGGTGCGCGAGACTCACAGGCGCTCGCGAAGGCGTTGGTTTCGGCTGTACGGTATTTATGGCGCTGGCAGGGGGGGAGGTGGTGGGGAAAAATGCCGCCTATTAGTCTTTTTTTTGTGGGGGGTGCCCAGGTGCCGCCATGAGCAACTTGTTCAGGTTGCTTCATGGTAGGAGCGGCGCTGCACATACTATTAGAATTAAAATGACAAAAATTTATACAAACCTGTTAAGGTAGAAGGGTTATGCCTAATGCTAATAATGAAAAAGTCCAACTCCAAACACAATCTTACAATGTCATTTTACAGATTAAATGCAACTGAAAGAAATAACAAGTATTAAAAAAAGCAGAAATCTAATTACCAAGAAGACTTGAAAGGGAGTCAGGTAGATCTCCAGATGGCAATTGCAGAGGAGTATCTTCATCTATCTATCTATATATTCTATCTATGTCTATCTATCTATCTATCTATCTATCTATCTATCTAACAACTATCTATCTATATATCTATCATGTCTATCTATCTATCTAACAACTATCTATCTATATATCTATCATATGTCTATCTATCTATCTCTCATCTGTCATCTATCTATATCTATCTTTCTATCTATTATCTATCTATCTATATCTCATCTGTCTATCTATCTATCTATCTATCTATCATCTATCTACTATCTATCTATATCTCATCTGTCTATCTATCTAATCTATCTATCTCTCATCTGTCTATCTATCTGAGTGTCTGTCTATCTATCTGTCTATCTATCTATCAATCTCTCATCTGTCTATCTATCTATCTATCTAACAACTATCTATATATCTATCATATGTCTATCTATCTATCTATCTATCTATCATATGTCTAGTCTATCATCATATATCTATCTATCTATCATATGTCTATCTATCATCATATATCTATCTCTCTATCATCAATCATTTGCCTATCTATCTCTTTATCATCTGTCTATCTGTCTGTCTATCTATCTTTCTATCTATCATATGTCTATTTATCTATTATCTGTCTATCATCATATATCTATCTATATCTGTGATAATCTGTTTATTTATCTACTTATATCTGTCTATCTATCTATCTATTTATCTATAATCTATCTGTGATAATCTGTCTATCTATCTATCTATCTATCTATCTACTTATATCTATCTATCTATCTATGTGATAATCTGTCTATCTACTTATATCTATCTATCTCGCTATCATCTATCTGTCTATCTATCTATCTCTCATCTGTCTATCTATCTATCTATCTATCTGTCTGTCTGTCTGTCTGTCTGTCTGTCTGTCTGTCTGTCTGTCTGTCTATCTATCTACCTATCTACCTATCTATCTACCTATCTATCTATCTATCTATCTATCTATCTATCTATCTATCTATCTATCTATCTATCTCTCATCTGTCTGTCTGTCTATCTATCTATCTATCATCTGTCTATCTGTCTGTCTGTCTATCTATCTCTCATCTGTCTGTCTGTCTAGCTATCTATCTATCTATCATCATCTGGCTATTTATTTGTCTATTTATGCTAGGCCTGGGCACAGCGGCACATTATATTATTTATGGTTGCTACCTGCAACTCTGCAAGGCTGCAAGGCACTGGGCCCTGCCCTGGGCACTTTATTTTAATTATGACTGCCTGGGAACATAATATTATATCTGTTGGACTGGGCCTGCCTGGGCAGACAGGGCATGCCAGTGCCACTGGCACAGTGGGCACATGCTGCACCTGCACATTATTATATTAATTATTTTATTTATTATATAAATAAATAAATAATCCATGGTATCCATCAACCCCATGCTGCACTATCACAGAACTAACTTGGAAAGAGGGCCCAACAAGCGCAGGCCAGCCCCAGGCGGCCAGGCCCAGTCAGGAAAATTAAATTGGGTAGTAGGTACATACTACTACTCAGCTAGTCATAGATAGTCAGCTCCTTGGGGTGGGGGGTAGACAGAACAGAATGAACCCAGGCCAGGCCATCCCTATTCCCTAATATAAAAGTTGTTTTTGCCTTGCCTTATTAGGATAGCAGTAGCATGTGATGTGATGTCAATGCCAATTAGATTTGATTTCCGACCACCACGACCAAAATCCGAAATTCGGAATGTTAGGCGGCAGCCGCAGGCCACAAGCGCAGCTCTAGCCTCTAGCAGACTGTCCTGGTCTGCACGGGCTGAACGTCACGTCACTACATCACGCCGATGGCGACGCAGCGGCAGCGCACACACGCAAAGAAGTTCTGGTACGGGGTGGAGCCTGGAGGACAGATCATTCATGATTGGACACATCACGGTCACGGACAGCAGTTGCTGGCTGCTTGCTGGTGCAGACGCGAGATGCAGGTGCAGTAATGTAACAGGCAGAGGCAGTGTCACTCACAGACTACAGATAGTATTCCTTCCATCCATGTTGTAGCGCGCACCCCCCCCCCCCCAAAAGATTAGTAGGGAGTTGGGCAGCCGGCTGCCGGCGGCCTCTAGTGAAAAAAAAATTAAAAATCCTGCCTTTCCCACTGACCGCAGTGCCGCTTCCCTACAGGGTGCCGCTCTGCATTGTGCTGCACCCTGCATCATTAGCGAGGCGGCCCTGATTGGGGAGCTCCGTTCTATCTCGTCCTATATTAGGAACCCTGTGTATTTTTACTCCTTGGAAAGTAAAACTTTACAGCACATACAGAAAATTGGTAACTTTAGCTTGATATCTGCAAGAAATATCAGTTAAAGGATATTTCCTTTAAAAGCCTTACTACCTACATAAACCTGATCATGAATACCATTACTTCCATATTAGATCATCACAATCCTCATATAGTGACCTCTGACCAATGCATACAATGCCCACAATAATAAAGGCTTGTTCTATCCCTTTTTTGTAAACTATATTTTTAATAAATGTATCTAGAGGTAGCATGTAAAACAAGTATCACATTACTATTTACAGTAGTTCAATATATTCTCAGAGTCAATGTATAGCAGTGACAGTTACACACACACACACACACACACATACAGTTATGTTCAAAATTATTCAACCCCCACTGAAATTGAGTGTTTTGGCCAGTTTGACATTGATTTTGATCATTTCAGTCATCTTGTTTACAATTAAATCAAAGAGACACAACTATAACATAACATTTATAATGAAATAACCACAAATGTCTTTTCTGTGCTCACATCATTATCAGTTTTATTCAACCCCCAAGTGACATTCATTCTTAGTACTTAGTACAACATCCTTTTCCAGTTATAACAGCTTTTAAACTTGAAGCCTAGCTTCCAGTTCAGTCACATTCTTAGGCTTGCGCGCTGCAACTGCTTTCTTTAAGTCCTACCAGAGGTTCTCAATCAGATTTAAGTCTGGTGACTGCGATGGCCACTCCTTTAATCTGCAACCATGCTCTAGTGGACCATGCTCTAGTGGAGGTATGCTTGGGATCATTGTCCTGTTGAAAGGTCCAACGTCTCCCAAGCCTCAGGTTTGTGACAGACTGCATCACATTTTTTTCCAATATCTCTTGGTACTGAAGAGAATTCATGGTACCTTGCACATGCTGAAGCTTTCCTGTACCTGCAGAAGCAAAACAGCCCCAAAGCATGATTGACACCCGCCATGCTTCACAGTAGGCAAGGTGTTCTTTTCATCATAGGCCTTGTTCTTCCTCCTCCAAACATAGCATTGATCCATGGGCCCAAACAGTTCTAATTTTGTTTCATCAGTCCACAGAACACTTTTGTGGTTTGTCCACATGACTTTTGGCATACTGCAGTCGACTCTTCTTATTCTTTGGAGACAGCAAGGGGGTGTGCCTGGGAGTTCTGACATGGAGGCCTTCATTATGCAGTGTGCACCTTATTGTCTGAGCTGAAACTTCAGCACCTGTATATGACAAATCTTTTTTCAGTTCCTCAGCAGTCACACTTTTCTCCACTTTGCACTTCAGGTAGCGCACAGCAGTCGAAGTCAGCGTTTCAGGTAGCGTTTCAACAGTGCCCTTTGCCTTGAATTTGCGAATGATGCTTCCTATGGTGTCTCTTGGTATGTTTAACATCTTTGCACTCTTCTTATAGCCATTTCCCTTCTTGTGAAGAGAAATCACCACTTCTCTTGTTTATATATATATATATATATATATATATATATATATATACATACATACATACATACATACATACATATTTATAGTTTCTGGTGTATCTGGATTACAATATTTATCATATAGGGAAGGGTAGGTAGGGGTAACCTGGGAAGAAGAAGGGGAAACAACAAATGAATTAATCTGCGCTATAAAGTTATCGTTGAGAATTCAATATTTGACATGGGTGTGTGTGCAACGCTGTACAGTGTCAATTTGGGAGTCTGATAAAAGGCAGTATCTTCTTCGAGGGGAGTAGTTGATTTTTATGAATAACATGGGAGAAAAGGGTGATGACTTTATCTATCCAGAGGTCGACAGATGGGAGTATGGCCAGTGCTGAGTATGAAGGATTATAGGGGTATTTCTCCTGGTATACCTGTGAGATTGAGGATTGAACTGACCAACTTCCAGATTTTGAACTGTTGGATCTTAAGTGAGGTTCCTTCCAATGGAAGGTTATTAGATCGAAGAGTAAGAAATGTAAGCGGGTTGGATGGATTTAAGCATGTAGAAGGATTTCAGCATCGTATAGTGATCTAGATTCTATATGATGTGGGTTCATAGATTCTGCAACACACACACAGAGAGATTCAATAAAAGTTCTTATCGTTAAAAATGGTGCTAATTTTGCTACAAACCAATCGGAATTTTTAAGATTTGAAAGCTAAACATTCTGGGCTGGTGTTGGGGCAAAATTAGCACCATTTTTAACGATAAGAACTTTTATTGAACAACCCTGACAGTGTTTTATAATATTCAAGTTGCCCTGCTAAGTAGTAAAGAAAAAAATTGGGTGTGGCAAGGCCAGCTCAGTTTTAAGGCCTTTGTAGAATTTTTAGGTGGACTCTGGAGGGTGTACAGAATTTTAGGTAATAAAAATCTTAATTAGATTGATTTGACCTGTTAGATTAATGGGAAGGCCCTTCCAAGCTCCAGTTTTGAGGTGTAGTAGTTCTGGGGGGGGGGCAAATTCAGTTTATAGTATTTTGGGGGGGGGGGATTTAGTGGAGATACCCTTTAATGGGGTGAAAGGGATTGTGTCTAGGTATTTGTCCAGTGTGGTTTGATTAGAATGAAATTGCATTTGGTAGAGATTTGTATAGTAATTTGTTATACAAGTTAGGATATCTGTTGTGTTTGTCACCAGGCCTTTGATTGGATCTATGAGCTGCAGAATTACATTCTGATGTGTCATCATCAAAATCATCATTAAGGGATTGCACTATATGTCAGTCATTTTTAGTATGTGGGGGAAGGGGCATTTATATAGTTAGCCTCAGCTTCTTTAATTGGTTTTGTCACCTTGGAGTCTTTTAATGCAGTGGTATTTTTTATATGAAATATGGCACATTGAAGATGTCTCCTAAGAAACGCTTTAAGGACTTCCCATTGTGTATTTGTGGGTACAGGGTCATGGTCTTGGATGAGGTATAGTCCAGTGTGTTTGGTAAGAGGATCTTGTTTAGGGAATAGAGTTAGGGGTGGAAACTCCAGGGCTTTCGAGTTAGTGTAGGTCTAGATATTTGTATTGTCAGAGTGATAGAGGAATGATCAGATATGCTTCTGGGTAGGTGGGTAATGTTATTTACATGGAGGTTAGCTTGCTTTTTGACGAATATATAATCTAATCTGGAGAGTGTATCATGTTTTAGAGTGGCAAGTGTATTCTCGGGTGTACTGGAAACAGAATCTCCATTCATTTATCCAGCCCAACTGTACAATTAGTTTATTTGATGAGGTGATTTGTGGAGAAGATGTATGTGGTGTTGTTCGTTGGGGTAGCCTGTCTATGTCTGGGTTCATTAGTGAGTTAAAATTGCCCATACATATGAGTTTTGCATGGGGATATTTTGCTAGATAGAGGACCAATTCCCGAATTGGTCTCAGGAAGGCCCAGGGTAGGGTCGTATATTCCTATTATGCCATATTTGGATTGTATATCTTAAAGGGGAACTGTGGTCTAAATGAATGATGGTTTAAATGATAGATAGTTTCCTACCTTTAAAACAAGCCATCATCCACCTCTCTGCGTGCTTCACAGCCCAAGATATAAATAAATTACTGACCAGAAAGGTAATGAGTGGGAGGCTGACATTCCTAAAGCTGCTCCTTCACATCGCCGCCGGCGAGCAAAGCCTCAGACTTCAGTGTGTGACAGAGATAGGAAGTCTTTCCCCCTCCCTGCTGTGTGAAGATCCCCACAGAGTAGGTAAGGGAATCTACGGCCCTACTCTCCCTCTATGTAAAAACAGCCTTTTCAGGTAGAGTTCTTACTCTGCCTGAAAAGGCTGTTTTTTTCACAGTTTTCTGTAGGGGGGGGGGGGTTGAGTTTCCCACGGCACCTGCGAGTGGGTGGGGCCATGGCACCCGTGAGTGGGAGGGGCTAAGGCACCCACAGCACAGGGAGAGGCCATGGGGTCCATGAGTGGGAGGGACCAGGGGGGCTTGCAAGGGGAGGAGGAGACACAGGGCAGATTCACTGTCATCCACTGACATGGTTTCAAAACAGGAAGTACAGGGGACCTTGTGATGCTGCTGCCGTATCACACAAAAAAATGTAAATATCTTCAAAACTATGCAAAATAAACAATAAAAAAAAAAAAATTTGCAAAAATTCGCAGGAGAGCAATTCCTATCAATTTACCTGAAGTCATTTTTGGACCACAGTTGCCCTTAAAGTGTTTACCCAAAAGGATTGGTACTCCACAGGAATAGGAGGAGTGGGTGCTGTGGGCTGCCCAGCCAATCCATTGTTTTTGTGTGTAATGTAAAGTAGTGTGCAAGAGGTGAGTCTCCCCTAGGCATATAATGTCCACTTTTAGAGGGTATGTCTGAGACAATATCTCTAGTCTTTTTTTGGATCATCATATAGAGTTGCAAATTCTTCAATAGACTCATTCCCAACACATATGATTAAAGGCAATATTCTGTATCATATTATGCATTTCCTTGTGTCACCTAAGGAAATGTCTTGTTGACTTCTCTTCTAGTGCTTGTGTTATTATATTGGGTTTAGATGGGCTAACATCAACCATACCAGTGCACAGTATCGGCAGCATTCATTTTAAAGACTTCATATAGGTTTCCTGCTATTTGATTGGGAATCGATAAGCTGCATATTGTGGGCTATAGGCAGTTTCATATAAGGCCAGACAAGAGTTGGAAGATGTAAATAATGTAGAATTTCAACCAATTGTCTGCAGGGATTAACATTAGGGAGGTCATTCTGTTGCCAGGCTGGCATGTCCCAGACAAATTACTTTAAATATTCTCATTTTGTATCTAGATTCTCTTTAACACTCATTATCACTTATAGGCGCAAGTAGAGACCTGTGCAGGTCCACACCTGAACCACACTAGCAAACCCATTAATTGCACCTAATCTGCTTCCTGTTTTGTATCTACAGCTGATCTTTTTACCAGCACCTAATCCACAATGCAAACACATTGTGATATGTACAAACCTGACCTGCAAAATGGGTTACATGCAGATACTTGACCCAACGCAGGGCTCTCTGCCTTTCTTTTAAAACAGTCTTAATTACCTAAAATAATATATGTGGCGAAGCTACAGTGGCTTTTACTACCTGTAGTATCTATATATTCTATATATACTTTGTATCCCTGATAAAATAGTGACTTATGAGCTGCTGCATAAAATGTACTTGTCTTTGAATCGTGAATATAAAACTGCTGATTTAAGCAACGTGCTTATAACAATCCCCACAATTCATAGATAATTATAATATATAAACCGACCCACCCATAACCTCATCACAGTCCAATGTACATTTGCCCATCATACATCTTGTAAAAATAAGACACTAGTTACCGTAGATAACGAAGATTATGGAGTGGAGATGCTTGCTTCAACAGGTTTGATAAGTGCCCTGCAAAAATGTTGGCAAATCTCCTGTTATGGCCATTCACAATGTCTGTCATTGTTCTCTCCTTCCCACCTTCGCTTAGCAACAAAGCCTTAGGCTGTGTACACACGGTCCGATGTTTTGGGACGATCACAGCGGCTGATTGGGCCGAAATATAGGACTTTTTGTACACAGCTTGTTGCTAAGCAAAGGTGGAAAGGAGAAAACATATGAAGCACGTTGGAAAAGAGAACATTGAAGAAGGGTCAGGCGAACAGAATAACTGATTGCATCCAATATGGAAGTATAGCTGTTCTTTAAAAGAGAAAGGAAATCATGGGTGTTATCATCATGTATGAGCGATACATGATGATACATAGGATACACCTAATTATTCAATTTTAAATTGTAGATTTCCTTTATCCTAATGGCTCGGGTAAGTACTGTAGTACAGTTCTGTAATTTAGAGACCATTAACTTTATACAGGCTCATGGTACTACATTTTTAATTTGGCTTGAAAAAGCCAAATTACTGTTCTTTCTATTTCTTATTTTTCTTCTGTTTCATTCTTCCGCTTTTTGGACCATATCTCCTCCCACAGTTTTTGAGCTAGAGACATTAAATTCGGCACAGACGTGCAGGGCATATAGGAAAAGTGTGCTATCTTCTAGCTAAGGAATCCGCGGAAACGTTACGGCGTTATCGTCGAATTTTCAGACATTTTTTCCCATAGACTATAATGGTAACAATCCTCAAATGTGGATATTTCAAAAGTTTGTTTCATGGTCATAAATACGAATGGTGACCTCCAACCCCCCACACAGACACAGGTACACCCACCTGACCTACCTTTCCATTCCCATAGAAGCCATATTTAGGGTAACTAAAGTCAAAAAAACTAATTTAGATTTATCCTCAATAAAATACAATTTTATGGTTGTAAACACAAAAAAAGACATACCCCCTCAACCAGACCCAGGTACACACACCTACTGATCTACTTATCCATTACAGTGGCAGCCATACTTAAAGGGTAATTTAAGAAAAAAAGAACTAATTTAGATTTATCCTCAATAAAAGATAGTTTTATGGTTGTAAACACAAAAAAGACATACCCCTCAACCAGACCCAGGTACACACACCTACTGATCTACTTATCAATTACTGTGGCACCCATATTTAAAGGGTAACTAAAGTCAAAAAAGCAAATTTTGATCAATAATCAAATAAGTTTGTTTTTTTAACAATACACACCTACTGACCTACCCCTCCATTACTGTTGCAGCCATACTTAAAGGGTAACTAAAGTAAAAAAAAAAACTAATTTTGATCAATAATCAATAATCAAAAGTTTGTTTTTTTTACTTCCAACCTGATCCAGGTACACACACCTACTGACCTACCCTTCCATTTCCATATTTGCCAACTGACCTACCTTTAATGCATGTGACATATTTAAAGGGTAAGTAAAAAACAACTATGTGGTCTTCATTGGCATTATTGAGTTTTAAAATCTGCAGCACAAACACACACAGTTCCTTAAAAAATGTGTTTTTTTCAAGCCAAATTCAAAGTTTATACTTAAATTTTCCCATTTTAGTTTTGTGCTTTGACTTGAGACTGGTTATAAATGCTGTGTGCTTGTGCATATAAACCCTGCAGTCATAACTGTTTTTGGCATTTGCATATTAACCCTAATTAGCCCTGTTACATTGTGCTTATTAACTCCTAGTAATGTTATAGGCTTTAATATTTTACTTATATTCTTATTTTGACTAAGGATCCCAAGCGCTATCATCGAGCATAAACTTTAAATTTAGCTTGAAAGGCTGCAGTTTGGAAGGGAATGTGTGTGTCTGTGCTGCAGGTTTTAAAACCTCAATAATCTTACTATAACAATGAAAGAGAACTTTTTAATTCAATAATTCTGTGTAATTACATATATTATTATTGTGTATGGATGCCATGGAAATGGTAGGTTGGATTGTGAGGTTGTATCAGTAGGTGTGTGTGTACCTTTGTCTGTGTGGTTTTGGTGGGTTTGATGGTTTACTTATGGTTGCCATGGGAACAGAAGGGTAGGTTTGCTAGTGAGTGTGTATCGGAGGTTGTGTGTGTAACAATTAGACGAAGTTAATATCAATAAAGCCCCAGGACCTGATGGATTGCATCCTCGGATTTTAAAAGAGCTTAGTTCAGTTCTATCTAGACCACTGTTTCTCATCTTTTCAGATTTACTTTGGTCTGGGGATGTGCCGCTGGATTGGAAAAAAGCCAATGTAATACCAATATTTAAAAAAGGTAGTAGTTCGTGGCCTGGTAACTATAGACTTGTAAGCCTAACATCAGTGGTAGGGAAGGTGATGGAAACTTTGTTACGGGATCATATCCTTGACTTTGTCTCCAGAGCCCATCTTATTAGTAGTAGTCAGCATGGATTTATGAGAAATAGATCATGACAGACAAATTTAATTGGTTTTTATGAAGAAGTGAGTAAGAATTTAGATTCAGGCACAGCAGTGGATGTGGTATACTTGGATTTTGTGAAAGCTTTTGATACTGTGCCACATAGGCGACTAATGTATAAACTGAAGGACTGTTGGCCTTGAAGAAAACATTTGTGCATGGATAGAGAACTAGTTATTGGATCGCAAACAGAGAGTGGTTGTAAATGGAGCTACATTTTTGTGGGCTAAAGTTCTAAGCGGAGTGCCTCAGGGTTCTGTACTGGGGCCGCTTCTGTTTAATCTGTTTAGAAATGACTTAGAAGGGGGTATTGAGAGCAAGATCTCTATCTTTGCTGATGACACTAAACTATGCAGAGTGTTGGAAACTTCAAATGATGTGCAAGTGTTGCAAGCAGACCTAGATAGATTATCAAAATGGGCAGCAGAATGGCAGATGAGATTTAATGTTGATAAATATAAGGTGATGCATTTGGGATTTAATAATCCCTGTGCCACCTACACCATAAATAACTCTGTGTTAAGTGCATCTGTAATGGAAAAAGATTTGGGGGTTCTGGTAAATAACCGACTTAGCTGTAGCAAACAATGCCAGGTAGCGACGGCTAGAGCTAGCAAGATATTGTCTTGTATAAAGAGGGGAATAGATTCAAGAGAGAAAGATATTATTCTCCCTCTTCACAAGGCACTGGTAAGGCCTCATTTGGAATATGTGGTGCAGTTTTGGAATACCATATACAAAAGAGACATCTTGGAAATGGAAGCAGTTCAGAGAAGGGCAACTAAATTAATAAGGGGAATGGAGGGGCTTGAATATGCAGGCAGGTTATACAAGTTAAGGCTGTTTACATTGGAGAAGCGACGTTTGCGTGGGGATATGATAACCTTATATAAATATATTAATGGGCCATACAATGTACTCTCTGGTGCATTGTTCACTAATAGGTCATATCAGAGGACCCGTGGACATCCTTTAAGGTTGGAAGAAAAGAAGTTTCATCTTCAGGTTAGGAAAGGTTTCTTTACAGTGAGAACGGTGAAACTTTGGAACTGTCTTCCAGCAGATGTGGTAATGGCAAGTTCATTAAATAGCTTTAAAAATAGCCTGGATAAGTTTCTAAAACTAAAAAATATTGAGAATTACTGGTATTAATACATATAGATCTGGTTGATCCAGGGATACTTTCCGATTGCCGTTTGGAGTCAGGAAGGAATTTTTTCCCCATTTTGCTGTTTTTTTCCCCCTTCATCTGGATCAACTGTCAGGTAGGGTTAAAAAGAGGGTGAATAGGTTGGACTTGATGGACGTATGTCTTTCAACCTCAATTACTATGTTACCTGTGTGGTGTTAATGGGTATGTTTTTGTGTTTATGACCATAAAAGAAATGTTTTTCCTTTGGCAGATGTTTTAAAACTACAACCCCAGATGGCAGCAGGGAATGCTGGGATTTGTAGTTCGAAAACACCTGGAGGACCAGAGGATGGACATCGCTGTTATAAAAATAGATGTCAAACTTCATTCTAAATATATAAAATATACATTGTACTTTACATATACAGTATTTATTATTTTATATTTCATGTATACATTTTAGGACTTTTTAGGACATTTTAGGACTTTTAAGAACCAACTTCTAATGGTCGTAACGTTGGTTACGTTATGGCCACCATTAGCCTGCTTTGAATGTGTGTAGAGATTTATCCAAACAATCAAGTAAGTTAGGGAAACTTCAGGCTAGAGATCCCTGCTTATATGCCAATAAATGGAGGGACTTCTGGGTAATTTCCTACTATACCAATTTAACAGCTTTGCTCAAGCTAAGTGCAGAACCAGAGTGCCAGTTATATAGTAATGGGGGTTGAATAAAAACATACGTCCCTCTAGTCCAATCTTTTTCCACCACATCTGCTGGAAAAGAGTTTCACTGTTCTCACTGTAAAGAAACCTTTCCTAACCGGAAGATTAAATTTCTTTTCTTCTAATCTTAAAGGATGTCCACATGTCCTCTGATATGACCTATTAGTGGCCAATGTACCAGAGAGTTTATAATATAGCAAATTAATATATTTGTATAAATTGATCAAATCTCTGCCCATCGTCTGTACAGCGAGATTCATCCAACACAGCATTTTCAGGTACAGCATTCCAAAACCTTACTGCCCCCACAGTGAAGAAACATTTACCTTGCTTAAGCTGAAATCACCTTTCCTCAACTCTGTAGGGATGGCCTCTTGTGTTAACCCCTTGAGAGAAATAATCCCCTGCTAATTGTCTATAGTTTCTTCTAACAAAGCTGTAAAAATATATTTTAACAACACAAATTCTCCATTCCTCTTTCTTATCTGTTAAGCTACCTGTCTCTGCACCCTGTCTATTTGTTAAAAAAAACTTTTTTGTGGACTAGTGACCAAAACTGCACAACATACTCCAGCGAAGGGCTTACAAGGTCTCTATATAAAGACAGAATAATGCTTTCCTCCCTCAACTCTATGCTGATTTAAACATGAAAGTATTTTATTTGCTTTTTTAGATATTGCCTTACCAGCAGAGATACTGTACAGCAGAAATGTTTACATAGAGCCCTTTAAATTCTTAACTACTTCCTTAAAAATCCCAACATTAAAAACCCAGAAATGAGTGGTACAAGCAAGACTTGAGGGAAACTAAACTTTACAGTGATTTCCAAGAAATCCCAACGCATTTGGGTGTACACAAACTACCAATAAAATGCTTTCTTAGCTGCATGCGTGGAGTAAAATTGTCTGATTCCTTGGTCAACAGTGGTTGGCCATGACTGAAAATCTCTATACTCTCTATCTAGTATAGGGAACCAATAATGGCTGCTGACCACACATATTATGTACCTGTGCTTGAAGAATGTGTGTGGCATTTTAAATAGCCGATAACAGACATGACATCTTTCTGTCATCTGCTATATACCTTTTATGTGTGTACAAGCTTGGCCACATTAGTGACAACAAAATATACTGTATATAGACTTTAGATATATTACTAGCATAAACATATTAATGTGTCATTTCTAGTCGCATGCTGGGTTTAGAGCTGTGCTGGTCAAGTTGCTGTGAACTATCTAAGTATTTGTTCCCTTTGTATGACTTTATTGTATTTTGTTACTGTACAGCGCTATAAATAAACAATACATACAAACATACATTATGTAAGGCTGTAAGGGTCGTGCGTCTTTCATGGACATGCTCATTTAGAATAAGGGGGCTAGGAATGACATGCACATTTAGCCTAAAGAGACTTGTATTTTAAAACCTGGGCAAAGAGTTACAGATGTAAATATATAACATTTTCTTTATTTGAAAATATGGGTTAGTGTTATTTGATGTTAACACTTATATATATACATCAGAATAAAAGCTGCAGTATGAGTTGGCCCTGCTGAAGCATCCTGCATAGACATTAAAACCCCTCCATTTGTAATCTTTAGAGATGGCTCCCACTAATAAATAGAGGAGCTAAATAAAGCAATTCCCATCTATTTAAGGATAGACTAATGGATTCTAAATCCCATAATAAAAGCAGGGCATAGTTCCTATTTAAATACACCAAAATAAGAATCTAGCGCAGGCTGTGTCCATGGTGCATGCTTTACATTAAGACCTTTGAAGTACCGGTTTCTGATGACTGAATGATTTATGGTTTAGGTCAAGTGATACCAACAGATATGCTCTGTTAATTCTTCAAATGTTTATAGCCCGCAATGCAATATGACCAGTCAGGATCCTGGAATAAAAGGCTTAATAGAAAATAGAGTTGTTATATTTCTATTTTCAGGAAAAAAGAAAAATCAGTGGAAGAGGGAGGAGAGTGTTGACTGGCGTGGGCGTAGGAACGCAATCCGACTGACAGAGGAGCACACTGTAGAGACCCTGGTGGTGGCAGATTCTGATATGGTGCAGTATCATGGTGCAGAGGCAACTCAGAGATTTATTCTTACTGTTATGAATATGGTAGGTAATAATGTAACAGGGTATAATAAAGTGCCACATATTCACTCTGACGGTTGTAGATTATTGGTCACTTTCCCAAACAGAGTATTTACATTGTGTTATAAGCTTTATTACAATAATTGTACAGCCTTTCTGTCTCCTGAACTGTTTATATGCAGCTTCTATGCACAACTGTACATTCATATCATAGCTTAAGTCATATTTCAATGCAACAGGAGCTATTTGGGGTATCTGGGAGCTTCTGAAGATAGTGTGGAATCTGCTGTAAGGCTGTCGGGGCCATATCGGAGGATAGTATGATGTAATCAGCCACAAATAAATACGAGTTAAAACACAAGTGCTATGGGTAATGATATCAGTTATTTGCAGAGCACTTATTTATATTTTTATGGTTAAGTACAGAACATGTCTGGTACCTATACTTCAGAAGTCTGTAGACATTAACTCTTTGTTGTCAGTTGAGGACCATGGGCTACATTTTATTTTCCAGGACCAGTAAAGTGCAGAATCAAATATTCTTCAAACCTTATAACTTTAGGTGACAAAGGACCACATTGGTCCAAATCATGTTGTGTGTTTTATCTAATAAACACAATTCCCTACTTAGGATTGTGATTGTCCTTCTAGTTCCTACATTCTACATTGAATATTGCAAGGTGCCTGGAAAGAAACTTTAGAAGGGACTTTAGAAGGGAGCTATAGAGTACAAAGATTGGTAGATATTATTGCTATGTTGGTAAGTCTGGTGATATATATTCTATAAAGATATATATAGAGAGACTTCACAATCATGGGTTTCTGCGCCCTCCTGCTTCTTAAACTTCTAATGCCTTGGTGCATCTGGATAATATATTTACAAAAAGGCGCGTACAGCAGCGCACTCATCGGTCTTTCTTTCAATTCCAATATTTATTTAGTGTTTAGGCAAACATCGACACGTTTCGGCAATGTGTAGCCGTCCTCAAGATATCTTATATATATATATCCTGATGACGGTCCCGGGTGGACTGAAACGTGTAGATGTGAAGCTATCCAATTGGTTTGATGCCCAGGTTGCCTGTTTGCTTGTTTCCCCCAAAACTGGCCCTGGACAGTAAGAAAACAAATATACTGAGAATATTTCACACTTGCATTTACCACATTACTGCCAACCTACACCACAGAACGACCAGCCAGAAAATACAACAACTGAAAGAGATACAGCTGTATTTTTAGTACATAGTCTTGTACAGATGGCTCCAGCTTTAATACTATTTAGTAAGCACAAATGTCTCTCTTTTGCAAAACATAATTTTGTATTGTATATTAAACCAAAACATTGTTATTTCCACAGCTGTACCACAGCTGGTAAAAACCCCTGTAGCAATACTTGCTCTTAAATGATAAATACAGCACTTACATGTGACCTCTAGAATTATAGATATATGTATTATATATATATATATATATTATATTATTGTAGCTGTACTTATAGTTGTAGCTGTACTTATATGGTAGTTGTAGCTGTACTTATATGGTAGCTGTACTTATATGGTAGTTGTAGCTGTACTTATATGGTAGTTGTAGCTGTACTAATAGTTATAGCTGTACTTATAAGTAGTTGTAGCTGTACTTATAGTTGTAGCTGTACTTATATGGTAGTTGTAGCTGTACTTATAGTTGTAGCTGTACTTATATGGTAGTTGTAGCTGTACTTATAGTTGTAGCTGTACTTATATGGTAGTTGTAGCTGTACTTATAGTTGTAGCTGTACTTATATGGTAGTTGTAGCTGTACTTATAGTTGTAGCTGTACTTATATGGTAGTTGTAGCTGTACTTATCTTTCAAGTCACACTGGGGGAAAGACCCGAGATCTGATCTGGCAAAAATGGGGGAGACCACTTGTGATAAGGGTTAAAGTTATTACAACTTTTTATAAAAATAGTGACTACAGATTTACAAAATAATGACCTTACAAGTGACCACAGAATTCAATCTTCAAGTCCATGACCCAGTCAAAAACTAAAAATAGTGAGATTTACATCAGTGATTCTGCCATATAGAAACCACATCTGGAAAAGATTACATTATAAGAAAGTCAGAGGAAGCCTTCAATCCACACCTCCTACACATTTATTTTGTATAATGGCAGTCTTTCTTCTTTACAGACAACTGTCTATCTCATGGCTGCCATAGGGTCTCATTATTACTCTGCATTAAGGAATAGTGTCTTTTGGTTAATTATTTTACCACATGATGCTTCAATATTTCCAGGTGATAACAGCCCTCAGAAACTTAAAAGACTCCTCAATAAGATCAAAAATCTCATATGTCCATTATAATTACCAGGTTCAGCTTTTTTTCAGAATGTTTTGCATGTTAAAGCTCCAAATACATTTGTATTGTCTTTAATTTGTATTTACAACACCCCCTCTTCCTATCTGCTTTCTTAAGCAGAAAATGCATCATGGAATGGAATATTAAAACTCTTGTAAAAAAAGAATCCAATTATCCAAATATCTGGACAAGTAAATGCAGTGAATGAAGAATAGCAAATTCTTGATAATTAATGTATATTGTCCTTTATTGCCTAAACCACTATTTTTCCATATTGATTAAGTCTTGTATACAGCCAGTATCTAAATGTGTCTCTTTGATTTGTCTAGGTTTACAATTTGTTTCAGCACCAGAGCCTGGGGATCAAAGTGAATATACGAGTTACTAAGCTTGTCCTGCTACACAGCCGTCCAGTAAGACCTTTAGGAGGGGCACACATTGATTGACAGTTGGTTGTAATGCAGTGTATTGTTTAATATGACATTTACATCATTGCATAGAAAAAAGTGACTACCCTGAAGAGAATATTATTTTTGTAGTAAAGGTCACTCTGTGTGGCTATTAATGCTTGGGATCAAAAGATATAGCATTTCTAAGAGACAAATTGAATTGTACACATGGCCCTATACCATTGTCATCATTAGGATGTGATCCATGACTTTTCCTGAATTCAAATTGTCTTGTTTTGCATGTACAATAAAAATGGCTGATCTAAGGTCTGTGTATGCTCTCATCTTTATGATGGGAATATTATGATGATAATGCCAATAATATCCATACAAAAATGTATTGCCATGCCTGATTACATAACTGGAGCAATTATATTGGCCCAAGTTGTTGGATACCATAAACAAAGCAAGTCTGATAATATTATCGCTACACGTATAGCCACCTTAAACAGGCCATTCCCCTACCAAACCCTATTGTATGATCGCCTAAGCGTACAATTGGGATTGGTACGATAAAATATTTTCCTCTTGCCCAATAGATCTGGAAATTGGTCAACAATCGGCCGATCGCCTGTGCACAATTCATCGATTGTACAATATTATATGATTGGGATTGGTACGTGTATGGGCCCCATTCGGCTTTTTATCGTTAAAAATGGTGCTAATTTTATCCCAACCAATCTGATGTTAGCTTTCAAATGTTAAATAAGATCTGATTGGTTGGGGCAAAGTTTGCACCATTTTTAATGATAAGAACTTTTATTGAATCTCCCTGAGTGTTTCTAACCCTAGTGTGAATGAAGCCTTAATACTGTTGTGCAGTGTTGAGCAGTACTTTTTCAAAGGCAACTACGTATGACATTAAGTGCTAGTTGGTTGCAGAAGAAGAAATAATGCAGTTCATGTGTTTTCTGTCTTTTTCCTAAATCCCATCATCGGTCTAGTTGGATTCGGACTTTTATCACCTAAGGCAAAACTGGAACCTGTAAAAAATAATATATGTAATTATGATTTATAATTTTGCTTTGGTGATTCATCTGCCTAAAGGGCATTGTAATTTGTTTATATAAGGATTCAAGGATTCAGTGACATATTTTTCCCTGAGTGCTGTTGCTGCACTTCCCAGGTAACATGAGAATCTGCCATTTTGTGTGGCATTTGGGATACAAACCATCCAGAATAAGACATTTTCAGGGAGATTCAATAAAAGTTCTTATCGTTACAAATGGTGCTAATTTTGCCCCAACCAATCAGATAACATTTATTATTTGAAAGCTAACATCTGATTGGTTGGGGCAAAATTAGCACCATTTTTAATGAAAAGAACTTTTATAGAATAACCCTGTTTGTATATTAATCCTTGTAATGAAAACAGCATTAAGCTTTATTTTATGGACTATATATATATATATATCATACTAAAACGTTCTCACAAAGCTTTTTATCTAACAGGCCAAACTGACTATTGGACACCATGGTGAGAGGTCTCTGGAAAGCTTTTGCCATTGGCAAAATGAAGAATATGGTGGAAGCAAATATCTTGGGAACAACCATGTTCCTGGAGCTAAGGATGATGTTCCTGTCGATGTGGCCGTGTTCATGACGAGGTGAGATATTTTATGGCAGACCTGGTTTGTGCACACACTACAGTAATTTACTGTGAAGATTGGAAGCAATGATCTGATTGGTGGGCAACATTTGTATCCTGCAGAGATGTACGCTTGGACTCTTGGAGTCTATCCACGAGTGATTGAACACCGAAGTGTGAATTTAAAGAGTAACTGTGGTCTTGAATTCTTCCAAACTAGTAAAATGATATAAAAAGCCTTCCATCTTACCTACAAAATAAAATCAAAACCATGTCTCTAAATAAAATTTGTGAAAAGTAATTGCTGGAAAGGTTCAGCAATAATACTTCCTGCTTGAACACTTCTTGTGTGTTGCAAGAACGTCTGCAGATCTTCAGTCCAATGTTCGTCACCCCCTTCTTTTAAAGTGCCTCTTCTGTAAAGCTCTTTACTGCTTTTCAGATTCTCAGAGGAGGTGGCTCGGGGAGCAGCAGTCAGTCATTGGGCATAACTTTAACTACCTGGCTACTTCTGCAGAGGAGGAATGTGCTTAAAGGGTACCTGTAACCAAAAAACAAGAAATTATATTCATAACTAAGATTCCCCCCAAGCTAACATTTGTTATACTAACATTTGTATCCCATGCTCCTAAGGATTACAAAGGCCAATCCCTTCCGGGTAGCGGCCCTCGGTTAAGACCCGTTATTGGGACGTTACGGCCAATGGCTGACAGGCGCTACTAAAACTGCCTCTTCTGCTGCTGTGTTAGATAGTAACTAAGAATATACATTTTATTTAAGGATGGACTTGCCCTATAAACACTATGCCAAGAACAGGCTATTTATTGATTATTACTCCTGCGTAATTTCCATGGTAGCCCTTAAGTTAATGCAATACTTTCTATGAGAAAGAGATTTCTAGACAAAAGTCTTTCTAACCTTTTTTTTATCACTTTTTGCATTGTTCGTATAGATTGATTATCCAGTAAGAAATGACATTGCACTATCCTTATTCTATATTCTATCCTTATTCTTATTTATGTTTATCTTATTAGGACAGATTTCTGTGTCCACAAAGATGAACCCTGCGACACTGTAGGTAAGTGAAGAGCTATAAAGCGCCCAGACAAATATCACCCATTAAAGGCCATATTTATAAAAAAACGTTATTAACGCAAAAAAATTACCGCCGCACATCGCGGCCGCGAAAATAGCGCTATCGCCGTATTAGCGCCACAATGCGCTAAGTACAATATCGCCACAAAGGGACTTAAAATCCCTTCCCGGTGCCTCTGCTAAGGGGGCGGGGCATATGCGTTAACTTTTCGCGGCCGTTTCCCGACATTAATAAATTGTGTTAAACGCGATTTATGCGGAAAGGTCGTGGAAAACGGCTGCGAAAAGTTAACAATGCTTTATAAATATGCCCCTACGTATTTATTTATGTTATGAAACAAATTGCATTTTACTTTGTTGTGTGGTATTATTATAATTGTGTAATGTATCTAACAATACATTCACAGTGTATAGGGGAAGTGGATCTGCAGGGAGCATCATGGTTAGAATGAATGACTTTTCTGTGTTGCCTCAGTTTTCCAGATGTATTAAAAGGATTGATTCTCTACGAACTGGGTTGAATACTGTATTGCAAGCAGAACTCAGAGTGAAAGGCTGGCCATACATAGTGGGTGTAAGAAAGGCTTGTGGATTTTGGAATCATTCTGTGGGTCCACATCAGTACCTAATACAATGCTTTATTCTTTTTTTCTAGACCTCCAGCATGTGTGACTTGCACGTGGTAATTCCCTGGCTTTGTATTTTGGCAATAAATTTTATTTTTGCCTTTTAGTGCCTGTTTTAAGTGTTAGTGAAATAAATAACCTCCTTACATAAAATAAAGGTAGCCAGGGGTATCTGACATTACTTGAATGCATCATAAAATCCACAAACCCATTTTCAATGTATGAATTTGAATTTACTTGTGCAGGCCATACAGTATTAAACGTATCTGCTAATGTTTTGCACCTTTGTGAAAACTGCTTGGCTCAATCATTGCACTATCGACATTATGCTCTAATGTGGATATGAGGAGTCCAGTCTGGGAATCGATAGTAGGTAGTACCACTGGACTGCATGATATTTAGGTTAATTCAACAAATAAATCTCATATCACGCTCAGCATTAGAAGGTTATATGGTTTCTGTCTGCATTAAAGGTGAGTTTAAAGGGTATGTTAACTGGGAAATTTAGTTTCATATAAATTGTCTCCTATTTCTTTAAAAATTCAAATCTTAAGGGTGCCATACACAATAGGTTATTGCAATCGTAGCACTGATCAATACTTTGATAGACAGATGTACAATGTTAATTGTACGTAGATGTACCATACACATTGTTCGACATTCAATTAGTTTGGTTATTAATGCCTAATGTTGTCTTTTGTGAGGTTACATTACATTTAATCAGAACTTCAGAAAATACTACAATCATTAAACTGATTGATTTAAAAATATGACTTCTCAATTGTAATTAAGATCAATATTACAATCGAACATCGGCTCAATAAGATCGGGAAAATGTAAATTTTTTGTCCCAATCAATTGAAATGTATACTCGGTTTGATCGTAATATTCTGGACCCTTCAGTTGTCAATGAAGTGCCCCATTATCATATTTTTTCTCCTGTGTGCAGTTTTGTTGTAACTGGAATGCTATGAGATATGATACAATGAGATATATAGTAGAATCTGGAGTCTGGTTTATGTGATTTAAATCAGACTTCAGATCCCCTGCTCCCCTTTCTCTTCTGTGCCAGTTAGTTTATCTAGTTTTTAATCCTTCTGACTTGGGTGATATCCTGCATTCAGTAGCAGTAACATGCCTCTTCTTTTAGAAGAGTTTCAATCAGGAGTTAGATGCTGGCCTCTGATCCTCTAAATCTGGGTACAAACATAACAGATTTATAGCAGATGACAGACAAATTTCATAGGAAGCTGTCTGTTACTGGCTATAAAAAAGCCTACACTCTCCCTTTGGTTGCTATTATCTCTCTATACTAAAGTATATTGACCAGTAGAATTTTTTGGTCGTGATCAAGTGATCCTTTGGCTGTTTGCAGTAGTTTTTCAACTAAGGGATCACTAGTTTTTCTGTCACAGAATTGACATATTTTTGCTAAAATCAGGCTGTCTGAATGGTCAGACATTGGGAAACATTGCCAACTGCGTGATCTTATATTGGCCCATGTGTTCCAACCCTGGGTGAATTATAAATGTTTTGTTATTCTTTTCTGAACACATTTGTTTTGCATTTTTTTGCTTACATTAATGTATTGTGATGCAGTGCACTTTCAAAATGTGATAATGCACACATTAGAAATGCACTTTTGGTGCACATTTGCATTTTGTAGTGTGAACAACATTTCGTACACCAACTGTATGAATTCTGCAGTACCACAACAGGAGGGTAGTCTGACAGAAAAAAAATATTTTGAGAATATGTCAGGCCACAGTGACTCTTCCCTTTACCTTTGGAAAGGTTTCTGGGAATAGCATTAATCCATTGGCTGTGATTTCAACTGTCACATCTATGACTGACCGCTGATAACTGGAAGAAACAGGAAGCAGAAAGAAGGGTAACATTGGGCAACATTTCAGGTTACGCTGGGTACACACAGTAACAATAAAGCCCCAATATCCTCGGCCGCCGAACGCTCGTTCGTGAATGACCAAAAATTTCCATCGGCCACGCTAGACTCCCTATAGAGGAGTCTAGCGCGGCCGATGGAAACACACAGTCCGAAGCATTCTCCCTATGATGTTCATGGGGAGAATGCTTGGGACTGTGTGTATGCAGATCTTTGAAAGATGGCAGACAGGATCTTGCAGATTTGTACTGTGTGTACCCAGCTTAAGTCTTACGTCTCTTAGATTTCTAATGATTTCAGTTTTGGGGTTTGGGGTGTGATTTATCTATATTAAATTTTTCACTTGAGGGGTGAACTTGCCTTTTCATGAGACGGGCTACACATTTTTTGTGTTGCAGTGCAAGGTAATAACTACATAGGCACGTTTAAATGGTATACTGTATCTTTGAAAAGGCTTGTAAAAAAAACTTATTGTGATAGTACTATCTAAGATTTTCTTAGACTTGGACATTAGCAGCCCCTTTAGCCTTTAAGCAGCACCCCTTGGTCTGTTGTGCCAGGCCTAGCTTATTCTCAGCACATTCCTTTTTACTGATTTTTGCCCAGTGTTGTAACCTGTTATGGATCAGGCCCCAGAACATCAGTATAGTTTGGTTTTCTACAAATATGATGGATTTGCCGTTTGCATTGTAGTATACACTGCTAAAGCCACCACATAATGCATCAAAGCTGTAATAAGAGCAAATGTCTGTGCTCCAGAGCAGATGTATGTTTAGAGAACAAAGAGAAATCCAGAGAAGGGTCACTGAATACGCATAATAAAACCTATCCTCCCGCATATAATAATTTAACCTGCAAAGGCATATATACACTGATACTCCAAAAACTCAGTACTTTGTAGTCTTAACTGCTCCACTGAGCATAAATCTGAATAATGCTGATCAGCCGGGTAGATTTCATGCATTGTTAGATGAAATCTAAAAAGTCTTTGGCTATAATCTACACAGATACTATATAAATAAACAAGCAAAGTAATATAATTATAACTTTTGTTTGTACATTCTGGAGAAAGATCAATACACCTGTAATGGCAATTGTATAGTGCCATTTCCTCGATCCAATTATTTTGGGTCTTTGGTGGTAAGGTTTCCAGTTGTTTTTGTCTGGTTGCTAGGTGTTTTCATCCTACTGTACAACAGCTAGAGGCATAGTAAAGGTGCCGGCACCAGCAAATTGTGTATTATCTACAATCTTTTGAAGTGAAAACATCCATATTTCAGCTGTTACTAATCACAACATATAGTTTATGATTTAGCCTGCCTGTACAAGACTATGGGACTTGCAGAGCGGGATACAACATTAATGTTATTTACATTTAAACCCTTCTTAGATATATATACTGTTTAATTTTCCTGCATTTGATTTTAATATTTTGTTTGTGAGGGGTTTTCCTAGTAAAATCTAAAGATATTAAAAACATATGAAAGTATTGGGCCGTAGGCAGTGTTACTTGATACAGATCATGGAGCTCCAATCTAATAATTTACAAGATATTCGTGTCTCATAAAGATATAATACACTGTAAGTATCCTTATAATTGCATATATTTGTATGTTACATTTTTATTTTATATCCGTATATATCCCAGATGTCTTCATCCCATTGCATCAGCATTGACTAAAAATCATTGTTACAAAGGATGTTGTTGTCTAGGATGTGTTTTTATTTGAAACCATTAGGGGTACTTAGGAACGAACCCCAAATATAGTAAAGATAAATGCAGAAAAGGACAACATTTCAAATAAGAAATAATTACATTAAAAAAATAACAGTGATATATATATATATATATATAAAAGCGTTGGCTAAGTGTGCACACAGTCTTCATGTATTTCAGTTGCCTGGTGCTGCCGATATCCCAGATGTACAGATAAATGTTCCACAAATGTCAGCGCTACTCAGGTTCTTCAACAAGTGCTTTATTTAAAGTGCTTTTTTAGCAAACATTATGCTGAGTGCAATGATAAGCAACGTTTCGGCCGTTATCTATTGGCCTTTATCAAGCATGCGCAATCTATGAGCATAGAACACAGAGTCCGTCGGGACCTGTCAGACTGCGCACCGAGGGAGTGAGCGAGCGGGTACGTTTCTTACCTTCTCTCTTGGCTCCTGTTTGTTCTATTGAAGAACAGGAGGTAAGGCACAGCTCCTTTACCTCCCGTTCTTCAATAGAACTGGATTCCTAGAAGTCGATATTATTAGTGGAGATACCCTTTAACAGGCTTATTTAATAAGAGGCTCAAACATTTGCCCATGCTGTTAATTTGCACCAACCAATAAGAGTGTACCTTCTACTGGTCTACTACAGTTAGGAAACATTTGTTCTTACTGCACCTCTTTTTACATAAGCCCTTTATGTTTTAAAATATTATAAGCCACTAAGCATTTCCAATGCCTTATAAAACTTTTCATTCACAATATATGGACTACATTTCAAGTCCAGTTGATCTAATTGAATACAACAGATATTTTCATTCACAATTTATTTGAATATATCTGTTTAATTCTTTTTTTCTGTGTATTTAACGTCTACCCATCTATCATAGTACCCGATTCCTTGTTTAGCAGTCATTTTTTTGTCTGCAGTCACTGCAATGTATTTACCACATTTCCTTTCCTCGCTTTATCTGCTTTCCTTATAGAAAACATGGGCTTAATGTCTTGTTAATGACACTGAACATTTCTTAACTCATCTCTCTTTAAGTGTAACAAGTTAACTAAGGCACATAAGGGCTGCAGCTGGTGTTTCTTTTATAGTATAAACTTAAACATTAACAGCAGATTTTCAGAACCTCTTTGTATACAGGCAGTTACATAAGAAATGCCCTGAAGTAAAGAACAAAAATTGTTCTGTTTCTTTTGCTAGGTTTTCTATAGGCTACATTTACACTGTTTATTGATTACAGTACAAACACAAAACAAAGTATTTCCAACTTCTGTTGTTTAGCTTGTTTAATAGTTGTAACCATTCCTATTGCTATAAAGAAAAGATCTGCTTTATAGAACTGTGTATATAATAAGTGAAAAGGTAAAATGCATGTAAATCACGGAATCTCCTGTACTGATTCTTTATGTGCCTGGGAAGTCTGGGTACTTCCTGTGGTTTTTGTTTACATTTACTTTGCACACTGCTGGCTGCAACCACATAGGCACCATGGGGTTTTTTTTTTTTTGTTTTTTTTTTACACACTTAAATAACTTATCCATGTATCTACTCAACATTACATTGTTCATTGTCTCAGTCTGAACTGTACATTAGGACAACAGCAGCACTCCTTGCCCTAGAGTTTTCACAATCCAGATGTGTATTCTCATCCGCCAAGCAAGCCAAAATCTTTTTTTTATATGTGTTTGTCTCAACATTATTTTATGCAAGTGCCATGCTGGAGAAACAAGACAAACTGTAAGAAACAAGATGATGTATGGAGGGCCACTATGGCTCTCTTTGGCACCCTTAAGGCAGTGTACTGAGACAATTGCGGTTCTCCTTACATTGCTATTGGTATTTTTATATTAACTGTGGGGTACTTTTTTTTTTCTTCTTTTAAACTAAAAAAAGTTAAAGTATCCATTAGTTACCAAAAGACTATTTTTAAAAACAAGATGTTATTACTGGCATGAGGTAGAATCATTGAAGTGCAGTAATCCATAGAAAACAATCAGTAGTCAGAGGCCTAGTTTCTTGATAGACGATAACTGACGTAGATGAAATGGGTGACACTGTCAATAGTAGAATTTTATTGGGCCAGTGCAAGTCATTAATATTTATATTTCTGCTAACCCTGAACATTTTATAAGCTCAATTTCTTTCTCTGCTAAATACGGTTACATTGGTACAGAAAAAGAAGTTCAAGGTTTTAAGGTTCACATGGTGTCACCCTGCTTTTTCCACAAATATTTATAAATATAGTTTCCTGTTGAATGTTGATAGATGCTGTACTTAATGACTAGTGTGAGGTCAATCACATGAAGTCACAGACCAATTATACATATCCAAGCAACCATGGGCAAGCCAACTCTTTATCCTGACAGTCACTAATTCTACTCTACAGTGTTTTTTTTACGTCTCAAAATATTCACAGGGTTGTGGGGTGGGGGTTCTGTATAATGATGCACTACTATAGTGCCAGAGGTGCATCATTATACAGAACATTAACACATGTGTCATTAACCCTGCTTGCTTAAGCCTGCACAGATTCAGTCCATTTGTTATGTAGGAGAAATATTTGAGGAGATTAGGACTGGTTCATTAATTGCATATTTGTAATAGATAGAGTTTGGTGGTTGTATGGCTAATATGAAGAATATACACACAGAATAATGACATGCAGGTGGAAGAAATTTCATGCGTCGCTTGTCACTTTGACGTTGTTTAACCCCTTTAGATTTTTTTCAGTCTTACTTGCTAACATGATAAATGGATTCAGTCATCATGATTTCTAGCAAGTCTGAAAACCACAGAAAGATGTTCCACATCAGTGGGTCTGTTTTAGACAACAGTCTTATAATGTGTTAAGTTGACCTGTTGATGGTTAAAACAGCCTAAGTCAGCAAAACTTAGAAAGCAAAGCAAACAACCAGTCATCTAACGCAATGTCTTTATGGCTATGAAAGCTGCTCTGTGCTGGGCTTTTCTGCAGGTTTTAAAGGGAAAGTTCAGTGGAAAATATCATTATTTTTAAATTCTTAGTTTATGTTATGCATTCCTAGTTATTCTACATATTCCCATTTTGAAGAATCAGTTGAATTAATACCCCTTTCTATTCCTTGCTGTTGACATTAGTGATTAAATATGGTATCCTACCTTACTTTGTCTACCAGCGGGTCCAGCACTTCGGGTGAATCCAAATCTCAGGAGGACCGGCACCTCCAATGCGGAACAACACCTCTTCAAAAAAACAAACATGCGGGACGAATCCTCAGCCGTGTTTATCATTATCCAGCTTTATTGTAAAATCATCAGTGGCATAAATGAGGGGAAATTACACACAAGCAAACACTCTAACGTGTTTCGTGACCATTGTCACTTTATTAGAGATCCCTCATGTTTGGCACTTAAAATTATCAAGGCAACGCAAATTATGTAAACCTCTAACTTCTTAAATTGATCGTGCAAGTGCATGTACTTAATAGAATTATCCATTAATTCAGAGATAGTGACTCATGCTCAGATGAAGGACCTGGGCTCTGTTCACTGCCCGATTCAACAACATAGACAGAGTGCACTTCAGTGACATAACAACAGCATAATGTATGGCTACACAACTTAGAGAGCTGCACACACAGAACAACAGCTTCTATAACAGAGGGAACCAGATATTTCCCTTAAGGTCTGTAAGACATTACAATTTTCTCTTGGAAGGTTTCAAATATAAGGTTTTATCGTTTAAAATGGTGTTAATTTTGCCCCAGCCAATCAGATTTTATTTAACATTTGAAAGCTAACATCTGATTGGTTGGGGCAAAATTAGCACCATTTTTAAAATAAGAACTTTTATTGAATAACCCTTTATGT
This sequence comes from Hymenochirus boettgeri, assembly GCA_019447015.1. Lineage (NCBI taxonomy): Eukaryota > Metazoa > Chordata > Amphibia > Anura > Pipidae > Hymenochirus > Hymenochirus boettgeri. Next base: position 214,512,992 of record CM033471.1, on the reverse strand, counting down.
TGCTATTGGTGAGATGGCCACAACCCAAAGGCAAGGCCGCATCTCTAAACATCATGGTCCTGGCCATACCCCAACCTTCAAGGCCACGCCCTCAAAGAAAACTGTCATGCCCCCAAATGGTGTGACCACACTCCCGATATTGCTGTCACGACCACGCCCCCAAACATGGTCACAATTATACTCCAACCATCATGGTCACACCCCCAAAGATGGTGTGTCCATGCCCACAAACAATGCCTCCGTGCCCCCTAATGTTGTGACCATGCCCCCAGATATTGCGGTCAAACCTCCCCCCCCCCAAAAAAAAATAAAAAAATTACGGGCTGCCGCCTACATCCACAATCCATGTCCATGCCCCCAAATATGATAGGCACACCCCAAAAATGTCCACACCCCCAAACTTGACACCCACGCCCCAAAACATACCCACAACCTCAAATTGCATGGCCACACCCACACTTTCAAACAGCGTGGTCATGCCCCCAAACATTTCGGCCATCTTAATTTCGGCCATCATCAGGATTCCCGCCATTGATCAGTGATAATATGGCCCCCTAGAAGGGCATGTCAACTCTGAAAATAAAAATGTATACTTTTATCCAACACTCCTACACTTATTTGCAGTGAACAGTCCTCTGCCGCAAGTCTCTGCTTTTCTGGCAATGTCACTGCCAATGGCTGACAGTTGCTACCCAAGTTGCAGCTGCTGTGCATGCACCTAACTACCAGAGGATGTATGAACCTAAATCAGTGTTGGCAAGAAAGTTTAGGAGCATCAGATGACAAGGTATTGCAAAACTCATGCTTGGAAGGGGGTCCTGCATTTAAATATACATGTTTATTTTCAGGATGGACATGCACTTTAAATATTGGAATCTGTTTAATTGCATGCAACACTCACAAACAAATATGGAAAGAACAAGCACTGTGTTGAAAAATTAAAAATTACAGGTGCACTTATCCCTCCAGCATTTTCCTAATAATATTGCAATAATATGCTCCTTATTCCTACATGTATTTTGCTCTTACTTGTTTCTCCACTGTGTTTCCCTGCAACACAAAGAGGCATCACATGTATTGTATGAATGGAAATTTTTTTTAGTAAAAGTTATTGTTCACCTTTACATTTGTTTTATTTCATCTTTTAATGTATAGTACCATGTGCTTTATTTTACAATAGACTAATTTACAAAAACAATTGGAGTACTCCCTGGGTAGGTGGAAAAGGTTTACATTGTGATTTAGGGACAGACACATCAGCTCTTAAATCCATACACATGATCTATTCGGGCCTGATGGAAGGCCATTTGACTAGTGCATTAAATGTCCATTTTGTCCATGTAGCTGTTTAGCCTGAAGTCGTCAATGATCCAACCAGGCAGATCAACAAACGGCATCTGGCCGAACAGTTACGCACATAAGATTATCATCTGGAACAGACGTTCGTCACCTGCTTGTTCATCTTGTTCATGTGCCAAATCAACCATGTACGGTATACAGAGCTTTGCGGGAAGTAGTGTAAAAAGAATTCCCTGACAGGTCCAATCCAATAAGATTCTGCCCAATACTGACAGACAGTCTATTGAACAGATGGTACACATGGGTAAAATCAATCATGTAAGGCCTGCCTAATGTACAGGTACATATAGGTACACATTTCATACTGACTGCCCAGTGCCATATTTTGTTAATTGTTCCAATATATTGCCTGGAGTATATTTTTATCATCCAGTTCAACCCATCTAGCAATATCCTCATTTCCTGCCTAACTGTTGATCCAGATCCAGAATTGATTAAGAAATTATTTTAATTCACAAGATTAGGCATCATGCCAAACTTTTTTTTTGTTACTTCCATAAGATCTTGTTCCTAGTTCTGTCAATAAAAATAAACTCAGTCCCATGTGTACCTAGCTTAGGAAAGAGGCGTTATAAAACCCTTAAAAGGACAGACAATGCAGATTTTCAATAACTCTGCAGGTGTCAGATATTCTTGGTTTGTGCTAGCTGTGTTTGTGCAGGGATCTCCAAAAAGCCTGCCCTGCCTCAGTCTGTAAGGAACGCACATACAGGGTTATCCAACCAATCAGATGTTAGCTTTCAAATGTTACATAAGTTCTGATTGGTTGGGGCAAAATTAGCACCATTTTAAACGATAAGAACTTTTATTGAATCTCCCTGTTAGTTTGATAGGATTTTTACAGCTGGGGTGAGCAAGTTCTGGAATTTGGAGATTGAGTGCTATTGATGGGCATGGCATATGAAATCAATGTATGAAACAGGATGTTTTTTCCATTTACTCTGTATTACCTCATAGCGCTGCCCATGGAAACTAAGGGTACCCAGTTAACCCCTACAGTCCATTAAGTTGTCTTGGAAAGGGAAATATTATAAAACCATGGTCAACGTTGTTAATGTATTGCTCCTTGCAAAGAGGATGTGTGTGGGGGGGACATTGTATTATGCAATCCTTCAAACAAAGCTTGGAAGGTTTTTCCAAAATCACAGTCCTGTTTCATTCTGAAATGGTTACATCTGGTTTGTTTTTGGGAGACAGAAATGATCACATTTCGAGTAATTCGGAGTGCTATTTTTTTTTTTAAAGTGATCTGTCTTAGAAATAATGTACTAGGGGCACAGCTAGAGGCTTTGACCCATAGTTCAACATTTTCTTCGAGTCACCTCTGCTTGTTACCTGAATACATCACTAGTTTATTGATCCCATCTGTCTGGCCACCCATATACCACTGTCCTCACTCCATCGTGTTTTGGACTCAAACAAGGATATATACATGTACAGTATGTTATGCGTTTTTTTCTTTGATCGGTGTTCCAAGGCCTGGGTGCAGATATAAAGTTGTGTTTTATTTAGGTTATTTTCAGCCCAAATAATGTACATTTGCCTTTTCTGACACCAGTGCAGTGGGTGGTCATCAAGTTTAGACATTTTATCATCTGGTCCCCACATTTTGCCCTGTGGATGACAAGACTCAATGGAAAGTGTGTCTTCTCTCCATGGTGTTGTGTAATGGGTGTCTTTGACATATTACAAGCTGAGCAGGGTGTCTGCATTATTAAAAATGTGTCTGACCTGCATTAGGTAACAGAACCATGTTAACAGATTAAAGGATTGTTGGACACCAAACCATAGGGAGAGACGGAGAGACCTGTCAGCAGCCAAAGGGTAAAAGGAACAGACATGTGAAAGAAAAGGTGATGGCAGATTCCAATATAGGAGGTCATCAGTGGAAGCAAAGTTTATTAGTGCAGATGTTTAACAATAGTTTACTACTCACAAAAATGTCTCTTGAAAAGACATGAGGCCTGTGCATAATGCAATGATATATTGCTGCCCTGACATAAAGCTCTGGGTTTAAAATACTAAAAAATAGCAAAACAAAATGTGCAGTTACCTGAAGGTTATCATCTTGCCTGCCTTTCCCGTACTGAGGTGTGTCAAGCTGGCTTTCTGACATTACATGCATACAGACCTACGGTATATGCTTAACCTGCCAGGAGGCATCCTGGTCATAAAGAAGTTGTCAGATGAAGGCAGCAATTATCTGAATTGAATAATCAAAACTGTATAGATGTCTGAACCAGCAAATACAAAACAATCTAACCTGTATTGCTGCCTATTGCTACAGGATACTAGGAGCAGCATCTTGTCTTCTGGCACATCCTCTAAATAATACAAAATAGGGCCACACACTGGGTGAAAATAGTTGCTGCTAGTGGAATCACATACTTCAAAAGAGTTTTAAATGTGACATTTTGTTCTCCTTCAATTACTGAAGTATGTGACATAAATTTAAGTGTGGAAGAACTTACCATCGAAAGGGCATTATCAAAGTTAAAAGTTAGCTGATAATGAAAGAGCAGACTGACATCTTACACTGCATTACAGCTTTGTTGTAGGTGTTGAAGAAAATAAGTGTATATCAAATGATCAAATGCAGTAAAGAACAGGTGATTATCTTTATAGCCAGGGAGGCATGATGTTTATATTAGTGTGGGGTGCAGAATAGTTCTTTATAAACTGAGTGCACTGTGGGATTAAAGTTTTTTATTTTCACTACAGCGTCTAAAAATCTGGGCTTGAAAGGGGTTTTTGATTAGTGCCTGAAGCGTTACTTGAGTGCATTGGTCTCTACTTGCTCTTAAAGTAATTTCACCTGAAGTGTGTGAGGAAGCGCATTTAGCTAGGACTGTCTTATCTGCCATAAATCATTCAATACCTCCAACTTCTTGGCAGGAAGAGCAATGTGTAATTAGCATTCATTCACTTTTGAGCCTACTTCCAGTGTATATGAACAGCTTTGCAAATCAGATGTGTTAGAAGTCAAAGAATCCTAAAGTGTGTATATGAAATTCCTGTGGTTCTGGGAATTTTTAAGTCACCCAAAGAGGCTTTAGCTTACAAAAATATACATAAAATTCATGTTAGACACAGAGGAACATATTAGGGGAATTTCCAGGGAGCCGCAATGCTAAGATCCTGTTTAAAGTTAGACTAACCAATTTACAAAGGGTTAGGGTGACTTTAGGAATGGATTTGCAGAAGCTGCATGCGTTTTGAAAAAGTCACCCACATAATAGCATGATTGTGGCAATTTTTGAATGACTTTTTAATGCCAGCCCCATACCCTTCAACATTAATTACCCCTTTAATGGGTACACTTAGAGACAACACAGTGCAGAGCAGCAGTGGGGGATTATTAAGTGAAAATGATCTTAGCACAGTTCTGTGCAATGCATTTCTCATTGGTGTACCTATTTAAAGTTGAATGTTGGATGATAGGCAGAACCATAGCTGGCATTTATCTCCCACAACTTTTTAGATGAAAATAGTAATTCATTGAGAACTTTTACTGTGATATTAAATTAGCACTGTGGGCACACAAGAGATCAATTGTTGTTCTTTGTATGTTCCTCTATTAATTTGGAACAACAGTATTGTCACCACCCTACACAGACCAAATATGTGCACACAATTACCATATGAGATGTTTGTCAATGTGTAATAGTACATATTATATACTGTAGGAACATGTACAATCTCTATAAAGAGCAGCTATACCTCTTAATAACTCCTTCACCCCTGGGTTTACTTTGTAGCGGCAGAACTTACCCTTTAAAGATTGTTTGCGGTTTTCCCCGTCCTCACACTGAGACTTGGCCAGTGGGAATACATGCGTGTTGCATAATCAGACACCAGTTATCAATCGGGAGGCAAGGACCCAGGGGTAAGGATCTTTGGGTACTTTTTTTGGGAAGGGGAAGAGGTACCAGTATATTTGCCCTTTAAAATACATCCACTTATATTACAGCAAATTATTACAGTTTTTATTTTAATTCATTGGGCAGTAAGGAGTTACTTAGAAACATCTGGCAGTAGCTTCATGGCTGTGATTATTCTACTGGTAATATCAGGTTGTCTTGTTAGAAAGAGAACATATGATTAGAACTTTGCATTTTAGAACATAAAATAATCCTGTACGCTACCACAAAGTCTATTTTAAGATAACTGTCTGAGCGGAACTATTATTCAGTGGGTATGTAGCTATTATTTAGAACATGATAAAAGCCTATAAACCTTCTATAGGTTTGTTTTACCATTTTCCCCATCCAAAGAAGACAGAAAAACTGCTTGCTAAGTGTATGATTCCTTAAATTGCTGACTCTGAATTGTTAGGAATATAGAAATAAGGGCTCATTCACAATATGCACGTTTTTGAGCTTTTTAACACAATGCATATGTTACGCGATACACAGTCATTCATTTTTCTATAAAACTCAATCAGGGAGATTCAATAAAAGTTCTTATCGTTTAAAATGGTGCTAATTTTGCCCCAACCAATCAGATCTTATTTAACATTTGAAAGCTAAAATCTGATTGGTTGGGGCAAAATTAGCACCATTTTAAACGATAAGAATTTTTATTGAATAACCCTGAATGTGTGCTATTCCTTCCAGTGCATTGAATAGTGCTGCAATAACACAATGTTGCATGCATTTTTACATGTTGTGGAGACCAACAGACACAAATACAAGTCAATGGGAATATGGTGAATGCACGTCACAAAAAAAAAACATGCACACATGCATTCCTATTATGGATTAGAACATGCTACAATAAAGTTTGTTTAAATTGCAGGCTTTAGACTGCGTGACACCCTCTTCCTGTACTCAACATAGAAGGCCACACTAAGGCAAAATGCAGACAGTTTTTTTTATCTATAATATTAGTTTATCTTTATGAAAATTAGATAAATATATTTATGGCCTCATTTACGGGGGAGCAAACAAGAAAAGGGATGATGAATGCACTTTCCTGGGCCCCATATATCATAATATCTATGCTAGTGCAAATAATAAAAACATGGGGGGTTTTAGTTACAATTTTATGCATAAAAGTGAAAAGCCTTCCAACCACGTCAAGGTAACCCCAGTATGGAAGGTCCTAACAGTTTACCTTGGGTTATTTATCTGGGCTGACACTCCCTGCTTGGTTGCATTTACGGGGGAGGGCTGCAGCCATGCAACGATCTCTCCTGCTCTTAAAGTCGCGCTAGCCTATTTACGATTGGTTAGCGATAGCGATTCTCTAAGCCTCGGCTTGCAGCGGCTGCGCAAGAACTGGAAGTAACTCTCGCAAGCCTATTTACCAGATTCTGCAAGTCTGATTGCACGTAATCTGCAGATAGCTGGCATTAAATATTTACATGCGGGTGAGATTCACCCAGAGCCGCGCATCCTAGAGTTTACGGCGCCGGGTGAATCTTCCTGATGGTATTTGTATTTTTGTATATAATAGAGGTACTTTTTTTTTTTTAAAAAAGCTTTCTTTTTCATTTAAAAAAATTAACGGCCCCAAATCCACACTAGACACCTTCCCATTGTGTCCAATAACATCTCCCCTTAAATTCAATGGCTGCCTTTCTATGAAACCCATACAGCAGGTTCCCCCTCAGTCAACTAGCCTACTTTCTTGGCTGGAATCAGCCCAAGAATATTTGTCATAGTTTAAAAAAACAAAAGCTTTATTCCATATGTATTCTAATTCTTCTTTGGCCAGCTATTTGCACAGTGATATGAATGTACATTTCGCCACCCTAGGTTTCCCAGGGATTTTAGGTTTTTTGATTACCCACAGGGATAATAGGTAAAGAACAGAGAGCAGCTGGAAGTTTAGTTGCTTTCAACAGATAACTGAAAAGTTAAAGTACAAAATGTCCAGGATATCTGACTTTTACTGATAGTTTTGCATATTTATCACATGTTCGCTTTGCCATATATTTATATTGTAAAAGGCCCTTGCTGAATGCTCAGTTATACGTCAGGTCATTTAAGTTGTTTCCTCTCTCGTTCCTGCTACATTATAAGGACTGGGGTCTGAGAGTGACTGGAACCATAAATGGTTTATCTAAGGTCGCTGTGAGGGAAAGACATGAACAGTTCATATGAGGAGACCCATCAGACTTTCCATACAAGCAGAAAGTCTCTGTCATATTTTCAGAGCCTTTTCTATGGCTGTCCTGGGGTAACCTGTTACATGGAAATTCCTAAAAAGCCACATAAAAAGTATATATACGTCTGTCAATCTCCATAGTTATAAAGCACAATTTCCCAAAGCTATTTTACTAATAAACAATTAAACCATGTGTTTTGCTTTGGTTATTATTTTTCAAAGCATGCCCTTTTCTGTGAATTTGTTATGACTAAAGGATTAATTAAAAATAAAGAAAAGGGCTGAGTGTCTCCTTAACAGCTAAGAAGGTTAACAGTATGTTTTGTACTTTTAATTAAATAACTGACATCCTCCTGTTTTGTTACAAAGTGGAAAAAATGCAGACTTAAGCATTAAAATAAACAATGGTCAAGTTACTAGAGTGGAAGGGAAAAAAGGACCAATTATGAAAATGGGTACTAAGTAATTGTACCTTAAAAGCTTGGTCTTGTCAAATGTAGCCAATGTTCTGATTAAGAGCTTTGTTTGCATGCATACAGTTTGCATGATTTTTTCTTACTGTTGGCTCTACTTTCTAAAGGTCTGAACGTCCGTTTCGGCCTAAAATTGGCCTGTGTATGGGCCCTTTGTCAGCCGAACGCCCATTTGGGCCGATAAAGGGCCCATACACGGGCCGGTTATAGCCCGAAACGGACTTTCGTACACATCGTTCGCCGCAGGTCGAGACCTGCGATCGCACATGTGTACAAACTTTAACACTGGGTACATATGTGACTGAATAATAATACTGCGAAAGGAGGCAACATAATTTTAATGTGAGACTTCTAGTTATGGTAGTGTGAGGCTCCCTTAATCGCCTCCTCGCAGTACATCTCCTAATCAAAGATAGCATAAAGGAGAACTAAACCCAATTTTTTATACTCCAGAATGTGAAAACAACCCCCCTAAAAACACCAATAAACTATAAAATGCCACTTTAGTAAACTCTGTTAAAGTAAATCAAAGCCTGTTAAGAACTGGATGAAGCATCTGTGTGTATTTGCAGTGTCAGACCACACCCCCTGACCTCAGTCACATGCTTCCTTGCTTTATCTGTCCTGTAAAAGGATTGGCTAGAGATTATTAATAGGTGTGACCAACTGTAACAAGTTTGTGCCATAGCTAAGGACTGAGCATGAGCAGAACATAATACCGGTAGTCGTTGACCAAACTGTGTGATACTAGAATGCTGAGAAGTAAAGCACAAACTATATGTTATTTAGGTAAATTTCCCAGTGCCCATAACAAAATGAGTGGTAAGACACAGATTACTGGTTTTATATCAAGGTGTTCAGCCTTCTGGTTAAGTGTTGTTCTGTGGCTTTAGTTGCCCTTTAAACTGACTTTAGGACAAGCCAGGTGCAAAAGTGCTCCTGTTGACCTGGCCCTAACATTCTAATGATATAATTGCTGCAGTTTGACATGTACATGTGTACTTTCCAACTGTTGTTGGACCAGAGTCGATGTAGCTAGCTCCTCATGGTAGGCCATGCATCATGCTGATTTCAGTAGATGGCATTCACAGTCTGGATAGTGCCACTTTCTTGTGTGTCATTATTCAGTCTTGTCAGGGCCGGCCTTAAAGGGCAATTATAGTGAGAAAATAGTTTTTTTTTAATTTCTTCTAATGTATCCTATAAGTCATCCTATCCACCAGGGTACCTTTAGTTTCTTTAAATTCTACATAGTCCCCGAGATATAAGCCTTTGAATATGCTGTGATTTGTAGGAGCTGCTACACCTCATCTGTCACTCAAAGGCACACACCCACACAATCCAAAGCTCCCCTGCAGTACTGTCACACACTCTCTCACCCACACTATATGTACCATGTGCAACATATAGTCAAATGCTGTAGTGCTAAACACAATCAATAAACCATTAACCCAGCAATATGAGCATAACACACTATAAAACAGCCCCTCCCCCCAAAAAAAATCTTATATACATACAAAACCAGTGACTCAAATGGAACACTAATACAGTATATATAATACAGTTATACAGTCTATATACCAAACAAGACACACAGTGCAATGTATGAAATATATAGACTAAAGCAACTGAAATGTAACAGGACAACAAGCAGTGTCTCTGTGTTTGTGAAGGTCTCACTACAAGCTGCTGTTACACTGACTCTCTCTTCAGTGATTATGATCTCAGCTAAGCAGGGGGAGAGATATGAACTTTAGGTAAAAAGTAAATAACAATTAGCAAAGTTAGAGAACAGGCAGAGTTCAGTAACTTACTTGTAAAGAATCTCAGCACCACTTGTCCTCCTCTCTCTCCCTCTGCCCCTCCCTTCAGCATATTGCTACTTTATTCCACACTTTGATTGCTTGCAGTCTAGCTCTGGAAGGGAGTGTCAACAGGATGTCAGCACTTCATTTAAAGTCCTTTCAACTGACAATGCTCGGACTCTGTATACAGCCCGTCACTGCTTGAGGGGGAGTAGACAGAGAGGGGAGGGGGACTACACAGCTTGGTACAAACTTCTGCCAGTGTGAAGAAACGAAGCCACACAGAAACATGAAAGTAAGGCAGCTTATACTAAGTGATCTATACATTGTATACAGACAAAGTTTTTTTTTCACTATAGTTGCCCTTTAAGGTGACCATACATTAGGCCGATTTTATGTACAATCCAACATTTCCATCGATTGGCCGAAAAATTGTAAATTTTCCCATTCTTATCACACGACATTAGATCGTAAAATCGATCGTAATTACGATCGGGAAAGTCGGTTTGTAAGTCGATTGGTAGAATGATTGTAGTGTTTTTTAAAGTTCCGATTAAATGTGAATGTAATGTAACCTCACAATGGACGACATTCGACATTAATCACAAAACAAATTGAATGTCGAAAATATTTATTGTACATCTTGGTACAATTAACATTGTACATCTGTCTATCAAAGTATCGGTCGGTTTAAGATCGTAATTATGATCGTAATAGTGTATGGCCACCTTTAGGATTATTAGCACCCTGTGCAAGATTTGTTACTGGTGCCTAGCACCCCCTCCAAAACAACTCCCATGACACACACAAAACGGTGCTGAATGCTGCTTGCCTTGGCCTTCTTCAAATCAAGTCCGTTACGTGTTTACTGTCTTTCAGTATCTGCTTTGCGTGCTTGTATATATTGTGCATATTGTGCGTACATCATTACGTAACACAATGCGCAGACAGAACAGCACAGCATACAGACATCTTATGTAAGACTTACGTGTGTTGGGGGTTTTCTGTGGGATGGTGCTGATACTGTACATACATTTGATCTGCAGGGTGTGGTACTGATGCACAACTTTGACCTACAGGTCTGTGACTTAAGACTCCCGGCTGGCGCCCCCCTGGTAATGCAACCTGTGCGGTTGCACAGGTTGCCCATATCAAAGGCCGGCCCTGAGTCTTGTCTTTGAATTACGTTGCACTGGGCATAGCTGGAGCAGTAGCAGTATAACATGCAATACACAAATAATGAAAAGGGGCCTTAAATGACAGTACTGCTTAGGGACCAATTTACACTTAATCCATCTCTGTTATTTTACAGTCGGTGTGTCTGTTGCCAGATTCTGCTGGCAGTGAAACAGGAGGGGGCAGGTCAGGGGTCAAGCAAGGGCATGATTAGGCAGAGAGTGGGTGCCTAATGGGGCAGGGTTTAGGGCATTCCAGGATGGAGTGTGGGCAACTCACTGAACTTCTTATGTGAGACTAGAGTCAGCGGTCTATGAATCCAGATGGAAGGGGACACCATTGAGTGTTATTAGTTAGATAATATGAGAGTGTGCTGAATTACACACATGGTGGGCAAAAATTAGGTAAATTAGGTTGACTAAACTGTTTGGCCTTTTGGTCAATGAGTATATTTTTGCTAAGCCTGGGCAATGCAGAAAAGTAAAAAATACAAATGAAAACATTAATCATTGCATGGGGATTAAAGGCCATACCATACTGTACACTGTTTTCACTGTGAGAACGGTATGGAACTGTCTTCCAGTGGACCTTGTTATGGCAGGTTCATTGGATAGTTTCAAAAGAAAGCTGGATGAGTTACCGAAAACAAGGAATGTTGCAGGTTACTGGTATTGATACATAAAGTAGAGTTGATCCAGGGAAATTTCTGATTGCCACTTGGAGTCAGGAAGGAATTTTTTCCCCCTTCATAATCCTGGTGGGGTTTTTTTGCCTTCCTCTGGATCAACAATTAGGCAGGAAATGTGGGTATTGCTGAGTAAGTTGGACTGGATAGACTTAGGTCTTTATTCAACCTCAAATACTATATTATACCACATACAGTGGTTTGCAAAAGTATTCGGCCCCCTTGAAGTTTTCCACATTTTGTCACATTACTGCCACAAACATAATCAATTTTATTGGAATTCCATGAGAAAGACCAATACAAAGTGGTGTACACGTGAGAAGTGGAATGGTTTAAAGGACAATTATACTCACCTTACCTCCTCTCCTCTTCCTTGTTCCTTAGCTTTTACCAAGGGTGAGGACCTGAACCGCTAAGTCCTCACCCCTGGGTTCGCACAGCCTACAGCAACCTACCCTCTGCAACAAGCGTGCCTTCCTATTGGCCTCGTCGCCGATGGGGAGGAGGGGGCGGAGCCTACCAAAGCAGCGTTGCTCTGAGACTCTGCTGTAGGCTGCGCGAACCCAAGGGTGAGGACTTAGCGGTTCAGGTCCTCACCCTTGGTAAAAGCTAAGGAACAAGGAAGAGGAGCGGAGGGAAGGCGAGTATAATTGTCCTTTAAACAAAACATATCCATGTGTTAGAATGGCCCAGTCAAAGTCCAGATCTAAATCCAATCGAGAAACTGTGGCAAGATCTGAAAACTGCTGTTCACAAACGCTGTCCATCTAATCTGACTGAGCCGGAGCTGTTTTGCAAAGAAGAATGGGCAAGGGTTTCAGTCTCTAGATGTGCAAAGCTGGTAGAGACATACCCTAAAAGACTGGCAGCTGTAATTGCAGCAAAAGGTGGTTCTACAAAGTATTGACTCAGGGGGCTGAATAATTACGCACACCCCACTTTGCAGTTATTGATTTGTTAAAAATGTTTGAAATCATGTATGATTTTTTTTACACTTCTCACGTGTACACCACTTTGTATTGGGGTTTCACGTGGAATTCCAATAAAATTGATTCATGTTTGTGGCAGTAATGTGACAAAAATGTGGAAAACTTCAAGGGGGCCCGAATACTTTTGCAAACCACTGTAAATATGTTGTCATTTTTTCTTTTCCAATCAGCATTTTTTTCCAGTTATGAACATCAGGTGGGAAATATGATTATCTGCACTTTTTACCTCCAATAACATTAAAGGACAACTCCACCCTCAGAAGAACATATTTTAGAAGGCATGGCCTCTTTAAAATACGTTGATATATCATAGTTTGTCCTATGAATTCATTACTGTTTGCCTGCTATGCTTCTGGATGCCTCATGGAAACTGAGCAATTTAGAAACCTGTACTGAGCATTTACTGAGCCTGGGCATGCTCAGAAGTGGCAGACAGGGGATTAACATTGTCATTGGCTGTGATGTCAACTGTCAAATCCATAGCTGACAGTTGCTAACTGGAAGAACCAGGAAGCAGAAACAAGGGCAACAGGACATTGTGCAGGATTTCAGGTTATACTTATATATATTTCAGATTTCAAACTATTACCATTTAGGGTTTTGGGGGTTGATTTACCTGTATGTAAGTTTTCATTTTGGGGCTGGACATGCCCTTTAAGTATGACAGTTATTACAATAAAGTGAAAATGAAGTTACGTTTTTGTATTAATTTGAGTGATTTATTCTTGTTCTGAGCCTAAATTAGCATAGAAATCTTCACCCCAAAATATCTTCAGTTCTATTTTTTGACCATTAAATTTATTTTTGCCTCTCATGTTTCTGTAAGCTATGGTTCCTGAAATATTGGCAGAAAAGTGTGTGTGGCATGAAAGTCCCACCCCTTTACACTACTGACTACATCACTTCTAATTACACTTAACACTTTTTAAATGACAGATTTACACTAATTACATTTTCATTTATGGAAAAGGCGGGAAAAAATTAATAAATATTATGAAATCACACTGCAAACCTTGATCTGTACCAGCTCACCTACCAGGCTATCATAATAACTAAACTTTCCCTGCTAAGAAAAACACAAAAAGATAGAGGAACATTACTTACCAGCCTGCAATGCAACTTCCGGGATCGGAGTTGCATTTGGGGCTTGATCACAGACATGGCTGCCGGCTATTGAAACAGCCGAGGGACTCCGGGCTGGTAAGTAAGTTAATTCTATCTTTTTTTACAAACTAACCATGCAGTTCAGGATGGAAGGGGGATTTTATGCTACACTAAACCTCCAGCACGATGAATGAAAGGGGAATTGGCTCCACGGAGCATGACTGCAAACAATACCTCCTCGGGGTAGGAAAGGGGGCAAGCGAAGAGGCAGAAACCTTTTTTACAGGAAGGCAGCTCCTACTCTTCACTGTCCTGGAGTTTACATAGACACTGCAGAGGAACCATTTGGAGCTCCATGTATGGAAAGGATTTTTAGCACTATACCAGGCCCCTCCAGGTAAGCCCCTGCACTATACAGTGGGGCCAGTATGGGTTAATATATAGTTTTGGGGATGGACACGCCCTTTAAGAAAAATTGTTGTATTTATAGCAACCTCATCAGTGCTTATTGAAGGTATAAAGTTTACTTGGATTTTTTTAAAGCTTTTAATACTATACCACATAGGTGACTAATGTATAAACTGAGGACTGTTGGCCCAGAAAAAACATGGAGAGAGACATGGTTATTGGATAGCAAACAGAGTGGTGGTCAATGGAGCTACATGTGGTCTTAAGTTCTAAGTGGAGGGCCTCTGGGTTCTGTGCTGGGGCCACTCCTTTTTAATCGGTTCATACATTACTTAAAGGGCATGTCCACCCCCAAAACTATAATCCCCCCAACTACTGGCCCCACCATGTAGTGTAGTTTAATCCTTACCTCACATCCCAGCTCCATAGGGTTCTCCTGTAGTCCCCCCCCAAAGTCCCAAAAAATGACTACCAGGAGGCTAGCAGAGTCCATATAGGACACTGCCTGCTAGCTGGCCTCAGGTAGATTTTTGCCATGCGTACTGCAGCCCTTCTCCCCCCTCCCTCCCCCTCCCTCTCCCTCCCTCTCCCTCCCGTTCTACTATCCCTCCCCCTAGCATAAAACCCCTTAAGTAATCATTTCCCCCATGTCTCCCAGCCCCAACCGCATATTTTTTTTTTTTAGAAAGCTCCCCAAACTCTTACTTACCTCTCCTCTTTCAGCCAATCACAGACGCGGCTGCCGGTCCCGCCCCTCTGCTTGCATTTCCTTGCAAGCAGAGGGCCGGGAGCGCGGCGGAGGATCGAGGGGAGGTAAGTAGAGTTTGGGGGGCTTTCTAAAAAAAAAATTATAGCGGTTGGGGCTGGGAGCCCAGGGGGGACCATATATAAAAAAAAATTTTCAGGGTGGACATAGCCTTTAAGGTTCGAACAGCCGTTTCATCCAATAATTGTGCCGTGTATGTGCACTTTCTCAGATTCGAAGATCCGGCCGGTCGGGCAACGATCCCTGACCGAACAGCTGTTTCGGATGAGGAAGTGCCCATACACGGCACGATTATCATCCAAAATGGCCATTCGTACACAGCGTGCGCCGCGGGTCGGCACCCACGATCGCACATGTATACGAACATTTCGAAAGGGGGCATTGAGAGCAAGGTCTCTGTGTTTGCTGATGACACTAAACTATTCAGAGCTTTGGAAACTTTAAAGAATGTGCAATTGCTGCAAGCAGACCTAGATAGATTTTTCAAAATGGGCAGCAGATGAGATTCAATGTAGATAAATGTAAGGTGATGCATTTGGGGTTTAACTATCCTTGTGCCACCTACACCATAAATAACTATGCTAAGTGATCTCTATTGTAAAAAGATTAGGGGGTTTTAGTAGATTACAGACTTAACTATGCTAAGTAAATCTCTATTTTAAAAAGAATTGTGGGTGTTAGTAGATAACAGACTTAGCTGTAGCAAACAATGCCAGGAAGCCACGGCTAGAGCTTGCAAGATATTGTCTTGTATAAAGAGGGGAATAGATTCAAAAGATTCCCTCTTTACAAGGCACTGGTAAGGCCTCATTTGGAATATGTGGTGACGCTTTGGAATCCCATATACAAAAGGGACATCCTGGAAATGCAAGCAGTTCAGAGAAGGGCAACTAAAATAATAAGGGGAATGGAGGGGCTTGACTATGCAGGCAGATTATACACGTTAGGGCTGTTTACATTGGATAAGCATTGTTTGCATGGGGATATGATCACTTTATACAAATATATTAATGGGCCATATAATAAACTCTCTGGTGAATTATTCACCAATAGGTAATATGAGAAGACTTGTGGACATCCTTTAAGATTAGAAAAAAAGTTTCATCTTCAGGTTAGGAAAGGTTTCTTTTCAGTGAGAACGGTGAAACTGTGGAACCGTCTTCCAGCAGGAGGGGTAATGGCAAGTTTATTGAATAGCTTTAAAGGACAACAATATCAAAAAAAAAACAACATCACCCCCATTACATGTCCACACTTTCAGCAGCTGAAATCACTTTCTCATTTACAGCGGTGCTGCGCTCCCTTCATATCACACAGCAAAGATGAGTGCTAAAAGCCCACCTCCTAGACGGCCCAGGGCCGTAATTAACATATCACTTGTCATTCGCTGGTGGGAATGTTTGTTACAACCTCTCTCCTCCTCCTCTGACTGTTAAACAAACTTGAAATGTCCGGTTGCTAGGATACAGCCTACATAATCAAGCTGATCAAGGGTGGGTGGAGGAGTGTTTTCTCGCATGCTAGCTTTGAGTGACAATTAGTGGCAGTCAGAATTGTTACGCCCCCTTCACTGCATAGCTAATTAAAGGCTAATTAAAGGCAGAGAGAGGCTCAAAATCAGGGATAAAAATGTTTGGGGAGGTCTGCATACCTTTACTCTTTTTAAAGCAATTTTTAAAAAAAATGCATTGAGGCAATATAGTTATCCTTTAAAAGTGGGCTGGATAGGTTTCTAAAACTAAAAAAATATCGAGAATTACTGGTATTGATAAATTTACTGCAGTTCTGGTTGATCCATGAATACTTTCCGATTGCCATTTAGAGTCAAGAAAGAATTATCCCCCAACCCCCCATATTTATTTTTTTGCCTTCCTCTGGATCAACTGTTATGTAGGGTTAAAAAGGAGGTTGAATAGGTTGGACCTGATGGACGCATGTCTTTATTCAACCTAAATTACTATATTACTATTAAAGTAAAACCTGCCAGAGGAAAACAAATTGTATGTGGGAGAATTTTACATAACAATAACATTCGTTTTCCCAGAGTCTACAAAAAATAATATTGCATAAGCTAAATGGTCACAAATAATGCTAATAATAAGTTGTTGAGGTTTAGTTGGGATGAATACAGTGTTTATATCTCGCTTGAAAAGAAAAACTATAATTCAGACTTTGGCTTCCTCCACTGTAGGCTGCAAATCTACATGTTAGTGACTCATCTTCCACAAAACCCCAAGGCTTTAGCACTTACAGTATATAGTTATTATTTTTATATAATTTATATACGGTACTGAACTATTTATGTATTTGTTCCCCTTGTATGACTTTTTTTGTATTTTGTTATTGTACAGTGCTGCGTCCCCAAGTGGTGCTTTAAAAATAAACCATACATACATACAGTCAATAGCTCTAGGGGTTGCAAGTATCATGAAGCATTATGGAAACAGTTGCAGAGTCTTGGGTTTCTTGACCTAATACTACTGTAGTTATTTTCCTCTTCTGATTAGGCTTTCTATGAAAGTTCCTATGTTGATTGCACCATCTAATTCAATTTCCTGCCTTCTGTAGAATTATCAGACGATGCATGTATACATGTATGTATACTGTATGTATACATACAGATGATGATAGGCAGAGGGAGGTTCTCTGTATCTCTCAACCATAAATGCAGATAGTCGCACTCACCGGTTAAAATGTCCTTTTAGGTATTTACCCACTTGCGCAAACGCGATATTGAATTGCGTTCAGGAGATTTACCCAGAGCTATAGTGTCTCTGGGTATATCGTCCTGTTGGTGTCCAGTTGAATTCAGCATTTTATATATTTTTTCCATTATTGTAAATAATGTCTTTAAGTAAAGTTGTCTGGCATTCTGTGAATTCACAGTGAAGTGGATTTCTTTTAAAAAGAGTGGTCACCCCTCAAATGAAAAATTATATACAGGTAAATCACCCCCCATAACTACAATAATTAGAGAGCTGACAGATGCAGGGCTAGAGTCTCTCTGCCTCTCAAAAGTTTCCGCATCCTTTTCAAGCTTATCAAGCTTTTTTACATGCTTGGAGGAGGCAGCTTGGAGAATATTGTCATGTCATCTGTTCCATCCATGACTGACAGCTAGTAACTGGAAAAAACAGGAAACAGAGAGGTAACAGAATATTAGGCAGCGTTTCTTTCCAACTATTGCAGTTTTAAGGGTTTGGGGGTGAATTACCTATTTACAATTTTTCGTTTAAGGGGTACACTTTTCCTTTAAGGTGTCCCACAAGTTTAAAGAAGGCTGTCTTAAAGACTTTGAGGATGGTTTTCTAAGCTCCATGTTTCAATTATACACATACACACTTTTTTAGAATGCTAAGGAGGAAAGCATCAACATGAACTGATCTTGTGATCCTGCAAATAAATTGACATTTTGCTTTCCTAGCCAGAATCAGCAGCTACTGTTTAGGAAATGCAGTGTAATCATCTGAAGAGCTAATAACAAATAAAGCTCATTGTGTAGCCCCCCCCTTTAAAAAAATAAAATTGGTAACCCGAGGAAAAGATTTAAATATATGCTAGACCTGGAATAACCGTTTTATAGTTTTTATAACAGCAAGGGGCTGGGGGAATTAAAGGTAATATCTCTGGGCTCTAAGGGCCCAGAGGATGGTAAACATGCCCTAAGAACTGTTCTAATGCGCTCTTATTATTTTACTTTATTTATAGTGTTACTTGGTATTGTGATCAGTTACTTCCTATGTGTTCCCCTATTTAGCTCCTATGCTTTCTGTATACTCCTTAATTCCTATATGTCCTTAAGTACGTGAACTATATCACTATTATGCTGCAAAGTTTGCCTTGTGACTTTACTTGCTTTGTGAATAAGGGTATTAAAGAGGCCATACACTAGTCTACTTATCTGTCCATGCCTGGGTTGTTTATTAATATAAATTAATATATATAGATTGTGGACATGTCTGCTGTAAAGTTGATGATATGGCCCCATATTAGATCGATTTGACCATTGAGTTAACCGACTATCCAAACAATGTGTGGCCAAACCTTCCTCACAATTAAATTTAAACCTTGATAAAAATTCTCAATCAAATAGGGATCAAAATACTAATGTCAAATCCAGTATTTGGGTTGCATAGTAAAGGGTCACTAAGCAGAAAATCTAAAAGTTCCTGCTTCATTCTATATGTATGAGGAATGTTGGCGTTAATCCTACCTTCCCTATTGCTTTGATTTATAAGTGCTTACCCTTAGAAGCTTCATGTCACAATTTTACTGTGACCGACGCTATTCTTCAGATGCATGCACTTTGGAGAGGGCATTCAGGCTCTATGTGGTGTGCATGTGCAAAAATGAAGACATAGATTGAAAGGGATTTTTAGTGTAGATGTCATTTAAGGAAAAACGAACCACGAAAAAAACAGTGTCCTTTGGGGTGAAATGAAATCAGGGCATTTTAGGTTAATTTGCCAGATGGTTACAAAGCAGTTACTACTAGTTTATAGACATGCGAGCTTACCCTTCCATCCTGCTCAATGTGCAGCCACCCAGGACTTCATGCCCTTATAAGCACCAAATTTCTCAGTAACTCTCGTATAACCTTTGACACATTAGAAAATTTCCAGAAGGGACAAGTGATCCCAATTAATGAAGGTGGTCCAATGGATTTTGCATTCTGTATGGCTACTTTACTTGGGCAGATATCACAGAAAGTCCTCTAAGGATCCATTGGGATGTCTGTATATAGTAAAGCATTAGGAGGAGAAAGATGACTATTATAACAGTTAATACAAGGGGACAAAAATATAATAAACCTAATTTAGCACTATGGAACAAATAGAAAAACATTACCAGATGTTTTGCATTTTCTTGAACTTAAATGATCCACCATAATGCAGAGGAAGCTTTGATTCCTGTGGCTCCTGCAAGAATCAGTAATAATGCAATGTGAAAAGTTGCCAACAGGGAGTTCTGAAATGACAACTAAAAACAACATACTGGAATAGAAAGTTAACCACTGCCATATTTCTGTGTCGGTATCCCCAGTATCAGTATCTCTGGGTCTTCTCTTTCTAAATTACATTTGCTTCGGGGCATCTTGTGTTTCTTTTAGGTAATGGGAACTTACAGGTATAAGTCTGTGTTCATATTTTGTAGAGCTAGTTAGGTACTATGAGAAATAGAGATCAGATGAATATGCCGCCTTAGAAAAGAGCATTACATTCCCACTGCTTACCTGATAGAAAACAAGATCTGCAAAGCTTTGTTATTATATCTTTATTTCATTTCACATTTATTAAAAAGGGATTTGTTGTGATATAAAGCTGTTTGACATGGCCCTTCAAATCTCACAACATCCTTGCTTTAAGGATAAGATAATTCGTCCCGGCCAACCATTTGCCACTATCGTCCGGTCGGCCAGGCCGAATTTGTGTAGGTCATGAAAAAAGTTCAACACAACTGATTGTATGGTCCATAGGAGACCAATTGATCGCCCATAATTTATCAATATGTTTTTGTCCGATATGCCCATGTGTATCCAGCCTTAGAGACCAGGCTATTTAATAAATAAAAAGCAGTCTGCCTTAGCAACACCATTATCTTACCAAACTGCACATTGTTAAAAAAAAACAAACTTGAATGTAAACTCTAGCTAAAGGAGTTGTCATTTAATTCAACAAAAGCTCATTTAATTATCCTTTATTCTTTCTTTTTGATTACTTATATTATTTGATGTGTGGACAATAGTGAACAATGTACCCCAAGTTTAAAATCCAAGGTCCCCATATAGTTCACTGAGCATGTAAAAATCACATGTCCACATTTTATATAGGCCATAGAAGTCCATTCTGATCTCCTTCTGTTGTAATGGTACATTATTTCCTAAAATACAAAAGTTCCATTTGTCATGTGACACACCGATGATGTAGCTAAACACAGATAATAATGTTATGATTTCTAGAATATTTGGCTTTTGTATTATAAACTAACATTATGTCAGAGACCAAATCTGGAGTAATGAAGTAGCTGTTCAACTTCTCTGTTTACAGGAATAGCCTATCTTGGAGGAGCATGCAGCTCCAAACGCAAGTGTGTCCTAGCAGAGGATAATGGGCTGAATTTGGCATTTACTGTCGCACATGAATTGGGACACAAGTAAGATTTACAGCTTCCGAGTCCATTTTTAGTACATGTTGATTATGAAGTACCATTCTTTATTGTGACTATGCCACAAAACATGTGGAAACGTATTTAATCTTCTAAAAGTATATCCTGTATATTTACTTTACTCTGACAATGGCAATTGTAACGTAAATTTACTGTAGGTTATGGAATTTATATGTGACCTGGCAGTGGACTGAACTATTGGTTAGGAAGCTTTTGTTGCAAATAAAAAGGGAGCAGGACTAAAAAAGGGAATGGACTTCTGTACTTGTCTAAATATAGTACAGGGTTTAAAGAAGTCTTATTGTAATTAATAAGATAACCTCCTATAGGTTCCCATACACTGTAAACTTACCTTCCAGTGTACCCCGGACATGCCATGATTGGCCCAATCTTTTTTGTGTTCCTAGGCAGTGAACGTTAGAAGACATTTAATAGAATCAATGATTGAACGTCAAATCTATTAAATATGTCAATAGTGAATGGCCAGCATTAATCCTGGAATGTGACATTTCCAAATAAATGAAACCCAAACTCCAGTAGACTAGTAAAGTTGGCCCTACAAAGATTCTAATTGTTTATCCTCCTTTCGTGCCTTAAAACTACTTGGTGACATTTCTTGGTAATATTTCTTTGCAGAAAACCGTAATGATGAAAAGCACCAGTAACCCGGTGAATTATCCACTGTGCTGGCAAACTCTGCAGGCTGCAATCTAATACCACTAATCTGCTGTCTGTGAACTATTTACATTGCAAAAAAATCTTTGTGTTGGAAAACACATGTGACTAGGAATATTTGAATCAACTCTTATATAATAGACAAAACGATTCTCTAAGGAGCTTCAGCTCAGATGTTTAGTTTGGGAACAATGATAGAAGCTAAAAGAAACAAGTTATAAGCTACTTGGAAAGGATTAGTTCCACATGTTCATAAACTGTCAGGCCGCCAAAGACTGTCAGTGAAACTAAATTTTACTTTGCTCCATATTATTATCTGCATATTATGCTGTCAGGAAAGAAAACTGTTAACTGTAGAAATGGATGTCATCAGATAACTGGCATTTACTTGCTTGTTGGTCAACATGGGAGTTACAGTTCTAAAATTGCTCAAGAGCCCTATGTTCATTATCTCCTGCCTAGATGGCACAGACTGCTATGTCACGGATTAATCCCTCATAAATATAAGTGATATCATTAAAATGTGTTAGATTAATGGAATTCTATGGAGGGAACAGAAGTGGCCGGAACAAATTTAGGAGCTTACTTGAAATATTTACGGAAATATTTTGTGACTGCTGCAAATTATAGTTTTAATTGCCGTACGCTGGCTATTGTTCTGCCTATTAATCTTGGTCACATCTGTTGATTTCCCTTACTTCTCAGAGAAATTAACCCCATATGCAATAACTCCTGTTAACTCTTTTAAAGACACTCAGGCTCATTTACCTAGAGACGTTATAGCTCTGGGTAAATGCTCCTTCTGCGATCTAATATCGCGTTTGCAAATGTGGGTAAATCCTGGTAAGGGATTTACCCACTGCAGGATTTTAACGCCAGCTATTTGCTGGTGTTAAAATCCTGTGTTAAAACTAGCGCAAATGCGATATTAAATTGTGAGCGTCAAATGCACAGATGATTTTTGCGTAACCTGCGCATCCGGTGCTAATATGGAGTTAAAGTCATACTAACCGGTAGCAAACCACTAACGCAACTTTACCTCCATATATTTTCCTAGCGAGTCTGGGTAAATGAGGCCCACTATGTACACATAAAAACAGGCTCTAATGTGTCTGCAACTGCCAATTCAGCGGCACAAGAAATAAATTAAGGTGATCCTTCCTGTTATAAACTGCTATATTTTCATGTTAAAAATGGGTAATATATACTTTAAAGGAGAACTGTAGTTTCTCACAACTTTCCATCCCCTAATAGTACCCAGGGTACCCCCTACATTTAGTAATTATATGGGAGGTAGGAGCTTGCTATCTCAAAGTCTCCTTTGTAAGTGATTGGGAAGAAGCGGGCTTTGTTAGTGCCATTGTTTCGCTGCTGGTATGTGTGCAACTGAGCATGGATTCCGAAAGGAGAGGACATCCAGACTGCTTTCACATGCCTAAAAGAGGAACACGCCAGAGGAGATTTTCCTAACTGTCAGCGAAGCCTACATTAAAACGGTGGGTTCTTTTGAAAAATTGCAAAATGCATATGAGAACAAACTAAAGCATTTGACAGCAATGCATTGAAATCCATAGTTCGGTATTGAAAACAATACCAAACAATGCTATTGCTATTGCAGCCAGTTTGATTGTTTGTTTATTTATTTTGGTGTATCCACGTATTCATGTGTTATTACATATTCATTTTTAAAGCAAGTCAACAATTATTTTCCTTGAAAATAATGGCTGAGATTGATTATATCCAAGCCACGTGTTTCTTTTTAGTGGCGTGTTATCCAAAAAATGTCTCCACCTTGTGCTGGAACTATATGCCATAGAGTGACCTAAGAATTGGACGGAGACGTAAATAGAAATGTTTTGGCTGCCAAACAAAATGTGTAGATGGGCCATCAGTAAATTTTCTCAACCCTTGCATGTAAGGTTGCAGGAAACATGATATTTAAAAACAAACGCAGTGGAGTATGCTGGTCACAGTAAAGTGTAATTTTATTAATTAGACGATGTACACATTTCAATGGTAGACCACAAATGCTAAAGACTTAGCTATAGCACTGGCCCCATTCTTTCTTTCTGGCTTTTTCTCTTTTGATGTTTCTGTCTGAGCCAGGGCAGGTATACTTCCTCTGGGTGCAGCTCGCAGAATCAAGACGTGGTGGATGCCAAATAGGCCCCCCAAAAATATAGCCCATGGGTAAACCTTATTGGTATATTTTGTGGATTTATTTATTTTCAGGCTTTGGGCCTTCACAATAGGGAACCAAGTTAGCCCAGGTTTTATGCAGCCAGCAACATAGACCTACAATTCCCATCAGTGCCATGAATACATCAGTGAAGTCAAAATCACATTGATTTCGACATAAATTCATTATTGGTGGCAGGAAAAGCAGATTTCCATGTAGCTAGACATCAGTTCTCCTAAGGCTGGGTACACACAAGCAGATTTTATAGGCCAAACCGTCCTATATTTCAGTGCATCAGTCAGTCGGGGGCGAATTTGTCATCACTGGCAATGTGATGCCGTTTCGCCTGGATTGGACTAATGGGTGATCAGATGTGTCGGCAAATCAAGGAACACATAATTGGTCGCAGCGAACAGCAAGACAGTAATTTCTCCCATCCAACCTCTTGCTAGTGGCGAACAGTTGGCAGGACAAAAAATTCCCTTGTGTGTACCCAGTCTAAGAGAATACAAATCATTATGAAACCTTACATGGTATTCTTCTAAAATGGATCTATCTAATAATACCCTAACAATTTTACCTATTTACACTGTTTGTAAGGTGATCTTAAAAACTTGTCTCTAACAAAACTCAAGTTCTACAATCTGAAATCTTGCACTTTTCTCTCTAAAAAGCACACATTAGTGCACAGAAAACATTAAACGCCAGTGAAAGGCTTTCCTCTGTCATTAAAGACCGGCAGCTACAGATCTTTTATTGGATTATGCACATCAGACTGACTTATAATTAGTATGAACAAAGTGGCTCTTTAGAAAATGCCTGTAATTAAAGGTCTGAGTTGGACAAAATGGAGTGTGGGCAGTACCTTCTGCCTAGTGCATTCTTCAGTCTCCAAAACCTTCACAGAACTTGTCTGTGCACATATGCTACAGTTTACATGAAAAACATTTACCATAGTGTTTTGAGGTTTCAACCATATACATTGCAAGCACTATCATACCTGTCCGGATCTCAGTTTGTTTTTGTGCTGCCATAATGTCAAAAGACTAAAAATTGGAATCCCTCAAGTACTATAAACTTGAAAAGTTAATTATTTTCAAGAGAAATACCATGAAAAGTTAGTACAAGTGTCTCCAAGTAGCTGTGGATGTGGCGTTACCCAGGTCCAAAAAAATATATCTGTACCTTCCTTGTCATTGGCCAACAAGTGGAGCTAAACACAAGCTTTAAAAATGGAATTAATAAATCCAATAAATAGCTGGTATAGCCATTATAGTGTATAAAACATACAATCATATTCTTTTAGATATCTAATACACTAATGTGGCCAGATAGGGAATTGTTAAACCTACCTTATTAATCAGCAGATTTTTGGTGCAGATGGTAAACATTTCCATTCTTATTATAGGACATGGGAAAACTGTACAACACACATTGCATTTTTACATGATGTAGAGTGGTACCTTGTGCTTTCCATGAACTGGCCCAATATTAGATCAATTCAACACGAACATGCAATCAATCTAAAAACCAGACAGTCCAATGCTGTCTGGCCTGGACCATTAATTTGCAATTGACAAAATTGTAAAATGTTTCTTTTAAAGTGTAATCTTTTTTATATTCTCCATACTGTGTGCCCTGATGAATCAGGTCATATGTTTACAACAGCTGATTAAAGTCGGTCTAAAAATACTAACTTGGTACAGAATGATGGGTCTTGAAGTTGATTAAGAGCTCAGAGGCAAATATGGCTCCTTCTGTATTTATTTAATGCTCGTTATATTTTTCAAAGCCATGTTTGCTGAGACGTCGCGTCCAGAGGCAGCTGTTCTATAAAACATGTTCCTGCTGTGTCGCTTCAAATATTTGCTGTTAATTCACACACAAATGTTATAATCTGGGTTGTAAATATTTATTTCCAGACAAATGACTTTTCGCAAATGCAATAAATTGGTGGTTACTGTATAATTGCAGTTTGGTTGTATGATAAGAATAATAGTCTTCATTCTTATTATGCAGGAAGTAGATTTCTATGATAAATAAGGCCTGTGGGCAGGTTTGTAGCAGGAAAGCTGTTGATCTGGAAAAAGGTTGTAATCTGAGAGTATCTTACAAACAATCAGTTATGTTGGGGTATTCATTATAATTAGCAGACTAAGTAGAAGTCTTCTATAGCAAATAGGGCTAGGCCACACTGCTGCGATTTTTCTGCGTTTGTGCTTGCGTTTTTTCAAATCATTGGAGTCGCGGCAACGCATCGAAAATACGCGTTTTCGGGTGCGATACGATTGCCATCTGTGTTCCGCATTTTAAATCACATGCGGTTTCCAATACTAAACGAAAAACCGCATGCGCAAACGCAACAAGATCGCACATGAAATCGCAATGCGTTTGCATTGCAGTGTGGCCGTACCCTTAGTCATAATTGATTCATCAAAATACATAATTAATCCAAATATAATAGATACTGTAAACATTCCCAAATTCATTAATGATCAACTGTGGTGTCTGAACAAGTTAGGGTTAATGAAAGCCTGCAGTCTTTCCTTTAAAATGAGCCTTGGATCATATCTCTGGCTGCAGCCTGTGAGAAACTATATTGCAGTGTTCAAATTTCCATCTTCCAGTTGGTGAGTGACATCACCTGACCTGCTCCTCCCCACCACCCCTGGGGCAGAGCTCACTTAAGACTTAAAGGGTAACTTCATCCACAAAATAATTTGAAATATTTAGAAAGATAACCCCCCCCCCAATACCCGACTTTCATTCTAATCTTACCTTACTCCCACACTGAGATATAGGTACTTAACAAACAGCCGATCCCTTGTCATGTCCTCCTCTTCTTCCTGGTAAAGACTTTCAGTCGTGGCTGCAACGGTGACATCATGGCCATTGGCTGACTGCCATTACCAAACAACTGGTTACGAGTGTGCTGTGCTCCTGAGTACCATCTCGCAACCGGAACAGAGGCTATTCACATGGCTGAAAACAAAGCAGGAAGTAAAATTCTACTCAGAGATGTGATTTAGGGGTTATTTAGAATGTACGATGGATGCTTGAAAAAATTACCGATCACAGTTACCCTTTAAAAGGTGGATCTGTACTGCTCCTGACACTATTGCTCTTAGATCACCCAGCAACCTCTTATACAACCCTTGGTTTCATCAGAACCCTGGTAGAGAAACACTAATTTAATCCTGTTATGTATAAACTGTATCTGCCTGTACCAGTGGTTCCGAAGACTTCAGAACCCTTTAAGTATTGTCCATGTTCTATAAAGCAGTAAGTGTATGGTTGTCATTGGCTTATATTTCTTAACACTATACACTTGCATAGGGCACTGATTGTGGATTATAGTAGTTCAGCAAATCAGTAAAACAGCAAATTTATCTTTCTACTCCTCAAAAGATTTCTTGTAATGGATTGTCTAATCCTTCAATTATACAGATAGTATCTTGCTCACCATACCTTCTTTTTTCAAACTAGAAAGAAAGTAGATAAAAGCCCAGATTTGATCCAAGAAAAATAATTCAATTTCATAATTCAATGATGTGATAAATGTGTAGGAGGAATCTTGCCTGCAGACATACAGGTTGATAAGTTGCTGCAGGAAATTCTCTTTCACTCCAGAACACAGAATTATCCTTGGCTGAACTTTTTAAGGCCGAGCATCACAGCAAGGAACCTACACAGGGAAGGTAAAGGTTAAACGTATAAAATGTGTGGTCTCCCGAGTACTGTTTTCAATGAAACACAATCAACAAACTGGGTCAGGTTATTTAGAACTGCAATTGTGTTTTTTTCCAAAAAAGCAAATTTCCTAAATACTGCTCATTACCAGATCTCTAGAAGAGAGAACTCCTCTTGGATTTCTATTGCAGGGCTGTAGTGAAACCCCAAATAATAAAACAACTAAGGATCATAATGTTTCTGATATGACGAGGCTTTCAACCATATATAATTTTATGCATTTCAAAAAAGAAAAGCAAACCAATGTTTAAATAAATGTTTAATTATTTTGAAGTGCTGTTTTGGGGTGAGGGAGTATATAGTTAGGAGCAATAGTGTTTACAGGTAAGGGCTTGCCAGATTTGGTTGTGTATACAAACTGCATCACTTTTCATTATGATCCTTGGAGCCATTCATAATATCGTCTGCATCTAAAAAACTGTAAGAGAGGCGCCTCTAGGTGCAATATTAGTCTGATGAAGGACAGTTGGATCTGGGGTTTTCTTTTGAATTTATTAATGTAGAGATTAAATCAAACTGCATCAGTTTGTTACAACATTCTGTTCAGGATTATTAATTTCAATAAAATATGACTTAGTCCTAAAACACTGGATCTAATGACAGCTAGAATGAAAATGCAGCAAAGTTAAAAACAAAAAGCAAATTTACCAAAATCTGACTGGATACACTCAAATGAGAAACTGAAGATATCCCACAAAGGTACCATCTTAATACTATGTCCCAATTGGGCATGGGCACTCACACTGTAATGTATATAGGTCATATGGACCAGTAGCCTAGAAGCTAAGTTTAGTCAGTGATGGATATAAAATGCTCTGCTTTATTCAAATTGCTACATAAAACTATACATATAAACATTCACCACCCACCTAAAATGCACATGAATGATAAAAACGTGTAGCTAGTGCAGGGGGGGACTGAAGCCTTTAGGACTGGGGGGCAAATACAACCAAGTGGCCCTTTAACGGTAGAATGCAAAATGTTTGACCATGCCCACTTTGCTAAGGTCACACACATGCCCGTTTTAAGACTACTTTTCCCATTTTACATGGTTTCCTGCAACATTTTCAAGTGTATGATGTGGTTAAGATAACTGGCTAATAAACTGGAGGGCTGACTAACATTGGCTAATGATCTGGAGAGCTGATAACACTGGGTAATGATATGGAGGGCTGACAACACTGGCTAAGGATCTGGAGGGCTGACTAATAATCTGGAGGGCTAATGTAACAGTGGCTAATGAACTGGAAGGCTTACAACACTGCATAATGATCTGGAGGGCTGACAACTCTGGCTAAGGATCTGGAGGGCTGACTAACACTAGGTAATGAACTGGAGGGCTGATTAATAATAAATGTGATTATATAACCGAGACCCACCATATATTGCTCTGCTCTCAGTTTCCTTCAGTGTGCTGTCCGGACTGTCTGTAAGTAATCTGCTAAACTTTAGACACTGCTGTGCTGCTTCTATTAATCTTACAGTTTGGAAAGGAGTAACTTACTAATAGCTTTTGTGGCAGCCCAAATTTTTTATTGGAGACCAGCCCGGGGGCATTTGCCCCTCAGCCTACTAGGCCAGTCCTCCCCTGAGCTAGTGTAAGAATCGCTGCTAAAGAATGTATTGTCCAGCATCTAAAACGTTGTGCAAATATCTGCGGCCAGATGAACAGTTCCAGTCTATAAATGCCTGTGTCGGAGATACGCAAGTACAAACAAGTGCACTAAATATCCGACTGTGCCAAGCTTGTCTTACCCAAACTTGCACGGTCTGTAGATTCCACCAACAGACAGACTGTTCACTTCCAAAATCCTGGATATTTTCTTGGTCCGGCAGTGTGTGGACGTCTTGGGGTGTGGCCAGAGGACAAAACCCATATACTCACCACCAGTGTACTCCAAACTAGACTGCACTCCCACTCCAAGCTCACAACACTGAGCAGGGGACCTATATATATGCAGCAATATACCGGACTCAATACCAATCAACCACGGCAGGAACGGCCAGCTCAACGTAAAGCACAAACACAAGCTCCACGTGTATCAGACGACCGACGTACAGTTCAGGGCCATCTTGCCCCTTCTTCCGGGTCACATGACCATTGCTCTTCCCATGCTTAAATACATATTTATAATTTCCTCTGTTGTATCTTAAACTGGGATATTGTGTGAAAATAAAGTAGCTTGCTGTGAACTATCCTGTCTGCACTGAAAACACGCAGTTTGCGCATACCACTTGGCTAAGCCACTAACATATGATATTAGTAATTCGTACAATGTGGGGAGATTAAAAAAAGAAAGATTAAGGAGTTAGTTTACAGCAAAATAATTCTCATTGATTGATATTACTGCAAGATGTGTGACAATAGTTCATCTCTGCTCATTGTTGCAATGGTAAAGTACCATTAGTAACATGTATTCCCATCCCAACCAGTTAAGTGTGTGTATGGTAAAGTACCATATACACATCCGATTTCACAGACGAAGGCCGATGCACAAGCACAATGTACGGGCAATTTGGATTGACAGCATTGTCAAACTCCTTGTGAAAATCCAGTGCAGATACCCTAATCTTCACTGCCATCTTCTCCTTTATACAAACGAGCATGGTTTCCGCCAGTACTTAAGCTATCTGCACTGAGGCTGAGAAAACCTGGAAAGTCTGGCGCAACAGGAACAAACTGGGCAAAGGGAGAGAAATAAGACAATACACTGAGTAGAATGGAGGAGCAAGGTCAAAGTCAAAAAGCAAAGTCATGATCAGTACTCTGAGGGAAGCTAGTGTGGTACAGAAAAATAGAGAAGGGCAAAATTGGAACACAGCAGAGGGTCAGGAAGCTCCTTTCAAGAGTAGTAAGCTGAACACTAAAATGGGCAAAGGTCAGAGTCTGAAAAGACCCGAACTGCAGGGAACTGATGGAAAGAGCCGAAGATAGCCGATTGCGACCAGAAAATGGAGCTGCGTTGCGGGAACATAGAGAAGGTAAGAAACGCTGGCTCTTGATATATAGCTATTGGATGAGTCAAATATGCTAAGATTTCTACTGAGCAACCGAATCGCCCAGGAGCTGCATCAAGGACAAATTCATAACAATTTTATCGGAATTATTTATTTATGCACAGACAAATCACTAGATGTGGAGACTAATGTAAGTGAATGAAAAATTACTCTCTTAAATACATACGTATTCGTGCTGAACCACTTT
Source organism: Hymenochirus boettgeri (assembly GCA_019447015.1). Taxonomy (NCBI): domain Eukaryota; kingdom Metazoa; phylum Chordata; class Amphibia; order Anura; family Pipidae; genus Hymenochirus; species Hymenochirus boettgeri. Next base: position 214,482,142 of record CM033471.1, on the reverse strand, counting down.
CAAGCAAGGCCCGATTCCCATGGCAGAAAACAAATGAGCTATTTCTAAAACAGTGGCTCTAAGTTCTTGTGTTGGTGAATACAATTCAAATGTCATCCTTACTTCAAAATAAGCCTGATGTCCTCCTTACCTCAAAATAGGCCTGTAACACCAATTGCTGGAAAAAATAACCTTTGAAAGTATGTTGTCTTTTCTTGTTTTTGTGTTCCCGGGCTCTATTATTCCCTGTGACAGCGTGGTTTTAAATAATGTACACTGCCTGGAATTATCCGTAATGCCTTGGCCATTTTAGAGATTTGTGTGTGATTCGGTCATGGCTGTTGGATTGTAACTGCTAATCCCATATGAAAAGAAATTGATTTAATGTGGCTGTTCATACTAGCATTTGGATTTGACAGTGAAGCTCTACAGTCAGCCAACACGGGGCACTTTCTCTCCCTCCTTTTACAGGGCATTGAGGCTCAATGCGATTAGTTGTGCCGCTTCCCAAATATATTAAATTCATAGAAACCAAAAAGTAACTAGCAAGAAATCATTCATTGATTCCCAAACCCTTGGTATGTTTCTGATGTTGTTTTACAAATTGAATTTAAGGCAGTATTTGATGTTTTTTGTCTGGAAACTTCCCAGTGATTAAATTCCCAATATTATTTCCAGTTGACTATTAAGCTGGTGGTACAAGGGAAGGAATCCTGAAGCATTACAGAGTTGTTTTCCCAATGTATGTATGTGTGTGCTCATTGGAATGACACCATTAAAAAAAAATTCTGTTGGTTGGCGCCTAGGGTCCTGGTTGGGAAGGAATTAGCACGTGTTGAGTTAAGTGGCATCCGAGTGTGAATGGCCTTATATCTCGTGTAAAAAATTGTATGCAACAGACATGATTTGCTTACTGGTAAAGTAGTCAGTGACAGCTTTGTTGTGTTTTAACACATACATGCAAAAATCTAAAGTAAATTCAAGGAGAATTTCAGCAGCTTTACGAACAGGCGATTATAATATAGTACCGACTCTATGTAACAAACCAGCTTGTTGAACTCCTTTGATGCTTGAAACATGTTTCAGAAAAATAATTAAAGGGAAAGGCCTAGATTTTGTTGGGCAAAGAGGGCCCTCTTTGAATGGTGATGAGGATAAAAATGTTTTGCAGTTGTTAGACAGACTTTACAAGAATAAAAAGATTTATGGGTCATTCATTTTTGCCCCTCTTTAATTCAGGATTAGCAGGAAGGTGGCTTTTTCTTGATGAGGCACCTCTTCCCATCTTTAGGGAAACAGCAAGGGGAGCCAAACTGTGTATGTGAGCTGTATGTGAAAAGGATGTTTAGTATGGTATATTATGCTTGTGAAGGTTTTGATTGGTAAATAGTAAGAAATCCTTCATTCATTTTGTCATTGAGACTTTCTATTGCTGTCTGTTTCTTTAGCAATCTGTTATATTTGGCCACTGGTTGCTGCTGAACTTTTTAGGTTTTGAACTTCAAAGATGAAGCACATTGGCTCATTTATTTTATTTTCAAGCCAAATAGTTCTTGTATGATATGAGAGATTATGTAAATGTTACAATATCACTTAACATTTAATATTACCTTAAGTATTTTATGAACCACCCTGGTCGTTTTTGATAGATGAAAGAAATAAACTGGATCATTATGTAACTATTGTCGTGCATGTTAGTCTGCCAAGTTTGGAAATGCCAATACAGACTGCTTAAAGCTAAGAGTCTAACTCAGTAAACTGATTCAAGGTGCATTTCCTTTTGCAGCATTTAAAACTGATTCCAATGTTTAGGTATGCCAATTAACACACCATGTATTTGTATGTGTATATGGTGGGGTTATAGTAACTGGGTTACAATGCTTAATAAGGGTGACCATACAATGTCCTGATTGTAAGCCAAATAGAAGTTCAATTGATCTGACATGGGGATGCATAATTTACTTACTGGCCTATGTTTCCATGATATTCCCTGGCCTGGAACAGGGGGGGGGGGGACTTGGATATTTAAACCAACCATCATTTCAATGCCATGAACCCATTCCAGCACCCTAAACCATTCCTTTTAATATTTAATTCACCTTAAATACTAAACATTTGCGGAAAGTCATCTTTCCACCTTTTAAAAGCCAGCAACCGTGTAAGAAATCTAATCTAATGCAAAGGAAATTTAACCAAGCAGGGGTGTGCCAGCCTAAAGAAATGACTCAAGATAATTAGTTAGGACCGTTCATATTAAGGGTTGGTAGCCCTGTATGAAAAGGTTATAACTAATTACCTTAAGTCATTTAATGACTCATATTATGACATTTTTTAAATCATAAGCATTTAAATCGCCCTGTAAGGCTGGGTACACACAATTTTTTGGCCCGAATAAATGATAGTTCAGTGTATCAGTTGATCAGGCCAAAAACATTGCATGGGTTTTTGGCTAGACACAAACTGACGTCAAACTGTTCCTTCGTCTGAATTGGACAAATGGGTTATCAGACGCATCCAAAACTCATGGCTGAACGTGTGTGCACACTTGGTTCTATGTCCTGGCTGACCGGTCAGTTGGGACGAAGAAGTTGCAAGGTGTATACCCAGCTTAGAGTCTTGCAACCATAGAAGAGCCACCGTAAAAGATATTAGTTCTTCTTTGAGGTTATTTCATTTCATTTATAAACATTTGTTCACATGTAACATATATGCGTTTGTTTTCTTTTTTTTGACGTTTCTTTCATCTGTAAAGACACAAGGGAATACATTCAAACTATTGTTAAGTAAATATCTAAAAAATTGTATCTATTCACCAAAAATAGAAAGAAACCAGACCATTTTTAGAGGTATTTGTTGCGATTGCCAGCACAACCTTCCCTGCCAGAGAATTCCATAATATTGCTGCTCTCAACCTGAAGAGACCAAGCCTTGCGTGTATACTTTCCAAGCCTTGCGTGTATACTTTCCAAGCCTTGCGTGTATACTTTCCAAGCCTTGCGTTTATCCTTGCCATTTTTATAAAGCACTACAACCTATGCACACAACTGCATAAAAAAAATATTAGCTAATTTATTTTGCAATGCGGTCTTTTTTATTACCGTACTCGGTTTATCATGTTTACTCATATCTTATCAAAGCTTCTTATGTATGCATTTTGACTTGTGTACAGACAACACCATACAAGTGCAGCCTGCTAAGGGTTGTGTGATTTTGGGGAAAGGGATAGTGTGTTGTTAGACCCATAGAACTACCAGTCTAAATTCTTGGTTATTGGACATCAAACTTGTCCAGGAAGCTGACACAGATGAAAATGTCTCACCAGAATGTATAGTTTTAGCCTAATGAGAAGCGTTCCTGTAAGAATTTCAATTCATTTGTATCATTCTTCCTTGTAATTCTTAGTATGGGTATGAACCATGATGATGACCACCCATCCTGTGCTGGACGTTCACATATAATGTCTGGTGAGTGGGTGAAGGGCCGGAGCCCCAGTGATCTCTCTTGGTCCACCTGCAGCCGAGATGATCTGGAAAACTTTCTGAAGTAAGTGAAAATGGTAAATGTGAAACAGTAATAAAGTATTCCCATTTCTTGTTGTAAACCAGAATTTGTTGGTTTATGCATTTCTGCATTTACTCTAGTTTGACTACAAATATTTTTACAATCTCTCCTCTTACACTGTATTGCAAAAATAGAGACAGCTGGGGGTTCATGCTTCCCCAACATCTCCTGGTGTAGATCATTGAATTCTGTACATGGTCCTACAATAGCTATACTGTTGTTGTAGGCATTATTATACATGTCAGAACTACCGGTATATGCAGAGAGATTCAATAAAAATTCTTATCATTAAAAATGGTGCTAATTTTGCCCCAACCAATCAGATCCTATTTAACATTTAAAAGCTAACATCTGATTGGTTTGGGCAGTATTAGTACCATTTTTAACAACAATTTATTGAATCTCCCTGATAGTGTTTAATAAAAGTACATAGACATAATCATACATACGGTAAAAAAAATATATTGTTTATCTACTTTAGTTGTGTTTTGCTGAAAATCAAAACTAAACAGATGTAACATCTTGCCATATTTTTACTAATATAATAGACCTCTCTATGATTCATATTGTTTTCATTTCCTGTCTAGGTCAAAGGTGAGTTCTTGCCTGCTAGTGACAGATCCCCGAAGTCATTACGCTGTCCGACTGCCCCACAAGCTGCCTGGAATGCATTATAGTGCCAGTGAACAGTGCCAGATCCTTTTTGGCAGCAACGCCACCTTCTGCAAAAATATGGAGGTGAGAATAAAGTAAGCGGAATAGTACCTAATGGTCACAAGGACACGAGATAGCCAGTAATATGTCATCATGACAACATAACAGAATGGTAATCTTATTCATATGAAACAGAAGTGAAATGCTGACCCTGTATTTGACACAACCATGCTTGTCTTTGAGATGAGAAATCCACAAATGTCATTACAAATATAGTATTTCTCATAATAGTGAGCATTATCACTATACTAGGGACTAGAATGGCAGTGAAATCTATAATCCTAAAGAAAGTTTTGCAAATATACTAAGTATACTACATAAGTGACAGTGTAATATATCCTTATAATTGTCAATATGTGGCTGAGAGGCCAATTACAATCAGGAATGCCCTCTACACTACAGCAAAATGGTTTAAATGGTAGGCGAAGGGCAGCCAGAGAGGGATCGGGGTGGGGGAAGGGCTATAATCCTATTGATTCTTGGCCATTGTCAGTAATAAAATAATTGTTGGTTTAAAATTAAATCTCTGCAAAATGTCTGATTTGGTAAATCTGTGTGACAATTTTAAGAATTCAGGGCTAAGGGATAATCCAACTAGTTGCTTAATATTGGTATATTCGGAACTAGCTAAAAAGTAACATGTGTTTTAAGTCCTATAGGCATGTAATATAGATAGGAAAACCTGATTAGATAGAGAACAACCCTCTTTAAAAGTATAAACTATTCATACAAATGGTAATCCCAGTTTTAATTCAATAAAGCATTTTTAACTTTGGTTCTTTACTCTTGTAATATGGCCCTGAAAGGTTTACTTGAATGGAGTTTGTCTTTTGACATTCCTTAGAACTTGTAGACTGATTGATTGCAGGTTAATGTTTGCCCTAATGAAACCCACTATTAAAACAATTTAGAACCTCAGTTTTAAGTTTCCCTTTATTTTGTTGTTGGAAAATACATTTACTTGCTTCAGTGTAATTTCCTGCAATGTGCTTTGCATTTAATCTGCAACGTCACAGGCTGACGTGCCACAACATTCTAGTGTATAACAGAGAAAAGGGGAAAACAGACACTTAGAATTCCGCTCCCACTTACAAACATAGCGTGGAATCTATCAGAAGGCAAATGAAAACATAGAAAGATCCTTGTTTAAAGAAAATGCAGTGTTCTTTAATGTATGAATGTGCTCATATATTGATAATCATATCCAGGAGTTTCTGTCAAAACACAGGTTCTCTTGCATATAAAATATAGGGTGGGGGTTAGCTCCAAAATAATATATTGTTGAAAGTGTGTTACAGGGTAATTCACTTTTCATGAAACAGTTTTCAGATCAGTTGTGCGTTCAGAAGCTCTGTCAGTGGGATCGAGGGCACAGCCACACTGTGCCTGAAACGCGATTACGCTGCGTTTGCGCGTGCAATTTTTCCGTTACAGATACAAAATCGTATGCGATTGTGCTTTAAATTGGTGATCGCATGCGAATGTGTATCGCAAACGGAAACGCAAGCATCGCCACGATTGCTGTATTTTAAAAAATTGCATTGCAAGTCTGCCCATGTGTACATTTTCACAATAAGGTAATTCTAGGAGTGTGGTCAGTAAAACATTAACCATTTGATGAACAAATGAATTGTTATGAACAAAATTTTTAAATAATGGTACAAAGTCAAAATAAGTTTGGAGTACATCAGAATATTTAGTGGATGAAATTACATTTTGATAAAACCTTGTACTCCACTTGCAACTGTTACACACTGGGTTGCATGTCCACCCTTTGAAACTCTTGATATGCGGTAGCGCATGCTCCCCAGCCCCAACGCATTATATTATTGTTAGAAAGTCCCCGATCCTACTTTCCTTCGCCGCACTGTTCCGGCCCTCTGCTTGCATGGAATTGCAAGCAGGGGGGCGGGACCGCAGCCGAGTCCGTGATTGGCTGAGAGGCAGCCAATCAGGTCAGCTGCCAGAGAGTTCTGAACAGCGGAGGAGAGAGGGAAGGTAAGTAAGATGGGGGACTTTTTTGCAATAATATTAATGCAGTTGGGGCTGGGGGAGCATGCCCTACCACATACCCAAAGGTTTTAACGTTAGGGGGAGGGAGAGAAAAACGGGAAGGGGGAGGGGCTGCACTGAGCATGCCTCAAACCTTGACGAGGTTGAGGCAGACTCAGGCACAGCATGAGTCACACACTGCTTCTACACAGCAGTTTCCTGGACTTTGGAGGGGCACAGCATGGGAACCATTTTGAGCAGAAATGTAAGGTAAGGCTTGTTTTAAATTTCTTAATGTGGCCAGTAAGGGGTTAAATTTTAGTTTTGGGGGTGGACATGCCCTTTAATACATTTAATTAGCAGGGCTGCCAAGATTAAATGTGTTTTTAATTGGTGGGCCTAGATTTGGCAACCCTGGTTACATATATGAAACAGTGTTAGTGGCAGAAGCTCATTCAGAGAACTAAAAATATGCAAAACTGCTATATTACAGATTCTATAATAGGCTAGATTTAGACGAACAGCTGTGCACCGTTCCTGCAGCGTTGTCACCACCGGTTTCTGAGCATTGCCGGTTGGAAAATGCTGCATGCAACGTTTTCCTAGCGGCAAACATATGGAACCGTTAGTGAGAACAGTGCACGAACGGTGCACAGCCGCTCCTCTGAATCTGGCCTTAAATAGGTTAGCGGGGTTTTAACATCAGATTTCTGCCTAGCACCTCAGGGTAAATAAGGCCCATTATGGTTAAGAGCAATTTTTGATTAATAGGAGCAACTTTCTGTTTTTCAGCATTTAATGTGTGCTGGACTTTGGTGTCTGGTGGAAAAGGATTCTTCTTGTAAAACTAAGTTAGACCCTCCACTAGATGGTACGGAGTGTGGAGCAGACAAGGTAAGCAGGTACTTGATTTTTATTAGTATGGATTTTTATTGACACAGGAAGTGTGTCCACGATAAAATCTAGTTTTGCAATGGAAACAAATTGGTGAGCTGTAGAAGGTGCCGCTTGTCTGCATGTGACAGTTTCACTGCTTGTTCCCCCAGCCCCCCGCCTACCTATTTAACATAGTACACATTCAAGACTATGTTATATGTAGGAGAGTCATAGAAGCTGTCAGTCATGGACAAATAATGCCTTTGGCATTTCAGTACTCTGTAGGGAGCCTTCTTTAGGACTGTGTACACACAGGTTGATTTTTCAGACCAACCAACTGCCACACCGAAAAATCAACTGTAATTACCAACACTAATGATTGCTTCTGACTGATTTTTCGTCAAAATCAGTCAGTCTGATCATTAATGGGGCAGAATAAGCAGCATGAGCACTTTAATTGCCGACGAGAGACTACAGATCAGTTTTGCGATCAGAAGCTCTGTCAGCAGGACTGCGTATGCGATTACACTGCATTTGCACGTGTGATTTTTCGTTAGATACGATGCGCTTTAAAATGGCGATCACATGCGATTGCGTTTCGCAAGCACATGAGTTGCTGCGATTGCTGTATTTAAAAAAAATTGCATCAATGTGGCCTTGCCCATGTGTACATTTTCGAAATAGGTTAATTCTAGGAGTGTGGTCAGTAAAACATTAACCATTTAATGAACAAATTAATTGTTGTGAACAAAATTTAAATAATGGTACTCAAAAAAGTTTGGAGTACGCCAGGATATTCAGTTGGTGAAATTATTTTGATAAATCTCTGTAATCCACTGCAACTGTTACAAACTGGGTTGCCAGATCATTAATTAGCAGGGCTGGCAATTTGAATGTGTTTTAATTGGTGGACTCGATTTGGCAACCCTGGTTACATATATGAAACAGTGTTTAGTGGCGAAGCTATTCGGAGAACTAAAAATATGCAAAAATGTATATTACGGATTCTATAAATGTTTCAACTTTTTGTTGTAACAATTACATCAGTCAATTTCTGCCCCACTGATTATTTGAATAGATTTTTGAGTTAAATTTGCATACTGCTGTTTAAATCAAGGGATATTATATTACAGTGGTGCAGAGCTGGAGAATGTGTAAGCAAGTCCCCTATACCACAACACGTGGATGGAGACTGGAGCACGTGGAATCAATGGAGCATGTGCAGTCGGACGTGTGGCACAGGAGCTCGTTTCAGGCAGAGGAAATGTGACAACCCTCCGTGAGTGAATCTACTGCAACAAACATTTTCCCATTTAGGGTGTAAGTAATTATAATGCCCAAGGCCCCACAGAGCAGAAAAGCAAAGCTGGTGCTGTATCACTTCCAACATCATGTGACAGATAACCCTTGAGTACAGTTGTAACTTGAACACCCCTAAGTCTGCATTCACACTAGGGTGTACGTTAACGCAGCGGAACAGCGCGCTTGCAGGGGCGGCCATTATTTTAAATGGTACCACTGGACGTTAATATACAAAACTGCTGCCTGCTTTGCATTTTGGTGTGATTTCACCGCATGAAATGCAATGAAAACACAACCTGCATAGAAATGCATGCAACCTTGTTTTATATGCAAATTAGTTATTACATGATCCACATCCTCCATTTCATCTATAACCTTTTATGCCATCACCTCACCGGTGTATTTTCTGTTGGCAGGGTACACACAGGTCTAAATGTAGCCCAATTAACCCACTAGATCCTGCATATTTTGGAAGCGGGCGTTGAGCAGAAATGTCTGCTATGCACCTTTTCTACTGACAGGCTAATGGAATATCAGGCGATGGTTGACCTTGGGTACCTAACCTATTTTCAGTATCTCACATGAATCTTTCTTGTACTATCAACGTGTGTTTCATTGACTTAAAGGTAATGTACAGTGTAAATCAAAGTTCATTCCATTGCAATCTGTACCTTTAAAACATACACTAATAGGGCTAGGCCACACTAGCGGTTTTTCGCGGTTTGCGTCCGCGTTTCGCGCTCGCGTTTGCGCCCGCGATTTCGCTAAAATGAAATCGCGGGAACGCAAAAATTCCCGCGATTCGATGCGCAGCGATTGCGCGTCCGTTCGTGTTATTGTAACGTCCGTTCACACATTTTGGTGCGTTAACGCATGCGTTTCCATAACGTGAAAAGGCGAAAACGCACGCGCAAAACGCGAGCGCGAAACGCGCAAGAATCGCGCGCACAATCGCGTGCGATAACGCTGCGATTTTGTGCGCGATTCCTGTGCGTTGCAGTGTGGCCTCACCCTTACTCTGATTTAAGCCATTGGCAAAGCTTACTTTTCACACGTTACTTGCTGTCTCTTCCTGCTTACCTGTTTAATCCACTACTCCTATGAGACTTGCTGGAGGTGAATCCTATTCAGTTAAATAGCAGGACTGCCCTGGTAGCTGTATTTTACACTAAAAGTAAAATGGGGACTGGATTAGACTGTGCTTCTAAGTATATAATGCAGACATCCCACCCTGCCCATTCAGGTTTCCGGGCAGGGTGGAGAAAGGGGGTGTGGCTGGGTGCCGTGACATCATGCGGGGACGATCCGGGAGGGGTGGGATACCTGATAATGCAATGTTGTTTAGAGAGCTAACACTGTGGCAATGAATATTAGTGGTATTGAGCAGCAGTCGTCTATCAATGTGTCACTATATAGGTGGTTAATCTTTTGAAATGTGAACTTCCTTGCGCACTTCAAATAAAGTGTTTTTCTTTTCCATGTGTCATTTTTTACTTTTGCAAGCACAAATTATGTGAGTGTAGCATCTGAATTGTGTTTTTTGGAGGACATTGTGTGTCAATAATTCATTTTGGTGGATTGCAGTACGTTTAAAAATAGGGGTTATTGTTGTGCAACATAGTCACTATTAAGAGGATATTGCAAAATTTGGGGCAAATTATGTTTGGGTGTGTACCCTAAAAACAAATTACTGTGAGAAGATGTTGTACCCTATTGTTAAAAGGGAAGTTGATATGATAAGCTTTAAAGTTAAAGGGGAATTTAATATGATGATATGATATGCTTTGAAGTTAAAGAGGATATTGATATAATACATACTATGAACTTGTTATGCGTTAAAGGGGAAGTTGGTGTAATACACGTAAGAGGGGGAAGTTGGTGAGATATGCATTAGAGGGGGAGGTTGGTGTGATACGCATTAGAGGGGGAAGTTGGTGTGATATGCGTTAGAGGTGGAAGTTGGTGTGATACGCTTTAAAGGGGAAGTTGATATGATACGCGTTAAAGGGGAGGTTGATGTGATACATGTTAAAGGGGAAGTGGGTGTGAAAAGCATTAAAGGGTAAGCTGATAAAGTGGGAAAGGTAAGCTTTGCCAATGGTTTAGAAAAATATAAGTAACATACAGGGTTTATAATTTATTTAAGTGCTGGAAAAACCAAGTGTGTACTCGTTTTTTCAGCATTTGAATAAATTATAAACTGAAGTACTGCCTGAGTGTGCCTCCCTCCAAAATTATATTTGTAAACCTACCTGAAGTGGCGCAGACCATAGGGGGGAGCACCTCATAATTTTCCTGTTTGGACTCCACAAACCTGTTCTAATTAACATACAGGGTTATTCAATAAAAGTTAAAAATATATAGTTAAAAATGGTGCTAATTTTGCCCCAACCAAATAGATGTTAGCTTACAAATGTTAAATAATATCTGATTGGTTGGGGCATACCGGTAATTAGCACCATTTTTAACGATAAGAATTTTTATTGAATCTCCCTGACAGTGTGTGATTTAAAGGTACAGGTTTGCAATGAACTGAACTTTGATTTACACTATACATATCCTTTAACCTTGTGATTCATTTGTATTTTAACAGGCTATTTAGAACATGATACGGTATGTTCTAGCAATGCATGGGTTAACTCCAGCAGTGGTGATACACGATGTGTGCAGACAGTTTCCTTTGGAGACTCATCTTCCAAATGGCTGCATCATAAAAATAACAGAGATATTTGCTCTCTGTATTTAGAGAAAATAAAGGCTTGTTGCTGGCAGGATCATCCTTACACTTTTCAATGCCAAGTCTGAAATTGGAAAATAAGGTTGTTTGACCTTTCCAAAGATTTTAACTAAAAAGTTCCTCAAGCTTATATAATATACTAGTTGAACAGAAGCATCATCTGCCAAACTGTGCTTGGCTTACAAATTACACTGTCTTGTCATTGGCTTTTTTTTATATAAACAAAAAATATATTACTCTCATTTCAAACAAGTGACAAACATTTAAACTTAAATCCCATTGGTCATTCATGTTGTAGACTCTATAATGCAGAAGACACAAGGATCCATGTTTGTTTCTGGCCTCCCATGGCTTGTACAGGATCCTGCGTTTTTCAGTGCAGTCTGTCCAGCTCTATAAAAAATTGGAATTTATTCCGATTGCTACATAATACCTGTAATATACAAAATATACACCTTTACCCCAATAGTAAATAAAGCGAGGACTACGTTCAGTAAAAAAGAGCGACCTTAGACCTGGACGTTCTGCTTTATCATTAAATATAAATGATACTATTTAAATTTATATTCCTGTTTTATATACATGTGCGCTGGACCATCTTTATTTGATTGCGACATAATAACAGGTTTATTTCAGGTTTTAACAAATGTTTATTGTAAGAGCAAGATCAAAATTAATATGTTGACCATATATACTGTGATTTCTAGCTATTGTTTACTTATTGTTGCTTTATTCCGTTTAGGTTTATTGCTTACGTATTTTATTGTAAAGAGTTGCTGTTATATCATTTCATCAGATCCTATTTTTTGCCAGTTAATTTTTTTGCTCTCTGGTAACATTGGAACGTACTGTAAGGCCTTATATTAATAAATATTCAGGGTTATTCAATAAAATTTCTTATCGTTAAAACTGTTGCTAATTTTTCCCCAACCAATCAGATGTTATCTTTCACAAAAACGCTGCAGATTTTTCTGCCCAACCAACCGATACACATAAAATGTCTGTTTGGCTGAAAAATCTGTTTGTATGTACCCTGCCGTAGACTTTTTACATTGTTTAATTGCCCTTTTAAATCATACTGTAATTTTGTACTTTCCCTTTAAATTATTTTTTAAAAAGCTCCTTTTCATAAAAGTTTAAAGGGTATATAAAGTAGGGAAAAAGGGTGTTTCCAAAATTTCTTTATAAAATCAATAAATTCCAAGGAGGTAGTATATCAATATAATAATGTATATCAAAACTATAGTCTTAACTCTTGTCACTTAAGCTAGGTACACACTATACAATCATAGTAGCCGCGTACGACCGTTAGGCTCCACCGATCATGTGGTCTATAGAGGGCCGTAATATCAGTTGAGACGCAAAAAGCCGCCATAAAACAATTCGGCCTGACTGACCGAAACACTGAAATGTCGGTCGGGCCAAATTGTATTGTGTGTACCTAGCTTTAGAAAACATTGTTGGAATCCATGTTTTAGTGCACACAGCACCAACTAGAGTTAAAATGAGATTTACTGGCTGATAAACCCATTTTGTTTTCATAACAACCCATATTAATTCTATTACTAGATTGCTCTGGGGGCTATGAAAGTATGGCCTTTTGGTCTAGTTTGTTTTAATATGAAGCATGTTTTTGTATGCTTTAGTGATGAATTCCCTCATCTGATATCCATTTTCTTGTGTCTTTTTTTTTTATAAGTTATAGAAACAGTGAAAAGCAGTTAAACATTTACATAATTAATTTGGCTTGAAGAGGCAAATTACTGTTATTTCTATTTCTTCTTCTTCCATTTTATTCTTCTGCTTTTTTGGACTGTATCTCCTCCCACACAAAATGTATTAATTTTACTCTTTAAAGGATAAGTGCACTGTAAAATCAAGTTATGTTAATTTGGAAGCTGCAGCTTTAAAAATACTGTTGCCATAATTTTTTTTACCTATGCCCTTGCACAGAACTCACAGGCATTATCATTTGAGGCTCAAGCAGGAGAAAGCAGAGGAAATCTCAGAGGGGCGGAGCTTAACATTCAGCAAACCAGTAACTAGATGTCAGCAACTTCCAAGGCACAAAGTTAGGCTCTGGAGGGGCATAGGTAAAAAAAAAATATGGCAACAGTATATATATATATATATATATATATATATATATATATATATATATATATATATATATAGATAGATAGATAGGTAGACTAGACTAGGTAGGCATTACCTACAGTGTAATATAAGGATATTATGCCACAGAGATGTTCCATGACCACATAGAAGCACGAGGCCACAGGGGCCGCTCCAGAGAGATGGTCTGTCTTGTTTATTTGTCTGTGTCCGAGTTAGGCTGGGTACACACCAGCAGATATTTTCGTCAGACTGACCAATCCAAGGCACTATCATTCGGTCAACCGAAAATATCTGGTGGTGTGGGGCGGCTGGCCACGTCCGACCTCGGTCTCCCGTTCGTCCAATTCGGACAACCGGACATGTCTGTAAATCGGATTCTGATTCGGAAGATCAGACGTATCGGTAAATTGGATTTTGATTCAAACGATCGGATGTGTCGGTAAATCGGATTCCGATCAGACGTGCCGGTAAATCACGCCAATCGTGCAGTCCCCTATGGGACCGCATGATCGGTCACACAAACTGTTGGCCGCAGACACTATTGCCGCAACTGACAATCGTTTGTCCCGGCTGAGCGCTCGCTCACAGCAAATGCTCGGTCGGGTCAAAGAATCCTGCAGTGTGTACCCAGCCTTAGAGTGAACTGATTGTGCTGCTTTTCTGCGAGGGAAGGACTGGGGGAGGGGCACAGTGTGAACAGGGAAAGATAGACCCACATACTGTACACACATACACACACCCATACTAATGTCCATTAATGGGACTCCACTAGGTTTAGTCCCAGGCAGAGAGAGAATCTTGGGTTCCCCTTTGGTATCTGTGGTGGCTCCTTGTTTCCTCCATCAAAATACACACATTACATGGGTCTTATCCAATAAAAAATGGAATATTTTGCATGTGGTAATAACCTGCAGCAACCAATCAGATGTTACCCAACTGCAGTAGGCCAGTAAAATTGATTGCTGCAGATTAACATCCCTTTAGGCAGGTGTCTCTATTGGTGTCTCTGCACTGGATGGGATCTCAAGGATGTTCACCCTAACTCACAACCAACATTTTACTGAGAGCTGGAGAGATTGTGGGTTGGACGCCCTTTAGCGCCCTGCAAGAGTCTAATTTCTCAGGCCCACAAAACAGTTACCCGCACAAAACTTCTGGTTTCATGTGGTTTCATTGGACACTGACTAGCAAACTGACAGTGGAGCCCACCATGTTCAATTTCCATTAAGAGTTGTTGTATGTAGGGACCAGAATTGAAGGTAGGGGTAGAACTAACCACCTGACCTTATTTCTTGCCTTTGGCTAGGTTACACTGCCAATATTTTGACCCAATCAATATTTTAGTTAGTCGGGCCAAAAGATCGGCAGCCTCCTATGGACCGCAGGACCAGTCATGCCGACTTGTTTTTTGGGCTATAGCTAAGGTAAATATGTGATTTAGCCTAAACATTTCCTTTAAATAACCCTCCACATGTTAAAAGTTATTTATTTATATGAATTATACTCAGCCCTGCCAGAATCGTTAAAGTTCCAGCAAATGGGACAGATGTTTTTATTTATCATTTTTGCAAACACTGCAAAGAGATTTGAAAAACCATGATTGTTATAGAAGTAATCTAGAATACTGCAAAGATTCTCTTTAATATCTAGAGATGTCAACAATTCCACCAGAGAACACAGAGGATTAACATGCAGATCATCCTATTTGGCAAAGATCATCGTGCGGAAGTGGTATGTTATGTATAATGAGCTAACCGGTCTTTAGGTTCTTTTTGGCACCATGATAGCTTGATACCTCCAGGGTTCTTTGAAAGCTCGGTAAGAAATATGATCTGATGAACTAAAATAACATAGGGAACAACAGAAAATGCTGGAAGGGAAGTAATCTCCTTCCTTTATTTCCATTCCAAAATACACCTGCTCCTAGATTCCAGCTGTTTCCTTCTGAAATTCAGTAGCATCTGTTATGACCAGTTCTGTGTAAAACTTTCCCATAGGATAAATACCAGAAATACACTGCAAGCTATTCAGGGATTCCTTTTCCTCTTTTAGTTGTAATGTTTTTCTCTTAATTAAAACTAATTCTGATAACTTATATATTTAAAGTAACATATTCAATTGTAGTCTATATTAACCCATATAGTCTATATTGCTCCATTACTGGTAGTCTGGCCCCACCCCTCCGTTTAGATCAGAACTGTTCCAGGAATAACCAATAGAATGATATTTCTTTTTGAGCTTGTCTTCCTATTGTATCGAGGGTATAGGAGGAGGCAGGGCAAAAGGTGCATACACACGTGAGATTGCGGGGGCCGACCCAAAACTCAAGATGTGTATAAGCACCTGTTTCAGCTGACAATCGTGCCATGTATGGGTGCTTTCTCTGCCAAAATGGCTGTGCAGATCATCAAAGAGCTCCAACCAAAGGGTTATTTTGGATGACAAAGCGATCCCATACATGACACTATTGTCGCTCATACACACCACTGGTTGTGGGTCGACCCCCACGATTGCATGTGTGTGTGAGCCTTCAGACCAATAGAAACAGAGCAACTTTAACTGCTTTGTTAAAAGGAACACTATACTGAAAAAATGACTTTGCCTTATCTTAATCTATAAATAAATATGTGCAAGTAGCACTTACTCTGAGGTGTGCGTTGCTGCGTTTCTTTAATCCAGCACACATTTTGTTTAGGAGCAGTATCCCCCCTCCCTCTTTTAACCACTCCCACTTCCATCTGACTTGACTTTTTCCCCACAAACCAACTGTCAAGCCTGCACACAGCATACAGCATTCCAACTGTCAAAACTCTGTCACCATTCCAGCTACAGTTTTTGAGAGGAAGGAACTTCACTGACAGCTTAAAGTGTATGATGTTTTAGACTGGATATCTAAAGAAATAGGGGGTAGATCAGCAAAAACAATGTCCTCTATATTAGTTCCTTAATCAAGCTGGTTATGAAAAAGCTTTAGAACAGTAAATGTGGTGATTGCAGGGAATGTAGGAATGTATAAAACACAAGACAGACATTTAGATGGAGAAACAGAAATGTTATGTGGCTGGACATGAATTAGATCATAGGGGGCATGTTTTTAAAGTATGACTGTGTGGTACATTACCAACATGGCCATAAAATAATCATAATTTTACAATCTGATCACAATTGTAACAGTCTGACGAGGGTTGGAAAACATAAAATGGACCGGCTATGGGAATACCGTATGGTGTCATTAAAAAATGTAAACTACCAATACCAGATGGTATACTACAGTGTCGGTAAAATAGTGGTATTGCAACCAACCATAGGGAACTATTTACATTGGATGAGAAATAGTACATTAGAATAGGAACAGGTGTATTGGCTCTGTATGTTGTACTCCGAGGTGTCAGAAATCTGTATTTTGGCATCTGTGATTTATATTAATTTTGACAATTACGCATTTTTTCCTTATATTTTGCTAAACACATTGTGCAGTGCTTTAACTGTATGGCTATAAATTGGACTCTCTGCTGAAGAGCTTGCAATCTAAGTAGTATATCAGACAATCACGCACAACTTGTCCATATGACTAGTAGCAGAAGCCAAAGTACCCAGGGTAAACACCACACAAGAACAATAATAACATACAAATTTTTTGCAGATGTGTGGATTCAAACCCAGAACTCTGCTACAAAGCATATGTGCTAACCACTGAGCCACCATGTAAGAAGCCAGCGCCCCAAGAAGAAAAAGGAGAACATACAGCAATGCACAAGTAGCTACATGACATCAGTACAAACCACTGTGCCACCTTATTGTCACTATGCGCACTACTTAGATGTGGACTGAGATGGGGACTCATCATATTAGCATAACAGTGGCTCCGTTTACTTCAGGAAATTGTTAGGCGAATATACTTAATTTAGAACAATTAAAGTATTAACTTTTGCGCAGCAACCAATATGACCAGTGTTTTATCAGCCAATTAGCTCCACTCTTCTAACCACTCAGTTAATTGTTACAATCTGTAGGATTCGCACCAATGCATAGTTAACTAATGAATAAAAGGAAACAACATCAGTTTAAAGAGGCTAGTTCACCCCTCAAATGATACATTTTCTATAGGTAAATCTCCCACAATACTACAATAATTAGAAAGTAATTCTAATCCAACATGGAACCAACATGGAACCAACATGGAACCCCTTGGTTCCGAAATCTGAAAGATCTGTCGGAATCCAGACGGATCCCCGGATTTCGGGACTTCGAAAGACATTTTCGATAATTTTTGAAAATAATCTTCAAAAATCTTCCAAAATACTAGCGGAAACTCGAAAATGGTCTCCGAACGTATTTTCGAACGTTCAAGGCTATTTTCAAAAATTATCGAAAGTAGTCCTGTACATTCAAAAATTATTGAAAAATCGTCCGGTTTCGAAATACAAAAACGGAAAGAAACTAGTGAGTTTCGGCCATCACTATTAGAAAGCTGCTCTATTTCCAATCTGTTTCTGTGCCTCTCAAAAGGTTTCCTCCTCCCCTATTACAAGCTCTTTTACAAGCTTGCACGTGCTCAGAACAGGTAGCTAGGGGAATAGAATTCAGTTATTAGCTGTGATGTCATCTGTCACATCCATGACTAACAGTTGCTACCTGAAGAAACCAGGAAGCAGAACATCGGGCAGCATTTCAGGTTAGTTTAAAACCTCATTTTCAGGTTAGTTCTCAGTTTTCCAACTATTGCTGTTTGGAAGTAGATTTACTTAGGCCAAGGCTACACTAAACGCATGCGTTGGTGGCCGCTTGTGCTGTGATCCCTTTTTCGGGGATTGCAGCACATGTGAATCGCAGCAAGAAGGGTTTCCGTATGCTCTGCGGTCAACGGATCGCAGCGCAAATGGCCACTGCGCACTTAGTGTGGCTACTCCAATTGGGCCACACTAGTGTGCGCTTTTAAACACGCGATCGGAACGTGTGTTAAATCGCACTGATGATGAGGCCTAGCCCTTATACACAGTTTTTCATTTGATGGGTTAAATTGCCATTTTGAACAGGGAATGGGTAGAGTAAGCTGGGAAGAATTCAAATGAATCAAACCTTGCTGATTGAATAATATGAAATTTCACACGATTGCTAAAAGGATTAAAGGAAGACTTTAGTGTAGCCGGAGTTTTCTGTAATGTAATATTATAATTGTAAACTAATGTGGCTGGAACTTACTGCTTGGGATAGCTAATTTGCTGTTCCCTGTGGTTTAGTTTTTGTGTGAGATTAAAAAACAAATATGTGGTTTTACATAAATACATAAAATATTTCTTGATACTGAATATTCTAACACCCACAGTCTCTCAATAGGAAATCAAAATACCCTATAATATTGATCTCAATAAGCTTTCGAAAATTATTTCAAAAAAAAAAAAAAACAAAGACAAAATGCTTTTGATACATTAACAGGGAGATTAAGGGCACAGCCACACTGCGCCGCAAACGCGATCGCACACGGAAACGCATGCTATTTCATGTGCCATTTTGTTGCGTTTGTGCATGCATTTTCTTCATTAGGTATAGGAAAACAGTTTGTTACCGGTTAGCGCGACTTTAGCTCCGTATTAGCATTGGATGCATGGGTTACACAAAAATCCCCGTGCATCCAATGCTCACGATTTAATGTCACGTTTGCGCTAGTTTTAGCGCAGGATTTTAACGCCAGCAAATAGGTGGTGTTAAATTCCCGTAGTGGGTAAATCCCTTATGGGGATTTACCCACATTCGCATAGGCGATATTAAATCACGGAAGGAGCATTTACCCAGAGCTATAGCGGCTCTGGGTAAATGAACCCCAAAGTGACTATGATTAAAGGAAAACTATAGTGCGTATGAAGTTCTTTTAAAAACAGTTAAAATAAAACATATGTGAGGCAGGGAGGTAGGATTGATGCGTTTTACCTCCCAATATCATTTCTATGAGGAGCAGCAGGATGAAGAAAACTGCTTCTACCAGTCTTCCTGTATGCTTCAGTACTATCTTTAATATAGAATAGCCGAGGGCCATAACCTGGCAGATGAAAACTGTATGTGCTGTAGCTCCTCAACAAAACAATATTGGGAGGTAGGAATAATCAATCCTATCTCCTTGCCCCAGGTGCTTTTCACACTCCTCCTCACAGCAACAGGTGCTAAAGTTTGTGAGGGTGTTTTCCCGTTTCAAGGCGTAACAGGAGGTATTGGGTAATTCAAAGGGCATCCAATTGATAAGCTGCTCTGGGAAAATAGAACATTTGGCCCCCAATCCTCATTTAGTGCATAATCAACTTTAAACAGAAGTCTGGTATAACCTTCCACTGCAGACCCATCATCTGCTAGCAAGCATGCAGATTCCAAGTGTCTATAACTGGCCATGGTGCTTTCTATCATTTCAATCGTAACCACTGGTGGTACACGATCAACTGCAAAGGTGTGTTTAGGGTTAGAATTTTCCTTTAGTGCCCAAGCATAAACCTCTGCTGGGGTAAGTAATGGCATATTTGCGATTTACTCCAACTTCGAATTTCAGCGGCAGCCCTCTGGTTACACAGAATAGAGGTTTGGAATATATAGTCTGGTATAAATTTTTCCATTGCTGTAAATACCAAACTTCTGTTCTGTGTAACCAGAGGGCTACAGTTATTATAGTTAAAGAGTAAAAGAGAAACCATGTGTAAACAACCACAAAACAATCCATATTAACCCTGGTACACACAGTACAATTTTCTACCTATCTTTCAGACCAACAGACATTTCTAGTCCACTGCAAAAAACTTTATTTCAGAGCTCTCAGCTTGCTGTTATTGCTGCCGGGACCAGGGCAGAGGGGAGTAGAGGCCCATAAAGAGATACTGTGAGTGTGGGACACGCTATACCAAAAGTTTCTAATCGACTGACGCTGCAAAAATTTCCACCAATATTTTGACCCAATCAATCAAAATATTGAATAACTCATGCTATTTTGCATGAATGTCATAACATGATATCACAAATGTCACAATTGGTCTGTTACAAACCCAAGCTGTATTGGAGTATCCCAGTTTTGGCTGCACTGCTCCCAAGACAAAAAAAATACATCAAATAACAACTGAGATACTCACCGATAGTTGCAAAAGAATTGTTCACATTTATTCTCCCATAGTGCATTCTGGGTGAATAATGTGAACAATTATTTTACAGCTATCAGTGATCAGTGATTATATCAGTTATTTGTTATTTGATAACATGATATAATACATAAGTGTGATATTTTATAATGGGAGCTGCAGTGGTATTTATCCTTATAAAAATCACTCAGCTATGTCACTAAGTGACTCATTTCTTATATTTCTTATATCCCACTACTCCGCCCATTCCAGTGTTCATGCCTGAACAATGACTCAGCATTTTTGCAGAGTTTAACTTCACTAACAGAACCTGCTGGAGCTGCTTCCTGTCACTTCATAACCAAAGTCTCTCTCCTCCTCCACAAAGATTTGTTTAACCGCATAGATGCTGGGATGTTCCTTTCTACTGGGTTTAAGTTACAGAAGGTAGCTTGGGGGATTTAAGGTGGAAATAGGGACAAGGCTAGAATTTAAAATGTGAACGGGGTGAAGGAATCCACCCCTTCACATTATAATATAAGGACATTACGCCACCTCGGAGTTCCCTGTCCTGTATATGGTCCTCTATATGGTCAGGTAACTCCTCGGTGGCATAATATCCTTATATTACACTGTAAGGGGCGCATTATCCCTTATATCACATTCATCCAAGAGCTGGCCATGCATGAATAAGATGTATAAGATATGAGAGTAACATAACATATATCATATGCAAGCAATGAAGGGCAATCACTTAAAATGGAGATTTGAGTTACATTGTTTGTACAAACAAGCATAAGCTGTCATGCCCCTGCAAGGCAGTATCCCAGCACTTATCTTATTAATTTCTACATGTGTGGTTGAGTGCTGGGGTCTCTTCTGTAATGTTTAAATTACCGGGCTTCCTTTGCACCACACCTAAAAGTAATTTAGCTGCATATCCTATATATATATATATATATATATATATATATATATCCAGATATAATGGTTGGATCAACACTTCCAGGTAAGTATGTAGTGTAGAAAGAGGTGCGCATAGTTAAGGCTGGGTACACACCAGCCAATATTTTTGGCTGACCGACCGAAAGTACCGTCGGTCGGCCAAAAATATCAGCTGGTGTGGAGCCGCGGCCGACATCGATCATTCGTTCGTCCGGATCAGACGAATGAACGATCGGACACATAGGAAAATTACGATTGATTGTGCGGTTCCCTATGGGAACCTCGTACCGAGTGCTCGGTCGGGACAAATAATCCGGTTGTGTGTACCCAGCCTAAAGGGAAAGTCTGCATGGGGTTTAAGATAGATAGATAACAGCAGCCTCTTTATAAAAGAGAGTGATTCTTCAGGACAGTTACAAGGTAAAGTTATAGTTCAGTGTACACCTCTATAGATGTACGGCCAACATCAACATTAAGGTCCATACAGACATGAAATAATTTGCAAAAAAGTCCATTCATCCTACAGTCGAGCAATGCGTGTCGGCCCTGCAGTTGCACGTCTGTAAGACTTTTAGTGTGTGTTTGAAATACCTATGTAAATACCATTATGTAAAATAACATAAGTCTCAGAGGAATATATCTTCAGGGTCACACTCCAAGGTATAATTCACTTTATTTATTTAGTGATCACACATCAAAAATACAACGTTTCAGGGGGTTAGGTGCCCCCTTCTTCAGGTCAGCACCTGGAATATCTGAGGAGAAATATCTTGTCTGCACCCATAGTTGGACAAGAATGTATTGAACTATTTTCTATTTTAAATAATAATATAGTGGAAAACCTCATACTTCAAAAAAAAATACTTATGTTCAACAAAATTTCCTAGACCATTGTACTGTAGAGTGGATGTTATCAAAGAGTCAGTTTTGCTTTTAGTACATTGTGTAATTTCTCTGTAAAATTATCTTTCATGATGCCTATGATCTCATTGTGTGCAAATTCACCCAGTAGTAAATTTCCCCCACCTAAATGTTCCTTTATTTTATTGTGCTTTGATCATGTTTACCCTGAATTGTTTAAAAAAAGAATGTAAATAACTGTGAAAATGAGCGGGGGGTGGAGATATGAAAGATGCTGTACTTTGTGGTTTTAATGAAATATTTAATTTGGAGGCTCTTTTATCTGGCAGGTGGTTAGGATGGTTGCTGGGACTAAACTACTTGTAACAAGGCCCATTCAGGGCCCATCCTGCTGAAGCTTTTTTTTTTTTATCAAATATTAAATATCCAGCAAAATTGATGACATCTATTGTGGTGACTGGCACAAAAATAGGACCTATTGCATAAGGGATTTCTGCAGGCATATTCTAAGGCAAGGCCATACACATGTCAGTTTTTGACCATTTTAGTCAAATCAGCCCAAATAGATTAGATCCATGTGTACCATCAGATCAATTATAGACTGCTTATAAATATTGGGATGTTTATGAACACAAGCTGGCCAGACCAGTCAGAAAATTTTCTGACAATCCCATCCTTAGTTCCATCAAAGATTGAAGGTGCAAGGTGATGTTCGATTGCTTATTAAATTTTAATAGGGAAGTACAGATCGACTGCACCATCATAAATGCCTGGCCGAATGGCCATACAGCCCAACTGTGCACTCATACACCAACAGATAGTCAGACGAAACATCATACACCAACAGATAGTCAGACGAAACGTCATACACCAACAGATAGTCAGACGGAATGTCATACACCAACAGATAGTCAGACGAAGCATCGCAGGTCAGGCCTGTGGTTGTACAGGCTTATGTGCTAGGCCACACCAGCACGATTTCTCGTGGGCTAAAGATTGTGCTTGTGTTCCGTTAGCATGTGAGAACTGCAGCACAGTTCATGTCAGTGTGAGTGACCACATTCGCTGCAACACATTCTTGGAGAGCATGCTATCACTATTTTTTTGCGGAACGTGTGTTCTCCGCAGAGCAAACGAACAGTAACAGGGAAGCGTGCACCGGTGTATAACGGACACGTTGCCGTCTGTCACAGTGTGGCCTCAGCCTAAGACAGCATTGTATATCTTGACATGGGGGATCCCAAATTCTGAGGTCTATGGGTAGGTAGATCTAGTGAAGTGTAATAACATTTAACACTTACAAACTGAGCTTTTGTTTCTGTTTAAAAAGCATTTCCCAGCCCAGGATCTGTGCTCACACACTGTAGTCATTGTTTCCCCTCCATTGCCTCTTGTCACTTCTTCTTGTCAGAGTTTAATTAGGGCAACGAGCTTTCACAGGCTCATTTGTCACTTCAGCAGCTTTCTAACACTTCCTAACGAGGGAAGGTTTAAAGAACCTTGTGAGTGTATGGGACGGGGGTCAGGATCTGAAGCAGAAAAGCTTTGGAGAGAAGGGGGCAGAGGGCGCCACTTAACAAGCTCTCTAGGGTCACTTATCAAAGGCTCACAGGTGTCTAACTGCTACATAACTATTGACAAAAAATACTGGGAAAATGGAGATATCCAGCATCAATAATAGAACATTTTAATAGGCGCAAGCCATCAAACCAACATGTTTCATTAAGTTGTCACTAGATGAGTTTTTATCACCATCTGCTAAGTTAGAATCTGGATTTATTAAAGGCACTGTCCACCCCTCTCTACAATCTATCTATCTCTACAAAATCTATATCTTGCACAATACCCCCAAAACCTTGACATCGTTTTATACAAAATCTTTAATTCAGCTCCCAGCCAGAGATATTATACTTACATGCTCCTAGATCCACCGCTGCTTCCGGTCTCCTCACTCTGTCTTAGAGTGAGGCCACATTAGCGCATTTTTTGTGTGTTTGCGCACGCGTTTCGCGCTTGCGATTGCACCCGCAATTTTTGCTAAAATGGAAATCGCGGGAACGCGAAAATTCCGGTGATTTCCAATGCGCATGCAATTGCGTTTTGGTAACGCATGTGTTCACCATTTATGGTGCGTTAACGCAAAACGCACAAGAATCGCGCACACAATTGTGTGCGATAACGCTCGCGATTTGGTGCGCGATTCCTGTGCGTTGCAGTGTGGCCTCAGCCTTAGAGATGGGCGAACTTCATAAAGTTTGGTCCGTTTTTGAACTTTCGAACTTCAGTAAAAGTTTGAATTCGGACCCATTAAAGTCAATGGGGTAGTGATAGTTCGAAAAGTTCTGATATTTTACAGCTAATCTAACAATGGTAACTTACTGTAAATGGCACCTGGGAAATGGTCTGGGGAACATGTCACTATCACCAAAACTTGTTAAAACACTTCTTAAACACGAGCGGGCAATTGTCGGATTTTGCGCAAGCTACATTCGAGGGTTATGGCCAATTCGAGGGTTACCGAACGATACTTTTGAGGGCTACCGAAAATAGAACGATAAATTCGTGGGTTACCGAAATCAAACAATACTTTCAAGGATTACCGAAAACGAGCGATACTTTCGAGGGTTATCGACCGATACATTCAAGAGTTAGCAAAAAAGATCCATATATTCGAGAGTTACCGAAAACGAATGATACTTTCAAGGGATAACAAAAATCGAAGGCTGCATTCAAGGGTTAGCTAACGATACATTCTAGGGTTAGCAAAAACGATCTGTACATTCGAGGGTTACCAAAAACGAAAGATACTTTCAACGATTAGTAAACATTCTAGGGTAAGCAAACGGCCCTTAAATTCAATAATTCAAATTTACGATAAATATCGAAAATACAGCTGCGAGTCCGGAAAAGCGAACTAGTTTGAACACAAACTAGTATGATTAGTTTGAGTTCGTCCAAACTCATAAAGTTCGTCTCGAACTCGGGTTCAAGTTTGGTTTCGTGGCCATCTCTACTCCACTGTCTCCACTGTGGCTGCTGTGTTCTTTTTGTGTTCCTTTTGTGTTCCTGAGCAGCCGCAGTGGAGACTGTTTCGGGAATGTCAGTCATTGATTGGCCGTGATGTCACTGACTGCCTTACCCGGAAGTGCAGAGCCGTGGCAGTGGATCGAGGAGGAGCATGTAAGTATAGTATAAGGACGTCCAGGTTTTGGGGGGTACTGTACAAGATATAGATTTTTGTAGAGAGGGGTGGACATTCCCTTTAAGTTCTAAAATTCTACATTTGCAAAACCCTTTTTATACATTCAGAAAGAGATATCACTTCTGCCTAGGGCCCGGGAACTTCAGGAAGGCCTAGCTTGGACTGTAGAAACAGTAATATGTTCCATCAGTATTTACTAAGTAGTGTAAAAGACAAACAGCTATGCCTTTCCTCCCGTTCTTAATCTAAAGCTGGGTACATACAAATAGATCTTTCATTAAGGCCAAATGTTCTGCACCAGGATGAAGGACTGTTGGTCGCTGCAAAAGTAGCCATGGTCAACAGTTTGCCGTGGACACGTCCATAAACCACGGCCAATCATGTGGTTCTCTATGGACGGCACGCTCGTTCATGGTTTACAGAATTGAACAAATGAACGGTCGGTTGCATACGAAAACCCATGCAAGTTTTTAGGCCCTATCGACCGATACACTGAACATTCGGTCGATCGGCCCGAATATTTGTATGGTGTGTACAAAGATAACGGGCAAGAGACTCGTCAAGCTGGAACCCTATTTGTGGTGTGGCTTCACATATTTTATGCATCTGCAATAAATATACATTTTACCATTTGGAGCCTATGTATTTTCTCACTATCTGGAATAACACTGTTTCTCCAGGTTGTGTCATGACTATAACTGTTTATCCAGGATAGTGGTTTCTCATGACAACAATAAAAAGCTCAAGTGCAGCCATTTACCTGAGGACATTCCATAATTATTCATGTATAACACATCTGAAGGCTTTGCTGTAGACAATGAGACTTCTTTTATTCTTTTGCTTTTTCAATCATCTGTCATGCATCAGTAACACTAGCTCTTACTTTGTTCTTATTAGGAAAATGAATAATCAAATTTATTGCGAGAAATCATATTTATTATTGCTGACCAAGTCTACTGCGAATAAAGGACCAATAGACCAATTACCAGACCTTTGGCATAAAATCACAGAACAAACTGAATGCATTTTAGAGACAAGGAATTAAAGCTTTGGTTATTTTGCATTGATAATGACCTTTTAAAACCATCGTGCTGTAATTAACTGCAATAATCTTCTCCCTCTGTATTTCCTCTAAATATTTAACCATGTTTCATTTACTGTAAGTTGTAGGATAAAATCTTCCACAACAAATATTTTTGTAATTAATATAAAAATGAAGCATTTCATTCTGCTTTTAGCCCACAACAATACTTGGTTGAACACAGTCTTAACCAATTAGAGAGAGGAGGGAACATTTTTTGTTTATATTGGTTCAATTTCAAAAATGTCCTAATTGCTTCACACATTGGAAGTTATCACCATCCTTGCACTTTCCAAATGTGCCTTTATTCGCCCACCTACTGACTGAGGCCTACTCCAGGGGACAAAGCAATACAAAATGTGCTAGAACATTATTTCGCTGTTTTCACTAGTTCACTGAACACATTTATAATGCTTATGAGAACAGGAGAAGACAATCAGTGGAGTCTTTGTCTGGTAATTGATATACTGGATCTCCGGCACATTGGCAAATAATTCTAAAATGATTTCAGAAGGGCAAATATGCCCTAATTACAAGCAGAGTTTATCCAGCATATATGTAAAAGTCTTTCCTTTGAACAAGCCCTTTGTTTATTTTCTAAGTGCAGAATGTCGGAAGTTATGGTGCAAGTTGATTCATTGGTCATTGCTTCATCATCAGTTTCCACCTCCTCTTCAAATTTTTTTTTTAAAAAAAAGATACATTTTTGCATTTCTCAGCCGCTTCCTTTTTCTCTTTACATCAATGGAGAAGTGAGTGGGTGGGCACTGATAATGTGTAGGATGTTTTAAATTAAGAATGTCTTATTATCTTTCCCAACAGTTAAGTTTGAAATCTGCAGATTTAACAATGCAGGACAAGATGCAGTACAGAGATGGTGGTATCAAGCAACCAAATGGGAGTAGAACATATTACCCTTTAACTTTCATAACTTTCATCTGACTTTCTGCATCAAGACATGTGAACCAAGGCATGTTTTTAAGTTAAGAGAAGGAACTTACATCTAACTTGTTTGGAGACCATAGTTCCCCTATAACCAAAGTTATTAAAATGGTATAGCTTTTTATTTGTAGTATTCAGAGCCTTACAGGGTATGTCCATTGCTTTTTTTAACTTTACTTTTAAATGTCTTACCTCCCGTTCCTAAGTTAAACTTGCAGGAGCGGAGGAAGAACTTACCCGGATCGATCCTGCGCTGCTCAAAGACTCCGATGCGGGTGACAGCCACCAACATGACTATAGTCACACAGTGCAAAGGAGCATGGAGCAAGTTGAAAAAAGCAATGGACAGACCCTTTAAAAGATTTATCCAAAGACTGAAAATATAATAATTAGGGATTATGATCCAAGATACAGAGTTATATGTGAAGGAAGCTAGAAGGATTCTGGATAATAAAAAAACATATGAAATCTTGAGGGAGAATACATATATATGTAAAGAATAAAAAAAAAGTCTGAAAGGAAAAAAAAATCTCTGAAAATGAATTTAACTATATTTTTAATCCTGACCCCGTTTAGAGATCTTTTACCATTTACCAAAGCTCCATAAATGCATACAATCGCCCCTGGGTAAACTAATTATCTCCGAATAGGATGCCTTTCAGCAAACCTCTCAAAATTCTTGGATTCCCTACACGCACCCATAGTGAAAAAATTGCTCTTGTACCTTAGGGATATAATGGAGGTGCTGAATTCACTGGAAGGTTTAAGATGGGGCCCTAATTTTACCTTTGGTACCCTTGATGTTATATCCCTTTATTCTGTTATCCCAGATGAAGGAGAAGTAGAAGCAATAAGTTGATTTGTTAGAAAAGAGGGGTTAGACGAACAAGTAGTGACATTTTTAGAGGAAGGAATGAGATTCATATTTAATCATAATTATTTTATGTTTTGTAATACCTTCTACAGGCAAGTTGTGGGCACAGCAATTGGCACTTCCATGGAAGAAGGCTGTCTATATCAAACAGCTATTTCAAAGACATGTGAGGTACTGGAGACGTTTTTATAGATGACACCTTAATAGTATGGGATGGGTCACCAGAAGAATTAAATTGGTTTACCAACATGTTAAATGTCTTCTCAGAGTCCCTATAGTCCCAGATGGAATCAAACCTAAAGGCCTTTATATTTTTGGATCTAAAAATTGTGGTGAATGGGGACAGATTAGTGACAGATAATATTTTTACAACAGTTGATGCTAACTTTTATATAAATTATGGTAGCTGCCATAATAATAATAAGGATAATGCTCCATATGGGCAACTGTTAAGTAAATTTTTATATGTTGTAGTTAATTGCTGTAAACCCCGACCTCGCAAGGTTTACAGCACTCAAAGATCTCCCCAAATGTACTTACCAGCCTTCATTCCTTGGCTGCCTTCTGCTTAACTTCCCTGCCCTCAAGCAGGAGGGGCTCGACTGGCATCCGCTCCTGCTAAGGCTAAAAAGAAATTGTACAGAGGAAAAAGCATTTGAAAATTAAGCAAAGATTATTATAGATAGGTTTGAGGAAAAGTAAATAAGAAAAAGAGGGGAGAGTTGCTGCAGAAAGGATATTAGTATAAGGGGAAAGTGAAAGACAAATCTATTAGGATTATAACAGAATTTGGAAAAAAAACACCTGGAAATTTGAAAAAATTATAAGATTTTGGTATATTTTAAAGGGGGATAGTGAGTTAACAGAGTGAATTGGAGATAGACTGGTATTCACATATAAGAGGACAAAAATATTAAGGAAATTATTGCAGCTCGTGAATTTAAGTTAGATTAAAGGGGAGGGAAGAGTCACGATAAAAGAATGGGAAATATGGGGTGTGCATTAATTGTAAATATGTGTGTGAAGATATACAGGGTAGGGGGAAGTTTCATTGTAAATCTAGGGTAGTTGTTTATATGATCACTTGCCCCTGCCACAAAATGTATATAGGTAAGACAAATAGCACAATTAGTACTAGGATTAGTGAGCACAGGATTTGTATCAAACAGTCGTTTTAAAGTTGTGGATGGGATTTATTTTAAATGGAGGGGGGATAATTTAAGGTACGCTCTGTTAAGATTAGAACAAAAATATATTTATGAATTAAATCCCCACAATACAAGGATTGTGGAAGCACTCCAATTAAGCTAATTTACAACTACAGTTTGCGGAAGTACTACTGATCTAGTCAAACATTTATACAAACATAGAAAAGATAATCAAATATGAGAAATGCAAAAGTTTGCTAATGGTAATTGAAGTAAAAAAGATTAGAAGTTAGGAAATTCCAGACTGGGGTTACCTTGATGAGGTTGGAAGGCTTTTCATTCATGTGATCACAGTAATGTATATTAAAACCCCTTTGTTTATAAAGTATGCCAGTGCGCAGATAATACGATATTGTATGGGGCCTAGGAATGTGCATTGATTATCTTCTCTATGTTTGTATAAATGTTTGACCAGATCAGTAGCACTTCCGCAAAATGTAGTTGCAAATTAGCCTAATTGGAGTGCTTCCACAATCCTTGTATTGTATGTATTTATTATGAAGAATGGTCAAGCTTCTATGTGGTAATAGCACCCCCAACACGCCCCTTTTATGGGAGGTCCTATGCCTTTAATATAAAGCACTGGATGGATGGCCCCTTCCCTCATTTTTTGTGAGAAAGCCAGTTGTATGGATCCAAAGTTTGCTAATGGAAATTAAAGTAAAAAAGGTTAGAAGTTAGGACCATCCAGACTGGGGTTACCTTGACGTGGTTGGAAGGCTTTTCATTCATGTGATCACAGTAATGTATGCTAAAACCCTTTTGTTTATAAAGTAGGCCAGTGTGCAGATAATATGATATTGTATGGGGCCTAGGAATGTGCATTAATTATCTTTTCTATGTTTGAATTAAATTCCCTTAAACCACAAAAGATTGAATGAAAACGTATAAATTGCAGCATTCCTTCAGGAATCATAAATGTGCATTAGGTGAATGGTATTGCAGTAACAGAGAAATGAATTTTGAATAGTATACATCTTTAAAAAGGGGAGGGATTAGAAGGGTAAGAAGGGAATGGCACCAGTAATAAAATGTAGGTCATATATTGTACAAAATTATTTGCCGATAAGGTGAAACGAGTTGCAATTTAATATTTTGATCCTTTATTCTGAGAGACTTTTTGTGTTAGAACACCTGATACATACTTCCATAACTCCAAAACATACGGTTGAGAGGTGAAGAGAGAAAAAGAGGATGCATGTTAGGTGACGTCATCAGAGCGCAACTGGAGGAAGAGTGTAGGACACCAAGTACAGCCAAACTCTGTGGAATCGGACTTGGATGCCCTGTACTGAGATCTACCGTAGCAGTACACGGAGCACAGAAATGGGGTCAGTTTCCGCACAAAGTATCTGGCTGATATAGAACAGAACAATCTGTTGGACTGGAAGCGAACCACCATATCTGCCTGGAAAGGAACCGCCAGTCACTATGTGGTCGGATCCTCACCCTCTACACAGGCAGCACAAAAAAAGAAACGACTACAAGACCGATAAGTATCAAGAGTTTAAACCAGGCTTGGGCAAAGTAAGGCCCGGGAACCCCATGCGGCCCGTTTAACTGTCCCTGACTGTCCCTTTAATACTAAACCTGTACCCCAAAAAATCTAAATTATGACCTGATCATTTGATTAATTGAGTTTGATGAAAGGGATATATTAAAAATTGCAACTTACAATAAAAACATTTCAATGGACCAGGTAAATTAATTTATTATTTTTATAAAATCCAGGTTTGCAATCTCTTTAATGAGAATTGAGTGTTTATCTGACCCAATCCAAGTCCCAATCCAATCCAAGTTTCTTTTGCAGTCCCCTGTGAAATTTAATTGCCCACCCCTGTTTTAAACACTCTTTCTTGAGATCAAATTGTTACAAAATATAATAGGAACATTTTGGAACAGTAACATACCATATATACTCGAGTATAAGTCAAATTTTTCAGGCTTTAAAATTAGCCTCAAAACCTAACCTCGGTTTATACTCGGATGAAGTCCTAATTTAGATCCAAATTCTGCAATTGCGGATATTAACCAGTAGGTGGTGCTGTGTTAACCTGCATAGAAAGTTACAGGAGCTGATCTGCCTTTACACTTCCTGCTTCCTGTAGTCTGGCTGCTGGACTCACTCAGCACTGTCACTGCTCATCTGGATGCTGTAAATCTGATAGGTCTCCTCAGTTTGGGGCAAAGAAACAGCTGCTAGTACAGTGCAAATGACAGCTTGACACTACAACTCTCAGGTGACATTTTTAACTATTGGGATCAGAGAGTCCTTTACTATATGGAGGTCAGAGGGCCCTTTACTATATAGGGTCAGAGGGCCCTTTACAATATGGGGTTCAGGAGAATTGTAAATGAAGGTAAGCTTAATTAAAAGATTACTGAACCTTGCCACTCCACATGTTTAGAAACTGAAACTTCCAGCAACAAAGCATGCTGGGAATTGTAGTTTCCAAACATCTGGAGTGCCAAGGAATTGGAGGTTACTAGTACTGGATTTGGCTGTTACTGTATGGGATTCATGTATGGGAATTCTGCTGTCCATTTAAAGGGCAACTAAAGCCTAAAAACAACACAGAATCAGAAGGCAGTAGTGGTGATAATTTCTACCCTCAACTTATACTCGAGTCAATCAGTTTTTACAAATTTTTCAGGTAAAAATAGGTACCTCGACTTGTACTCGGATCGACTTATACTTGAGTATATACAGTATATATGGACTGCAGTGAGGACTCCATAGACTTTTTAAGTGTGACTTGGTACATATTGAACACGATATATGTGGGGAAGGAGTATCCTACATTAATTTTTAAGTCTATATGTTTTAAGCTCTATAGAGGACAATATAATTATATAAAGTGATTAGGCTGGCCAGCGGATGTATTACATTGTATTTTTAATGTTTTTTTATTTCAAAATTAATCAGATCTGGTGCTACATTCATTTTTACCTATGAATAAAACTGGATTAATTACACATTTTATGGGGTAATTTATTCATATATGTTGTTTATTGGCTATCCAGAAAGGTGTAGCTGGTTGTAGTCAAGATGGGATCCAGACTACTACCCTGTGTCTTGTTATTGAGGTGAAAGTTGGAAGGGCAATTTGTTGTTTCTATAAAAACAATTGCATTCAGTTAAAACAACTAATCTTGAAGTTTAGTTCTGAATTGTGAAAGGCCGTCAGATGACTAGCAAAATGAACTAAACTTCAAGTCCAGTTGATCTAATTGAATACCAAAAATATACCATGACCTGGATGAATGAGAACCTTCACAAAGGCATAGTGTTTTTTTTGTAAAAAAGAATTTCCTTGTGGATATGTTGTGCTTTTACTTTTTAGACCACCAATATCAGAAAATGCTTTTAAGCAATCCGATCAGAAGAACATCTGCTCGTGTATGGCCAGCTTAACTGTCTTAAACTGGCTGAATTACAATCTCTCTGCCTGAAGCTTTGTATACACGTACGATTTTACCGCCGATGTACGACCCCCTGAGTGTTTGTCGCCGGTAAATTCGTACATGTGTACGAGGCTCTAGGTACCAAATTACATTTTAAGCAGTTACATGGCTAGATCTCACAGATCAATTTACAGATCTGCATACCTACCGAGGAAATATCACAGAATTATATGAATAGAAATGTCTGCCACTGACAGTTTAAGAGCTTTCATTAGGCAAATCTCATTCGTGGCTGGAAAATACACATTAGTAAGTAATACATTATAATACTAGTGTTATCACCTCTGTACCCACATTTCTGGCCTTAAGGAAGGCATACATGGCATTGATATTTCTATCGATTCAATCAAATTAATCAGATTATCAAAGATACTTCTTCTGGTTTCGATAGACCGATCGGCGATATCAATCGCTCTATCAAAAAAAAATTTCACTCTACCCCATCTACCAGAACCAGACCTTTTGCTAGGTGGACATATGCGATCGGTTCTTCCGATTAGATTTACAATAGTTTTGGACGATCGCAAATCCGTTTAGAAGAATATTGGACTGTGTATGCCCACCTTAAGGTGTCTCCTGGGAGCTAAGCATAAAGTATTGGCTGGGGGCAACCCTATTAATTACATAAAAACCCATAAATGTTCCGTAAAATACATTCTTCAATAAGTGCTTAGGGATGTTTATAGTTTGGGTTGTGTATTAAATTCATTCAGTTACATATCTGTACAGTAAGCCAACCTGTATAGAACTATTTCCACCACAGCCATATGAATTTCCATGGTACTTCTTGGATACCTCTAATTTCCTAGTATTTCAAAGTCTATAATTACTGACGTACAATGCATCCTTAAATCTTGTTTCTCTTATACAATGTTTTATTTGTTAACATCAGAAAGTGCAGTTTTTGCCCAGTCTAAGCTCTCTTTGTTAGCACGGATGTAGCATGTTGTAGCCACTAAGACAGCACTGAAGCTCTGGGGAGATGTAGTGCAAACCCGCTGTGGGAGCGTTGTTTTTGGCTGTAGTTCAGCCATGTTCTCCCATGCGTGTCACAGCTGCTATACCCTCAGAAACACAGCCGTGGCCAGGGCTCACCCAGGTGTTTGGGTCCAGAACAAAAGACCTTTTCAGTGTCCTGAGAGGATACAGAAGCCGTGCTGGTTGAATGGGTTGTTCCCAGCTGGTTGTGTTGCTGCATATATACAGTCAGGCCTCTTATATTAGCAAAGCTGAGAGTAATTTGACTAAAATACTCCCAGCCCCGAAACTAAAACGCAGTAGACGACATTAACCCATCTGCTTCCAAAGGGCTGGTTTATAATGTTCTGGAATTTGTCAGTGTTATAGTGGGAAAGCTTGACACAGTTATCAACCTCAAAATAAATAGGTTTAAGAAATGCAAAGATTCAGTTATTTTCTAGTCTAGACACAAAGCATTATATGCATATAATGTAAAGCTATTTGTCTTATTTAATAAGAGCTGCATGTTTTACCTGTGCTGTTAGGGTAAGACCCATTTATACCTCTGCGTTATGTTTGGAGTGGTAGAATGCACTGTTTTTAATTGAAATTATGTTAACATAGTGAGCTCATGCTTAGTCAAAACGCGTGGCGCAGCAAAGATACTGGGGCATAGACACAGCGATTACCCCTCTCCCTAAATCTGCAGCAGCCTATATAAAGTTATCAAATGGTTTTAACTGTAGTAAACCAGTAAACAAGGTAACTTTTGTGTTTGTCTTTTTTAATAAACCTGTAATATAGAACCTTTGTCTTATCATATAATTATTCCTATTAAAGGGATACAATATTAGGGGGAAGGCATACACTGACTTAGTGCTGAATACTAATTAATTTTACACATTTAGTGCACAATATTTCAGGCTAGTGGCCCTTTGTCAGGTACCTACAATCCCATACTGAGACGTGGACTTAAATACCCATCATACTATTTTGGTTCCACCCCCCTTATTAAAGGGATACTAGCACATTGAAATTAATGTGATTCATGCATTATGTTCTTGGTATGTTGTATTCATTACTTTGTTCCTTTTATTATTATTTTTCTATCAGATCGACCACAGTTGCCCACAGCTGAAAATTTTGGAAATGTCTGCTTGTGTGTAGCCTAGCCTAACTTTCACCAATTATCACTAAATTAAGGTAGAACTAAAGGCAAAACGGACCAAAGCCGTGAGGTAAATTTAGTATTCCAGCTGCTTGGTCCTCACCCTGGATACTATTCAAGTGTGAAACGGGAAAGGTGAGTATACTTAAGCTTGAAGCTTCAAAATTGCACATAGGGTTGAGGAGCTAAAGACAAGATGTCATTAAAGACAAGCTCCCCCTACAGGCACTGCTGATACAGCTGGATGATAGATGTGCGTCCCATGGAAATTAAATATTTGGGGCCTCATGTGCAGGGGGTAATTACTAGGGGAACAGGGGGAGCAATCACAGGGGGCCCCAGCTTCCCTTTTTTCCTATGAAAGAGAAAGATATAACCCCTACCCAGAAAAACACTGTAGATGAAGCACGGATAGGGGCCCAATCATAATTTTGCTGGGGGCCCCAGTAATTCGTAGATATGCCACTGTTCATGTGACTTCATTTGGTAAATATAAAGTTTACTCTTCAGCGCCCTTGAATGACTGGACCTTTTTCAGCTAAACCCCCAACCCCTATTACTCTTTATTACTCCAATCTGGATATATTGTCATTGCTAGAAAATAAGCAAATTAAAGCCATTCTTTTTTTTAGAAAGGTTCATTAAGCTCTTTTAACTAAGATAAACATTTCAGCAAAATTCCAGCAGTTATCATGCTTTTTTGGTTGAGCAATGTTCTGGAGACAAGCATGTTAATCAGCCCTTAGCCAATGCATTGAGAAAGGAGGGGTGAATACAGACATGTTATCTCAACTGAGTAATAAATCTCTCAGCCCTTGTAAAGTCCTTGATAATGGAAATTGTCTCTCTAGCTCTCTCCCTTCGAGGAGGCGTTTCCCTAATTATAACCAGACTCTGTTCTAAGGAACATTAAGCAACTGATGTATCAATCAATGATTATTTTTAAGGTTATTAATTCATTTAGTTCTTGTTGATCCAGGGATTCTTAACGATTTGCCATTTTGGGTCAGGGGATTTTTTTTTCCAGTTTCCAGCTGGAATTTTCTGGATTAACTATAAAGCTAGGTACACACAGTTATGATAAAGCCCCGATACCATCAGATCCAACGGTATCGGGGCTTTATCACCAGTTTGTCTAGCGTCTTTCCCGAACGAGCACAGTCACTGAACGTTCCGTCGGCCTCAATTGGATATCCATTGGAGATTCTTTGGATTATTAGATTATTAGACAGTCGAGGGTTATTAGTTCCTAGTAGTGCTTATCCTAGAGCCTAGGTGTCAAAAACCCTGTCTTTGAGGTGGGAGGTCTGTACACACTTTGATTGTATTGATCGTCACCACGAATGGATAAAGTTTTGTACACAATATGCGTTGCTGGTCGGCACATGTGTACGAACCTATAGAATGTTGGGAATGATCATGAGTAGGATGTGGGGAAGAGAAATGTTGGGGAAAGTATGTATGTATAGGGTCCTACAAGTGGCGTCTTTGGTCCCGTGGAAAGGGGGCCCTTGTCCAAGGGGGTTGTTTGAATGATTGGTATCATATGCACGCTGTTAACAAATTTGTGGCTACTTGATGGCCACGAAGGATGTATTATATTGATTAAAGGTGATAGTTTTAAGGTAGTAGGGGGGTCCCTCTTGCTCAGCCTTATAAGATGGTGAGAGTAATCTGAATAAGTGATCCTGATGACGGCATAAGCAGTTGCCAAAATGCATTGATCACCGAGTTCATACACTGTTTGAATATTTGGTTAAGACCTGTAAGTGCTTGTAAGTGCTGTAACTGCATATTCCTAGGCCCCATACAATATCATATTATCTGCACACTGGCATACATTATCAACAAAGGGGTTTTAGCATACATTACTGTGATCACATGAATAAAAAGCCTTCCAACCACGTCAAGGTAACCCTAGTCTGGAAGGTCCTAACTTCTAACCTTTTTTACTTCAAATTACCATTAGCAAACTTTTGCATTTCTCATATTTGTGCACTGGATCAATATAGCAGGCTTTCTCACTTCCCCCCAGCCCACTGTCTTTATATATATTTATATTATTATTATTATTTGCAATAAATCTAGCCAAACAGGCATACATTTATATGTAACCATAGCTAATTGGTTATGTGGTTTCAACATATGCTGTATTACCCAAGGATAAAAGCCAACAGTAAGATTTTTAAATTTATGAGCCTAGTTCATTATATTCTCCAGTCATCCATGGAACTACAATATTATCTGTCACAGCTCTTTCAGGAAAAGCAGTGATGATCAAACATTCCGTAGTAACCCACGGTGACGGCTTGCCGCCTCAGCCGTATAAAATAACATAAAACATGCGTTATTGGTTGTGAGTAATCTTTTCAGATGCATAACACATGGCTGCATGAAGATCAGTTTAATCTGAAACCCTGCATCATGTGTATTCTAGGAATGTTTAGAAGGAAACAAGCACTTGAATAGTGTTAAAGGGAAACTAGAAAGGGAAAGTTTAAGTATAAACTTTGAATTTGGCTTAAAAGGCTGCATTTTGGAAGGAAATGTGTGTGTTTGTGCTGCAGATATTAAAACTTAATAATGCCAATGATGAGGACATTGTTGTTTTTTACTTACCCTTTAAATATGGCTGTCACATGAATTAAAGGCAGGTCAGTTGGTTTGTGTACTCATGTCAGGTTGGGAGATAAAAGACTAACTTTTTTGATTATTAGTTAAAATGTGTTTTTTTTATACTATACTTACCCTTTAAATATGATTGCCACATGAATGAATGGGTACCTCAGTTGGTGTATGTACCTGTGTCAGGTTGGAAGTTAAAAAAACAAACTTTTTTGATTATTGCTCAAAATTTATTTTTGACTATAGTTACCCTTTAAGTATGTCTGCCATAGAAATGGAAGAGTAGGTTAGTAGGGGTGTGTACCTGTCTCAGGTTGGGGGTTACAAAAAAATTTTTTTTTTGATGATTGGTCAAAATTAGTTTTTTTGACTTTAGTTACCCTTTAAGTATAGCTGCCACTGTAATGGAAGGGTAGGTCAGTAGTATGTACCTAGGTAAGGTTGGGGGTTAAAAAAAAAACTTTGTTGATGATTAGTCATAATTAGGCGTGTGTACCTGGATCAGGTTGGAAGTTAAAAAACAACTTTTTTGATGTTTGGTCAAAATTATTTTTTTGATCTTAGTTACACTTTAAGTATGGCTGCAACAGTAATGGAGGGGTAGGTCAGTAGGTGTGTGTACCTATGCCCTGTGGGGGTTAAAAAAAAAAAACTTTTTTGATGATTGATCAAAATTTGTTTTTTTTTACTTTCGTTACCCTTTAAGTATGGCTGCGACAGTAATGGATAAGTAGTTAAGTAGGTAGGTACCTGTGTCGGGTTGGGGGTTAAAAAAAAAACTTTTTGGATGATTGGTAAAAATTAGGTTTTTTGACTTTAGTTACCCTTTAGGTATGGCTGCAAAGGTAATGGACCCATATGAGGTTGGGGTATGTGTTTTTGCATGTATGACTATATAACTAACTTTCATTGATGATTGATCAAAATTAGATCTAATAGTTAACTATTAGACTATAGTTAACCTTTAAGTATGGCTTCAATGGGAATGGAAAGGTAGGTCAGTAGGTGGGTGTACCTGGGTCTGTTTGGGGTGTTGGGGGTATCACCGTTTGTATTTATGACCATGAAACAAACTTTTGAAATATCCACATTTGAGGATTGTTATGGGGAAAAATATCCCGAAATTCACAGATAACGCAGTAACGCTTCCACGGATTCCTTAGCTAGAAGACAGCACACTTCTCCTATATGCCCCACACCTCTGTACCAAATTTCATGTCTCTAGCTCAAAAACTGTGGGAGGAGATACAGTCCAAAAAAGCAGAAGAATAAAACGGAAGAATAAGAAGAAGAAATAACAGGAATTTGGCTTTTTCAAATAAAATTAACAAGCACTTGAATAATTGAAAACAAAGTACATGAGATTCCCTTTTTCTGCACATGAACAGGAAGCTCTGTATTTAATTAAATATATAAAACATACCTAAACAAAAATCATGCCACATTACATGGATATTTTGTGTTACACTTGTAACCAGGGGAAGGACCAAGAATGCTTGGTCCTCACCCTTAGGGGTAAGGTTAGCACTTATAAAATATGTACCTTTTAGGTTCCCCTAATTATTCTGTCCTTCAAGGGACAGTTCAGTGGAAATTATCAATATTTGTTAAATTGTTAGTTTGTGTAATGCATACTTATTCTACATATTCTCTCCATTTTGAAAAATCAGTTGATTTCATACCCTTGGCTGTTCCCTGCTGATGACATTAGTGAGCTGACATTTCAGGTTCTAACGGTCCTTCTAAATAATTGTGGCTTGGATATATACCCGTGTGTTCCTTAAAGGATAAGTATATTGTAAAACAAAGTTAAGTTATTTGTAAGCAGCAGCTTTCAAAAAAACTTTTGCCCTTTCTCATTTTTTCTTTGCCTCTCC
The DNA here is from genome assembly GCA_019447015.1 of Hymenochirus boettgeri. Classification (NCBI taxonomy): domain Eukaryota; kingdom Metazoa; phylum Chordata; class Amphibia; order Anura; family Pipidae; genus Hymenochirus; species Hymenochirus boettgeri. Next base: position 214,442,564 of record CM033471.1, on the reverse strand, counting down.
TGAGCCTACTTGACGTCAGTGCATGCATGGACGCATGTGCACGTGATGTCACTTCTCCGCGCCATTCTGTGCACAAACACGGTGCGGCGAGATGATGTCACGCGCACACGTCCTTGCACGCAATAAACACTCGCACGCACGGTCCCAACAGAGAGTGCATTTTGCGGCCAATAAAGAAAGGAGATCCAGGAAAACTCGGAGGGGCTGCTGCTGCTTCCAAATAAACTTTGTTTTACAACATACTTATCCTTTAAAACTACTGTACATACATACATACATACATGTGGTTAACCATGTAGGCAGATGATAACCAGTAAGATAAAAGCAAGGGTGGTATGGAGGGTGCTGTATGGTATTTCGGAAATATTAACAAAATCTTGTGCTACATTAGTGAGACACTTAGGGGGGTTCGTGTGTAACTAGGCTGGTGTAGGGAGATGTGGGTTTGTGTTTTTAGAGAAATGGAATGACATTTCTGACACAGATAGTCGAAGCTCCTACTAAGACGTTTTGCTTAGTAATGTCTAACAAAGAAGAGCGTATTCTACATACAAGATTTTCCTTTAGGAACATCCTATAGCTGGGTAGTTATTTGCAGTTAAAGGCCCCTACATATGTAGGTTTTTTGTTGGGAGCAGCACATGTTTTGGCTGGTCGTGTTGGTGTCATTTGCTGCCCACTTTGGTTAATATATTTGTGCATGGGGCCTCTCAGGTTTGGGGGGGTTGGGGGTAAAAGGAAACAAAGTATAGGTTTTTGTCTGTGTTCAGGTTCCGGAGGTAGGGACAGTATAACTGTGGAACTGCCTTCCAGCAGATGTGGTAATGGCAGGTTCATTACATAGTTGGTATTAAAACATAAACAGGGAGATTTATTAGAAGTCGGTATCGCTTGGTACTGTGCATTGTATTTCCATGTTCCAACACAGTATCTGTAACAGTTGGCCAACTTTACTACCAGCTATTTGCTGCCGTTAAAAAAGCATTTGCTTTCCACCATTGCTTGCTGTGGTTGCATACTGGCGTTCCATTTTCAAGTAACGTTAACCCTTACTGCATCACTGCACATTTTTCATTGTTATAATGCATAATGTACCCCTGCTGTACATTATATAGATATAATGTATAATTGGGTACTTACCTTTCTACATGATCATATGGGTTCCCCAGTTGGTATGGACCCCAAGGTCTGCTTGCTAGGCATAACTGAACACATACCAGCTAATAAATTTGAAAAACTATTTTTAACCGAGGTACTATTCATAGCAAAAAAACTAATAGCCAGGACATGGATCCAGGCAATAATACCAGAAATGTCATGCTGGAAATCCATGGTTAATTCGATTCTGCCATATAGAAAACTAACGTACCAACAAAGGGGCTGCCCTGCCAAATATGTTAAGATTTGGGGAAAATGGGAATCCTCTGTAATAACTTGCAATGAGGACTAGATAAATCACAATAAATCACAATCAGATAAACGAAGCTTAAGTTGTACTGTTTTATTTATTTATTTGACAAAATAAACAGAACCTCCAGATGGGATTTAAAAAAAAAAAATATATGATTGGGTAATGTGTGATCATATGATTGCAAGGATTGACATTTTAAGCAATCACAATTTGATTTGGTCCTTCAGCAATTCTATATAAAGGGGTGCAAACCTGCGCAGAACTCAGAAGTCATCAGAGTGATGAAAGAATGCCTCCAGTGACGGCGGTGTCACTGGTGGTTACAGGGATATCGCCCAGCATCAGCATCATTGACTGAGTTGGTGTCGCAGAAAAGATGCCAGAGACCTTTTTAGGATCAGGGACAGTGTTCCTTCTAAGTTGCACACTCATGCACTCGCACAGCTGGGATTCAGATCCGACACAGAACCCCTCGGTTCTGAAATCCGAATGTTCGGACGGATAGTTCGGATTTCGTATTTTTGATTTTCATCGAACTCTCGTGCTATTTTAGAAAATAGCCTCGAACGTTCAAGGATTATCTAACATTTGAGGCTATTTTTGAGAAAAATTTAGAAAATAGCTTGAACGTTCGATAAAAATTGAAAATGCACTCCGAAGTCCCGATTTTAAGTTAGGATTTTCGGATCTTCGGGTTTTTCCAGAGATCTGAAAACCCGATAACGGAACCAAATCTGGCAGTTTCTGCCATCTCTAGTTACAGTGGTGCACACACAAAAATCTGCGGCAATATTCAGTAAGTGCTGCTGTGTGTAACAATTTCATTTTGTATGCTCACAGACGATTTTAAATCAGAGGGAACTTTGAATTCTTTTAAGTGCCAACGGGGGTCCTGGTTTTTAAGCTGCAGGACCTCCAACAAAGGTAATTGTTCATGCCGCAAGGGCATTTGTCAGTGCCGCAAAGGCAAGGCACTTCTAAGTGCAGGGGAGGGGGGTCCCGGTTTCGAGCTGCGGGACCCCCTAAGCCACAAAGGCACTGGTCAGTGTCCCTGGTGGGGTGCGGGGTCCCTGTTTGTGGAGGTGGGCCCCCCTGCTAGTGCACACCCCCTATTGGGCATAGGGGGTCCCCCTTCCCAGCAGACCCTAGCACCCCACCTCGCCCCCATGCGTGGGCAACCACCCCCAGAAGCCTCCTTTCCCTGCAGCCCCTAGCACCAAACATAACCAAGTTCAGGTGTTTCTGCCACCCCAAAGTTGGTGCATTGAAAAGGCCGAACATGAGCCGTTACCGATGCTTTATAAATACGGCCAAGCGTCAATGTGCGAAAGGGCGAAAGGGAGTTAAGTCCAAAAAAGGCGGTGATAACGGTGGAGGAAAATTAACGCCCCCAAGTGTGTGGATGGGAGGGTGAGTAATGTATTACACAAAACTGTCTGCACATGTAGATTTGATAATAAGCTAGTTTGATCTGCATTAATGTAGCACATTATTTACTGTCCTATCCACACACTCTCTGTATGTTGGTGCTGAGGAGAGTGGAATTTTGGAGACATTCTAAAGGGAAGCATAAGGCTTTGTTCACACTTACTCGTGCTTCAGTCCATTTTCCATTCCCCCCATAGTAACAATGTTTAGCGGTCACATTTGGGCCATTGCGGTGCGATGCAGTGTGTTAAATGAACGCACTGCATGCAGCAGTTTTATGGGGTAACGCATACCGTTACAGTTGCAACCGGCATGCGACAATGTATAGGAACAAGCGTCATGCTACCCCTGCAATGTTCATGCCGTAGTGTGAATGTAGCCTTGAAAGGTATCTAGATATCGTTTACCTGGATTCCCCCTCACCTCACACAGTTGTCTTTGCCTTTTCATTGTCTAGCATGACTAAAATGCTCTTAATGGGTTATACATATTATTATTTAACAATGATTTGGTGTAGGCTATATCGGTCTAAGACGTGATGATACAGCGAGTTGGTTTTTATGGTTTTTCGGGGGAGAAGACCAAAAGCAGTATCCAATCTCTAACCATGCTGTTTTTAGTCCTATTAAAAAGATATGATAAGAAATGATTATAAATGTATCAAAACTAAATTGATCTAATTGAATACAACAGATATACCATGACCTGGATGAATGAGAACCTTCACAAGCATATCAAAACTAAAAGCTTCTCTTGGATTTGCAATTCTGTAATAACTGCAATGTCTGTATAGTTATATAAACATAGATATCATCGTATGGCTATCTAATGATGACATCATGATACACCTTAATTATTTTGCTAGACAGATCACATTAGATTGTTGCACGACACAATCGTTTATAAGGCTCTGCAGCCAACGATTACCTAACGTGTGTACATCGCCTAAGGTTTCTTGAACCTGCAGGAGCCTCTGGCAGGGAAAGATTTTAATTCATGTCATACCTGTAAATGACAAGGAGGCTGCTCTTTGATGTGAGAGAGGATACTTTACTCTCGATTCCCACATTATTGTCTGGGATATGCTGTCATTCAATGAATGAGAGATGCCTTTGTCTGCTAAGATCAGAGCAATTTGCAAACTCAGTAAGAAGCTGACTTCATAAAGGGCCCATGGATGGGATGTCTGTCAGCAGCACAGACAGAAACTCAAGTGCAGTGATTATCATTAACCACTTATCTGCTGGACAGGTTCCAACCATTCCACAAGCTTGATCCCATCAAGTTCCTAATCACTGGAGATTAGACTGTCTGACTTGACTATATTTATTTTCCAAACCCCTTCTTATCCGTATATAAAGTTACAGCACATCCACATAACAGAGGGAGGAAGAGTCAATTAAAGGGACACCATTTCTTATTTGGATACAGGGTTTTACGTTTACATAATTTCCCAGGCCTGCTATGAAGGTACTTTGAGCCTGAATAAGTATAATAATTTTATATTCTCTGATCTATTTTAGTTCATTGGATTTTGTGTTTTGTGTTAACGTTTGTTGGGTTAACTGTATTAACTTAAATACAACAATATCTCTTATGCTGGCCATACACAAGTTTCTTACCTTCCAACCTTACTGCAATGTTGAAGCACCCGCCCTGCCCGCTCATTTTGCAACGGCAAAACATTACAGCTGTAATGTTTATTGCAAACCATGAAATGTTGTAGGAAAATCAGAATTTAAGAACCTTTGCTGCACCTGATAATATTCCTACCTATTCAGGTTTGTATGCCAAATCATTGTTCCGTTGGATCACAGACCTATTTCTAGGTCATGATTGTTGTCCACAAAAAAAGATATCCACCCAAACCCTGAAAAAGATTCAATATAATAGTTTATTGGTATAAACGGGTGTTGCCATGTCAATCAACATTTAAAGATACGATACAAAATATTATGAGGTATGGTCCAAAACATCTCGGATTTTAATTTAGTCTAAGAAATTCTTATACATTTCATCGCCAGTCTGTATCTCGATGGCTGCAGGATGGACATCCCCAGCGTGGAGGGAAGATCAGAAAATAGCTGATATCTCTGGAAATAAAAAATACTATGGAAGTTGTTTAACGTTACACACAAGGGAATGTTTAACTTAACACACTAGGGATGTCAGAGAAGAGAAAAGGTTCAAGCACAGAAATGTAACCTAATCTGGAAAGCAATAGTACAAAGGAATAAACAACGCAGTAAGCAGTCAGATATGTATAATGGGAACAAGGACAGAATAAATGAGAATAGTTTATTTACATTGAGGGAAACGAGAAGGAAGACAGAATAAAGCAAGGAAATTTGCCAGCAGAGAAAAGCAGGATGAAAAGAGAAGTGAGAATGTACCATAGACAAGACCTGAAGATATGAGAGCAGTGCCTATATGTAACATAAAGAGTTAGGCTGGGTACACACATTACCGATAAACGGATGATCATGTCAGTACTGAAGGGATTGTCCCTTTATTGGTAATGTGTGTACCACTGTTCCACGCATTCCTCAGGCCGCCGAACATTCATCTTTGGCCTCGGGACCGATTGGAACTGGCCACTGGCTTCATCTGCGGTCTTCTCCCTTTACTAAAATATAGGGTGTCTGCCGTAGCTGAAAGAAATGTGCAGTCCGAAACATTCTCCCTATCCTTTACATAGGTAGAATGCTTGGGACTGTGTGTAGGGGGATGTTCATATTTTAAAGGATAAGTGCACTGTAAAATCAAGTTATGTTCATTTGGAAGCTGCAGCTTTAAAAATACTGTTGCCATATTTTTTTTTTACCTATGCCCCTCCAGAGCCTAGCTTTGTGCCTTGATAGTTGCTGACATCTTGTTACTGGTTTGCTGAATGTTAATCTCCGCCCCTTTGAGATTTCTTCTGCTTTCTCCTGCTTGAGCCTCAAACAGTAATGTTTGTGAGTTCCGTGCACACGCACATGCACGGAACTCACAGGCATTACTGTTTGAGGCTCAAGTAGGAGAGTGCACGGAACTCACAGGCATTACTGTTTGAGGCTCAAGCAGGAGAAAGCAGAGGAAATCTCAGAGGGGCGGAGCTTAACATTCAGCAAACCAGTAACAAGATGTCAGCAACTTCCAAGGCACAAAGCTAGGCTCTGGAGGGGCATAGGTAAAAAAAAAAATATGGCAACGGTATTTTTAAAGCTGCAGCTTCCAAATGAACATAACTTGATTTTACAGTGCATTTATCCTTTAAAGATCTGTACTGTGTTTATATGTGTGTCTCTTCACCTGTTAAATCAGAAATCCTCTTGGTTCCTTGATGTGACGTGTTATAGGCTTGTGGTACATACAGCACTAGCAAAAACGCAGCAACTTCCACAGCAAGGAGGAAGCTGTCGGGGGGTGGTAAATAGTAAGCTAAAGCTGTGTACACACGGGCTGGTATTTAGACACAATCAAACTGCTAGTTCGATATTTTGGTTGATCTGGTTCATACACCACGGAATTTTTGCCTAATTTTTAAACAAATTCAGGGAACAAATGGATCACTATTTTTGCCAGATCATGTAGTCTTCAATAGGCCATGTGATTGATCATGCCAAAATGGTGTTACTGCTTTAATTCTCATCAGACAAACAGTTTCTTAATTTGTAGTCTGTCTGAATGGAATAATGGGTCAGGGTAACCCTTGTGTACACAGCTACTCTCATGAAAAACTTAATGAAAATGTTCCAACATGGTCCACTGGATTGTGACCATGCCACAGACTGTCAAGAAATGCATCACTGGTGGTTTGCTGTGCAGTCGCAAACTCCCAAACTCCATTATCCATATGCATGTAAAAAAATATAATTGTCTTCAAGTGAAGACCACTGACATGACTGCTTTGCATATGAATAGAAATGTATATGCTAGGAACCTGTAGAACTGAATGTAGGTCTGCCATTTTAAGACTTAACGGAACCAACTCAAAGCTGCAATTGATTAATATATAATGTTGCCATATGTCTCTGAAGTCATTTGCTTCTCAACAGGCATTCGGTTAAATAGACATGTTCTATAAACCCAATTATACTGTCATCCTTCCACGCAGGCATCTCAATCACTTTACTGTAGGCCTGTAAAAACTATGAAGCAATGAGTACCATGGGGCACTAGAAAATGTGTTTTTACGTAAATGCTTTTGTGTGACATTCTACTTACAGGGAAAGAGAATGGTTATAATGACACAGTGGGTGCATTAAGGGAACCATAATCAATATAGCTGGGATGTCATATTTATCAAATCATTCGGTGAAGCTGTTTTTGGTGAATAAGAATAAAGCCCACGTGGGCTAAAAATAATCAATACTGTATGGCTAATTGGAACCTTATGTTAATTCAAACAAATTGTACTTGATGTTTACTACTAATTTATCAATTGTTATAAACATATTTCCAAGGATGGATTCTAGGGGGAATTGAATAATCAGCATTATGCAGGGCTGGGTTTACCATTAGGCACTTTCCTGCAGTGGATTCTCTTCTACTGCAGCCAATTTAATTTTCAGCACATGGCGTTTTTTAAAACCATGTGGCATATCCAGTGGTGCAGTTAATATTTTGAACAATTCATGTAATAATTTCCCAAATTTTAAAGTAATATAGTTTGTTTTTCCTCTCCTTTAAGTAAAATGGGGGTGGTTTGTGTTGAGGAGTGGGGTTAAGGGCATCAGACTTTTTGTGCCTCCTGATATGTAAATCGTCCCTGGAATTATGTTCCATAGTGTTACTAGTTGGACATAACTATTTATTTAAAAGGTTCCCATAGTTAACTAATGGATATTGGATTATCATGTGGTGCCTGTTGTTAAGTCTGTAATTGGATTGGTTTTCAGTACTTGTAGTAAGAAATAAAACTATTAGGGACTAAAAGATGTGAAAGATTTCCTGCTATTATTGCTATTTATTGGCAACAACCAATCATATGTTATTTAAGTGCGGTAACCCAGTAAAAAACTAACATCTAATTGGTTGCTGCAAATAAAAATCACTTTTTATACCCCTTTTATTGCATAAACCCCTTGAAGGGTATCTCCACTTGTAATAACACATTTTTGCCATTTAGTTTTATTGAAGAACAGGAGGTAAAGGAGCTGTGCCTTACCTCCCATTCTTCAATAAAACAATTAGGGGCCAGGAGAGAAGGTAACAAACTTACCCGTGTAGTCTGACAGGTCCCGACTGACTCTGTCTTCTATGTGCATGGATCGTGCATGGGCATAGAAGACAGAGTCCGCCGGGACCTGTCAGACTACACGCAGAGGGAGCGAGCGGGCTCAAACACATTGACAATATTTAGTAAATTTCGTTGGGAATGTCTATGGGTACGTCACAAAGCCAACAAGCTGCTGCTGTTGACATAACAACCTATCGGATGAATGGAAAATTTCCATCAAAACATTCATGGTATGTCTGCATTTCATCAGAATCGGATTGTGAGTTTGCGACCTCAGTCGAATTTGTACCTTAAATATTTGTCTATTCTTCTGTAATAGTATTTTAGGTAATTATTATTATTATTATGGATTTATATAGTGCCAACATCTTCTGTGGCACTTTACAATTACATAGTCATACATAGTCATGGTAAGTTTACAGTCTGGAGGAAATGGGGGTGAGAAATAAGTAAGGGTTTTATCCCAAGAGATATAATTTGCCAAACGATCCCGAGTGAACACATGCGATTATTCACTAACAATACGCATACCACTAACAATGCACGTTTACTGGATAATAAGATCTGTTTACCGGACTTATGCAACAATTCTGTCTACTTCTTATGACAATCATATATGTCATATTTGCCAAATATAATTCAAGATTGTATAGCCCCGACACAATATAAGGAACAAGTTATTCAATCAAGGAAAATTCTGAAATGACTGTCCCAAAAAACATTTTTACTATCCAACTGTATATTGGTCACAGCTGTCAGTCAGCAGAATTATCGACCTGTGTGTGCAGCTAAGCTTAGAATTTTAGAAAACCTATAGGGAGATTCAATAAAAGTTCTTATCGTTAAAATAATTATGCTAACTTTGACCCAACCAATCCGATATTATTTAACACTGGAAAGCTAACATCTGATTGGTTGGGCCAAAATTAGCACTATTTTTAACAATAAGAACTTTTATTGAATAACCCTGATAAAAACCCTGTAATGTAAAGGACCAGCCTCTCACTTGTTAATCCAAGAAACAAATTGAAAATAAAATTGGCGAAAACATTACAATATTTTGTTTTCTGTTTGAAAACCTTTCAGTAAATTATTGGAAAAGTGATTTCTTATAATGAGATCTTTGGACGTTGGTGTTGGTGGAGTTTAGGAATTTGCAGCTGATGGATAATAATCCATTAGTGTTAGTGGTTCTTTACTTTTTCCCTCTGAAATACACATTGATTCATTACTGCCTCTTATCTTGTTAGTGGCAAATTTCCTAATTTAAAAGTCAGTTTAGGTCATCTGACCGTAGGATAGAAACAGATCATCTCTCTGCTTCCCTGCTGCCTGTAACACATCTGGGCGAGAAAAGATTAGCAGCTGTTACCCAGATAGGAAGGAAAAAGGCACATTACCCTGAGAGTCAGTGGGAGGCTGGTGAAGGGAAATGTGTAACACCCTTTTACTGGCATGTCATGCCTGAGCTATGAGATACTCAACAGAGCACCTCATGGGTCAAAGCTGAAACATGGCAGGAGCAGAGGCTAATGAATCCCCCCAGAGCTGTGTGATTTCAATCAGATTGAGTCATTGTGGGAAAAGTTGGGGAAACAGATCAGGATGCATTAAGGCTGTTCAGAGCCAGGACACTTCTTGGCAAAGTCCTATGGATTGTTGAGCACAGAGATTGACTGAACTGCAAGAGCAGGGAAGTATAATGCCCTCTCCTCTAGGACATGGGCTTGGAATTCCATCCAATCATGTGAGTGTGCCAGAAAGGTGTAAGAAACCTCCCTGACCACACCCCCAGTTGTGGCTTATAGTTTCACCTATATAATAATAAACAAGCATGTCCTTTCAAACACCGGTGTGGACGTATTGTTCCAAAAGAAAAGCATACTTAAAGGAGAAGTAATGCTTGAAAGAGACTTAAACATTGTGCATTGGCCATGTTTATTTAAAGGGCATGTCCACCCCTTTTTTTTAAATTTCATATGTTGTCAGGCTTCCTCCCCCAGCCCCAACCACATTATTCTTATTTTCAGAAAGTCCCCTGATCTTTACTTAACTTTCCTCTATCCTCTGCCATACTGCCTGGCCCTCTGCTTGCATGAAACTGCAAGCAGGGGCCGGACCGTCAGCTGCGTCCGTGATTGGCTGAGAGGCAGCCAGTCACGGACACGGCTGCTGGTAGTTCAGAACACCCGAGGAAAGAGGGAAGGTAATTAGTTTCAGGGAATTTCTGAAAATAAGAATAATGCGGTTGGGGCTGGGGGAGGAAGCCCTACAGTATATGAAAAGGGAATTACACTAGGGGGAGGGAGATGAAAACGGGAGGGAGAGGGAGGGGAGGAGGGCTGAACTTAGGCAGAGTCCTAGTGGCTCCTGGTGGCCAGGAGCCACTTTGGGGGAACATTGCAGGGCAGCCATTTGGATCTGGGATGTGGGATGTAAGGTAAGGATTATATTGCACTACAGAGTGGGGCCAGTAGTGGGGGAAATGATAGTTTTGGGAGTGGACATGCCCTTTAAATAGAAACAAAATAATATGCTAAGACTCAATTACAAACTAACAATGCGCGTACCACTAACAATGCACGTACCAATAACAATGCGCGTACCACTAACAATGAGCGTACTACTAACAATGCATGTACCACTAACAATACGCATACCACTAACAATGCACGTACCACTAACAATGCGCGTACCACTAACAATGTACATACCCCTAACTGCACATACCACTAACAATGCACATACCACTAACAATGCGCATACCACTAACAATGTACATACCCCTAACTGCACATACCACTAACAATGCACGTACCACTAACAATGCACGTACCACGTAAAATTATGGAATCATCTACAAAGAAAGGAACATTCCCATGTTTAAGCTGCATATGTTGCAGCTCTGTAATAAAAGGCAAAACGTTTAATCATCCTACAGATGGATATGACATCCCCTTGAAACACCAATCTAACTGCAACACATCAAATGTTGTGTATCTACCCTACGGTATGGGGTACGTCGGGCAGACAACCAGACCCATTAAAGAGAGAATCAAGGAACACCGAGGATACGTTAGGAACTTTTTACCTAATACATATACGGATACGACTGTGTCACGCCATTTCATTGAAAAAGGACACAACCAAACACAGCTTAAATGGCTAGTATTGGAAAAAATACACAGACCCAGTAGAGGAGGGGATATTGCAAAATTGTTATTGCAAAGAGAATACTATTGGATTAACAAACTGAATACCCAGCAACCAAAAGGGATGAATGAGCAATGCAATATAGCTTGTTTTTTGTGAAAAAGTATAACTAATACCTATTCCCTTTACAGATACTGATGAAATTCAGAATATAGCTAGAGAACCACAGAAGAAGTGGTAAGATTATATATTGCAGTTAATATAATGTATGGTAAGCAATGCATAATTGAGTCCAATAGGAACAATCAAATTATATACTATATAAGTATTGAGAATACTCTTTTCTCTAGTATCTTCAACGATAGGCCCAAAGGGGCAGTTTCGTTTAATGTTGTTTTAAATGTTATATAGCAATTATGTTTTCTATTTATCGAAGGTTTAGACACTTAAATTTGACACTTGGAGATGGACTTTCTCCCACATATATATGAACTCGGTGTACCTCACAACACTAAAGACTATGGATTTGATGGACACATGGGGAGGGGCAAGGGAATGGGAGGTGTGGTTTTGCTTTGGTTTCACTGTGATGCAATTTCCTGTTTGTAAAGCATTAATATTAGTTTCACAAGTAAAGATGCACACTTGAGAAAGGGTACTTGATACCCGAAACATGTAGTGGTGCAAGAACAACAATTAAAGCCTTTACAGCATAGCCTGTCCGAAGTGCCTCAATCTACCTGTTTTTTATTCATATACAATGAATATGCATACCACTAACAATGCGCATACCACTAACAATGCGCGTACCACCAACAATGGTCATACCACTAACAATGTGCGTACCACTAACAATGCACATACTACTAACAATGCACGTACCACTAACAATGCACGTACCACTCACAATGAGCTTATGACTAACAATGCACGTACCACTAACAATGCACATACTACTAAAAATGCACGTGTAACTAACAATGCTCGTACCACTCACAATGCACGTACCATTAATAATGCACTCTCATAACATTAGTAAAGTGGTACGTGTATAAATTCAGATGGAAAAAATCTCCCAAAAACTAGAAATGCTAGATCTTAGGTTAATTGGATGATAACGATATTGTTTTTTGTACATTTGGGGTAAAACCGGCTGAAATAGGGCTGCAATCAAATGGGGCCTAATACTCGTGTATGGGCCCCAGACGGGCCAGGGTAGGGGCCCTGCCAGCCGGCCACTGTGGGTGCTGCCCCAACTTAAAAATAAAAGCTTATAATAAAAGCTTACTAACTAAAAAGTTAGTAAACTATACACATTTATATAAAGGTAACCCATACACATAGCCATATTATCAGACAATATGAATTATCATCCAATATTTCATTAATTTGTGGTGATATTATTGGTAATGTTCAACTTGTGTTTAATATTTACTATGTTAGGCTGAGTCCACACTACAGCGCATCCATGTGAACCAGAAGCGTGCTGCTCTGTGCCGCAATTGCGCATTGTTGCGCAAATGGAGAGCATGTGAATGGGCAAAAAATGTACAACACATGTGCTTTGGTTACCGGGTCACATCACAACACATGGCAGCGCACCTAAGGTCATATTTGATAAACCCGCAGTTTCACAAGTTAGCAATACCACGAGTTATCGTTAATGAAGGATCCTATATTTACATCGAACGTTCGTTAATCTATGTTCTTTGTAGAATTCCAAGCAGTAGTAAAATACCACAGTGGTAATCTATGGCCGATCGTTAATCTATGTTCCTTCGTAGAATGCCAAGTGGATGTAAAATACTGTAATGGTATTCTATAGCTGATCGTTAATCAATGGTCGCGATCGTAGATCTACGATCACTATGTGTAATGCAGTTCCGAGCGTTCCTGAGGACGGCAGAACTTGGGATCACTCAGAACTCCCCCAAATTTCCCTGGTCAGCCAAAATTATAGGAAGTCAGTCGCAGCTGAAGGGAACATGCCAGTCCCAAATGCTCTATACTTTATATAGGGACTGTAGACTGATCTTAATAAAATGAATCTTTAGATTCAGTCTGTCATCTTTTAAAGATCTTTGCATTGTGTTCCCAGCAAGGGAGATACAAAGATGGAATTGCGATTTCACTGGACTAGGCATGAATACAAACTGCTGTAAGATATTTTTTTTTTGGCAACCTAATTACAAACACTGATTTGCAGATGCCATTTTGGTAATCACACAGTTATGACCCAATGTTTCTAAAATCTGTATAGGGGAAACATTCCATTGGCCACAGATGCATTTATCACATTTGCCTCCCTAAGGCCAGGTACACATGGGACGATATTTGTCCTGACCAACCCAACCGTTGACACTTGAAAGCAGTCAGCCGTTACAAAAATAGCCATTAATTCCTTTACCCAGGGAGAAGCTTCAATCTCCACCAAAGAAAAGCAGCTACAAACTAGGATAAGGATAACATTTCTTTTATTCCCCCTTCATACATAAAGTTTTGCCATTGAACCTGTACCTGTGCTCCTGAATTCACATTTATTTCCCAGCCAGGGTCTTGTTGTATCATGTAGAAGAAGGATTAGCTCAAGTGGAGGTGAAACCAAACCCTGTGAGCAATGGTGGATAAGAACTCACAAGAACATCAGTGCAAATAGATTCCTCAGTTTTTTAACAAAGTGGTGGATAGGTGCATTGTGCTCTTGCTTGCGATTGGGTGGATACAATAGGTTAAAAGAAGAGAATTATATTCCCTCAGGGCCGTACACCCATTACTTGTTAGATTAAATATGTCCTTGAAGTGCCTAATTGCCTTATTATTGCCTTAATATTTGCTGAGCGTTTTGACTTAAGTGACATCTTGATTCACTTTTATATCATTGCTTTCATCAGTTTACTGGCTATTTCATCATCTCTGAAAGAGGGACAGTTAATTCCCTTTCTAATTCCTGTAGCTTTATGACTGAATCTTTAGATTTGCCCACATGGTGCTCATTGTTTCTTTTTTTAAATACTTAAACACGAGACTTCTCATTTGCCAGATGAAATCTCTTTGCTCATTATACATTGCAAAACTGCAAACACAAGAACAATGGATGTCTAAAAACAATGTAACATCCCCCCATATCGACTGGGACTGGGGCCAAAGACAGTGACCAAAATGGCAAAATCCTAACCTGACTTCTTACTATTAATTATTGCTCCTATACATATCATTTGCAGCCAGGAAGGTTATTTTACAATTGTGGATAAAACCAAGAGCTCCACCTCTGACATTGTTCAAAGCTAAATTTCTGTTGCGTTCTATATGGACTGAATTGAAGCTGCCTGTATGGTCCCCATACATTAGCCTGCAGACCAATCCCACGTCACTCAATCAATTCTGCAGGAACCACCTTTGCGCACAACTTTGTCACAACCAACATACGATAGCGAGGTCCTACCTGGACCATTCATTTTGCAATTGTATGTTGGTCATGAAGAAGATACAGAAAAGCGGTTCCTGCAGAATTGATTGAATGACATGGGATTGGTAAGCACTAATGTATGGGCACCTTAAACAATTTTCTCCTTATGGGAATATTGTATCTCTATCTTCACATGACTTATAAAGGACCCTAATACACACTGTCCTGGCACACTTATTTTTTTGGATTTTCAGAAAATATTTTTTTTTTACTGAATTACTGTCTTGAATGAAAAATAAAGTTTACCTGTGATCTTTGTTCACGTAATCAGTATGTAGATTCTCCCGCACACCTGTATAAGTTCAAAATTTGCTGAGTGCTACGCAGGTACCATAGCCAATGGTTTTAGTGTATCCAACAGAGAAGAGTCCAGAGGGCACACCATTTTACGTCTGAGGAAGGTGAGTTACACACCGAAACGTCAAGTGTTAATAAACACAGCATTTTGCTTAAGACTGGTGTGACCTCTGGACTCTTCTCTGTGTGATCACAGGAGATGTGGCAGCAGGCAGGGACAGGATGATCACACCTGCTTCATGTTGTAATATTCACGGTAAAATTGGAATTGATATTTTAAGTTTGAAAAATCATTCACTTAAATCGAAACAGTGGAATGTTCTGTATGAAAGTGTTTATGGTGTTCTGTATGTAATATGTGCACATGTTACATACAAAAATGTAATTGTACCTTGGAATATACAATACATTAACAACATATAAGCAGTGGCCCACAGGGTTACAGGGGAATTCCCCAGTGGGCCCTTAGACCATTCACTCAAGAAAACAGAGAAAACTTCTTTTAGTAGGTGTGAGATAGACAGGGATTTAAAATACAGAAATTAAATGTTTGATGGGCCCCAACAGTCCAGTGAAACACTGCATATATACGTAAGTATAAGTAGCCAATGGTAATACGAGCAAAGGAGAAACTCCTAAATTATCCACTAGGGTGGCCATCATCATCCGCTATCTTGTAATTCTGTTAATTCTAAACAGCACAGTGAGCTCCAGAGTATCACCATTTAAATCACCTAAAAAAGGATCAATCAAAATATAGTAATTTGGTCAAAGTAGAGTCCAACACCAGTTTGTTAACTCGCATGTAGCCTGATTTGGCATGTTCAGGGGACATTCCAAAAGTTTCTCTTTTGGTAATATGGATAATGGCAATCCATATGCAATAAAAGTGTACATGTTTGCCTATGCTTACTAATCTACAGCAACCAATCAGATGGTATTTAACTGCAGCAACCTTGTAAAAAGCTAACATCAGATTGGTTGCTACAAATGAACAGTACAGGCATTATATTATGTCATGATTGATCAGTATGTATCAGCCTAGAAAATTCAGTACCAATGTAATTATCGCCATAAATTGGTTTAATTACAAAATAAGCTGTTATGTTTAGTTAAATAAGACAGTCAGTCCTTTCCAGGATATTTACTTGAATGTAAATACATTTTAATGACAAAGGAAACACACAAGCAGTATTGGTTTTATGAGTCTTTATTCACGAGAAAGCCAAAATCAGCAAACGCTCTTTGATCTTCCTTATATGCTCAGAGAATCAAACCCACAGTCAGACAATAAGAAGCTTTGTTTTCATTTGGCCCAGAGACATTGATGACTATCCCTGTAAGTAAGACAATCTGGAAAACTTTAAGGGATGTGTGCCTACCAAAAAATTCCCACAGAGAAGAAACCCTTAGAGGTGCACATTTCCATAGACATCAGAAGGAGGATGGGGACATTGCAAGTTACACCCCTCATCTTTGTCCCTTTCTATTAAAAGTCTTGTCAGGAATCTCCAACCTTAGGGCCTCCAGATGTTTGAATACTACAACTCCCAGCATTCTCTTGCTTCCTTCTGCTATTGCAGTATTACAGTATACTACATTTTGTCCTAAAGTGACCAGCATTAGAAGATGCAGACATTTCAACCAAAAAACCCAAGATACATTGTTCAGAATGTATGCTCAAAGTTGTTCCTCTATAATGGTCATCTCAAAAGGGTGCATATGATTCAACTCATGGCCACCATCACATCAGTGGGTTCACTGTTGGAAGGAGTTTGACGTTGGATGAGAAACAGACATTTTTAAGATGACAGCTGGGTTTCCTTCCAACCATAGATAACACCCCCAATCCAAGCTAGAACCCATTACATGAAAACTGACCCTATAATGTGATTCCATGTGGACAGAGCAGACTAACATGAGCACAGCAAGATCACATGATCACAAAGCCTAGAAGATTGTCTGGATTGGAACCTTGTGTTCCTGTTACCTCCATAGTCCTTATCTTTCCCCTTATCTACCAGGGGAGCAGAAACTGCAACCGCAGAGGGGCCAGTGATCCGGGGGGGTCATCTTCTCATTTTCCCTGTGATTGATAGAGAACCACTGTAGATGAAGTGCAAAGAGGGGCCCCATCATAGTGATTCCTAGTTACACCAATGCCCTTAAGACTAGCCCACTTGGGTAATTGAAGAAGGTAGTTAGTTGTATAGTATAGGCTTGGTCAAGAAGCTGAATACTATGGGAAGCAACATAAAAAGAGAGGGTAGGGGCAGTAATCACGACCGGTATTAGGAAATAAGGGAATTCAGGACACCCGCCATTATAAAAAGCATCTTACATTGCGAAAACTGAGAGGGTGGTATGGACGTCCCTCATTCAAACCCCTTCTGGACCAGTGTTCCTCAATGGACACCAAGTCGAAACCTGGTTATGATAGACTATAAATCAAAGATGTTTGTAAACTACAACTCTTGACTGTAGTTCAATATCTTTGTTCAAAAAGTTTCTCAGCTACAGCCCCCAAAGTAATTATTGAAGAAAAAAAGAGATGAATGCAGAAAAAATGTTTAGTGCCCTGGCCCTGCTTGGCTGCATCTCTCTGTCCCTTTTACAACCTGGGAGACAATCTGACATCTGGGGAGGAGAAGGTCCCTGGAGTTGGAGCATTTTACAGTAGAGCAAACAAACAGATTACATTTGGGGATTTTTCCTGCAGGAAAAGCAGATTAACTAAATGAAACAAGACTATGAATTAAATTAATAAAGCCAAAAGTACAACATTTTTCTAATAATACTGCTGATAACCCAGAATGACTCATATACCTATACCTGGGAAATTCTGCAGTGAACTCACTCTGAGATAACCGATAGACAAAGCAAATACATACTGCTTGTAGGAACTGCTGTACATTAGTCATTTGTATCATGCCAGGAATTAAAGGCAACAATTTGAGGAAAACCTTGGGATCTGTAAAGAATAGTGGGACTAGATTTAAAGTAAAAATGCCAGGAAGTCTTTTAAAAACCCAGGGCACATTTTAATAGGTGCTGGATAGCAACATAGCGCTCCTCCATATATCATTGTATAACGAGATTTGTATCCAAAGGCTAATGAGTAGTAGAGGTTGAATTACTATCTAGACGTTACAGTAATCAACGAATTTACAGACTTTTTCATGCATTGGCTTTAATGGATTTATCGCAGGCACAATTAATGATTGCATCAGCTGTCAGAATGACAAGAACGTCTTCCCATTGGCCCCATCAGTGACAAAAGACTATAGGAGGAGCAGACTGGTGCGAAGAAGGAATAATTTAAAGGAGAACTAAACCCAAAATACAAAGGCAGCTCCACAGACTCTATAACTGTCACTTTGTAAAACCATTTGTCTCTCACCTCTGAATTCAGCTTCTTAGTGTAGAAACCATTTATAGAAGATTTCTGAGTACTGGCAAGCTATGATGTCACGGCTGGCTTCTAGTGTTGCCTCTTCCTGGTGGCCCAGGTACCAAAACTCCTTCTGCACATGCTAACTATCTACCTTGTGTTTGTTTCCCACTCCCCTTATGCTAAGCTGCATGTAACAGGTGAACCCAGAGTCCCCACCTGCCAGTGTCTCCCAGCCAATCATCAGAGATAGCAGTGAATATTATTAGCAGATTTTCCTGCTCAAACAGAGTGGAGGAAGGTGTTAACCCTTTTCATATGTATTTAGGAAGCAACTTGTTAACTCTTTGTTTGTGTTTATTTCTGCACTCTACCATTTATATTAGTGTGTGTATTGCTGAAATGTACATTTAGGGCACGGCCACACTGCAACGCACCTGAATCGCACACGATTTACATGTGTTTGCGCTTGCGATTTGTCTATAGTCATTATGAAAACGCATGCGATTACACAAAAAACACATGCGTTACCAAATTGCTGACGCATGCGTGAATCGCAACACACCCAAGATCGCAAGATTTTGGTACGTCGCTGCAATTTCAATACAATTGGAAAATTGCAATTGCCTGAAAAACGTGCTTGTGTGGCCTAGCCCTTAGAAGTGTAATGCAAGCTGTATTGATTTCATTTTAGCCATACAGCATGTATTTAATGCAATGGAACTTAGCAATTTCCTGAGGCTGTGGCCCCACTTAAGTGCAATTGGACCCTAGCAGAGAGCATGCAATACAGACAAAAAAATGGTGATCGCATGCACTCCAATAGCACACGGAAATGCATCAAATGTAGTGGGGCCGGTCCCATAGGCTATTACATACCTATACTAGCACAATCGAATCACAAACCACAATCCAAAACGTGCTAGTGGTAGCTAGCCCTAAGTGTTTGAGTCTTAAAGGGAAAGGTGGCAACCCCAATTTACAAGGTACACTTATAAAAACAAAACAGCTCGGAGCTGCAGGTGCAGCATATTGACGTGAACACAGTCTTAAAGGCACGGCCACACTGCAACGCAATAGCACACTGAATCGCATGTGATTTCATGTGTGATTTCGTTGCTACATCGTTAATACATAGGCCTGTATATATGTTCGGGTCTTAACGTTTCGCTAGTCATCCGACTGGCTTTCTCAATTCAGAATGACTTGTACAAGAATCTGTGGCAATTGCACAAGTCATTCTGAATTGAGAAAGCCAGTCGGATGACTAGCGAAACGTCTTCAAGAACTAAACTTCAAGTCGATCTAATTGAATACAACAGATATACCATGACCTGGATGAATGAGAACCTTCACAAGCAAGTTTTATATTCATAAAAGCAAAAACACATACCCCCAACCTGACATGGGTACACATACCTACTGACCTATCCAATTCCCATGGCAGCCATATTAAAAGAGTAACTACAGTCAAAAAAGAAATCACAAAAGCAATCAAAAAGTTCCTTTTTTACCTCCCACCTGGCACAGGTACACACACCAACTGACCTACCCTTTCAATTAGGTGCCAGCCAAATTTAAACGTAAACCATAGTAAAAAAACCTAATTTTGCCATACATCAAAAAAAGTTGTTTTTTTCCCCCAACCTGACAGTTACACACACCAACTGACCTGTACATTCACCCTGCTGTTATATAAAAGGGTATAGTATAGTATAGTATTTGAAGTTGAATAAAGACATACGTCCATCCAGTCCAACCCATCTAGCAATATCCTCATTTCCTGCCTAACTGTTGATCCAGAGGAAGGCAAAAACCCTCCAAATTTATGAAGGGGGAAAACATTTCTTCCTGACTCCAAGTGGCAATTGGAAATTTCCCTGGATCAACTCTACTTTATGTATTAATACCAGTAACTTGCAACATTCCTTGTTTGCCAGAAACTCATCCCTTTTTTTTTATAACTGACCAATGAACCTGCCATAACAACGTCCACTGGAGACAGTTCCATAGCTTTACCGTTCTCACAGTGAAAAACCCTTTCCGAACTTAAGCCTAAACCTTTTTTCTTCAAGTCTTAAGGGATGTCCTCGTGTCCTCTGACAGTGCTCTATTGGTGAACAATGCCCCAGATAGTTTATTGTATGGCCCGTTAATGTATTTATACACAGTAATCATATCCCCACGCAAGCACCTTTCTCCGCGTACATAATTGTAATTTTCTAGTCTCTCTTCATATTTAAGCTCCCCCAAACCCCTTATTAATTTAGTCGCCCTTCTCTGAACCCTTTCCATTTCAAGATGTCCTTTTTGTACACAGGATTCCAAATTGCACTGCATATTCTAAATGAGGCCTTACCAATGCTTGGTAAGAGGGACAATTACATTTTCCTCCTTTGAATCCATACCTCTCTACCTTTTTAGTATTTTATTGATTTATATAGCGCCAACATCTTCCGTGGCTCTGACAATGACAGTTCCTACATTACATACAGGGTAATACATGTTATATAAAGTCATACATATTACATACACAGGTAATACATAATATAAGTAGTGAGGAGTTTTACAGCAATACCGTGATACAATAGGAGAGAGGACCCTGCCCAAAGAGCTTACAGACTAGAGGATATGGGGGTGAGACATAAGGTGACAGGAATCGATAGGCTGTAAATCGATTGGCAGTGGAGTGTGAAAGGCGGGTTGGATCAAATTGGGTAGTAAGGGGGTAATGTTTAGGCAGGGGTGTCTCTAGGGATTTTGCCACCTGAGCCAAACTCTGATTGCCGCCTATATGCGGGGCATGCAGTGCGCCGCCAGCGGAGCAAAGTGGGAGTGGCTTGTGTGTGGGCGTGGCTTTGTCGGTGGGCGTGGCTTTGTCGGTGGGAGTGCGGCTAGCCATTTTGTCATTTTGAACTTGGCCCCATTTATTTGTACATTTTCTTTAAATAGACAATAATCAACACCATAATAACAGAAGAATAAACAATTTTGCCCAAAATAACCTGCCACCACGTCAAGACTCCTTTTAATATGGCCCTAACTTACCTAACTAGCCTAACCTAACAAACTATCTAAAGCTAATCTAACCATGTGAAATGCCTTTTAACAATATCTAACTCATGTACAGTGAGAACAGACTGTAAAGGTCCCATACAGTGAGAACAGACGGTAAAGGTCCCATACAGTGAGAACAGACGGTAAAGGTGCCCTGAAGTAAGTGAAAATGGTAACTGTGAAACAGTAATAAAGTATTTCCCATTTCTTGTTGTAAACCAGAATTTTTGGTTTTGCATTCTGCATTTACTCTAGTTTGACTACAATATTTTTACAATCTCTCCTCTTACACTGTATTGCAAAAATAGAGACAGCTGGGGGTTCATGCTTCCCCAACATCTCCTGGTGTAGATCATTGATTCTGTACATGGTCCTACAATAGCTAAACTGTTTGTTGTAGGCATTATTATACATGTCAGAACTACCGGTAGAATGCAGAGAGATTCAATAAAATTCTTATCATTAAAAATGGTGCTAATTTTGCCCCAACCAACAGATCCTATGTAACAAAAAGCAACACGCGAGGGTTGGTTGGGCAGATAGTACCATTTAACACGGATTTTGAATGCTCCCGGATAGTGTAATAAAAGGTACATAGACATAATCATACAATACGGTAAAAAAAATATTGTTTTATCTACTTTAGGGTGTGTGTTGCGAGAAATCAAAACTAAAGTGTAACATCTTGCCAATTTTACTATATAATAGACCTCTCTATGATTCACTGTTTTCATTTCCTGTCTAGGGCAAAAGGTGAGTCTTGCCTGCTAGTGAACGATCCCCCGAAGTCATTACGCTGTCCGACTGCCCCACAAGTGCCTGGAATGCATTATAGTGCCAGTGAACCGTGCCAGATCCTTTTTTGGCAGCACGCCACACCTTCTGCAAAAATTGGAGGTGAGAATAAAGTAGCGGAATAGTACCTAATGGTCACAAGGACACGAATAGCCAGTAATATGTCATCATACAACATAACAGAATGGTAATCTGATTATTAAACGAAGATTGAAATCTGACCCTGTATTTGACACAACCATGCTTGTCTTTGAGATGAGAAATCCACAATGTCATTACAAATATAGTATTTCTCATATAGTGAGCATTATCACTATACTAGGGACTAGAATGCAGTGAAATCTATAATCCTAAAGAAAGTTTTGCAATATACTAAGTATACTACATAAGTGACAGTGTAAATATCCTTATTTGTCATATGTGGCTTGAGAGGCCAATTAAATCAGAATGCCCTCTACACTAAAACAGCAAATGGTTTAAATGGTAGGCGAAGGGCAGCCAGAGAGGGATCGGGTGGGGGAAGGGCTATAATCCTATTGATCTTTGCCATTGTCAGTATAAAATAATTTTTTGTTTTAAAATAAATCTCTGCAAAATGTCTGATTTGGTAATCTGGTGTACAATTTTAAGAATTCAGGGCTAAGGGATACCCAATAGTTGCTTAATATTGGTCTATTCGGAACTAGCTAAAAAGTAACATGTGTTTTAAGTCCTATAGCATTAAATGATAGGAAAACCTGATTAGATAGAGCACACCCTCTTTAAAAGTATAACTATTCATACAAATGGTAATCCCCAGTTTAATTCAATAAGCATTTAACTTTGGTTCTTTACTCTTGTAATATGGCCCTGAAAGGTTTACTTGAAGGAGTTTGTCTTTTGACATTCCTTAGAACTTGTAGAACTGATTGATTGCAGGTTAATGTTTGCCCTAATGAAACCCACTATTAAAACAATTTAGAACCTCAGTTTAAGTTTCCCTTTATTTGTTGTTGGAAATACTTTAATTGCTTCAGTGTAATTTCCTGCAATGTCTTTGCATTTAATCGCAACGTCACAGGCTGACGTGCCACAACATTCTAGTGTATAACAGAGAAAAGGGGAAACAGACACTTAGAATTCCGCTCCCCACTTACAAACATAGCGTGGATCTATCAGAAGGCAAATGAAAACATAGAAAGATCCTTGTTTTATAAGAAAATGCAGTGTTCTTTTGTATGAATTTGCTCATATATTGATAATCATATCCAGGTTTCTGTCAAAACACAGGTTCTCTTGCATATAAATATAGGGTGGGGGGGTTAGCTCCAAAATAATATATTGTTGAAAGTGTGTTACAGGGTATTCACTTTTCATGTAAACAGTTTTCAGATCAGTTGTGCGTTCAGAAGCTCTGTCAGTGGGATCTAGGGCACAGCCACACTGTGCCTGAAACGCGATGTACGCTGCGTTGGCCGTGCATTTTTCCGTTACAGATACAAAATCGTAATCGATTGTGCTTTAAATTGGTGAGATCGCTGCGAATGTTGTTCGCAAACGAAACGCCAAGCATCGCCCACATTGCTGTATTTAAAAAATTGCATTGCAAGTCTGCCCATGTGTACATTTTCACAATAAGGTAATTCTAGGAGTGTGGTCAGTAAACATTAACCATTTGATGAACAAATGAATTGTTATGAACAAAATTTTTAATAATGGTACAAAGTCAAAATAAGTTTGGAGTACATCAGAATATTTAGTGGATGAAATTACATTTTGATAAATCTCTGTACTCCACTTGCAACTGTTACACACTGGGTTGCATGTCCACCCCTTTTGAAAACTTTTGATATGCGGTAGCGCATGCTCCCCCAGCCCCAACCGCATTAATATTATTGTTAGAAAGTCCCCCGATCCTTACTTTCCTTCGCCGCACTGTTCCGGCCCTCTGCTTGCATGGAATTGCAAGCAGGGGGGCGGGACCAGCAGCCGAGTCCGTGATTGGCTGAGAGGCAGCCAATCATGGTCACGGCTGCCAGGAGTTCTGAACAGCGAGAGAGAGGGAAGGTAAGTAAAGATTGGGGCTTTTTTTCAATAATATTAATGCAGTTGGGGCTGGGGGAGCAGCCCTACCACATACCCAAAGGTTTTAACGTTAGGGGAGGGAGAGAAAAACGGGAAGGGGAGGGCTGCACTGAGCATGCCTCAACCTGACGAGGTTGAGGCAGACTCAGGCACAGCATGAGTCACACACTGCTTCTACACAGCAGTTTCCTGGACTTTGGAGGGGCACAGCATGGAACCATTTTGAGCAGAAATGTAGGTAAGGCTTTGTTTTAAATTTCTTAATTGGGCCATAGGGGTTAAATTTTAGTTTTGGGGGTGGACATTGCCCTTTAATACATTTAATTAGCAGGCTGCCAAGATAAATGTGTTTTTTAATTGGTGGGCCTATTTGGCAACCTGGTTACATATATGAAACAGTTTAGTGGCAGAAGCCTCATTCAGAGAACTAAAAATAGGCAAAACTGCTATATTACGATTCTATCTAATAGGCTAGATTTAGACGAACAGCTGTGCACCGTTCCTGCAGCGTTGTCACCACCGGTTTCTGAGCATTGCCGGTTGGAAAATGCTGCATGCAACGTTTTTCCTAGCGGCAACATATGGAACCGTTATGAGAACAGTCCACGAACGTGCACAGCCGCTCCTCTGAATCTGCTTCAATAGGTTAGCGGGGGTTTTAACATCAGATTTCTGCCTAGCACCTCAGGGTAAATAAGGCCATTATGTTAAGAGCATTTTTTTGATTAATAGAGCAACTTTCTGTTTTTCAGCATTTAATGTGTGCTGGACTTTGGTGTCTGGTGGAAAAGGATTCTTCTTGTAAAACTAAGTTAGACCCTCCACTAGATGGTACGGAGTGTGGAGCAGACAAGGTAAGCAGGTACTTGATTTTTATTAGTATGGATTTTTTTGACACGGAAGTGGTCCACGATAAATCTAGTTTTGCAATGGAAACAAATTGGTGACTGTAGAAGGTGCCGCTTGTCTGCATGTGACAGTTTCACTGCTTGTTCCCCCAGCCCCCCGCCTACCTATTTAACATAGTACACATTCAAGACTATGTTATATGTAGGAGAGTCATAGAAGCTGTCAGTCATGGACAAATAATGCCTTTGGCATTTCAGACTCTGTAGGGTCCTTCTTTAGGACTGTGTACACCACAGGTTGAATTTTTCAGACCAACCAACTGCCACAACCGAAAATCAACTGTAATTACCAACACTAATGATTGCTCTCTGACTGATTTTTCGTCAAAATCAGTCAGTCTGATCATTAATGGGGCAGATAAGCAGCATGAGCACTTTATTTGCCGACGAGAGACTACAGATCAGTTTTGCGATCAGAAGCTCTGTCAGCAGAGACTGCGTATGCGATTACACGCATTTGCACGTGTGATTTTTTCGTTGATACGATGCGCTTTAAAATGGCGATCACATGCGATTGCGTTTCGCAAGCACATGATTGCTCGATTGCTGTATTTAAAAAAAATTGCATCAATTGTGGCCTTGCCCATGTGTACATTTTCGAAATAGGTTAATTCTAGAGTGTGGTCAGTAAAACATTACCATTTAATGAACAAATTAATTGTTGTGAACAAAATTTTAAAATAATGGTACTCAAAAAAGTTTGGAGTACGCCAGGATATTCAGTTGGTGAAATTACATTTTGATAAATCTCTGTACTCCACTTGCAACTGTTACACACTGGGTTGCCAGATCATTTAATTAGCAGGGCTGGCAAATTTGAATGTGTTTTTAATTGGTGGACCTAGATTTGGCAACCCTGGTTACATATATGAAACAGTGTTAGTGGCAGAAGCTCATTCGGAGAACTAAAAATATGCAAACTGCTATATTACGGATTCTATAAATGTTTTCACAACTTTTTGTTGTAACAATTACATCCAGTCAATTTCTGCCCCACTGATTATTTGAATAGATTTTTGAGTTAAATTTGCATACTGCTGTTTAAATCAAGGGATATTATATTACAGTGGTGCAGAGCTGGAGAATTGTGTAAGCAACTCCCTACTACCCACACCGTGGATGGAGACTGGAGCACGTGGAATCAATGGAGCATGTGCAGTCGACGGACTGTGGCACAGGAGCTCGTTTCAGGCAGAGGAAATGTGGACAACCCTCCGTGAGTGAATCTACTGCAACAAACATTTTCCCATTTAGGGTGTAAGTAATTATAATTGCCCAAGGCCCCACAGAGCAGAAAAGCAAAGCTGTGTTCTGTATCACTTCCAACATCATGTGACAGATTTAACCCTTGAGTACAGTATTGTAACTTGAACACCCTAAGTCTGCATTCACACTAGGGTGTACGTTAACGCAGCGGAAACAGCGCGCTTGCAGGGGCGGCCATTATTTTAAATGGTACCACTGGACGTTAATATACAAAACTGCTGCCTGCTTTGCATTTTGTGTGGATTTCACCGCATGAAATGCAATGAAACACAACCTGCATAGAAATGCATGCAACCTTGTTTTATATGCAAATTAGTTATTACATGATCCACATCCTCCATTTCATCTATAACCCTTTTATGCCATCACCTCACCGTGTATTTTCTGTGGCAGGGTAACACACAGGTCTAAATGTAGCCCAATTAACCCTAGCATATCCTGCATATTTTGGAAGCGGGCGTTGAGCAGAAATGTGCTGCTATGCACCTTTTCTACTGACAGGCTACTGGAATATCAGGCGATGGTTGACCTTTGGGTACCTAACCTTATTTCCAGTATCTCACATGAATCTTTCTTGTACTATCCAACGTGTGTTTCATTGACTTAAAGGTAATGTACAGTGTAAATCAAAGTTCATTCCATTGCAATCTGTACCTTTAAAACATACACTAACTTAGGGCTAGGCCACACTAGCGCGTTTTCGCGCTTTTGCGTCCGCTTTCGCGCTCGCGTTTGCGCCCGCGATTTTCGCTAAAATGGAAATCGCGGGAACGCAAAAATTCCCGCATTTCCGATGCGCATGCGATTGCGCGTCCTTTCGTGTTATGGTAACGCATGCGTTCACCATTTTTGGTGCGTTAACGCATGCGTTTCCATAACGTGAAAAGGCGAAAACGCACGCGCAAAACGCGAGCGCAAACGCGCAAGAATCGCGCGCACAATCGCGTGCGATAACGCTCGCGATTTTGTGCGCGATTCCTGTGCTTGCAGTGTGGCCTCACCCTTACTCTGATTTAAGCCATTGGCAAAGCTTACTTTCACACGTTACTTGCTGTCTCTTCCTGCTTACCTGTTTAATCCACTACTCCTATGAGACTTGCTGGAGGTGATCCTATTCAGTTAAATAGCAGGACTGCCCTGGTAGCTGTATTTTACACTAAAGTAAAATGGGGACTGGATTAGACTGTGCTTCTAAGTATATAATGCAGACATCCCACCCTGCCCATTCAGGTTTCCGGGCAGTGTGGAGAAAGGGGGTGTGGCTAGGTGCCGTGACATCATGCGGGACGATCCGGGAGGGGTGGGATACCTGATAATGCATGTTGTTTAGAGAGCTAACACTGTGGCAATGAATATTAGTGGTATTGAGCAGCAGTCGTCTATCAATGTGTCACTATATAGGTGGTTAATCTTTTGAAATGTGAACTTCCTTGCGCACTTCAAATAAAGTGTTTTCTTTTCCATGTGTCATTTTTTACTTTTGCAAGCACAAATTAGTGAGTGTAGCATCTGAATTGTGTTTTTTTGGAGGACATTGTGTGTCATAATTCATTTTGGTGGATTGCAGTACTTTAAAATAGGGTTTATTGTTGTGCAACATAGTCACTATTAAGAGGATATTGCAAATTTGGGGCAAATTATGTTTGGGTGTGACCCTAAAAACAAATTTACTGTGAGAAGATGTTGTACCCTATTGTTAAAGGAAGTTGATATGATAAGCTTTAAAGTTAAAGGGGAATTTAATATGATGATATGATATGCTTTGAAGTTAAAGAGGATATTGATATAATAATACTATGAACTTTTAGTCGTTAAAGGGAAGTTGGTGTAATACACGTAAAGAGGGGAAGTTGGTGAGATATGCATTAGAGGGGGAGGTTGGTGTGATACGCATTAGAGGGGGAAGTTGGTGTGATATGCGTTAGAGGTGGAAGTTGGTGTGATACCGCTTTAAAGGGGAAGTTGATATGATACGCGTTAAAGGGAGGTTGATGTTATACATGTTAAAGGGAAGTGGGTGTGAAAAGCATTAAAGTTAAGCTGATAAAGTGGGAAAGGTAAGCTTGGCCAATGGTTTAGAAAAATATAAGTAACATACAGGGTTTATATTTATTTAAGTGCTGGAAAAACCAAGTGTGTACTCGTTTTTTCAGCATTTGAATAAATTATAAACTGAAGTACTGCCTGAGTGTGCCTCCCTCCAAAATTATTTGTAAACCTACCTGAAGTGGCGCAGACCATAGGGGGGAGCACCATAATTTTTCCTGTTTGGACTCCACAAACCTGTTCTAATTAACATACAGGGTTATTCAATAAAAGTTAAAAATATATAGTTAAAAATGGTGCTAATTTTGCCCCACCAAATAGATGTTAGCTTACAAATGTTAAATAAACTGATTGGTTGGGGCATACCGGTAATTAGCACCATTTTTAACGATAAAATTTTTATTGAATCTCCCTGACAGTGGTGTGATTTAAAGGTACAGGTTTGCAATGAACTGAACTTTGATTTACACTATACTATTCCTTTAACCTTGTGATTCATTTGTATTTTAACAGGCTATTTAGAACATGATACGGTATGTTCTAGCAATGCATGGTTAACTCCAGCAGTGGTGATACACGATGTGTGCAGACAGTTTCCTTTGGAGACTCATCTTCCAAATGGCTGCATCATAAAAATAACAGAGATATTGCTCTCTGTATTTAGAGAAAATAAAGGCTTGTTGCTGGCAGGATCATCCTTACACTTTTCAATGCCAAGTCTGAAATTGGAAAATAAGGTTGTTTGACCTTTCCAAGATTTTAACTAAAAAGTTCCTCAAGCTTATATAATATACTAGTTGAACAGAACATCATCTGCCAAACTGTGCTTGGCTTACAAATTACACTGTCTTGTCATTGGCTTTTTTTTTATAAACAAAAAATATATTACTCTCATTTCAAACAAGTGACAACTTTAAACTTAAATCCCATTGGTCATTCATGTTGTAGACTCTATAATGCAGAAGACACAAGGATCCATGTTTGTTTCTGCCTCCTCATGGCTTGTACAGGATCCTGCGTTTTTCAGTGCAGTCTGTCCAGCTCTATAAAAATTGGAATTTATTCCGATTGCTACATAATACCTGTAATATACAAATATACACCTTTACCCCAATAGTAAATAAAGCGAGGACTACGTTCAGTAAAAAAGAGCGACCTTAGACCTGGACGTTCTGCTTTATCATTAAATATAAATGATACTATTTAAATTTATATTCCTGTTTTATTACATTGTGCGCTGGCACCATCTTTATTTGATTGCGACATAATAACAGGTTTATTTCAGGTTTTAACAAATGTTTATTGTAAGAGCAAGATCAAAATTAATATGTTGACCATATATACTGTGATTTCAGTAGTTGTTTACTTATTGTTGCTTTATTCCGTTTAGGTTTATTGCTTACGTATTTTATTGTAAAGAGTTGCTGTTATAATCATTTCATCAGATCCTATTTTTGGCCAGTTAATTTTTTTGCTCTCTGGTAACATTGGAACGTACTGTAAGGCCTTATATTAATAAATATTCAGGGTTATTCAATAAAATTTCTTATCGTTAAAACTGTTGCTAATTTTTCCCCAACCAATCAGATGTTATCTTTCACAAAAACCTGCAGATTTTTCTGCCCAACCAACCGATACACATAAAATGTCTGTTTGGCTGAAAAATCTGTTTGTATGTACCCTGCCGTAGACTTTTTACATTGTTTAAATTGCCCTTTTAAATCATACTGTAATTTTGTACTTCCCTTTAAATTATTTTTTAAAAAGCTCCTTTTCATAAAAGTTTAAAGGGTATATAAAGTAGGGAAAAAGGTGTTTTCCAAAATTTCTTTATAAAATCAATAAATTCCAAGGAGGTAGTATATCATATAATAATGTATATCAAACTATAGTCTTAACTCTTGTCACTTAAGCTAGGTACACACTAACATCATAGTAGCCGCGTACGACCGTTAGGCTCCACCGATCATGTGGTCTATAGAGGCCGTAATATCAGTTGAGACGCAAAAGCCGCCATAAAACAATTCGGCCTGACTGACCGAAACACTGAAATGTCGGTCGGGCCAAATTGTATTGTGTGTACCTAGCTTTAGAAAACATTTTGGAATCCATGTTTTAGTGCACACAGCACCAACTAGAGTTAAAATGAGATTTACTGGCTGATAAACCCATTTTGTTTTCATAACAACCCATTTAATTCTATTACTAGATTGCTCTGGGGGCTATGAAAGTATGGCCTTTTGGTCTAGTTTGTTTTAATTGAAGCATGTTTTTGTATGCTTTAGTGATGAATTCCCTCATCTGATATCCATTTTCTTGTGTCTTTTTTTTTTTATAAGTTATAGAAACAGTGAAAAGCAGTTAAACATTTACATAATTAATTTGGCTTGAAGAGGCAAATTACTGTTATTTCTATTCTCTTCTTTCCATTTTATTCTTCTGCTTTTTTGGACTGTATCTCCTCCCACACAAAATGTATTAATTTTACTCTTTAAAGGATAAGTGCACTGTAAAATCAAGTTATGTTAATTTGGAAGCTGCAGCTTTAAAATACTTTGCCATAATTTTTTTTACCTATGCCCTTGCCCAGAACTCACAGGCATTATCATTTGAGGCTCAAGCAGGAGAAAGCAGAGGAAATCTCAGAGGGGCGGAGCTTAACATTCAGCAAACCAGTAACTAGATGTCAGCAACTTCCAAGGCACAAAGTTAGGCTCTGGAGGGGCATAGGTAAAAAAAAAATATGGCAACAGTATTTTTAAAGCTGCAGCTTCCAAATGAACATAACTTGATTTTACAGTGCATTTATCCTTTAAAGAGTAACCATATTATAAAACTAATTTTCATCAGTCATAAAAAAAAACTTAAGTTATATGGTCTATCTGTTTGATTCAGTTAGATCAAGTTTAGTTCTTGAAGACTTTTCGCTAGTCATCCGACTGGCTTTCTCAATTCAAATGACTTGTACAAGAATCTGTGGCAATTGCACAGTCATTCTGAATTGAGAAAGCCAGTCGGATGACTAGCGAAACGTCTTCAAGAACTAAACTTCAAGTCGATCTAATTGAATACAACAATATACCATGACCTGGATGAAGAAACCTTCACAAGCAAGTTTTATATTCATAAAAGCAAAAACACATACCCCCAACCGACATGGGTACACATACCTACTGACCTATCCAATTCCCATGGCAGCCATATTAAAAGAGTAACTACAGTCAAAAAGAAATCACAAAAGCAATCAAAAAGTTCCTTTTTTACCTCCCACCTGGCACAGTACACACCACCAACTGACCTACCCTTTCAATTAGGTGCCAGCCAAATTTAAACGTAAACCATAGTAAAAAACCTAATTTTGCCATACTCAAAAAAAGTTGTTTTTTTCCCCCAACCTGACAGTTACACACACCAACTGACCTGTACATTCACCCTGCTGTTATATAAAAGGGTATAGTATAGTATAGTATTTGAAGTTGAATAAAGACATACGTCCATCCAGTCCAACCATCTAGCAATATCCTCATTTCCTCTGCCTAACTTTGATCCAGAGGAAGGCAAAAACCCTCCAAATTTATGAAGGGGGAAAACTCTTTCTTCCTGACTCCAAGTGGCAATTGGAAATTTCCCTGGATCAACTCTACTTTATGTATTAATACCAGTAACTTGCAACATTCCTTGTTTGCAGAAACTCATCCACTTTTTTTTTAAACTGACCAATGAACCTGCCATAACAACGTCCACTGGAGACAGTTCCATAGCTTTACCGTTCTCACAGTGAAAAACCCTTTCCGAACTTAAGCCTAAACCTTTTTTCTTCAAGTCTTAAGGGATGTCCTCGTGTCCTCTGACAGTGCTCTATTGGTGAACAATGCCCCAGATAGTTTATTGTATGGCCCGTTAATGTATTTATACACAGTAATCATATCCCCACGCAAGCACCTTTCTCCGCGTACATAATTGTAATTTTCTAGTCTCTCTTCATATTTAAGCTCCCCCAAACCCCTTATTAATTTAGTCGCCCTTCTCTGAACCCTTTCCATTTCAAGATGTCCTTTTTGTACACAGGATTCCAAATTGCACTGCATATTCTAAATGAGGCCTTACCAATGCTTGTGTAAGAGGGACAATTACATTTTCCTCCTTTGAATCCATACCTCTCTTACTTTG
Source organism: Hymenochirus boettgeri (assembly GCA_019447015.1). Taxonomy (NCBI): domain Eukaryota; kingdom Metazoa; phylum Chordata; class Amphibia; order Anura; family Pipidae; genus Hymenochirus; species Hymenochirus boettgeri. Next base: position 214,409,888 of record CM033471.1, on the reverse strand, counting down.
TATTTTTATTGATTTATATAGCGCCAAACATCTTCCGTGGCTTTACAATACATGTCATACATTACATACAGGGTAATACATGTTATATAAGTCATACATATTACATACACAGGTAATACATATATAAGTAGTGAGGAGTTTTACAGCAATACCGTGATACAATAGGAGAGAGGACCCTGCCCAAAGAGCTTACAGACTAGAGGATATGGGGGTGAGACATAAGGTGACAGGAATCGATAGGCTGTAAATCTTTGGCAGTGGAGTGTGAAAGGCGGGTTGGATCAAATTGGGTAGTAAGGGGGTAATGTTTAGGCAGGGGTGTCTCTAGGATTTTGCCACCTGAGCCAAACTCTGATTGCCGCCTATATGCGGGGCATGCAGTGCGCCGCCAGCGGAGCAAGTGGGAGTGGCTTGTGTGTGGGCGTGGCTTTGTCGGTGGCGTGGCTTTGTCGGTGGGAGTGCGGCTAGCCATTTTGTCATTTTGAACTTGGCCCCATTTATTTGTACATTTTCTTTAAATAGACAATAATCAACACCATAATAACAGAAGAATAACAATTTTGCCCAAAATAACCTGCCACCACGTCAAGACTCCTTTTAATTGCGCCTAACTTACCTAACTAGCCTAACCTAACAACTATCTAAAGCTAATCTAACCATGTGAATGCCTTTTAACATATCTAACTCATGTACATGAGAACAGACTGTAAAGGTCCCATACAGTGAGACAGACGGTAAAGGTCCCATACAGTGAGAACAGACGTAAAGTGTGCCCATACATCTATAAGATTTTACTTACCCGACCGAGCGCTTAAGCGATGTTCATCGATGTTGCCGGAACCGCTTCTCCCGATCTTACATCCAGCCGACATGCGATCGCAAAATTCCATTCATTTGCGATCGCATGTCGGTCGAATGTAAGATCGGAGAAGCGGTTCCGGCAGGATCGAAGGAACTTCGGGTGAGTGCTCGTCAGCTCGGTCGGGTAAGTAAAATCTTATAGATGTATGGGCACCTTTAAGGTCCCATACAGTGAGAACAGACGGTAAAGGTCCCATAAAGTGAGAACAGACAGTAAAGGTCCCATACTGTGAGAACAGACAGTATAGGTCCCATACTGTGAGAACAGACAGTATAGGTCCCATACTGTGAGAACAGACAGTAAAGGTCCCATACTGTGAGAACAGACAGTAAAGGTCCCATACTGTGAGAACAGACAGTATAGGTCCCATGCTGTGAGAACAGACAGTAAAGGTCCCATACAGTGAGAACAGACAGTAAAGGTCCCATACAATGATTGCAGACAGTAAAGGTCCCATACAGTGAGAACAGACAGTAAATGTCCTATATAATGATTGCAGACAGTAAAGGTCCCATATGGTGAAAACAGACAGTAAAGGTCCCATATATATTCTATCCTCTATCTCTCACATTCTCTCTCACACACCCTTTCTCTCATACATACTGTACATACACCCTCTCTCACACATACAATGGTTGGCACCAAATCTGGTAAAATCGTTGGCAAAAACTCTGATAAATGGTTGGCACCCAGACTCTAATAAATCGTTGCCACACAGATATTAGTAAAATCTGCAGCACAAACTCTGATTAAGGGATGGCACCCAGACGCTAATAAATGGTTGGAACACAGAAACTGGTAAAATCAGTGGCGCAAACTCTGATGAAGGGATGGCATTCAGATGCTAATAAATAATTGGCATACAGATAATGGTAAAATCAGTGGCAAAAATTCATAAATGGTTTGCACACAGATACTGGTGAAATTATTGGCACAAACTCTGATAAAGAGTTGGCACCCAGACTCTAATAAATGGTTGGCACCAAATCTGGTAAAATCATTGGCACAAACTATAATAAATAGTTGTCACACAGATACAGGTAAAATCATTGGCAAAAACTTTGATAAATGGTTAGCACACATACATACCACTTTCTGTCGCTGGAAGATACACTTACAGCCAGGTCCTAGAGGCTGCCTTCCTCTGCGCCGCATCAGACAGCACCAGGCTTGTAGAGCGCCCTGTAGTGGACGGCCCTAGAGAATGACGTCGTCGTCACGTGAGTAAATGGGCCATACGCGGAAGTAGATTCACATGGGTACATTAGCGAGATGGCCCTGCTTGTTACCAGTATTACTGAGATACATTAAGGTAGGGGGAAAAGTCATTCAGAGGTTAACTTCCCCTTTAATACATGTATGTGTGTGTCTATGTGTGTGCATGTACGTTTCTATGTGTATGTCCATGTGTGTCCCCATGTGTGTGTATCTATTTCTCCCCACCACTCCAATCTAACTGGCAAAGCAGGGATTAAAAAAAAATCCCTTTCCTTTCCTTTAAAAAAGAGCAGGCAGGATACACACTCTCTTACACATACTGTATATACACACTCTCTCCCATACTGTCATGGATAAAACGGTTGTCCCAGATTGGACTACAATTCCCAGTATGCTATGGAGTGGAGTCTGAAGAACACGAGGCTCCCTTGTAATTTCTTGTCCCCACTTAACAACTTGATCCCCATAACAACTTCCCCACTCACCTTCCTTCCCCAGCCCGATGGGACACACAGCAGCAGGCAGGCCACCGGTGGGCAGGACTCAGAGCAGCAGGGAGCAGAAGCGATCCGGACCTGTTCCTCAGACAAGGCAGAGGCAGTCCGGACCAGTGCGTGCGGGCCGGGCACGGGGCACTTACAGGGGATGAAGTAGTTAACTTAGTTTAGGATGTCGGGGTCGGCACATTGAAGGGTCCACAGTGAAGGGTCCTTTGTTTTTTTTTAAAACTTTGAGATGCCGCTTTTGAGCCACAGAGACAAAGTGCCGCTCTGCTACTTTTTCTCAATGTGGCTCATTAGCAAGACGGCCCTATGTTTAGGCCAGGTTATGCTTATGCTTTATACAAGACAATACCATGCTGGCTCTGGCTGTTGCCGCCTGGCACTGCTTGCTACCTTTAAGTTTGTTATCCACCAAAACTCCAAGATCCCTTTCCAACAGGGATTCACTTAACACAGAGACATTTATAGTATAAGTAGCACAAGGATATTTAAGTCCAAAATGCATCACCTTACATTTATCAACATTGAATCTCATCTGCCACTTAGCAGCCCAATGTGACAATCTATCTAGATCCCCTTGCAACGATTGCACATCCTCTGAAGTTTTTAATGGTCGACAAATTTTGTGTCGTCAGCAAACACAGAAACCTTGCTGACAATACCCACTTCCAAATCATTAATAAATAGATTAAATAGAAGCGGCCCCAACACAGAACCCTGTGGACACCCATCTTAGCACTTTAGTCCATAATATGAAGCCCCATAACAACTACTCTCTGCATCCTATTCATTAACCAATTTTCTATCCATGTACAAATGTGACTCCCCAGACCAACAGACCTTAGCTTATACATTAGTCGCCTATGGGGGACTGTATCAAAGCCTTTGCAAAATCCAAGTTTACTACATCTACTGCTATGCCAGAGTCTAAATTTCTACTTACTTCCTAATAAAAGCCAAGCAAGTTAGTTTGACAAGATCTATTCCTCCTAAATCCATGCTGGTTACTACTTATAATGTCAGTCCTTGAAACATACTCTAGAACATGTTCCCTTATTAAACTTTCCAGTATCTTCCCCACCCACTGGAGTTAAACTTACAGGCCGTAATTACCTGGCTGCGACGACTACCCTTTTTGAATATTGGAAAACATCAGCCTTTTTCCAATCCAGAGGCACACCATGGGGGGACATGAGGGAATCTGCAAAAATAAGAAACAAGGCCTAGATAAAACTGAACTTAGCTCCTTAAGTATCCGAGGATGTATTTTATCCGGTCCAGGAGATTTATTAATATTAACCTTATTTAGTTCTTCTGTACCATATCCTCAGTTAACCAAAGTGCACTTAAATATTTATACCATTATTGCTACTATACTGTATGAATCTGTACTTGGATCTTCTATAGTGTATACAGAGGGGAAAAAATATTCAAGACATTTGCTTTATCGCCATCCTCCATAAACTAACTTATCCCATTAATTATGGTGCCACATTCTCAGTCCTCATCTTCTTACTATTAATATACTTTAAAAAAAAATTAGGCTTAGTGATACTTTGTCAGCTATCCTACTTCATTATTAATTTTAGCTAGTTTGATTGCTTTCTTACACTCCTTGTTACAGTTTTTATAATCCCTAAAGGCCCATTCCGTTCCCTCAGCCTTAAAAGTTTTAAATGCCTTTTCTTCCTTTCCTTCCTTTCCATTTGCCTCTTTACATCAGAATTCAGCCACATGGGTGTGGATTTATTTTTTTTACATTTATTTCCCAAGGGTATAAATTTAGATGTGAACTGTCTTAAAATCCCCTTGAACACAGTCCACTTCTGTTCAGTACCTTTACCTGATAATACATTATCCCAAAAAAAAGAGCTGCTTTTAACCTGGGAAAATTTGCCTTCCCGAAATTAAAAGTGTTAAACCAGCACACTTTTCCTTTCGATAACAAAGTCCAAACGCCACTATTTCATGGTCACATTCCCTAAGCCTCCAGTTACCTTATATCTATAATGCACTCCACGATGTTAGATATTACCAGATCCAACAGACCTCCTTTTCTAGTAGCTGTGAGAGAAAATTATCCTGCAGAAAATTGAGGAACTCATCGCCTTTTTCTGTGATGGCAGTTCCACTACACCAATGAATGTCAGGGTATTAAAGTCCCCCATAATGAGCACACTCCCCCAAACTTGCAGCCCTTGCCAACTGCATATGAAGTGACTCACCTCCTCTCTGCTAGCATTGGCAGCTTATAGCAGACACCAACAATGACATTACCCCTTCCTGTTGCCTAATTCACCCCATATTGCCTCCATATCGACAGTTAGCTTTCTTTTAAATTTGGCTTCAATCTTTTTTTAATATAAACACATACTCCTCCCCTTTCCTTTTTTCTCTGTCTGCCCCTAAACAAGGCATATCCTTCTAAATATTACAGCCCAGTCGTGAGAACTGTTCAACCACGTTTCTGCTATACCTATTACATCATACTTTTCATTCAATGCCATAATTTCCAATTAGGCATTGGAATATTGGCATTTTGTCAGCCAGGCTTCTCGCATTTGCAAACATACATTTTAGATTAGATCCTGTAATTTATTCGTACACTTAATAAACATGCTTCCCTATCCCCTATGCTAGCCCCACCCCCCTTTCCGCCCACCACTGCGTATCTACACCCTGCTTTCTCCTGGGCTATCTATCCCAGTGAGACTGCTAATACCCTCCCCCCCCAAATTTAGTTTAAAATCTCCTCCAACCCTCTAGCCATCTTCTCCCCTAAAACAGCTGCACCGCCATCAGTGAGGAGCAACCATCACCTACTAAAGAGCCTGTAGCGACAGAAAATCTGCCCAGTTCTCAAAAACTCAAACCTTCTCCTAGACGACTCTCTAACACACATTAATTTTCCTAAGCTCCCGCTGTCTCCCTGGCTTAGCACGTGGCTGCGGTAGGTAGTGTTTCTGAAAACACTACCCTGGAGGTCCTTGCTTTAACTTGGCCCTTAGCTCTTGGAAATCATGTTTAAGACTCACCTCCTCCTCTAACTTTGTCATTGGCACCAATGTGAACCAAGACCACCAGGTCACACCCGGCCCCCCCAATAATCTGTCTACATGATCCACCACATGCCGAACCTAGCACCAGGCAGGCAACACACAGTTCGGCATGTAGGGTCTTGGTGGCAGATTACCCTATCATCTTCCTTATAATGGAGTCCCCCTACCACTACCACCGCCTTGCATTCCTGATCCTTCGTTCCTCCTCCCTTTTTATCAGAGAGCGGCAGTCCCCTGGGTGCTCAAGGGACTATCCCCCTCCATACAGGCAAATTCCGAGGTGTCATCCTCCACTTCATTACTAAGGCGGCAAATCTGTTGGGATGGGCAATCTGGGAAGAAGCAGCCTACCCCCGTCCCCCACTTCCCATAACCCTAAACAAAACTACCTCCCCCCTCAACCTTCCCTGTCCACTTCCACCCACCTCTATACTGGCCCCAGCCAGTGCCTGCTGACCCCCCAGTTCTGCCAACCCCTGCATGCTGCAAGCTGCCCCCTTAGAATCTCCACCTCAGCTTTCAAACAGGCAACCCACTCACCCTGACACAGACATATAGGTATAGGGTAAACAATAGTCAAAAATTTTTTTTGATCAATCATAAAAAAGTTAGTTTTGTACCCCCCAACCTGACACATGTACACACCTACCTGTTTATTCATGTGGCATCGATATTTAGAGGGTAAGTGTAGTTAAAAATTTTTTAAACCAATTATTAAAAAGTTAGTTTTTTTACCTATCAACAGGTACACACACCAACTGTAGCACAAGCAAATAAGGTTTGAAGGAAGCGCACTCTGTTTGTCAGAAAAATTCTGTTTTATTGCATAACACAAACACACAACGTTTCGGAGAACGCTAGTCTCCTTCAACAGACACCTGATGAAGGAGACATAGCGTTCTCCGAAACGTTGTGTGTTTGTGTTATGCATATAAAACGAATTTTTCTGACAAACAGAGTGCGCTTCCTTCAAACCTATTTGCTTGTGCTATAGCGTGAGTCCTTGAGGTAGAGGACAGAGGGAAGCAGCACCTGAAATACATGGCACATTGCCTGAAGGAGTGCCTAGGCCCACATCTAAACTAACAGACACACACCAACTGAGCTACCTATACGTTCATGTGGCACCATATTTAAAGGGTAAGTATAGTGTAGTTAAACAAATTTTAACCAATCATCAAAACAGTTAGCTTTTTATCTCCTGACAACTGACAAAAGTACCAACGACCTACCTGTTCATTTACGTGGTAGCCATATTTAAAAGGTAAGTATAGTCAAAAACAAATTTTAACCAATCATCAAAAAAGATACTATTTTACCCCTTCAACTGACACAAGTACACACACCTACTGACCTATCCTTCCATCCCATGGCAACCATACTTAAGGGTAACAATAGTAAAAAAACAAAAAAACACGTCATCATCTTTGCCATTATTGAGTTTTAAAATTTGCAGCATAGACACACACATTTCCTATTAAAATGCAGCCTTTCAAGCCAAAGTTTATACTTAAAGGGTCACTATCAAACACATTAAACAACTATATATTATGAAACTACAATTTGAGAGAAGTAAAATGGTGTACTCACATGTTTATCTGTGCTGCTTTGTCATTAAATTATTTTATTGAGTCCTCCTAATTCCCCCCACCCCTCCTTACAGGGCCGGCTTTAGGATAAATAGCACCCTGTGCAAGATTTGTTACTGACGCCTAACACCCAAACCACCCCCCCTAAAAAAAAACACCCCCCATGGCACAACAATACTCCGTTGAAAGCTGCTTGCCTTCAAATCAAGTACCCCACCTGCGCTTACTGTCTTTCAGTATTTTCAGTGCGGCTTGTAATATGGTGCGTACATCATTATGTAACAAGTAACATACTAAGCACAGACAGAAGAGCACAGCATACAGACATCTTAAGTAAAGCTTATATGTGTTGGGGCTTAGTATGTGGTGAGGTGCTGATACATATATTTGATCTGGAGGACCATAACTAGAGGGGCTGTAGCACTGATGCACAACTTTGAGCTACAGGTCCGTGACCTAGACTACCAGCTGTTGCCCACCCCCACTCCACCCCGGTAATGAAACCTGTGTGGTCGCACAGGTTGCCCATATCAAAGTCCGGCCCTGCTCCCTTATTCACTGCCCTTTGTAGTGTCTGCAACAATATATTGTAAGTTCGTGTGCAGCTCACCATAGACACTGCTCTGCTCACACATCTCCCCCTCCTTTCTTTTCTCTGCTTAATTGTTTCAGAAAGTTTGCTGTCAGGTAGCCAAATATCCTAGAAAGAGGTCAGGGATAGGAACATATTATTATTTCTGCTTCTGGAGTGACAGGTCTTTCCTGTAAATGTGTGATTTCACGGAAATTCAGTTTTTGAAAACTCGATTATTTTTTTTAGAGTAAAGATATCCTTTAAACTTTCACTTTCTAGTTTATATTAATTTTTTAACCTGGTAAATGTAAAATCCATTACTTTGAATTGTTCATTACTTATCAATACGCCCCCGTGATTGTACCAGCACGTTTTGCAGCTTATTCAGTGGGTTAAATTTGTATAGAGCTACAAACACTACCCACAACTACAGTACTTGAATGTGCAGATTTCTTAAATCTTTACAGGAGATGAAGGTTAAAAGGAATGATGAAAGTGATGCAGTTAGGAGAGGCTTGTGGTTTATCTGTATTGGTGGAAGACACATAATATAGTATTCTTAATTAAACATAAAATATTACAGGAAGCAATACTAAGCTGATTCAATCGACAAAAACGCACCATTATTCTGGCTTTTAAGTTGTTTTGAAGCCTGTAGTGGACATCCTAGTGGTAATTTGAAGGAATCAGTGGAATCATCACAGGGTGGTTTTAACTGATTAATACACAATGAAGTCCTCCAGCTGCCCTAAGGAATGTCTGAGCAATGTATCAGTTGTTTTTGGACATTTACTAGTCACTGTATATTGGTTATTTGCAATGCTGCTGGTTATTAGTTTATTTAAAAAACAAGATAAATTATTGTGGAGGCTATTTTGGTGTTGGTGAAATAATACTAATTAAAACATTCCAGTGAAGCATTTGCTTACACCAATATTGTACATCAACAAGGAAAACTTGCAGACTCAGTCGATAAAGATATTCGTGCTAAAACACATTTTTCTCATTATAACATAACATGCAAACAATGTATCCACTGGCTTTTTAAATAAAATCATATACTATATAAATCTCTCCTGTTACTTTCCCTTGATCATTGGACAGCTCTCCTTGGTAAAAGCACACTGAGCATGCCCAAGCCAGTGGCAGGATGATGACAAGATGATCCACATAACATGATTAACAAATATAAATTATTTTAATCTGCATTTAAGGGCATACATTTGGGAGAACATTTTTATATTTAACTTGTCCTTTTGATTGCCCTGTTATACTTGTTGTGCATTCATATTACTATGATTTGGATCAAACCTAAATTTCTAGACTCAGACCATGATGACAAATAAAGCCGGGTTTTTATTACATTGACAATTTCTTGATTGTAGAACAAAGGTTTTGCTATGGCTCAATACTGACCAGTGTATTATGGATACTAGGGTTAAAATTGCCATAGTTATGCATATTATATGAACTTTGTAACCGCAAACTATACAAATAGAGGATTTCACTGTAGACAATTGAAGAAAGTAGGAAAAAAAGTACAAGACTAATTGTGTGAATGTGCCTTTTATGGCCCTAGATTGGCAGGGTATTAGACATTGATTATCATAGATAACTAAGATTGTAAAGTTTTGAGATGATAATGTTTGTAGGGAGTATCCTGTATTGGAATAGAGCTTTCCTTCTTGATACATTGCACATCAATTTGTGGTTTGTTTTATATAATTGTAGGAGAGCCACGTGTATATGTAGGGACAGAGGGAAGATTCTGGCTCCTGAGTAATGATCTGGTGTTTCTTTTCAGCCAGGGGCCTGGAGGCCGCAGTGCAAAGGTGCTAGTGTTGAGCATATGGTTTGTGAGAACTTGCCATGTCCAAGGGAGTTTCCAGCTTCAGGGACCATCAGTGTCAGTCCCACGATCGAAGTTCTAACAAGAAGAAAAGTCCCCTCACGGCGTCATTGTTGATGGTATGAATGTTTATCCTTGGTGTTTTATATCTCTGTCTTTTTTTCCCTTAATTTTATTCCTTTGATTCCTTTACTCTATACACCCTAAATATTTAGGAAATTTTGCCCAGTATGTTAGGTTGACAGTTAAAGATTTTATTTGTTGGTAATTTAGAGATTGACAATCTGCTAAGGTCACTACGTACACTTTACAACTGTTGGTACATCATGGGAACATGGAAGATTAGCTTAGCATTGGCTGTGGATCCTTTGCCCCTTAATTGAGGTAAATTGCACAAAAAAGAAATCACCCCCTAGACCATGTGCGGTTTAGCGATCTGGGAGGACATGTCAGTAAAAATGACAATTAGATTGATGTTCGGCGTTTATCAGTTAGTACTGATTTCATGTTAAAAAAAAATCCCATTTGCAGTGCTCACCAAATGTCAGTTACAATATATGGGTTCCATTCTACTTTACTTTATGTTGTTTTTATTTCTGGCAGTATTTTTTTTTAGAGCAACAATGCCTCTTGGAATATTTGCAAGTTTCCCCAAACTGTAATTCCTCAGATATTTCTTTCTTTGTATTTTTCCTCTATTTTCATGTTTTTGTAATTATTTGTTATATTCCAAAATATTAATTTGCAGATAGCCTTGTGAACTGTTCTGCACTCCTGTGGGCCGGGACATGCCAGTGCTTATGTCTGACAGAGTCCTGGATGGGACACCTTGTGGACCTTATGAAACGACCTCTGTGTTAATGGCAGGTGCCAGGTGGAGTAGCTCACCAGTGTTTTCATCTTGTGTTTTTGTATTAGCAGCTGTAATATAATAAAAATATTACGTTTAGCATAGTATAAAACAAACAACCATATTGCCCTCTGAAATTGATTTTTTTTAAATTATGACTTTAGAGGTTGAGCACTGTTTTGTCCACAGAGGCATAATGCAGTTCAGTAATGAAGTTATGCGCATTCCTGGTCATTGTGCCTGCCATAACTGGATTTTGCATGGGCCAGCTTCATCCTTTACTCTACAACCAGGTGAACATTGGAGCTGCAGACATCACTTGCCACCTCTGTGGGGATAAGGTTGTGTAACTTGAAAATCCAGGTTTTTTAACCTTACGGTAGCATCCTCAAAGTTAATATTTTCAATGTCCACCCTTAAAACAAAAAAGAACTGGTGACTTACTTGTCAGTTGTCTTCCCACAACCCCAACTGTAAATTTTTTACCAGTTTATACATGCATTTGTAACCAGATGTTTAATCATAATTTTTTTTTGATATGGAAAGTATCTACCTCCACCCTTGGCTCAAGAGAGTTTTTATAATCTTGAGATGGGAAAGGAGACAGCAGGGGAATCAGCAATCAGTCATTGTCTGTGATGTCAGCTGCCACAGCCTTGATTGACTGCATCGAGAGAGGGTCCAGCTTACTCTGCCAGAAAGGAGGCAATATTATCTTTATTTATCTGGTTAGTAATGCATATAATAATGTGCTGAATATACCATTCCTTTAATGCATTGATTGAAGATTGGGGGGTTAAGGAGCTATTCCTTACCTTCCGTTCTTTAATCAATTCATGTGGAGCCAGGAACGAAGAAATTACCTTTCAAGTGATCCTCCGCTGTAACACTGACATGTCCAGACCACTTGCTGGTTTTGATTAAATATAGCTGCATGCATAATAATAATAATAATAATGGTGCTATAGTTAATCAGAACCAGGAAGCGTGACAGCGAGGATCCCATGAAAGGTTAGATTCTTCTATCTTCGTTCCGGCTCCACAGCATTGATTGAAGAACGGAAGGTAAGGCATAACTCCTTAATCTCCTGGTCTTCAATCAATGATTAAAGAAGTAATTCACTTTTGCAGTGAACTATACCTTTAAGCTGTACCCAGAGTGAAATCCTAAAAGACTAAAACCAGTGAACTCCTAGGATTGAGAATCTAGCATTTTAGATTCTACTCCTGGAAACGTTCACATTTATTTCAGTATTTACTATGCTAATGATGATACACACGTTAAGCATAAGATATAATTAGTCCTAAAATTAGTTATATTATATAAGTGCACAAATAATTCAATGCACAACACTTTATGTAATCTATATATATTCTGTATATGTACCTCTGCAACAAGAAAATACATAAAATATGGTGCAGGCTTATCTATCTCCCCTATAGGAATAGGTAACTTTGTGCTTCACTTTGAATCTCTTCTATTTGTTAATCCCAGTTTGTCTTTGGCAGGGACACACTTAAAGGGCATCTCCACCCCCTAACTAAAATGTAACCCCACAGCCCCACGTGTTGTTTAAAAAAACCATTACCTTACATCTCTGCTCCTTGTGGTTCTCCTGCAGTGCTTGTCTAAAAGTCCAGAAAAGTTAGAGTAAGTAGTGTGTCTTCCTGTGCGAAAGGTTTTCTACTCCTCTGAGAGGACAGTGGAATGCAAGGGGAGCCCTTTTCCCCCCTCCCTCCCACCATCCAGATCCATCCATGCAGCCGTTGCACCTAGCGTAAAATAATTTTAGTATAAAAAAGCTCCCCCCTGCCCAAACTTGCGTGTTAGTTGTTTTAAAAGCAATCAAATCTGTACTTCCAGACCTTGCTTCCCCACGGCGCTTTCATTGACGGCAGCTGCGTCTCAGCCAATCACAGACACGACTGCCGGTCTGGCCCCCTACTTGCAATGCAGCAAGGGGATGGGTCATGGGGAGCTATCATAATTAAATAATGATTTGTAGGACGGACATGCTCTTTAAAATACATTAAATACAATGGAAATATAATACATCAAATGTCTTCTATGCCTGCATCCATCTCTGGCAGATCATTTGGGACTGTCTCTGTTAAACTTCTTCTACATAGCTGACACATGTTAAGAATTCCTTGGTCTTTGACACTGAGAATCTGGCATACCTATTGAAACATTTAACTTTGAATCAGCAAAAGGATTCAGGAAAGTTTATAGAGGCCAATCAGGGAACACCCTTAAACACACAGAAGTTCAGGTCCTATACATGAAATTCACCCAAATTTCTGATGATATAAGATTTTAGTTCCTTTAAAGCACAACAAGAACAAATGTTACAACAGCAGGTTAACAGAAGTTCCCAATAATAACCAGTCCTGGGCGATGGTTGTGTATTAGTAAAACATCTTAAAGTACTTTGAACTTTTTTCCTTATTGGCTTGCTAACATTAGAAACCTGGCATATGGTTTCCACTTGGGCTCATTTGTGTGTCACTGTGACTAAAGACATGCACTGTAGGATAGAAACCATAATATTTTATTTTTTAACAGTCTTTGACTGATGAACAGAAAAGAGAATCAGACATTCGGGTTTGCTTGAAAACTGCACTGTACCACAGGCGCACAGGCGACATCTTAGTTATTTCAACATGTACTTTTGGCACCTAACATGTTTTACAAACATGATGTAATGTTGAGCCAAGGAATTTTAACTCCTTGGCAGCTACATGGGCCAGCAATGTTTTGCAGTATTGCAGAGCCGTGTTTTCTGGCATCTGTGACTGGAATTAGCATCATTTTGGAATTTCCTATCACCATCAGAAACCTCAGACATTATCTCACACTCTTATCAGGTGCATTAAGTTCCTAATACACTTTCAGGATATCTACAGCTGCCCATGTACCAAGGCCACTCAGCACGTCGGGGCTGCCAACACTTCCTTGGGATCTGTTTGTTTAGGGGCTAAAGCTAATCAGGGGGAGTGGTTAAGATTGGTCTCAAAGTTCTGCATTAATCAAACACTTAAAATGTAAAGAGTTTCAATGAACAGCTGCGGATGTTTATATGGGAGAGCGGCTATAATTCCATGTCATTTAGGGGTTGTAGTTGAAATAATGGTAACGCTATGCTAAAGTTCTGCCATTATTCTTAGGCCTATTTCCTTTGATATTATGGGAGATGGGTAAAGACAATGCGCCGAGATTCTTAGCCAATCATTTGTCACAGAAAAACTGATTTTTTTGTGACATAGTAAACGCAAATTTTGGGTTTATAAACCCTTCGTCAGGTGTTAAAAGTGTGAACTGATTGATGGGCCTTAATACCCCGTCTCTAGGGAGGAGGCAGTGATACAAAAAATATTTTAAATATACAAATAACTTAGCAGTAGGCACACGCATCATACTGTATATCTAGAACCCTTCGGCGCAGTAAGTTATATTTATAACATTTGATGGGTTACATTTAACAATATACAGCTTAACTTTGTTATAAAACAATTTACATGTTCATCCTTTCAGGCCCAGTTCATTCATACCGGTCGACTGATGTTCCTAGGAAAACATAAAATCATTTTAATAAAACTTTTTTTCTCGTTCTAATCCATTGTTTTTACCATCTGAATATAAGACTGGTATACCACACATAAAGCCGCCCCTCCAACCTCAGGCGCCCCTAGGCATGTGCATACGGTGCCTAATGGTAAATCCGTCCCCAATTGTTTGCCATGTGTACTTAAACGTTTTGAGACGGTGTTCATTTCTCCAGATTGCATTTTGAGAGAGCTCTATGTGCTCACCAATCCAAGTTTTAGCCTGTCGTTACCTATATAGGCTAGACCTATAAGCATTTAAAGGTTGGGTAAATACCATGCCATTTTCAGGCTGATCGACCGATATTTAAAGTAGCACTAGAATGACATCTCTGCCATTCTTTTGTGCCACACTTCGTCTTCTGAAACGTTCCTTCTGACCCTTAAGCTGGGTACACACACTACAGATTTTTGAAAGATGACAGACACGGATCTGCAAGATCCGTCTGTCATTTTCAAGATTTGCATACACAGTCCCGAGCATTCTCCCTATAGGACTTTAACAGGATCCATCAGGATCCATGAAGGAAAATTTCCTTCACAATTCTTGGAATACTGCTGGGGCATTACAGAGGCCGAAGAACAATTACAAGATACTCATAGTGACCGTCCCAGTGTTAAAAGCTGTTTTCCACTCATCACCCTTGCTATACGGATTAGGTTGTATGCCTCGAATGATCTAGTCTGGTGAATATTTAGCCCCTTTGATCTGATCGAACAGTCAGAAGATGAAAGAAGTGAATAAAGATTTTTAATAGTGATCTTATTAGACCCGATAGTCGATGCAAGGGAGTAGACCTCCGCCTTTTTTTTGACGAAAAAGAAACCTGTTCCAGCTGGGGAAGTGGAAGGTTGAATGAATCCCCGAGACAAATGCTCTTTAATGTACTCTTTTATGGCTAGAGTTTCAGAGGGGGACAAAGGGTATGTGCGTCCCCGATGAGGTATTGTACCAGGGAGAAGATTGATGGGGCAATCTTAGGATCGGTGAGGGGTAGTCGTCTCAGCTTGTTTTTTACAGAAAACATCAGAAAAGTCCTGATAGCATCAGGGAGATTTCCACAGGTTTATTTCTCTCAGTTAGGGGCGGAACAATGAATTTGGAAGTAGAAAGGCCATTACCAAAACAGAAAGGACTCCTAAGATTAAGTTCCTATTAGACAGTCAATAACAGGGTTGTGAACCGGAGCCACGGAAGTCCAAGGATCAGTGGGGCAGATGGGCTTTGGATCGCGAAGAGAAAGAAGATAAACGTTCTTGATGAAATATGCCAACACGGAATAGGACTTCAAAAGTAGACTGGGAGATGAATTCAGAAGCCAAAGGTTTATTTGCCTATAGCCAGGACCCTTAGAGGTTACTGCAGATGAAAAAGGGGAAGGCCAAGTTGGGATGCAAAGGTAGAGTCAAATTAAATTCCCTGCTGCCCCAGAATCAACAAAGGCCTGAGTAGAAAATTGAGAAATTAAAGCAAACAGGGTTATTTATAAAAAGTTCTTATTGTTTAAAATGGTGCTAATTTTGCCCAACCAATCAGATAGCTTTCAAATGTTAAATAAGATCTGATTGGTTGGGGCAAAATTAGCACCATTTTAAACAATAAGAAATTTATTGAATCTCCCTGATAGTGACTGGCAGGAAATTTAAATGGTTCACATCTAGTAGGAGAACATGAGATTACCTAAAAGGAGCTTCCTCCTAGCTTCTAGGTCCTGGAGTTTCCCGACTTCAAGGGACAATGTTTGACAAAGTGCCCTTGTCCGGCACACTAAAGGCAAAGTCCATTAGTACGTCTACAAAGTTTTTCTTTCGGGGAAAGATGGGTGCCACCAATCTGCATAGGCTCATCTGCAGAAGGGATAAGGGTGGAGAGGATCGGACAGGATAGAGGGGTTTAGGCAAGTTGTTAGCAAGCCGTAGATCTCTGCCTGTCGCTCCCGGAAACGGGTATCAATCTGGATACAGAGGGTGATCCGCTCTTTCCAAAAGGACAGGCAATTCTCTAGAAACAGGTCATCCTTATGGCGGTCTGAAAGTCCTGCATAAAGGCTGCGTAAGTGTTCATTATTCCAGGACGTCTCCGCGGCAAGAGTACGATAATTCTATGGCATACTGTCCCACTGAACGAGCCTTGACGGAGTTGCTGACATCAGTGGGATGAAGCAGTTAAGAATCTTCCTGGAGCATCAAAAACTGTGTAACATGTCCAGAAGGCGTAATATTCTTGACTATGGGATCGTCTTTCTCCCATAAGGGGGGAGGCCCAAGCCAAGACATGTCAAGCACGGCGATGATATGGCCAACTTTGGCCGGTCAGAAAACAATGAGGGTCTTACACACAGGATCTATAAACAAGGGTCTTATAACACGGAGCTTACACACACGATCCATGTGTTGCAGTTAATATCTCTCCCAAAGCACACACATAATCTACTTTCACTTTCTCTCTCCTAGTCATAGGGAGCGGGATGTCTTGTCTTTTTTATACTCACTGACACCACCTTCAGGCTGGAGGTGTTATATAAGGAGCCTTGGTTATATGTCCATTACAATACACCACACATCCTGGTAGCAGACAGAAACGTTTTTTGGAACACTTCCTTTCTTATGGGCAGACACAGGGGTGTGGTTTTTTAAACTGCATTTGACCATTCCATGTGAAATTAGGGATCTCAGCTTGTAAGTAAGTTTATGTATTTTGTAAATTTTGTGTTGTGACCTATATAATTCAGTGCTATTCTTTATATACATTCACTAATGGTCATTTAAATGATAATAGTGGAGATACACACATACATACACATCCATACACACACACCACACACACCTTTCCTAATGTAAATCATATATTACCACCCCACAACACATGGTAGCTCCTAAAAACTCAATGCAAAAATATATTTATATAATATAAGGGAGCCGTGAGGTTCTAGCTATGTAGGTAATACCAATTGACAGGCTAGAACCCGTATTGGAGATTACAAAAGAGATATTCAAAAACAATCTAGAAGAAGAATGAACATGTTGGCACCCGTCTCACAAACATGGTGGCCACAATGTAGTAGAAGTTTTGGTGGTTGGTACTCAAGATGGTTAAGAAAACCCCCAAGGGGAGGTAAATTTGTGAAAAAGCTGCTCTAGAGGAAAAAATCTCTGAATGTACAAAATATATCAACTCTGAACCCAAAATGGTTAAAAAAGGATTTAACCTGATGTGTTTCCTATAACTTTGTTTGTGTGGTATACTGGGTTTTGATAAAAAAATTGATTACAACATTAGGAAGCCTATTCAATGATTATATTTTTCCTGGAACATCAGTGGGTGAGAATAAACTGGAACTGAAAGGAGATTAAGGGGCATATTTATAAAGGAACGATGTTAGCGCAAAAAAATTACCGCCGCACATCCGGCCCGCGAAAATAGCGTATCGCCGTATTTATAACGGCGAGCGCTATTCCCGCCGATACCTTATCGCGGCCGCAGTGTGCTGGCGGTAATTTTAAGCCCTTCGCGGCGATACAATAGTATCGCCACGAAGGGACTTAAAATCCTTCCCGACCGCGCTCCTAAGGGGGCGGGGCATACGCCAACACCGCCCACACACCCGCGGCGGCAGGCGGACCACCCGCCGCCGCCGCCGCCACTTCCAGCAGCGACCCTCCAACACCCGTTCCCGTTCGCGGCAATCTCGGAACGGGAGGCTAGAAGGGGCTGCCGCGGAAGGGGCCGCAGCAGGTGGTCGCGACCACCCGCCGCGCACCCCCTCCCCGGCATCCCCTCCAAGCCCCCCGCCCCGGCCGCTCCCGGGGAGGGGACGGGAGGGAGCCGCTGGGGGGGGTGGAGGCTCCCTCCAGGGGGCCCTGAGACAAAAAAAAAGAACCCAAAGGCAGGAAAACGGCCTTTTGGGGCTTAGGGGGTCCCGAAGAATAGATTAAATAGAAGCGGCCCCAACACAGAACCCTGTGGCACCCCACTTAGCACTTTAGTCCATAATGATGAAGCCCCATTAACAACTACTCTCTGCATCCTATTCATTAACCAATTTTCTATCCATGTACAAATGTGACTCCCCAGACCAACAGACCTTAGCTTATACATTAGTCGCCTATGGGGGACTGTATCAAAAGCCTTTGCAAAATCCAAGTTTACTACATCTACTGCTATGCCAGAGTCTAAATTTCTACTTACTTCCTAATAAAAGCCAAGCAAGTTAGTTTGACAAGATCTATTCCTCCTAAATCCATGCTGGTTACTACTTATAATGTCAGTCCTTGAAACATACTCTAGAACATGTTCCCTTATTAAACTTTCCAGGATCTTCCCCACCACTGAAGTTAAACTTACAGGCCTGTAATTACCCGGCTGTGAACGACTACCCTTTTTGAATATTGGAATAACATCAGCCTTTTTCAATCCAGAGGCACACCATGGGGGGGACATGAGGGAATCTGCAAAAATAAGAAACAAGGCCTAGATAAAACTGAACTTAGCTCCTTAAGTATCCGAGGATGTATTTTATCCGGTCCAGGAGATTTATTAATATTAACCTTATTTAGTTCTTTCTGTACCATATCCTCAGTTAACCAAAGTGCACTTAAATTATTTATACCATTATTGCTACTATACTGTATGAATCTGTACTTGGATCTTCTATAGTGTATACAGAGGGGAAAAAATATTAAGACATTTGCTTTATCGCCATCCTCCATAAACTAACTTATCCCATTAATTATGGTGCCACATTCTCAGTCCTCATCTTCTTACTATTAATATACTTTAAAAAAAAATTAGGCTTAGTGATACTTTTGTCAGCTATCCTACTTCATTATTAATTTTAGCTAGTTTGATTGCTTTCTTACACTCCTGTTAAGTTTTTATAATCCCTAAAGGCCCATTCCGTTCCCTCAGCCTTAAAAGTTTTAAATGCCTTTTCTTCCTTTCCTTCCTTTCCATTTGCCTCTTTACATCAGAATTCAGCCACATGGGTGTGGATTTATTTTTTTTACATTTATTTCCAAGGGTATAAATTTAGATGTGAACTGTTAAATCCCCTTGAACACAGTCCACTTCTGTTCAGTACCTTTACCTGATAATACATTATCCAAAAAAAGAGCTGTTTTAACCTGGGAAAATTTGCCTTCCCGAAATTAAAAGTGTTAAACCAGCACACTTTTCCTTTCGATAACAAAGTCCAAACGCCACTATTTCATGGTCACATTCCCTAAGCCTCCAGTTACCTTATATCTATAATGCACTCCACGATGTTAGATATTACCAGATCCAACAGACCTCCTTTTCTAGTAGCTGTGAGAGAAAATTATCCTGCAGAAAATTGAGGAACTCATCGCCTTTTTCTGTGATGGCAGTTCCACTACACCAATGAATGTCAGGGTATTAAAGTCCCCCATAATGAGCACACTCCCCCAAACTTGCAGCCCTTGCCAACTGCATATGAAGTTGACTCACCTCCTCTCTGCTAGCATTTGGCAGCTTATAGCAGACACCAACAATGACATTACCCCGTTCCTGTTGCCTAATTTCACCCATATTGCCTCCATATCGACAGTTAGCTCTTCTTTTAAATTTGGCTTCAATTCTTTTTTAATATAAACACATACTCCTCCCCCTTTCCTTTTTTCTCTGATCTGCCTAAACAAGGCATATCCTTCTAAATTTACAGCCCAGTCGTGAGAACTGTTCAACCACGTTTCTGCTATACCTATTACATCATACTTTTCATTCAATGCCATAATTTCCAATTATGGCATTGGAAATATTGGCATTTTGTCAGCCAGGCTTCTCGCATTTGCAAACATACATTTTAGATTATGATCCTGTAATTTATTCGTACACTTTAATAAACATGCTTCCCTATCCCCTATGCTAGCCCCACCCCCCTTTCCGCCCACCACTGGCTTATCTACACCCTGCTTTCCTCCTGGGCTATCTATCCCAGTGAGACTGCTAATACCCTCCCCCCCAAATTTAGTTTAAAATCTCCTCCAACCCTCTAGCCATCTTCTCCCCTAAAACAGCTGCACCGCCATCAGTGAGGAGCAACCCATCCCTACTAAAGAGCCTGTAGCCGACAGCAAAATCTGCCCAGTTCTCAATAAACTCAAACCCTTCTTCCTTAGACGACTCTCTTAGCCACACATTAATGTTCCTAAGCTCCCGCTGTCTCCCTGGCTTAGCACGTGGCTGCGGTAGTGTTTCTGAAAACACTACCCTGGAGGTCCTTGCTTTTAACTTGGCCCTTAGCTCTTGGAAATCATGTTTAAGTACCTCACCTCCTCCTCTAACTTTGTCATTGGCACCAATGTGAACCAAGACCACCAGGTCACACCCGGCCCCACCCAATAATCTGTCTACATGATCCACCACATGCCGAACCCTAGCACCAGGCAGGCAACACACAGTTCGGCATGTAGGGTCTTGGTGGCAGATTACCCTATCTATCTTCCTTATAATGGAGTCCCCTACCACTACCACCTGCCTTGCATTCCTGATCCTTCGTTCCTCCTCCCTTGTATCAGAGATGGCAGTCCCCTGGGTGCTCAAGGGACTATCCCCCTCCATACAGGCAAATTCCGAGGTGTCATCCTCCACTTCATTACCTAAGGCGGCAAATCTGTTGGGATGGGCAATCTGGGAAGAAGCCAGCCTACCCTCCCGTCCCCCACTTCCCCTATTAACCCTAACAAAACTACCTCCCCCCTCAACCTTCCCTGTCCCACTTCCACCCACCTCTATACTGGCCCCAGCCAGTGCCTGCTGACCCCCCAGTTCTGCCAACCCCTGCAATGCTGCAAGCTGCCCCCTTAGAATCTCCACCTCAGCTTTCAAACAGGCAACCCACTCACACCTGACACAGACATATAGGTATAGGGTAACAATAGTCAAAAATTTTTTTTGATCAATCATCAAAAAAGTTAGTTTTGTACCCCCCAACCTGACACATGTACACACACCTACCTGTTTATTCATGTGGCATCGATATTTAGAGGGTAAGTGTAGTTAAAAATTTTTTAAACCAATTATTAAAAAAGTTAGTTTTTTTACCTATCAACAGGTACACACACCAACTGTAGCACAAGCAAATAAGGTTTGAAGGAAGCGCACTCTGTTTGTCAGAAAAATTCTGTTTTATTGCATAACACAAACACACAACGTTTCGGAGAACGCTATGTCTCCTTCAAACAGACACCTGATGAAGGAGACATAGCGTTCTCCGAAACGTTGTGTGTTTGTGTTATGCAATAAAACAGAATTTTTCTGACAAACAGAGTGCGCTTCCTTCAAACCTTATTTGCTTGTGCTATAGCGTGGAGTCCTTGAGGTAGAGGACAGAGGGAAGCAGCACCTGAAATACATTGGCACATTGCCTGAAGGAGTGCCTAGGCCCACATCTAAACTATACAGACACACACCAACTGAGCTACCTATACGTTCATGTGGCAGCCATATTTAAAGGGTAAGTATAGTGTAGTTAAACAAATTTTAACCAATCATCAAAACAGTTAGCTTTTTATCTCCTGACAACCTGACAAAAGTACCAACTGACCTACCTGTTCATTTACGTGGTAGCCATATTTAAAAGGTAAGTATAGTCAAAAAACAAATTTTAACCAATCATCAAAAAAGATACTATTTTACCCCTTCAACCTGACACAAGTACACACACCTACTGACCTATCCTTCCATTCCCATGGCAACCATACTTAAAGGGTAACAATAGTAAAAAAACAAAAAAACAACGTCATCATCTTTGCCATTATTGAGTTTTAAAATTTGCAGCATAGACACACACATTTCCTATTAAAATGCAGCCTTTCAAGCCAAAGTTTATACTTAAAGGGTCACTATCAACACTTAAACAACTATATATTATCTGAAACTACAATTTGAGAGAAGTAAAATGGTGGTACTCACATGTTTATCTGTGCTTGCTTTGTCATTAAATTATTTTATTGAGTCCTCCTAATTCCCCCCACCCTCCCTTACAGGGCCGGCTTTAGGATAAATAGCACCCTGTGCAAGATTTGTTACTGACGCCTAACACCCAAACCACCCCCCCCCTAAAAAAAAACACCCCCCATGGCACACACAATACTCCGTTGAAAGCTGCTTGCCTTCAAATCAAGTACCCCACCTGCGCTTACTGTCTTTCAGTATTTTCAGTGCGTGCTTGTATATATGGTGCGTACATCATTATGTAACAAGTAACATACTAAATGCACAGACAGAAGAGCACAGCATACAGACATCTTAAGTAAAGCTTATATGTGTTGGGGCTTAGTATGTGGTGAGGTGCTGATACATATATTTGATCTGGAGGACCATAACTAGAGGGGCTGTAGCACTGATGCACAACTTTGAGCTACAGGTCCGTGACCTAAGACTACCAGCTGTTGCCCACCCCCACTCCACCCCGGTAATGAAACCTGTGTGGTCGCACAGGTTGCCCATATCAAAGTCCGGCCCTGCTCCCTTATTCACTGCCTTCTTGTAGTGTCTGCAACACTTATATTGTAAGTTCTGTGCAGCCTCACCATAGACACTGCTCTGCTCACACATCTCCCCCTCCTTTCTTTTCTCTGCTTAATTGTTTCAGAAAGTTTGCTGTCAGGTAGCCAAATATCCTAGAAAGAGGTCAGGGATAGGGAACATATTATTATTTCTGCTTCTGGAGTGACAGGTCTTTCCCTGTAAATGTGTGATTTCACGGAAATTCAGTTTTTGAAAACTCGATTATTTTTTTTAGAGTAAAGATATCCTTTAAACTTTCACTTTCTAGTTATATATTAATTTTTTATAACCTGGTATAATGTAAAATCCATTACTTTGAATTGTCTCATTACTTACTCAATACGCCCCCTGTATTGTACCAGCACGTTTTGCAGCTTATTCAGTGGGTTAAATTTGTATAGAGCTACAACACTTACCCACAACTACAGTACTTGAAATGTGCAGATTTCTTAAATCTTTACAGGAGATGAAGGTTAAAAGGAATGATGAAAGTGATGCAGTGTAGGAGAGGCTTGTGGTTTATCTGTATTGGTGGAAGACACATAATATAGTATTCTTAATTAAACATCAAAATATTACAGGAAGCAATACTAAGCTGATTCAATCGACAAAACAGCACCATTATTCTGGCTTTTAAGTTGTTTTGAAGCCTGTAGTGGACATCCTAGTGGTAATTTGAAGGAATCAGTGGAATCATCACAGGGTGGTTTTAACTGATTAATACACAATGAAGTCCTCCAGCTGCCCTAAGGAATGTCTGAGCAATGTATCAGTTGTTTTTGGACATTTACTAATGTCACTGTATATTGGTTATTTGCAATGCTGCTGGTTATTAGTTTATTTTAAGAAAACAAGATAAATTATTGTGGAGGCTATTTTGGTGTTGGTGAAATAATACTAATTAAAACATTCCAGTGAAGCATTTGCTTACACCAATATTGTACATCAACAAGGAAAACTTGCAGACTCAGTCGATAAAGATATTCGTGCTAAAACACATTTTTCTCATTATAACATAACATGCAAACAATGTATCCACTGGCTTTTTAAATAAAATCATATACTATATAAATCTCTCCTGTTACTTTCCCTTGATCATTGGACAGCTCTCCTTGGTAAAAGCACACTGAGCATGCCCAAGCCAGTGGCAGAGATGATGACAAGATGATCCACATAACATGATTAACAAATATAAATTATTTTAATCTGCATTTAATGGGCTATACATTTGGGAGAACATTTTATATTTTAACTTGTCCTTTTGATTGGCCCTGTTTATACTTGTTGTGCATTCATATTACTACTGATTTGGATCAAACCTAAATTTCTAGACTCAGACCATGATGACAAAATAAAGCCTAGGGTTTTTATTTACATTGACAATTTCTTGATTGTAGAACAAAGGTTTTGCTATTGGCTCAATACTGACCAGTGTATTATGGATACTAGGGTTAAATATTGCCATAGTTATGCATATTATATGAACTTTGTAACCGCAAACTATACAAATAGAGGATTTCACTGTAGACAATTGAAGAAAGTAGGAAAAAAAGTACAAGACTAATTGTGTGAATGTTGCCTTTTATGGCCCTAGATTGCAGGGTATTAGACATTGATTATTCATAGAGTAACTTAAGATTGTAAAGTTTTGAGATGATTAATTGCTTTAGTTAGGGAGTATCCTGTACTTGGAATAGAGCTTTCCTTCTTGATACATTCGCAATCAATTTGTGGTTTGTTTTATATAATTGTAGGAGAGCCACAGTGTATATGTAGGGACAGAGGGAAGATTCTGGCTCCTGAGTAATGATCTGGTGTTTCTTTTCAGCCAGGGGCCTGGAGGCCGCAGTTGCAAAGGTGCTAGTGTTGAGCATATGGTTTGTGAGAACTTGCCATGTCCAAAGGGAGTTTCCAGCTTCAGGGACCATCAGTGTCAGTCCCACGATCGAAGTTCTAACAAGAAGAAAAGTCCCCTCACGGCTGTCATTGTTGATGGTATGAATGTTTATCCTTGGTGTTTTATATCTCTGTTCTTTTTTTCCCTTAATTTTATTCCTTTGATTCCTTTACTCTATACACCCTAAATATTTAGGAAATTTTGCCACGTATTGTTAGGTTGACAGTTAAAGATTTTATTTGTTGGTAATTTAGAGATTGACACATCTGCCTTAAGGTCCATACGTACACTTTACAACTGTTGGTACATCATGGGAACATGGAAGATTAGCTTAGCATTGGCTGTGGATCCTTTGCCCCTTAATTGAGGTAAATTGCACAAAAATGAACTCACCCCCTAGACCATGATGCGGTTTAGCGATCTGGGAGGACATGTCAGTAAAAAATGACAATTAGATTGATGTTCGGCGTTTATCAGTTAGTACTGATTTCATGTTAAAAAAAAATCCCATTTGCAGTGCTCACCAATATGTCAGTTTACAATATATGGGTTCCATTCTTACTTTACTTTATGTTGTTTTTATTTCTGGCAGTATTTTTTTTTAGAGCAACAATGCCTCTTGGAATATTTGCAAGTTTTCCCCAAACTGTAATTCCTCAGATATTTCTCTTTTGTATTTTTCCTCTATTTTTCATGTTTTTGTAATTATTTGTTATATTCCAAAATATTTAATTTGCAGATAAGCCTTGTGAACTGTTCTGCACTCCTGTGGGCCGGGACATGCCAGTGCTTATGTCTGACAGAGTCCTGGATGGGACACCTTGTGGACCTTATGAAACGGACCTCTGTGTTAATGGCAGGTGCCAGGTGGAGTAGCTCACCAGTGTTTTCATCTTGTGTTTTTGTATTAGCAGCTGTAATATTAATAAAATATTACGTTTAGCATAGTATAAAACAAACAACCATATTGCCCTCTGAAAGTGATTTTTTTTTAAATTAATGACTTTAGAGGTTGAGCACTGTTTTGTCCACAGAGGCATAATGCAGTTCAGTAATGAAGTTATGCGCATTCCTGGTCATTGTGCCTGCCATAACTGGATTTTGCATGGGCCAGCTTCATCCTTTTACTCTACAACCAGGTGAACATTGGAGCTGCAGACATCACTTTGCCACCTCTGTGGGGATAAGGTTGTGTAACTTGAAAAATCCAGGTTTTTTAAACCTTACGGTAGCAATCCTCAAAAGTTAATATTTTCAATGTCCACCCTTAAAACAAAAAGAAACTGGTGACTTACTTGTCAGTTGTCTTCCCACAACCCCAACTGTAAATTTTTTACCAGTTTATTACATGCATTTGTAACCAGATGTTTAATCATAATTTTTTTTTCTGATATGGAAAAGTTATCTACCTCCACCCTTGGCTCATAGAGCTTTTTATAATCTTGAGCATGTGCAAAGGAGACAGCAGGGGAATCAGCAATCAGTCATTGTCTGTGATGTCAGCTGTCACAGCCTTGATTGACTGCATCGAGAGAGGGTCCAGCTTACTCTGCCAGAAAGGAGGCAATATTTATCTTTATTTATCTGGTTAGTAATGCATATAATAATGTGCTGAATATACCATTCCTTTAATGCATTGATTGAAGATTGGGGGGTTAAGGAGCTATTCCTTACCTTCCGTTCTTTAATCAATTCATGTGGAGCCAGGAACGAAGAAACTTACCTTTCAAGTGATCCTCCGCTGTCACACTGACATGTCCAGACCACTTGCTGGTTCTGATTAAATATAGCGTGCATGCATAATAATAATAATAATAATGTGTGCTATAGTTAATCAGAACCAGGAAGCGGTGACAGCGCAGGATCCCATGAAAGGTTAGATTCTTCTATCTTCGTTCCTGGCTCCACAGGCATTGATTGAAGAACGGAAGGTAAGGCATAACTCCTTAATCTCCTGGTCTTCAATCAATGCATTAAAGAAGTAATTCACTTTTGCAGTGAACTATACCTTTAAGCTGTACCCAGAGTGAAATCCTAAAAGACTAAAACCAGCTGAACTCCTAGGATTGAGAATCTAGCATTTTAGATTCTACTCCTGGAAACGTTCACATTTTATTCAGTATTTACTATGCTAATGATGTATACACAGTTAAGCAATAAGATATAATTAGTCCTAAAAATTAGTTTATATTATATAAGTGCACAAATAATTCAATGCACACACTTTATGTAATCTATATATATTCTGTATATGTACCTCTGCAACAAGAAAAATACATAAAATATGGTGCAGGCTTATCTATCTCCCCTATAGGAATAGGTAACTTTGTGCTTCACTTTGAATCTCTTCTATTCTGTTAATCCCAGTTTGTCTTTGGCAGGGACACACTTAAAGGGCATCTCCACCCCCTAACTAAAATGTAACCCACTACAGGCCCCACTGTGTTGTTTAAAAAAACCATTACCTTACATCTCTGCTCCTTGTGGTTCTCCTGCAGTGCTTGTCTAAAGTCCAGAAAAGTTAGAGTAGTAGGTGTCTTCCTGTGCGAAAGGTTTCTACCTCCTCTGAGAGGACAGTGGAATGCACAGGGGAGCCCTTCCCCCCCTCCCTCCCACCATCCAGATCCATCCATGCAGCCGTTGCACCTAGCGTAAAATAATTTTAGTATAAAAAAGCTCCCCCCTGCCCAAACTTGCCGTGTTATTTGTTTATAAAAGCAATCAAATCTGTACTTCCAGACCTTCGTTCCCACGGCGCTCTTCATTGACGGCAGCTGCGTCTCAGCCAATCACAGACACGACTGCCGGTCTGGCCCCCTACTTGCAAGTTCCAGCAAGGGGATGGGCATGGGGGAGCTATCATATATTAAATAATGATTTGTAGGACGGACATGCTCTTTAAAATACTATTTAAATACAATGGAAATATAATACATCAAATGTCTTCTATGCCTGCATCCATCTCTGGCAGATCATTTGGGACTGTCTCTGTTAAACCTTCTTCTACATAGCTGACACATGTTAAGAATTCCTTGGTCTTTGACACTGAGAATCTGGCATACCTTATTGAAACATTTAACTTTGAATCAGCAAAAGGACTTCAGGAAAGTTTATAGAGGCCAATCAGGGAACACCCTTAAACACACAGAAGTTCAGGGTCCTATTACATGAAATTCACCCAAATTTCTGATGATATAAGATTTTAGTTATCCTTTAAAGCACAACAAGAACAAATGTTACAACAGCAGGTTAACAGAAGTTCCCAATAATAACCAGTCCTGGGCTGATGGTTGTGTATTAGTAAAACATCTTAAAGTACCTTTGAACTTTTTTCCTTATTGGCTTGCTACATTAGACAACCTGTACATATGGTTTCCACTTGGGCTCATTTGTGTGTCACTGTGACATAAGACATGCACTGTAGGATAGAAACCATAATATTTTTATTTTTTAACAGTCTTTGACTGATGAACAGAAAAGAGAATCAGACATTCGGGTTTGCTTGAAAACTGCACTGTACCACATAGCGCACAGGCGACATCTTTAGTTATTTCAACATGTACTTTTGGCACCTAACATTGTTTTACAAACACTGATGTAATGTTGAGCCAAGGAATTTTAACTCCTTGGCAGCTACATGGGCCAGCAATGTTTTGCAGTATTGCAGAGCCGTGTTTCTGGCATCTGTGACTGGAATTAGCATCATTTTGGCAATTTCCTATCACCAGTCAGAACCTCAGACATTATCTCACACTCTTATCAGGTGCATTAAGTTCCTAATCACATTTCAGGATTATCTACAGCTGCCCATTGTACCAAGGCCACTCAGCACGTCGGGGCTGCCAACACTTTCCTTGAGGATCTGTTTGTTTAGGGGCTAAAGCTAATCAGGGGAGTGGTTAAGATTAGGTCTCAAAGTTCTGCATTAATCAAACACTTAACATGTAAAGAGTTTCAATGAACAGCTGCGGATGTTTATATTGGGAGAGCGGCTATAATTCCATGTCATTTAGGGGTTGTAGTTGAAATAATGGTAACGCTATGCTAAAGTTCTGCCATTATTCTTAGGCCTATTTCCTTTGATATTATGGGAGATGGGTAAAGACAATGCGCCGAGATTTCTTAGCCAATCATTTGTCACAGAAAACTGATTTTTTTTGTGACATAGTAAACGCAACATTTTGGGTTTATAAACCCTTCGTCAGGTGTTAAAAGTGTGAACTGATTGATGGGCCTTATATACCCCGTCTCTAGGGAGGAGGCAGTGATACAAAAAATATTTTAAATATACAAATAACTTAGCAGTAGGCACACTGCATCATACTGTATATCTAGAACCCTTCGGCAGTAAGTTATATTTTATAACATTTGATGGGTTACATTTAACAATATACAGCTTAAACTTTGTTATAAAACAATTTACATGTTCATCCTTTTCAGGCCCAGTTCATTCATACCGGTCGACTGATGTTCCTAGGAAAACATAAAATCATTTTAATAAAACTTTTTTTCTCGTTCTAATCCATTGTTTTTACCATCTGAATATAAGACTTGGTATACCACACATAAAGCCGCCCCTCCAACCTCAGGCGCCCCTAGGCATGTGCATACGGTGCCTAATGGTAAATCCGTCCCCAATTGTTGCCATGTGTACTTAAACGTTTTGAGACGGGTGTTCATTCTTCTCCAGATTGCATTTTGAGAGATCTCTTATGTGCTCACCAATCCAAGTTTTAGCCTGTCGTTACCTATATAGGCTAGACCTCATAAGCATTTAAAGGTTGGGTAAATACCATGCCATTTTTCAGGCTGATCGACCGATATTTTAAAGTAGCACTAGAATGACATCTCTGCCATTCTTTTTGTGCACACTTCGTCTTCTGAAACGTTCCTTCTGACCCTTAAGCTGGGTACACACACTACAGATTTTTGAAAGATGACAGACAGGATCTGCAAGATCCTGTCTGTCATTTTTCAAAGATTTGCATACACAGTCCCGAGCATTCTCCCTATAGGACTTTAACAGGATCCATCAGGATCCATGAAGGAAAATTTCCTTCACAAATTCTTGGAATACTGCTGGGGCATTACAGAGGCCGAAGAACATTACAAGATACTCATAGTGACCGTCCCAAGTGTTAAAAGCTGTTTTCCACTCATCACCCTTGCTTATACGGATTAGGTTGTATGCCCCTCGAAGATCTAGTCTGGTGAATATTTTAGCCCCTTTGATCTGATCGAACAGTTCAGAGATGAAAGAAGTGAATAACGATTTTTAATAGTGATCTTATTTAGACCCCGATAGTCGATGCAAGGGAGTAGACCTCCGCCCTTTTTTTTGACGAAAAAGAAACCTGTTCCAGCTGGGGAAGTGGAAGGTTGAATGAATCCCCGAGACAAATGCTCTTTAATGTACTCTTTTATGGCTAGAGTTTCAGAGGGGGACAAAGGGTATGTGCGTCCCCGATGAGGTATTGTACCAGGGAGAAGATTGATGGGGCAATCTTAGGATCGGTGAGGTGGTAGTCTCTCAGCTTGTTTTTTACAGAAAACATCAGAAAAGTCCTGATAGCATTCAGGGAGATTTCCCACAGGTTTATTTTCTCAGTTAGTGGCGGAACAATGAATTTGGAAGTAGAAAGGCAATTACCAAAACAGAAAGGACTCCTAAGACTTAAGTTCCTTATTAGACCAGTCAATAACAGGGTTGTGTAACCGGAGCCACGGAAGTCCAAGGATCAGTGGGGCAGATGGGCTTTGGATCGCGAGAAAGGATAAACGTTCTTGATGAAATATGCCAACACGGAATAGGACTTCAAAAGTAGACTGGGAGATGAATTCAGAAGCCAAAGGTTTATTGTCTATAGCCAGGACCCTTAGAGGTTACTGCAGATGAAAAAGGGGAAGGCCAAGTTGGGATGCAAAGGTAGAGTCAAATTAAATTCCCTGCTGCTCCACAAGACAAACCAGGCCTGAGTAGAAAATAATTGAGAATTAAAGCATAACAGGGTTATTTAAAAAAGTTCTTATTGTTTAAAATGGTGCTAATTTTGCCCAACCAATCAGATGTTTAAGCTTTCAATGTTAAATAAGATCTGATTGGTTGGGGCAAAATTAGCACCATTTTAAACAATAAGAACTTTTATTGAATCTCCCTGATAGTGACTGGCAGGAAAAGTTTAAATGGTTCACATCTAGTAGGAGACATGAGATTACCTAAAAGGAGCTCCTCCTTAGCTTCTAGGTCCTGGAGTTTCCCGACTTCAAGGGACAATGTTTGACAAAGTGCCCTTGTCCGGCACACTAAAGGCAAAGTCCATTAGTACGTCTACAAAGTTTTTCTTTCGGGGGAAAGATGGGTGCCACCAATCTGCATAGGCTCATCTGCAGAAGGGACTAAGGGTGGAGAGGATCGGACAGGATGAGAGGGGTTTAGGCAAGTTGTAGCAAGCCGTAGATCTCTGCCTGTCGCTCCCGGAAACGGGTATCAATCTGGATACAGAGGGTGATCCGCTCTTCCAAAAGGACAGGCAATTCTCTAGAAACTAGGTCATCCTTATGGCGGTCTGAAAGTCCCTGCATAAAGGCTGCAGTAAGTGCTTCATTATTCCAGGACGTCTCCGCGGCAAGAGTACGAAATTCTATGGCATACTGTCCCACTGAACGAGAGCCTTGACGGAGTTGCATCAAGTGGGATGAAGCAGTTAAAGATCTTCCTGGAGCATCAAAAACTTTGTGTAACATGTCCAAGAAGGCTGTAATATTCTTGACTATGGGATCGTCTTTCTCCCATAAGGGGGAGGCCCAAGCCAAGACATCGTCAAGCACGGCGATGATATGGCCAACTTTGGCCCGGTCAGAAACAAAATGAGGGTCTTACACACAGGATCTTATACACAGGGTCTTATACACAGGATCTTACACACACGATCATGTGTTGCAGTCAATATCTCTCCAAAGCACACACCATAATCTACTTTCACTTTCTCTCCTCCTAGTCATAGGGAGCAGGGATGTCTTGTCTTTTATTACTCACTGACACCACCTTCAGGCTGGAGGTTGTATATAAGGAGCCTTGGTGTATATGTCCATTACAATACACACCACATCCTGTGTAGCAGACAGAAACGTTTTTTGGATTACACTTCCTTTCTTATGGAGCAGACACAGGGGTGTGGTTTAAACTGCCATTTGACCATTCCATGTTGAAATAGGGATCTCAGCTCTGTAAGTAAGTTTATGTATTTTGTAAATTTTGTGTTGTACCTTATATAATTCAGTGCTATTCTTTATATACATTCACTAATGGTCATTTAAATGATAATAGTGAGATACACACATACATACACATCCATACACACACACACATACACCTTTCCTATATGTAATATCATATACCCCCCCCACCACATTGGTAGCTCCTAAAAACTCAATGCAAAAATATATTTATATAATATAAGGGAGCCCGTGAGGTCTAGCCTATGTAGGTAATACCAATTGACAGGCTAGAACCCGTATTGGAGATTACAAAAGAGATATCTCAAAAACAATCTAGAGAAGAATGAACATGTTGCACCCGTCTCACAACATGGTGGCCACAATGTAGTAGAAGTTTGGTGGTTGGTACTCAAGATGGTTAAGAAACCCCCAAGGGGAGGTAATTTTGTGAAAAAGCTGCTCTAGAGGAAAATCTTCTGAATGTACAAATATATCAACTCTGAACCCAAAATGGTTAAAAAAAGGATTTTAACCTGATGTGTTTCCTATAACTTTGTTTGTGTGGTATACTGAGTCTTTTGATAAAAAAAATTGATTACAACATTAAGGAAGCCTTTATTACAATGATTATATTTTCCTAGGAACATCAGTGGGTGAGAATAAACTGGAACTGAAAGGAGATTAAGGGGCATATTTATAAAGGAACGATGTTAGCGCAAAAAAATTACCGCCGCACATCGCGGCCGCGAAAATAGCGCTATCGCCGTATTTATAACGGCGAGCGCTATTCCCGCAGATATTTATGGGTTTGGGTGGTTTAGAGGAATTTAGTCTGATTAACTCTACATGACATTAAGACTAGAAACATAGTGACACATAAAGTTTAGATCTTTGTTGAGTCCAGAGTCCCAAATTTTTGTATAAGTTTACATTCCCATTCTAACCTCTCCTTTTGGGATCTGAAATTTCCCATGAGCACTGTGACTTTTAGGTCTTTCAGGCTGTGTCCTTGGCTGCAGAAATGGGCACCCACAGGGACATCTCGTTTATTGTTATTAATTGTGAATCGATGAGAGTTCATCCTTTTGCCTCAGGGTCTGTCCAGTCTCTCCTACATAAAGTCCTGAGGGGCACCTAGAACATAAAATCAGGTATACCACATTGGATGATTTGCAGGAGAAGGTTCCCTTTATTTCAAACCTATGTTGGGTTCCTGGTATTGGTGTCCTGTCTCCAGTGTGGATGTACTTGCAGGTTTCACACTTTTTCTGCAAACAGGGAGATGTTCCATTTTGTGTGGGGCCTGTTAGGGAACTTTTTACAAACAGTTGTTTTAAATTGGGCGGTCATCGGTAAGCTAAGAGAGGGGGGTCTGGGAATATTTCTAGTAATCTGTCATCCTTTTGTAAAATGGGTTGGAGTTTCTTGGCGATTTTTCAAAGTATTTCCATTTGTGGGTGATATGTAACAACCAGTGGAATACGGTCCTCCTTTTGGATATGCTTGTATTGTAGCAGGTTGTTTCTGGAGATGCTGGTTGCTTTCTTGATCTGTGTTTCTGTAATAGACTGACTGTATCCCTGTTTTGTAAAATCTTTTTTGAGCTGTTCCAGGTGCAGATTTCTGTCTGTAGAGTCAGAGCAAATCCTGTTGTATCTTATACCCTGGCTGTAGATAATGGAGTTCTTTATGTGTTTAGGGTAAAAACTGTCATTACTGAGGTATGTGGGTCGGTCTGTAGGTTTGCGATAGATGGATGTTTGTATTGTGTTTCCTTTAATCTGTATTGTGGTGTCCAGAAAGCTTACTTCCGTAGGTGAATGGTTCATTTTGAGTTTAATGGTGGGATGGAAATCATTGTATTTTTGGTGGAAGTGCAGTAGGTCTTCTTCGCTTGCAGTCCAGATGATCAGGATATCGTCTATATAGCAGAAGTAGGCCATGGGTCTGATGGGGCATGTTGAAACAAAGTTTTCTTCTAAATTTGCCATAAAACAAAATTTGCATATTGTGGCCCAAATCGTGTTCCCATTGCCACACCCCTCTGTTGCAGGTATAAATCCTGATTGAAGGAGAAGTAATTGTGGGTGAGTATAAACTCCATTAATTTGGCAATTGGTAGTTCAGGCATGTCCAGTTTTTGAAGATATCTCAGACAAGCTGAAACACCATCATCATGGGGAATGTTGGTATAGAGACAAATGCGAACTTCTACGAAGAACTGCGCCCACACCATTGATGGTATGAATGAACAAACTACAGTGTTACTGTCACGATCAACATCTGCTTGTGACTTTATGAATTGCCTGCATGAACTTCCTCCTTTCCACCAGCAGATGTCATTGTTCTCCTCAGAGATATCACGTCTGGAACTTCTACCTGCCCACCAGCAGAGGGCTCTCTACCTCAAGAACTGTGTGTGTTACAGACTATTGCTGGGAGATTTGTCACCTGACCTTCCTATGTCTGCATTTAAGGCCAGCATGAACAGTGCTTCAGTGCTAGTTCATTGTACTTACGTTTCCTGTGTCCTAGCCCTTCTAGTCGGAGTTAGCAGTCCTTGTATTCAAGTCCTGTATCCAGTTTCTGGTTGCCCTCCTGTGTTTTGACCTGTGTTTCCTTGTGTCTATTCTCTGCCTAGCGATTATCTTGTATTATTTTATCTCCCGGTTTATATTTTTCCTGTACCACTACCCGTTTTCCTGCTGCCTCTTGTACTGCGAATTATTGGTTTATTGTTATTTATATCTTACTGGGTTTTGGGTCTGTGTGCACACATTTGTATATACACTGGATTACTCTGCATTGATATCTTATGCAGAGTAGGCTAATTGTATGTACTACAGACTGCAGGTGTATGCTCGTTAAATACACTTGCCTGCAGGGAGATTGTCTTTCATTATCTTTTGTATATTATTGCATGTTGTAGTGCATGAGGTTAATGTATACAACTGCTTCATTATCATTTATATTCCTTGCAATTGTTAATAAATTGCTTTGTTCATCTATTCCTGGCTTGGTCGCTCAGTTTTTCCCCAGAAGTGACATTTCCTACCTTATTGCACATCTTGTGCATTGCCCATGTTGGTTCAGCTGCAATGCATAAATGCAATCTTAACAGTTACATAGCTGAAGGTGTGTAAATTTCAGGAATATATAGTTTGTGGGGGTTATTTCTAAGTTACAGGGGTGTTTTGTGAAAAAAACTGCAGTCTGTTCAAATTCAGAATTGGCAAAATATTTTTGCTGTTTCTGAGCCATCGTGCATTGTTTCAGTTCGTGGCTTTTCGCTTTTTCAGGACATTTGGGAGATTGATATTTAGTAGCTTTTTTTTACATTACATCAGGTTTTGGCATGATTTCTACCTTTTGAAGTTGTTTTTTTTGTTCATTTTTTTCCAGACAAATGTGAAATTCTACGAAGAACTGCGCCCACACCATTGATGATATGAATAAACAAACTACAGCGTTACATAGCTGAAGGTGTGTAGATTTCAGGAATATATAGTTTGTGGGAGTTATTTCTAAGTTACAGGGGTGTTTTGTGGGAAAAACTGCAGACTGTTCAAATTCGGAGTTGGCTAAATATTTTAGCTTATTGTGAGCCATCGTGCATTGTCTCACTTCGTGGCTTTTAGCTTCCACATCGGCGTGTGTAACCACACATATGGCATACCGTTTGATTCAGGACATTTGGGAGATTGATATTGAAGTTATAAGTTTAGGATCAGGTTGCATTTCAAAGATACACAAATTAATAGATAATGACAAGAAAGAGGTGCATATATGGCAATAATAAGAACTCAATAATAATAATCATTTTTAACAGGGCATGTAGAGATTTTTGGGGTTATTCAATACAAGTTCTTAGTGTTAAAAATGGTGCTAATTTTGTCCCAACCAATCAGATGTAAACTTTCAAATATTAAATAAGATCTAATTGGTTGGGGCAAAATCAGCATTTTTAATGATAAGACATTTTAGTGAATCTCCCTGTATATACTTGGTAGTGTACAATGTGTCAGCTATTGGTTACTCTCAGTATATGTGGAGTCACAAATTCTTGCAAACCTTGGAATTGCTTCTTTATTGTGAAAGGCGAATAGGCTTTTGTTCAATGCTTAACTTGGTTATTATCATTTTTTTGAGTGGACATTAACAAAAAAAGGTAATCTGTTTCTAATTTTACCTATAAGTTGTTACTGTTAAATTCATGTTATTTTAGGCTATACTAATGGAAAATGAATTTCCTGCCAGCAAGTTAAGTTGACTGTATTAAACTAGCCATAGTCCAGGAGGAATTATTGCCTGATTGAAGGTTTGAGGATGACGTTCTGCAAGTCTATTGTAGGGAATGGTCCACCCAGACATCGAATACTAAAATGTAACAGAGAAAATCTTTAATACTTATTATGAGGGAGGAGAAATTGCAATGCCCTGCTTAAGGTGGGTATACATGGTGCAATATTCTTCCGATCGGATTTTCAATCATCCAAAACTAGAAGAAGCGATTGAAAATATCCCCACCTTGCATAGACAATGTTCCATAGATTTCAGCTTGAAATCTATAGAAGGTCTGGTTCTGGTAGATGGGGTTGATGGAAAATTTTCCATCTTGCCCGATCAGGTTTTTTTCGATAGACCGATTGTTATTGTCAATTGGTTCCTCAAAAACCAGGAAGTGTCTTCAATTATCCAATCAATTCGATCGAATTGATCAGACTATCGATGCCGTGTATGCCTACCATTGGGGTCCTCTTTGCAGATGGATCTGCTAATGGATGTCTTAGAGATCTGTGTGGGATTAAGAGATTGGTGGAAGGGGCAACAAGCCCTTTTAGAATCTAGAGAGAATATAGAGAAAACTCCCATTCCATTGTTTTCTAATTTGGTCTTTAAAAATGCTGAAAAGGTATTTTTGCCTTTGGAATGTATTTATTGTGCACTGGTTTTCCGTTGAAATGTTTTCTCTAAAAGCAACATCAATCTTAAAAAGAGCTGGCAAATTTAATTAAAATTTTATGCACAATCTGCAAGTTTGTAAATAAGCTCTGGGACTCTCTGTGATTGACAGGATTATTTGCTTCCATTTGTTCCCAATGATACAGTATGCTTATTAGTAAGTAAGTTATAAAGTCCCATTTGCTATTCTGCTGATCTGTTAAAACTATAACTAGGTGCTGACTTACTCATGCCTGAGGTTTGCTTTGGGGAGTGTCATAGTCGTAAACACAAAATTTCCCTTTATATTGTGACCCAATTATGTGTTTTTGGGTTAAAGGTTACTAAACCCATTCCTTTTAAATTAATTTCATGTTTTATTTTTTTAACTAGTAAGGGATGTTTTTAATTAGCAGTGGTAAAGGACAACTGAAGTGTTCTTGCTCCACCCTCCCATATGACCTAGGGCCTAACAAATGGGAAGACACGTTCTGCAAGAGGTACTTCTTCCCATTGGATAGATTGTAGAGACAGAGCTTGGACACTATGCCTTTCAAAGCTGTTTACGACTATTCAGTATTGTGTTTGTTTATTAAATGATAAATCCCATATTAACACATGGTTCCCTGTAATATTATTGTATTGAAGCTTAAATCCACAATTATTACTTAAAGGTGAACTAAAGTCAAAACACTAAAGAGGATAAGACCACTAGCCAGCTGCTTGGATTACTGCCTAATGGAAAGCAGACACGAAGATGTGGCCACAATGCCGAACTACACAATGAGCAGCCATTTCAGGCAACAATTTGTACGGGAATTCGGTTGGGTGAGTTTCAGGATCCATGGACGTTTGGTTTGTTGGACGTTGTGGGTGTATCTTCGTGTCTGTACCTACCTTTAGACTAAGGAACTGACTTCTATATAATTTCCATATTTCCCTTACCTAGAAGTTTCAGTTCTTTTTGGCATATGTGAGAGGGGAGATATAGAGCCTTAAACTCTCCTTATCTTGTTTGATTTCTTGGTGATGCCTTAGACTAAGTGGACATTAGTCGATATTTGTGCCTACCTATTGCACATGTTGGTAATTTTTGACCAAACTGCCATAAAATAATAGGCATTGATTGGCCTGATATCCTTATTTTTGTTTCCAGGTACGGAGCTCCAAGTGCAGATGGGGCTGGGGAAATTTTATTCTCCAGTCACTGATCAGCCAGGGGGCTTGAACATGTGTAGACCAGCTCTATGTAATTTAAGGCTAGATTAGAAATGTGTATGGAAGCATATCATTGTTTTATGCTGTATTGATTGGGTTTGGTATTTCTGAATAACAGGAACGTGGCATGCACACATCAAACATTTTGTAAATACTAACAGGACAAAAGAGCAATAATGATTTAAGAAGTACGCTGTGTACAGGCAATGTACCTGTCTAAAAGCTACATCACCTCCATTACAGCCTATAACTGAAAGCAACTTTAATACAAAAACATGTGTAGCAATTAAAAGGCTTTTTAAAACATTCTGCTGTTTTGCATTTATAGCTGAAATAATAAAAACAAAATAGATTTGTAATTACAAAATCCGTGCCCAGGAATTTGTAGTTTACAATAGCTAAAGGGTTACATGTTGGTCTTTCCTGTCTGGAGACCACTAAATCCCCAAATTAACTATTTCTCCAACTTCCACTTTGCTGTCAGTGCTCAGCTCACTCACTCTGCCTGCCTGACTTTAAATATTGTTTCTAGCCTACTGAAATAGAAAGTTAAAACAATGTTTCAGGGTTAGTTCCACTTCATCAGGTGTCCTGATGAAGAGGTACGAACCCTCGAAATGATGTGTATTTTAATCAGGGCCGTTTTTAGGCATAGGCCACCTAGGCAAAGAACTAGGTTGCCTATGTCGATCCAGGGCGCCTGGAACTCCACACACTCTACATAGCAACAAATGTTGCAATTTGCAAATGAACTGAAGGTGAAATGCTTGTGAAGGTTCTCATTCATCCAGGTCATGGCATATCTGTTGTATTCAATTAGGTCAAATGGACTTGAAGTTTAGTTCTTGAAGACGTTTCGCTAGTCATCCAACTGGCTTTCTCAATCAGAAGAGAAAGCCAGTTGGATGACTAGCAAACGTCTTCAAGAACTAAACTTCAAGTCCAGTTGATCTAATTGAATACAACAGATATAAACTGAAGGAAGGAGGGGGAGGCATGAGCTCAGCTAATAGTAGTGAGGAGAACAGCTCAAAATGCCAGGTAAAACCTGCTGCACACTTCTACCATTGGCCCTGTGACTAGCAGCCATGAGATCCCTATCCCTGCCTCTTTCTTCCTTCCACCCAACTCTCCAATTAGAAGGAGTGAACGATTCAATGGAGGAGACATGGAAAGCAGGTACATACTGTATATCATGTCAATACTGGGAG
Organism: Hymenochirus boettgeri; assembly: GCA_019447015.1. NCBI lineage: Eukaryota > Metazoa > Chordata > Amphibia > Anura > Pipidae > Hymenochirus > Hymenochirus boettgeri. The sequence goes on along the minus strand of CM033471.1, from coordinate 214,370,763 downwards.
CTGAAAGGGTTAAAGATAATACTCTGCTGGCACTGAAAGTGTTAATAGGAAAGTCTGTTGGCATTGAATGGTTCATGGTAATACTCTTCTGGCACTGAAATTGTTAATGGCAATACTATGGGGAAGTCTGCTGGCACTGAAGGGTTAATAGCAATTTTCTGGAAAGGAGCTGGCACTGAAAGTATTAATAGTAAAGTTTGCTGGCACTAAAGGGTTAATGGTAATGTTCTGCTGGCACTGAAATTATTAATGCCAATATTCTTGGGAAATCACTGAAAGAGTAAAACATCTCAGATCTCACCAAATTTCCCTGTTCTGCCCTACCCGGCTGGAAACAATTTCTGTGGAGAACACTGGTGCCACATACCGCACATCCACTGAAACCTATCATGTCCTTCCAATCAGTATTTCATTTGTGGCCAGTGTCGCTGCATTCATACAAATGTATGTATACATGCCCGCCTCACCCGGTACAGCGTGTGCCTCTTACCAACTAGTAAAGCGGTTCCACTATAAAGAACAGTCGCAGTAGATGGTGTCAGAAGCAAAAGGAGGAAACCCAGCTGTAGTTTGACAGGACAAGTTTTCTTTTGTTTTTTTTTGGGGGGGGGGCGCACGTAGGTTGGAGGGCACCTAGGGCACTAAAATGGCTAGAAGCGGCCCTGATTTTAATGTTGGTAATGTAGTAACATAGTAATTAAGGTTGAATAAAGACATAACGTCCATCAAGTCCAACCTTTTTAACCCTCCTACCTAATGCTGGGTACACACGATGAGATATTTACGTCCGATCGACTGATAGTTCAGTCGATCGGACCAAAATTATCGCATCCGAATGCAGCAATGTACGACCGATCGTTCGTAAGAATCGGACGAAAGGACGATCGGACATGGTGGAAAACCTTGTCCGATCGTGCGGTTCTCTATGGACCGCACAATCGGTCACGGTAACTGTTGGAAGCGGCTGCTTTTGCCGCGACCGACAGTCCTTCCTCCTGGCCGACCGGTCGAAAGTATCGAACTGCCGGTCAGGAGGAAAAAAATCACTAGGTGTGTACCTAGCTTTACAGTTGATACAGAGGAAGGCAAAAAAAAAAAAAAACAGCTAAAAAATAGGGGAGGGGGGGGAATTCCTTCCTAACTCCAAATGGCAATCAGAAAGTATCCCTGGATCAACTAGAACTACAGTATATGTATTAATACCATTAATTCTCAATATTTTTTAGTTTTAGAAACGTATCTATCACAGTAAATTCTTTATCACTTTCCACTGTGCATCCTTTGTGTATCTCTTGGATTGAATGAATAAGCTCCATAAGGCAAGGGCTGAAGTCACACACCTGTTCATCATTTTTTGGGTGTTCTACCCCATGATTTAATTTTGTATATTGATTGGAAGTCTGTCGGTCAGAGAGATAGTATCAAAACTAAGCAAATTGCATAAGCCCTAATGCTTAGCAGCAGTCCATACACTTGACAAAAACCATGAACAATCGGGTGTCTTTGGTGGTCACATTTGCCAGATCAGGGGGTTGTGGTGTATGGAGCTTCAAGTTATACACTGCCGTGCTATTCATATGTGCTAACGGATCACAAAACAAGATCCTAAGCATGTGTGTCCCAGCTCTGAGGCTGAGGCCACACTACAATGCACGTGTGTTAATTTCTGCTTGTGCTACAATTCCGGTAATGTTTCCTTATTGGAGCGCACCAGAAATAAATGGTGATCCCATGCGCTTTTTAATGGCAATTGCGATCAGAATGCTCCTTAAAACGCGATAGTGTGGCCTAACCCTAACTGTAGAAAAAAATCTCTTTTCAAAGATGCAGAACCTTAAAATACAAATCGTTGAAAATAAACATTTGTATAGAGAATACATTATTCAGATACTTGTTCCTTTTATGGAAAAATTCATGCTAAAACACATTTTTCCTTTCCTTTCCACATAATTCCTTAACAAGAGGCATATTTATAAAGCATTGAATTTTCACTGAATTTTTTTTTAATGCTATTAATGCTATTTACCACTTAGCCAAAACTATTCTTTTCTATTTTCTATTCAGCAAGATATTTATAGATCGGCAAAAAGTAATTTTCTTCTCAAAAAGATATAAAAATTATTATACCAAGTACAAGATGGCAAAAATGTATTTCTGGGGACATTTCATGCTGTGAAATCACACCAAAATACTATGCTCATAGGAGTGAACAGTAACGTTGGCAGTCCACAAAGCAGTGCCATTGAAATTAAGGACACCGCTATGCTATAATGCAGGGTAACCGCACACAAAATTGCAAGTGTGACAAAAGTCTTGTTGCCTGTGTATTTTGCAGTAACTCCTGCTATTAACCTGGTTTGTAATTGATCAATTGGTGTTAGGAATAGCTCATGTGAAAAGCTAAAGCCCTCCCAAATAATATTAAATGTACTGGTAAAAAATACTTTCACTGAAAAAAGATTTTTCATTTAATCAAGACAGAAAGGTCAAAATGAGATCCAAATCTTAATATCTTTCATGAGCTTGAAGGACAGCATCCATACGGTTTGGCAAGGATTCATACAATTTATTGAGGAAATCATCAGGAATAGCCAAAAAAACAGTCTTGCATGCCTCCCAGAGTTCATCAATATTCTTTGGTTTCGTCTTCCATGCTTCCTCTTTCATCCTACCCCACATATGCTCAATAATGTTCATGTCAGGTGACTGGGCTGGCCAATCCTAGAGCATCTTGATCTTCACCTTAAGGAACTTTGATGTGGAGATAGATGTACCGTATATACTCGAGTATAAACCGACCCGAGTATAAACCGAGGTACCCAATTTCAGCTAAAAATCCTAATAAAAGTTGTTGACTCGAGTATAAACCGAGGGTAGAAACTTGGCATTCAAGATGTTTGGAAACTACAACTCCCAGCATGCTTTATTAGCTGGGAGTTGTAGTTTCCAAACATCTTGAATGCCAAGTGAGGGTGGCATTCAAGATAGATAGATAGATAGATAGATAGAATGGTAGAGGATAGATAGATAGATAGATAGATAGATAGAATAGCAGAGATTAGATAGATAGATAGATAGAGAGATAGATAGATAGATGGATAGATAGAATGGTAGAGGATAGATAGATAGATAGATAGAATAGCAGAGATTAGATAGATAGATAGATAGAAAGAATGGTAGAGGATAGATAGATAGATAGATACATAGATAAAATAGCAGAGATTAGATAGATAGATAGATAGATAGAGTGGCAGAGATTAGATAGATAGATAGATAGATAGAATGGCAGAGATTAGATAGATAGATAGATAGATATTGTACTCTATACCTATGTAAAGCTCTACTCTATACCTATGTAAAGTGAGCCCACCCCCCCACCCCCACCCCCAAACCACCCCATGCATAATTAAATTGACACCCTTACTGGTAGAAGGAACCGGTTCTCTGGTAGGCCTTTCTGCAGTCTCCTCCATCATCGGAAGGGTCCGGTACTGAAAGAGTCCAGGCTGATGACGTCAGCAGAGCGCGCGGGGACGTAAGTTACGCACGTCCCACGCGCTCTGCCTGTAACAGCTCCCGGTCTGCATCTTACAGCCCTGCCTCTTCAGCTGCCGGTCTCACAGCTCCCGGACTCACAGCTCCTGGTCTCACAGCCCCCGGACTCACAGCTCCTGGTCTCACAGCTCCCGGTCATCAAATTAAGGTACACACAAGTTTTTTTTTCAGGCAGATTTACCCAGTGACTCGAGTATAAACCGAGCCTAGGTTTTTAAGGTATTTTTTTTACCTTAAAAACTCGGTTTATACTCGAGTATATACGGTATGTGATGGAGCACCATCCTGATGCAGAATTTGGCATTTTTTATGGTTGGGAATATATGAGGTAGCTAAGATTTCTTGATACTTTACACTATTAATGTTGCCTTCCACCCTGCAGATCCCTCGCACACCCCCATACTGGATGTAACCCCAGACCTCCACCAAACTTCACTGTTTTCTGGGTAAATCACGGCTCCATGCGGGTTGCAGTTGGTCTCCTGCAATATTTGCGGTGACTGTGGTGTAATTCTACCTTTTGCCACTTTTTCAGCTTCCATCCTTTTAGCAGGCTGTGGGACTTGGCAAATGCCACACGGTTATTCAATTGTCTTTTGTTTAGTACTGGCTTATGGGCAGTGATTCGACCATGGAGGCCATTTTGAGACAGAATCCAACAAACTGTTCTGGTTGACACAGGGATTTCAGGTGACTAGGTCTCCTGAAGCTCTGCTGCAGTTGAAAATGGGCTTGCCTTGGATTTTCAAGCCAACAAACGGTCCTCTCGAGCAGTTGTCTTGCAGGGTCTGCCTGACCTGGGCTTGTCAAAAACTTCTCCAGTCTCTTCAAATCTTTCCTTTATCCTCTGAACTTGACGCTGAGAGACATTGAAGGTGTGCGCCACATCAGCAGTGGATTTGGTCTTCAGCCTCTTGATAATCAACACTTTAGTCTCAGGGTGATTCTTAGGCATGTTTGCAGAGGTCTATTTCCAGTTGATGTGAAGGTCTAGTGTACTGGGGTTCTTTTTATACACACCTGACACCTAATTGATCTATTATTAGTCACAGGTGAAGCCCATATTACAAGGCGACAAACACTTATGTCTTTGCAAAAATTGACTCAATGGGCTTTACCTAGCCGTGAATATTAGAATACTTTTTGTTAGTTTCGTTTTGCATTAAAACATTATTACAAAAGCTGTTTGGGGTAAAATGAACCATTTCTTGAAACAAAATCTGCGTTACAATTGTTGTTAAGCGGCACTTCAGGTCTATTTGTACATAAGCGACAAGACTTTTGTCAGAAACTGCAGGTTAGTCGTGTGAACGTAGCCTTAACAATGCTGCTTGGGCTAGTAATATTGTTGGTGAAATGGTCATGGTCAGCCATTTCAGCCGGACGTTGATAACATGTTGATAAATCACGCTCGATCTTGCGGCCTCTATGGACCCATTACTTATATGGTTAAAATATGTAGCCAATTTCAACTTATATTACACTGTTACATTTTGTTTCCACATGGGGCAGATAAATAGTGAGACTGGATATAAAATTTAACCTAACATCATTTAATTTATAATATATAATAAGGAACTACAGTGATGCCAGGAACTTGTCATTATACATTATTTGAGTCAATGCAACATGGACAATAAAACCTTTACATCACCTTTAATGTAGGTTTACCAGATTATATGATGATTGGAGGATACTCTTAATAAATAATAATTAGCATGGCTGCACTGATTGCTTATAAATATCTTCATTCTAACTCTGCATAGCTGCATGTGTTATTAATAAGTGCCTTATGATTTGTCATTAGGCTGGCAACCCTATGTTTTAATGTTTAATGTAAATAAGTCTATTGCTTGTGACCTTGGACACATAAGTGAAATATCATTGCTCTGAATACACCTATGTCTGTACAGCTATCAAATGGACTTCCATACTAAAGATAAGAGTTCAGTTCTTTGTGCAGATCACAACATATACCGGTACTTGATCTCTAGCAGAACATCTTGTGTTGTTAATCATACACATTGGCGATTCATTGATGTAACATCTGGCATCCATAAGTGTAAATAATCCTGTGAGACAGTTAAATACTATAACATGTGGTAGAAATTAAGAACTACGTCAATTTACTATTATGTAGCTCTCTTAATTTGGGTAGGAGTGCTGATCTTGTTTGTTATAAGCCCACAGAAACAAGGCCGATAATGTTTTGCTTAATTCTGAATATTGATCCCAGGTTTAAATTTGTGTTTAACTATTTATATGCTAGTGAGCCCTATTTAAAAAATGAAAATTATTATAAACAACTAATGTGCTTATGTCTTTATATTACTGCTATCAGTAGTACAGCTGATTTCATTAGTTATTTAAAACCATCATAGGTGCATAACTGCAAGATATCCAAACCCCGATCATATTTAAATTTCTCTCTTGACTTATTATATCAATAAGCACTGGACAAAATCTTATGCCACTTTCTCCATGTTTAATGCTGAGGGCAGAATAATGCACAGTAGGTTAATAAACCAGGATTCTAATACAATATTCCAAGAATATTGATATTTAAAGGGGAAGTTCAGTGCAAATACATATGCTTTTCATAAAAAAGAACAGTATTTTTTCATCCCAATGACCTTAATCTGCCAATTCAGCATTTTGTCTGTATATAAATAAATGCAACCAAAATACTGACTTCCTGTTTGCTGGACCCCTAGTAGAGACCGTTATGGTCTTGCCCTTGACCCAGCGCCTGGGTTGATTCAGTTGCGCAGTAGAAATCTGAGCATGTTTGACCAATCCAACTGCCAATCAGTACAAATTACTGTTAGGAACATTCCAAGGGAGTGGTGCATCCTGGGAAGAAGAAGGGCTGTTAGCACCTTAAAGGGCAAGTCCAGCCCCAAAATGAAAACTTACATACAGGTAAATCGCCCCCCAAAACCCTAAATGGTAATAGTTTGAAATCTGAAATATATAAGTCTAACCTGAAATCCTGCAAAATGTCCTGTTGCCCCTGTTTCTGCTTCCTGGTTCTTCCAGTTAGCAACTGTCAGTTTAGATTTGACAGTTGACATCACAGCCAATGACTGAATGTTAATACCCTGTCTGCCTCTTCTGAGCATGCCCAGGCTCAGTACGGGCTCAGTATAGGTTTCTAAATTGCTCAGTTTCCATGAGGCATCCAGAAGCATAGCAGGCATACAGTAATGAATTCATAGGACAAACTATGATGTATCAACATATTTTAAAGAGGCCATTCTTTCTTAAAGAATTCTTTCTTATGAGGATGGAGTTGTCCTTTAAATGTCAGCTCACTAATGTCAACAGCAGGGAACAGCACTGGGTATGAATTCAACTGATTTTTCAAAACGGTAGAGAATATATAGAATAACTAAGTATGCATTACACAAACTAACAATTTAACAAATATTGATAATTTCCACTGAACTGTGAGGAGATAAAGATTTGAGAGTTGAATCCTTTTTCTTGATGTATTCCTCTGAAAATGTTCGAATTTCAGATTTACTCCACTAAAATTGGAGATCTGATGTCACCCAGTCCTGACCAGTATAACACTGTGATTGGGCCATCAGCAGGGGGCTCTGGTGTGCATGTACTCTTGCTTCACCAAGCTTCTGGCATCTAGAATGAGAGATGATGCAAACATGTGACCTCAGATTGCCATCTGAGGAGCTGGATATTTACCTAATCTTCTGTTACGCAGAAGCTATAAAGCATAACGTTAGGTGGATGTTAAAGGACAACCTAAATATTTTCAGTTTTGAATGCTAATAAATACATAAACCATTCAAATTATATATGCTTCCCTTTTCCTACTTCCTATGCTGGTGGAGACATTAACCGTTTATTCAAGTTTATGGGGTTTGTGCCAAATAAGCATGTGGGTCGCAGGGAGGTGAAACCATGAGCAGAGGAGCTTGGGGAGAAGAGGAGGAGCAGCCACAACAATAACGTCTGTTTGTGGGCAACTAATAACATTTTGAATTCAGCAGTTTTATATCCTCATTAGATGGAGAATCACCTGAACTAAATTCATTATTAGACTGTAATTTTAGACTGGGAATTGAATTCTGCAGTTGTCTATGATATAGTTTATAAATAAACATATATATATATATATATATATATATATATATATACAGTTGTTTCAACAGACAGGAGGATTTAATAAAAGGAACAAAATGCTGCCAGTGCAGTTTTTGCTAACCAATCAGGTGTACTTCGGTGTTTTCTAACTGTAGTAGACCAATAAAAAGCTATCATCAGATCAGTGGTTGAAATTTTGCTCCTCTTATTAAATAATGTGTTTAACCATTGAAATGGCATTATAACTTGATTCACTGTTCCTCTGGATAACCTTACCTAATGCCCTGGACACATGGGTCAATCTTGACTGGTAGCAAAAATCAAACATAAAATTCACTGAAATTTAGTGACAGGTCCAATCAACTTTTTGTACTTATTATGCCAAAAATATTGTGGTGGGCAGACTTTATTTACTTTTAATTTAATTATACATTATTAACTAATAAAGGGCATTTTCCCACATTATCTACAGTAATGCTGGGTACACAGTGTGCCAATCTTTAAAAGTTGACAGACAAAATCTGTAATCTTTCAAAGCTGTGGCTACACACAGTCCAGAACATTCTCCTTATATAACGTATAGTGAAGATTGTTCGGAAAACAGCCATACACCCTAACGGTTGTGTCCAATTCACTGTACTACAGCACAGAGGGAAATTTGGAGGCTGTCACCAGAAACTGTAATTTTGAGGGTTCACACCTATTAAAAAAGGAACAATCCTGTCTTTACCATCGGGATCGATAATGTGTGCTTTACTGTACTTTAAGTGATCCCACATTCTGTGAGTGTACTTCTGTCTCATTTTCTAACTTAAATTAGATGCTTAACATTTATTCCTTGCTAGAAAGGGGAAGATTTTAACTGTTATTTTACTGTTGCATTTTAGAAAATTGGCTGTGATGGAATCATTGGCTCTGCTGGTAAAGAGGATCGCTGTGGGGTATGCAATGGGGATGGCAAAACGTGCAAGGTTATAAAAGGCGACTTCAATCACACTAAGGGAATGGGTAAGCAACCTTAGTATGTAATTTCTAAGAATCTAACATCCATTTCTGCTCAGTGACAATGCCTAGAGTGAAAAAGAAAACATGACAGAGCTTACTTACATATGTTGAAGAATTGTGAGGTGCATTGAATGTTTGTGTAAAGTAAAAAAAATGCCTGTATCTATCAATTTAAAGGAAATCTTTAGGCTCAGGTACACTTTCCTTGATTTATAACACAGAAATGTGCTGAATTAGACAATTTATCAATTACCTTTATATGGGGCTTATAAGACAAACATGTGTCTGTGTTTTAATCTGCAGTAACCAATCAGATATTATTAAATGTCGTTTACAAATAAAAAGTAACATCTGATTGGTTGAGGCAAATTAAAAGTTTCAGCAATTTTTTGCACCTTACAGAACAAAAGCATTTAAATGCTTTCTTCCCAGTAAGGCTATGTTCACACTAGAGGATGTTTTGATACTGTGCTAATAGGATTGAATGGTATCCTTTACACCTATGAGTTGGAATGTGGTGCAGTGCGTTGTGCAATTACACAGGGGAACTTTGCACAACATCGCAAGTATGATATTCCCCGAAGTGTTTCAAGACCCTAGTTTGAACGAAGCCTTAAAGGGAAGCCTTAAAGGGGAACTGTGGTCCAAAAATGACTTTAGGTAAATTGATAGGAATTGCTCTCCTGAGAATTTTTGCAATTAATTTTATTGTTTATTTTACATAGTTTTAAAGATATTTACATTTTTGTGTGTGATATGGCAGCAGAATCACCAGGTTCCCTGCACTTCCTGCTTCCTGCTCTGAAACCATGTCAGTCAATCTGCCCTGTGTCTCCTCCCAGTTGCAGGCCCCCCTTGGCCCATTCCCTTACAGCCCCATGTGGCCTCGCCCACTCACAGGTGCCTAAGCCCCACCCACTCACAAGTGCCGTGGGCCAATCTGACCCCCCCCCCACACACACACAGAAAACTCTGTGGAAACAGTCTTTTTAGGCAGAGTGAGAAGGGACTTCCTGTCTCCCTCACACACTGAGGTAGTCTGAGGCTGTGCTCACTGGCGGCACTGTGCAGGAGAAGCCTTAGGAATGTCACATGTCAGCCTCCCACCCATTAACTTTCTGGTCAGTAATTTCTTTATATCTTGGGCTGTGGAGCATGTAGAGAGGTGGTTGATGGCGCGTTTTAAAGGTAGGAAACTGGACTTTCATTTAAACTCAACATGTTTGGAGACCACAGTTGGGTACACACATCAAAGATCTTTGAAAATTTGCAAGATCCCCCTACACACAGTACCAAGCTTTCTCCCTATGTAAAGTATAGGGAGAACGCTTGAAACTGCACTTTTCCCTCAGATGCATCCAACTCCCTATGGATCCTACAGTATCAGCGCGTTATCGTGAGTGTGTGTACCCACTTTGGTGTTTTCCCTCTTTATGGCCAGGCATGTTCAGTGTGCTTCATCTAGGGAGAGTTCTCCAATCAGCAACAGAGAAGGGGAGTGTGTTTACTTTTGTGTTTAATCTGTATCTTTATAATGCTGAAATTTTTTGCATCATTTTAATTAACCGTTTGTGGCCTATTTGTCTGATAAATGTGTTATAGCCTTAGCTTTAAAGGTATTGTATCATATTAAACTTAAAAAGCCACTACTCTAAAGACACAGGCTTCACCCAGGGGAGATGGTAGAATACCTGTGGAATTTGCTTCAGATTTCAGGATTTCCTGGATTTGTTTATTATTTCTCTCTACTACTAGGCAGAACAAATCATTTTCTGAATTCAATACCAACCAGACGCCTATCTAACCTATGTACCTTGTTAAAGGTTTGGCCTGTCGTTTATTTATAATTTATAGTTTGCACGAGGAGTGTAACTAGAAGTTGCCAGACGTCCCTGAAAAAATAACTGTTCTTTGTTAAAGGTGTGGGCCAGTGGCGTAACTAACATTCACTGGGCCCCCCAGCAGAACTATGATGGGGCCCCTATCCCTAGTGTATTTTTCTGGAAGAGGACTATATCTGTCATAGGAAGAATAAGAAGATGCCCCCCACTGGAAGTTTTGCCCCTGCTGCGTGCCCATAACTGGGTAGGACCTTTTTCATGCCCACTGCTCTCCTGGGTTGCAGCACATACAAATTAGATTTTTATATGTCGTTGACTACAAAACTGCATTTATTTGTAATGATAAAAGCATATTTGAAATTCAGTGCTTTCTGTTCATCCCTAACCTTGTATTGCAGTCCACTGGTTTATAACTAAATTGGTTTATTTTCAAGATAAATTCAGGGTTTCTTTGTATCATATCAATGATGGCTCATGACCTGTTTGTGTTCCCAGTTAACAGTCATTGTAAGAAGGTTTCCACGTGTGTCATAACAAAGCCAAAGGCAATTCCCAAGTGTTTCACATGTAAGAGCAGTGAGCCTTGTGACATCTTGATCGTTAGTTGGTTTTTTGGTGTTTGGCTGTTCCATAGGAATTGTATTGTCTCTGAAAATACAAGAGACTTTGGGGCTGATGCAATAAGAGTTGCAAATGTTTATCTGTTCTATTAATTTGCAGCAACCAATTATATGTTAACCATTTACTGGGGGTACTGCAGTTAGATGACATCTGATTGGTTGCTGCAGATTTAAACCACAGGCAAACGTTCACACCTTTTGCATCCGCCTATGCATATTCTGCTCACAATGTTAACCCCTTCACTGCAGTGATGACTTTGAGATTTTTTAATTATGGGAGAATGAAACCCACCACAAGTAGCAGGGGAAATTGCTTTTGGGGTATAAAAAAAACCCTTTCTGTTCAAATTTTCCCTTATAACCAAGAGCCACCAGAGAAGTAAAACCGGGTAATAAAATCATACAGAAACCTTAGTAGCTGGGAATGTAGGATGTAAAGCCAGGGAAATCTGCTTTTAATATGTCTCTCAAAATCAATATGCTCTTTTTATTCAAATGTGAAAAATGATAATTAAATAGCTGAGATCCAGTCAGTAGAGTTCAGCCATGTAGGGTAACATCTGCCGTTTAAATGGGGTCTGAATGAAAGCCAGTGAATACAAAGCTGGTTTCTCCGTTAAGCCCATTGCTATGTGTCTAGTTTTTACCATTTTCTAATATAATAGACATAAACTGGGCTCTAGTATTGGATATGACCCTGGGGTCATAAAATACCTCACTACCTGCACTAAAGGGGTTAATTTATTTGCTCATTACTCTTTTGCTGAAAGGGGTGATTTATCAAAGTACATCTGTAAGAATCATTTTTTGTCATTTCATTCTCCATTTGTCATTAAATGGATGTTATTTATGTTCCCCAAAAACCATTACAATTGACAGAGTGAGAAGGGCTTTATCTTCTTGCACCTATTAATTTTCCTAATTTGGTTCTTTAAAACAGAAAAACTTTAATAAATTCCCCCTGGGTGTGTTTGTGTGGTGGGTTAATCCAAGCTATTTAAGATTAACTGTGCATGCCTCATCTTTCCTGCCATTCCCAATATATACCGCAGAACTTGTGAGTTTATGTCAACAGACTTTGTATGATGTCATCCTGAGCATTAACCAAGATCTGGCTCCTAACTTCCTCCCCCTGCCTAGGGACTTACATCATAACCAGGCACTTTTCCTTGGGACAAATGTCCAGGAAGGTCATCCCCCAGGATGACAAATGATGAAGTGTCAGAGAGTCTGGCATGGGTGCAGCATAAGCACTGATCTGCCAAAGCCAACAGCACAGGCTATTTACAATGTACCCACTCACACGCTTGTTCAGTCAGTCTTTTTACATCATGTATTTAAGTCTGTAGCTGGACATGAACGAAAGCAGCATTGTGCTGATCTTGGGGATTTTTTTAGGCTAACATCATATTCTTGTGTATTTATTTTCTGAATGTGATCATGTTTTATGCAAGAATATCCAGCTGCAATTGTCCAGGGAGCTTGGTATATTTGCATACGTCTTTCCTCAAATGAAGAGCTTACCTTGTCCTGGGATTACATATTTCTAAGCATTCCTTATTTCCAAAAACTATGGGTGAAGGTTGTGCAGACAATTAACCACTGTTTCACTATGTCCTCTATTTACTGTGCCTAACAGGTTACATTGAAGCTGTTGTGATTCCTGCAGGTGCCCGCAGAATACGGGTGGTAGAGGACAAACCAGCCCACAGCTTTCTGGGTAAAAAAAATTGCATGCATAAGGATGTATTTTTCTGTTAAATTGAAAAAATTACATTCTACTTAAGTCTAACTTAGTAAATAACATGAATAAAGACACATGTCCATCTTATCCAAACTTTTTAACCTACAACAGGTGATCCACAGGAAGGGGGGGGGGGGAACAGACCTGTTCTTCCCATTGGCCTAGTCTGGACTCAGAAAGGGACCAAACACAACTGGGAGGGGGACCTGACTCAGAGAGCCTTGCTTTGTGTACTGTGCCTCCTGCTGGAAATGTTTGCCTTCTGATGACATGCATGATGGCAAGAACGTGTCATCAGTATAGCCTTTTCTGATTCTTTTTCATCTTGACATTTTGCCAAAAACGCACACATAAACAGGAGGCGTGTCCGACAACTATTTCCATCACGAGTTGCAGAAACTTTCAAAATCCTTTCTCTGGTTAGGTGGTGGGGGGGAGCTTTTAAGCAAATGTTATTTTTAAACTAATTATTATTATATTAGTGGGGTGAAAAATCGTAAGCTTAAAGAAACAAAAAGAAATCATAGAAAGGAATAAGAGAAGGTGTCAAAGAAAAATTTCCTTTCCAGTTCCTCTCCCACCATGCTGTCATCATGGCATCCTCCCACAGTGCTTTGTGCTGGGGAGAAATCTAAAACGCTGGACACTGCCAGACTTTTCACCCCTTAGGTGAATTCCTCGAAATGCTGGATTGTAGGCAACTATGCGCTAGTAATTCAGTGTTTGTTCTTGAACAGCTCAAAAATTTATCACATTTAATCATGCAAAAGTACCTTGATTTGCCCTCAATCATTTGGCTGTAAAATCAATGGAGAAAAACATCTGTTTTATCAAAGGAAATTCACCAACTGCTTTTAACTGGATGAATTTACTCTTGTTAGTTAGCATTAGATATTTCTGTTTTGCTGCCTGTTTTTTTCTACTTTATAGGAGATTTGTCTGCTATAATATATTTCAGTGAAACAGTAAGGTCATTAGCCTATTATGGTCTAACTGCTGGTGTCACATTAATCTTTCCAATGATATAAATTAGAATCAATTGTAAGCCATTTATTACTTTTTCAAAATTATTTAGTGTACAAAACACAACAGTACTTTGTAACTAGTAAGATGGTTGTAATCTGAAAAGTTATTTAGGTGTCAATCTAGTGTCTGTACACTACACACTGACACCCCCGCTACTAACTGGTAGTATTGACTGGTATTTTCTAGTTGTATTCAGTGTGTCAGTTACTTTTCTTATAATTAACACTGTCAGTTGTGAATCTCTGTTATAGTTTTCTGAGGAAGAGCTTTATTTACTGCTGTTGGCTTGCCATCTAGGTATTCCTTCTTGTACATTGTAGGAATGGGGCAGCGCTGTAGACTTTAATGATGGTGAAGCTAAAACAAGACTCAGGGTTGAGTGAGGATGTTGAGGATCAGAGGAAGCGCTGTAAATATTCATTGGATCTGTGGAATCGTCTTACATTATGGTGAAACATTTAATTATCTGACAAGAGGTGGGCCACAGGGTTCCTTTACATTTTGTAAAATCTGATCTATTTCGGTTAAATCGAATAGGCTTCATCACTATCCCCTGCCCTGTGCAGATATTGAGTATTTTGGGCCCATCAGAACTAAGCCTTCCTTAAACTAAACCTTCTCTATAATAAGCAGCCTCATATCCTGATATTAAAAGCCATTCTATGGGAGCAATCCAGTGTCCCACCCTCTCTTACCGATTGGCTTCTCTTCAACACACCAACATCACCTTGGACAGCAGTCATGCTTTGTCTTTATTCACACTGTAGATGGTCTAAAGGGACAGGATGCAGCTTGGAGGTGTTGGATATGAAACTGGAATCCAGTCTGAATTTCTGATCCAGGATCATATTGTCAGGGCCATTTGGTGTTATTGGGTAGAAGGGAAATAAGAAATTAAAAATAAAAGAACAGTTGTAACATTCCATTCCACCTGGGACTAGAAATGTGTGCGGGCAACAGTAACGCTAAACGCATTGACTTCTGTACCTACACAAGCCAAAGAAAACATAATATTTGCTTAGGAACAAGTAAGGGATATAAGAGGGTAATCTGATGCTTGTAGACGTTTCAGCCCTTGGATGCTGAGCTGAAGCACATGGACTAAAGGTAGCTGAAAAAAAATAAGAGAATTTGGCAGAGAACGAGTGGAAAATCTGCAATATGAGAAAAGAAAATGTGGGAATTTGAAAATGTGATTCAGGGGGACAAGAGAGAGAGAAGGGATTAGAGTGGAATGGGAATACGCACAGAGGAACCTGGGGTTGTGAGAGCAAGACAGCACTTTGTCATTGTACACCATGGAAAATATGTTTTGTAGCTCCTACACAGGAAACAGTGGGGCGTGGTGATATCTCTGGGTCAGGTGGGATGGATTCAACAGGCATTGAAGTGAATCTTGCATTTAACTCTTTCAGCTCTTAAAGACTCAATAAAGAAATCCATCAACAGCGATTGGAAGATTGAGCTTCCTGGGGAGTTTCAGATTGCGGGCACAACCATCCGTTATGTGCGCAGAGGACTCTGGGAGAAGATTTCCGCAAAGGGACCTACAAAGACCCCATTGCACCTGATGGTAACTTTTTGATTTTTAGATGGCAGCACAGCATGCTGGGAATGTAGACACGTGCATATAGATACAGTACACACAAAATAGTCTTAGTGAGGCTAAAATGAGGGCCCAAAACTTTGGGTTTTCTATCAGGTCATGAAATTTGATTGTGGTATCTGAATTATTTTAATAAAATACATTTCTCCTGACATAGCATATACACTGGTGGTGTAAAGCTATGTAGCATTTGCCTTTGCCAGTGCTTTTGTAAATTAAAGTCTACCCATTTGGATATGGTAAAATCTTTTACTAGAGCAAACAGTGTAATCACTTCTTAATTCCCACTTCCCCTTGCACAGTCTCATTGGAGAGCGCCTCTCCCTCTAGGTGAAGTATGTTACGTGTGTGGGATTAATGAGGAAAAACTGAGTTGGACAGAGATACACTTTGTAACTGGCACACTAATGGAGATAAGAAGGGTGTTAATTTGCTTAACCCTTGGTTTACCTCCACTGCAGCACATATCAGGTAAATTACAAAAAGTGCAACTATCTTAAGGGGAAAAGAAAAAAGTAAATCAGGAGAATTGCCTTTCTAAGCAATTTCTAACCAAAGATTGCTGTGAACAGCAAAACACCCTTAACCTACTGAATCACACTTTTACTGATCATAGTTCATATCCTATTCTCACTGCTGCTCTTGGGAAAGATAAAACCTCTCATTCCATCATTGGATTTATGTGTTAAAAAACTTTAACCCTGGATTACATTGTTTGAATTGCTTTTGCAGTAGCCTAACATGACACTGGTAGGAGCATTTGGTTTAAAGAGACTGTCAAGCACAAACAATTCCACACACATAAATCTTACCACTAGGGTCTGTCTAGGACATCTATTTCTGTTTCTTCAGCTGATAATCATTTATCACCCTGAATTATACATCTGTGGTAAGATTGTACGTAAATTCATCGTACAATCATGTTGTAAGGTATGGGGCCATATTCATTTTACACTTTGCTTTGTTTCACACACATCCTTCTACACAGTGAACTTTATGAAAACTGCCAATAATTGTTACATTAATTCTGAACAGGGTCACTGAATACATGTTAGTTATAAAGAAAGGGTCAAAATGGTTCTTTTATTATGTGAGGTGTTACCAGAAGGTTGTTATGTATGTTTTCTTTAATGGTAAAACCATACACACAAGGTTGCTGCTTCTATTCAATGTTACCACTTACATCCTGACTATGAGGATATTCCAAAACCTTAGCCAGGGGCCTTGTGATTTATCTGAACACTATAAAGTGACTTCTAATTTATTTGTAAAGAACAGCAGGGGATACATTATCCTTTAACTAGTATGAATTAATTTAATTTCCATTACATCTCTTGTAAAGCAGTGCTCTCCAAAGGTGAAATCACTTACGTAATATAAGAAATAATCAGGGTTATTCAATAAAAGTTCTTATCGTTTAAAATGGTGCTAATTTTGCCCCAACCAATCAGATGTATGCTTTCAAATGTTAAATAAAATCTGAGTGGTTGGGGCAAAATTAGCACCATTTTAAACGATAAGAACTTTTATTGAATCTCCCTGAATGTGCCTCTAACAATAATTTATGACAACCAATCATTCTAACCTACAGACCTTGAGATGCTGCAAACCTACACCTCCAACATTGTTTAACTATTGTCACGATTGTGACATCATTCATGTAGATGAATTAATAATTTGTACTCCGCTCCTTTTTATACGCAAGGAACAAGGGCTGCTCAGTCTGCACTTATTCTTGTGGCTAAATTCCAGTTATCCCCACCCTGGAAATAACGATGGACTAGAACTTGAACTTGAACCCAAGTTCGAGCCTAACGTATCGAGTTCGAACGGACTTGGACTTCTGGAACTCTCCCGGGCCCGGATTTCAATAATTATCGCATTCAAAAATCGAACGATCTTCGAATCGCTTATGGGATAATTATGGAATGTTTGAATCGTTTATGGGATAGTTATTGAATGTTCGAATCATTTAAGGGATAATTATCGAATGTTCGAATAGTTTATGGCATAATTAGCGAATGTTCGAATGTGGGAGCTCGAAAGTACCGCGTGTGGGAATAAAATAGATTTTTTGAAAGTTCTGGATATTCAAACTTGTTCCCCAGACCATTTCCCAGGTCACACAGCCATTTACATTAAGTAACCATTGATATTTTAATTGTATTTCATTTGAACTTTTTAAACTATTTGACTCCCATTGACTTTAATGGGTCCGTTTTCAAACTTCCCATATAGTTCGAAAGTTCGGAAACGGACCGAACTTTCAGAAGTTCGGCCATCTCTACATGTAAATCAGTTATTTACTCTATAGAATACATGAGCAATAAAAGTAGAAAAGGCAAGGGGACTTAAGGGGAGTATCCTAAAATAACCATTTCTAAAATATATTTTCCTATTGGTATTTATGGAGCAATTTCTTATTTAGGTGGAGGTATTCTTAAGGGTCGGTATCCTTATTTAGGGAAGGGTATTCTTATTTAACTCATATTTTATCAATATACTGTATATGTCCACATAAATCCCCTTTAATGTTTCCAGTTAGTTGTATTTACAACAAGTTGCTGTGTTTTTACTATAAAAAAACATATTGCCCTGATTTATCAAATGGACAGTGACTGAGTACAAATGTCCCTCAGCGAATTCAGGAGTTGAGTTCTCGGCGGTGACATGGCTCTCTCTCCTTGTCAGTTGGTTGTTAGAATGTGGCGCTGATAGCTGACATTTTCCCACCTGCAAAAGAACTGTCAGCAGGTTTCCGTCTGTGTACACAGTTGTTCTGGTGACAAAACAAAACTTCCAAACCTGTCTGATGTCCAAAACAACCAATGTCAGACAGGTTATCATGTTTCCTTTTTCTTTTTTAAATACACGCTGACAGATTATAATACAAACCTGCCTATCTATATTCTATGCAGATCCGGCTTTTGTGAGTGGTGTGAGTAGTCCTCTGGACAGTAAAAATTTACAATTATAAAAATAATATGCAGGAATGATAAAATAGTATAAAACTATTGCTTTCCAAAATGACCTTTGTCAAAAGTGAAGGGACAAAATAGAATTCATATGCTGCTAAGAATCCAGAAATGATCACAGGATTGTTTACCATTTTTTTCATGCTCTGCAGCACATTACTCCTATTGATATTTATCAGTCCAAAAATTCTAGATGCAGTTCACAAATGGCTTTCTCACTGAGAGCAATGGTAACTGATTGCCATTTGGCTCTGGTTTACAGATACCATGCCACATGTAGTATCTTGCTTGTTGTGCATTTTTTATTTATAGGCAATTTTGTATTTATCAGGTCCTGCTGTTTCATGACCAGAACTATGGAATCCATTATGAGTACACAATCCCTGTCAACCAGACTTCAGAGCAGAAACCTGAGCCAGAAAAGCAGCCAGATCCCCTGTACATGTGGACACACAGTGGTTGGGAAGGATGCAATGTGCAGTGTGGGGGAGGTAAAGTAACAAAACTAACCATGCATTGATTGAAACGTCTACATTTCAAGACATATAGCTATTGTGACCTAGGCTTATATTAAAAACAATTACACACACACATAAAATGTTTACACAGCCTATAAAATGGCAAGGTTTTGTACAATAATTATTGTAACAATTCTATCTTCTTCAGGAAAATGTCCATCATATTAGGAAAAAAACATTGGACTTCACTTTGATGGTGAGGCTATGAAGAGCCGACTCTTACTTATCTTCGCTTTCAACCCATAGCTGTCACAAATGTATCGGTATAAAAATTCTCACATTTAGAATATATATAGCTTAGATGAGATGGGCTTACGCTCTGTGAGTCCACAGAGCGTAAACTGAATAAGAGCCTTCTTTAAACAGAAGGTACTTCACAGCCTCATGCTATCAAAACTTAAATAATTACACTCCCAGCTTTCCTAGAAAAAAAGGGTGCAGACATGCAAAGTTTCTCCTTTATGTCTTGTGGCTAATTTACGTGTTTAGAACCACTTGCATAATATAGCCTAATGGTATAGTGAATGTTACAGGTAGGGCAGGGCACTTGATATATGGTAATGCTCTTAGTAAAGGAGTTGCTAGTTCAGAAAAATAATTTAACTTAAAGGGCATGTCCACTTCAAAAAGTAATTTTGGATATAATATTAAAAAACTAAAACAAAATTTCAGATATCTAATTACAGCCCCTTTGTTCCCATGAGTCTCCTCTTCCCTCTCTGCTAACAGCAAACAGCAGAGGCCTGACCGTCAGCTGCCTCTGTGATTGGCTGCCAGTCAACCAATCACAGATGCGGCTGCCGGCATTTGTAAGGGGCTGTAAGTAGATATCTGAACATTTTTGTTTTTTTTGTTTTATTATAGTGGTTTGGGGTGGGCAACCATAACTTACATTATGCCCAAAGCATGTATCGCTAGGAGAAAGCATTGCATGGGATCCGGAGGGAGGGAGGGGGGAAAGGCATAACTTGCGCGTGTCTGCACCGGAGGCTTCACAAAAGGCAGAGACCATAGGACAGGAAGACAGCCACTGCTCTTCAGTTGCCTGGACTTTGGACAAGGACTACAGGAGAACCATAGGGAGCAGGAATGTATTTTTTAAAACTATACATAGGGGCCAGCACTTTAAGACATGCCCTTTAAAGAAAGCACTGAACTGTAACACTATGCAATGCTATTAAAAATAGACATGTAAATTAAACCTTTATTTAGCCTATTTATTTGCCTCATCCCATTAAAGTATAGCACATAAAAAGGCTTTATCTTCATCACATCAGTATTTAGTCCATATGTAGTCAGTATCCAAAGTTCTATTGACAAGATGACAAACATAGTCAATATGGTGCTTTTCATAAGTTACAGACCTTTGTAGGGCATCGAATAGGATCCCCACTAACATCTGTTAGTGAGGCAAGCTAATTAAAAGATGGTAAGTATCACTGGCACTTGTTTCGCTCTGTCCCTGTGTCTCTCTAGAGCTTTTTTGGATGTTCTTGTGGTAAATAAGGGGTGAGTATTCACAGAGATATATTACAAGCCTACTGATAGGAATCAGCTACCTATGTATTCTAGCCAACACCCACCCCACCTGAAGAAATCCCTACCAGTCAACTTTTGAGGGTACAGAGAGTGGTAAGGGACCCCAAGGTCAAAAACAGATGACACAGATGTGTAAAAAATTTAAATAGAGAGGTTATCCCACTAAAGTAGTGGTGACAGCACAAATAAGAGTGGGAGAGTTAGAAAATGGTGTGACACACCCAGTGAGATAAAAGAAAGAGGATACCGTTTCTTTCTTTGATGGTTTGAGTGGACCAATAGTGAACATCATTAAAAAACACTGGTCTGTGTTGAAATGTTCTTATCCCACAGTTGAGGATTTCTAAAGTCTACCATTGATATCATACCGTAGGGGCAGGACAATAATTGGCACTATGGTTACTGCATCCCTCTTTAAGACACCTACAGGGTTATTCAATAAAAGTACTTATCATTTAAAATGGTGCTAATTTTGCCCCAACCGATCAGATGTTAGCTTTCAAAAGTTAAATAAGATTGGTTGGGGCAAAATTAGCACCATTTTAAAGGGATAGTTCACTGCAATAGTGAACTATTCCTTTTCTACATTGATTGAAGCCCAGGAGGTTAAGGAGCTATGCCTTACCTCCCGTTCTTCAATCAATGTTTGGCTAGCCAGGAACGAAGCTCAGAAAATCTTATCTTTCGCGCGATCCAGCGGGGCCGCTCTGACAGTTCCCGACTGTTTCCTGCTTCTGTTCTGCCATAGCGTGCATTATCGGGCATACGCGTTATAGCGTAACAGAAGCAGGAAGCAGTCGGGAACTGTCAGAGCGGCCCCGCTGGAAAAGGTAAGATTTTCTGAGCTTCATTCCTGGAAGAACGGAAGGTGAGCCATAGCTCCTTAACCTCCTAGGCTTCAATCAATGTAGAAAAGGATTAGTTCACTATTGCAATGAACTTTTATTGAATCTCCCTGCTAGTTGAGTATTAATAAAGGGGGCATGTATCTGTGTATGTGTATGTGATGTGTACAATGTAAATCGTTCATAAAAGGGAAGGTGTTTACTCACCCAGGAACAAATGTGAAAATCAGATTGAAGGGACATTTCACATGTAATTCTAAGTATGTGGTTTTATGTATTAGTTTGCCCATGCAGCTTAGCTTGCTCTATATTGGGGAAACTACAGAGAAAGTAAAGTTTAGAATGTCTTAACATAAATCTGCCATCAACTTGAAAATCATGACACAAGCTGTGGCCAACCACTTTGTAAGTGGTGGCCATAAGGCAGAGGAGTTGAAGTACATGATACTGGAACAGGTTCAAATGAATACAAGAGGCGAAGATAGGGAACTAGCCCTTAAGAGAAGGGAGGTCTGGTGAATAGACAGACTGGGGACCCTTTCCCCAGGAGGCCTTAATAGGGACTATGATCTGTTCCTATTACTCCTATAGCTCTGGGAAGCATATGTGGTAGTCACTAATCTGGCTCATGTTATAATCCCATTAGGGAGTAAACAAAGACCCTTGAGGTGTACATATATGTGTATGGATGTATATAGGTGGACTGTGGTATAATACTAACCATTGCATGTGTTACACATATATATTATATTTGAAATGTACATATGAAAGGGTAAAATTATAGATATATTCTTTTGCAAAAAAACAGTTTGCAAAAAAACAGGGATAAAAAGAAATTGCAAGAATATTAGAAGTGCAAAATCAACATTTTGGATTATTATTAGAAAAAAATAATGTACTGGTCAACTCAGCAATTCTGCCATTTTTACATGTGCCTGGGCCAGGGGGCCCATGTGCCCCTGATGCCAGTGGGGCCCATGTGCCCCTGATGCCAGTGGGGTCCAAAAATGCCGTTTGTAAAAACCACATATTTTCTGGAGGTACTGTTACTTTAAATAGCAGGGGAAGCCATGACTTTCATTGCACAACAGAATGCAGCTATGACTCCTCCCCCTCCCTTCTAACTGGAAATTCATTGCCATTTGTTTTCTACCTGACCCTGGTAGAATTGCCAGAAAAGAGAAAATAAGAAAACCCTTACTGACACATGCAACACAGCCGAGTCAGAAATAATGTTGTTTAAATGCAATTAGTTTATCCTTCGCAATTACAATTCTTTTTAGCAGATGATCTGGTAAACCTTTACTCTGCTCAGGCAGACAGTACTGTACTCCAATACTTTGGGCCAATCAGTTACTTGATTGGAAAACGGGAGGTATTGTATTGTAAGTACCAGTTTAAAGTCTTTGGGGGCCCCTGGGCAACAACCCATGACCATTAAAAGCCCGTGGCCCTTATTTTGGACAATACCACACTGCCAGGTTGACCAATAAATTTAAAACAGAATTTTAATGATTAAAACATTTTTTTCTGCCCGTCCACATATGTACCAGTACAGTTCACTGGGAATTGAGAGATCATGCGAAAATATTTTGAGTGAGTTGCCAGCATTGGCAAGTATCTTATAACAAACATATTTTACATTATTTTTTAACTTTTGTGCTGCTTTCAGGTGAACGACGGACAGTTGTATCCTGCACAAAAATAATAAATAAAACCATGTTAATTGTGAATGACAGTTTGTGCCTTTACGTATCGCGACCCGTTCCACAAGTTCGCAAATGTAATACCCATCCATGTCAGTCCAGGTAAGATTAATACCTTCTATCTATTAAATGTCTTATGATGATACATTATTATAGTATGTGAATCAAGCATTCAATTCAACTCTTTAACATCATACTTACCCTATATAACTTTTTGTACATTTGGCACTGCATTTTAAAACGTTCTTTTGTATAACGTATTATTTCATAAATCACAGCACCCTTTACAAACCTTTATTTGGAATGTCTAAATTAACTGCACAGAATATGTCCTTCCTGAACACTCTAAACCTCCTGCTAAATTTTATCCTCACTCTTAAACTGTGCGAAATAATCTGTCTAAAATCCTTGTAGATTTGGCAGCTCTGTACAGATGTGACATACCACATTCCCACGCTTGCTGGCCACATTCACACTTGCTGCTCTCTTCATCCATCTCAGTTTTCCTTTTAAAACTCTTCTAGGATTCCTAGGGAAAGGACATGCTGACCGTGTATATTTATGATCCAGAAGCACTGCCAGGCCTAAAGTTTAATTTGCTATCTGACTAATTTTCAGGTTTATAATCACTGTGGAAGAAACACATAAAATTGTATTCCTTGTCTTTATTTTCCTCTCTAAAATCTATTCTCTATCTCTAGAAAATAAAAATGTACTTGATAGTTACTGGTTGAAATCAGTACATTTGGCTTCTCTAAAGGGCATGTCCACCCCCAAAACTAGAATTTAACCCACTACTGGCCCCACTCTGTAGTGTAATAAAATCTTTACCTTACATCCCAGCTCTCCTGTAATGTCCCTGTAAAGTCCTAAAAACTGTCCACCTCTGAGGTGTCCTCTCAGAGGTTTTTGGCTTGCTCAGAGCAGCCCTCCCTCCCGTTTTCCTCTCCATCCCCCTAGCATAAAACCCCTTTGGGGTACTGTAGGGCTTCCTCCCCCAGCCCCAACCGCTATATTAATATGTGCAGAAACTCCCCCAATCATTACTTACATTACCTATCTCCCCCAGCATTCTCCACTGCAGGCAGCTGCGTCCGTGATTGGCTGCCTCTCCGCCAATCACGGACGCGGCTGCCGGTCCGGCCCCCTGCTTGCAGTTTCATGCAAGCAGAGGGCCGGGACAGTACGCCGGAGGTGAGGGGGAGTTTCTGCACATATTAATAAAGCGGCTGGGGGAGGAAGCCCTACAGTACCCCAAAAGTTCAAAAAAGGGGTGGACATGCCCTTTAATCATGCTGATTAATAGTCTGCATTCCTTCAATGTATGGCTTAACATTATGTTTCAGCTGAAGGATTTAAAATTCTTTCCGTTCTATACTCATCAGTAGGCAACTCTGGTCTAAATAGTCTAGTACCATTTAAAGACACTTTTTCCAGCTCCCTAGACAGTATACGCAGGAAAAGGTTTTGTACCATGTTATCCAGTCAAAATGATTACAGGGTAACCCCTTTGAAATAAAAAATAACAAAATTGGTATGAAGGTGATAGCATGGGCCATTGATTATTTTAGTTAGCTAATAAAGGTATCATCTTTATACCACTTTTGTTATTTTTTATTTCAAAAGGGTTACCCTGTAAACATTTAGACAGTATACAAACACCTTTACTGAAAGATGTAGTTATCAATTCCATGGAAAAATGGAAATTACCCAAATGTCTAACCAAGTGCCTACCTACCTATATGTTATTCATCCTGTTGGGGTCACTCAATGGTGAGTCACAGTTGGCTATTCTATACTGATGAAGACTCTGCAAAGCCAAATTTGGTCTACAAATTACACTCTGGTTGTGAACTTACCTTGTAATTTTCTGAAAGCAGATTACAACACAAAGATCTTACATGGAAATTAACATTTGCATCTTATACTGTGGATTTGTGGAGTTGCAGTTTAAATGAGACTGGAAGGACGTTTGTGGTAAAAACATTTACCATCTTGGAAAAAGCTTATCATTAGCTTACCATAGTTTGGTGCAAAAGATTGTTTTCTACTGTAGTTGCACTGGAAATAAAAACTGGAACTTGGTATCCTGGATTCCAGATTTCTGGAAGTGTGTCTGTAAACACATATATTTATAAATACTCTAGGTTTAAGATTACTCTTCAGAATTGTATTATGTCCCCTTCTGTTTTACAGCTCCTTTTATAAAGTTAGAAAATGTATTTCTAATGTCCAAATTATACTAATGTTATACCTTTTTTTTGTCAGAATGACTCCTATTGCACTCTGTGACCTGTTTTTACTATACCACCTTATTAGATTTATCCATTACCATGTATTTTTATTTTTTTTTTAAAATACACTATCACCATAGTTCCTTCTAGGGTACCATTAGTTACCTTTAATACTGAAGATCTGTAAAACGGATCCTTATAACTTTGTGCTTATTATTTCACAGTAAGTAAAGAAGATTTCTGGCTAATGTCCATGGTTTCCATGGTAGCCTTGTAGTAAATGCCATCCATTGGGCTTTCAAAGCATTATTTGAGCTTAGTGCAGAACCAGAGTGCTCCCTGTTCATCAGTTTTGTGTTTATTATCAATACAGAAAACTAACACGGAAAATGCCCAGAAGGGAAGGGATCTATAGCTAATCCCTGTTTAATTATTTTAACATTACTTCCCCATAATTATCTTTTGTATCCTTCCCTAAAGCTCTTAGATCTGTCCAAGATACGTATTTAAAAGAAACCCATTCCTTGAGTTATTCTAGAAAGTTGATACAAAGTATAATGCAATAGGCTCTTTCATTCCTTCCCAAAGGAGTGCAGAGTTTGGCTCCTTATCACTGAATTTCCAGCAAAATTAAAACGAGTTTTGCATCAGTGTAATTAAATTTGATGTTTCATTTTTTGGATTGTGAGTGGTGGTCAGTCCTGCTATACAATGCCTATCACTTTGTTATAATATACAGGCAATGTCCTAACTAAAGATTATCTAAATGTATTTACACACTCACCATAACAATGCTCCCAACTTGAACATTTGTAAAATGCAGCATCTTTAAAGTATAACTACAGTATAGTCCAGTAAAAGTATAACTACAGTATAGTCAAGTAAAAGTATAACTACAGTATAGTCCAGTAAAAGTATAACTACAGTATAGTCCGTAAAGTATAACTACAGTATAGTCCAGTAAAAGTATAACTACAGTATAGTCCAGTAAAAGTATAACTACAGTATAGTCCAGTAAAAGTATAACTACAGTATAGTCCAGTAAAAGTATAACTACAGTATAGTCCAGTATAAGTATAACTACAGTATAGTCCAGTATAAGTATAACTACAGTATAGTCCAAAATAAAGTTTTGGTTTTAATGGAAGCAGAAAAACCCTGTTTCCTACAATGTATTTCTAGCTTGTTAAATGTTTTCTTAGCTCTAAGAATAAACTAGTCAAATATTTTAATTCCTGCACATTACAGATCTAATCACTTCTTCTTTCCTTCATCCCATTCCCCTAATGAACAAAACCTTTTATCGAAAAAAGAGTTAAGGTGCCCGTATACATGCGAGTTTGGTCACAAAATTTTGCATCCAGAACAATTGGCCATTACGCCAATGGCGATGTAGGTCTAATTCAGACCCCACACCTTGCTTATATTCAGCATGACTGCTTCACCTGTCTGATATATCTTATGGTTCCAAGATCATCCCCTAAAACAAACCCTAATATATATTCTGTATATACACTCTGCAAAGAGTGAATCCAGTCGGCACATGTGTATGTATTGGCACAGCACATCATCTTTCATCAAAAGTCAAAATTATTGTTATCAGATTATTACTATTGCGAATTTATATAGCACCAACATCTTCCATAGCGCTTTACAATTACACAGATACATTCTATAGCAATCGTAAGTAAATGATTGCCATAAGGGTTGTTAAAGGACAATTTTACTCACCTTCCCCCCGCTCCTCTTCCTTAGTCTGTACTTTCTACCCAGGGTGAGGACCTGAACCGCTAGGTCCTTACTTCTGGGTTGGCTTAACATATATTTAACTCACACGCTGCTCCAGTAGGCTCCGCCCCTCCTCTCTTTGTGTGACGAGGCCAATAGGAAGGCACCCTTGTTGCAGAGCATGTCTTCCTATTGGCCTCGTCCCAGATGGGGAGGAAGGGGCGGGGCTCACCAGAGCAGCGCGTAAGTAAGTATATTCCGCAAGTTAAGAGAACCCAGGAGTGAGGACCTAGCGGTTCAGGTCCTCACCCTGGGTAAAAAGTACAGACTAAAGAAGAGGAGTGGAGGGAAGGTGAGTATAATTGCCCTTTAAAAAAGCGCTAAAAAAAAGTGATACCACTCCTTTATAAATATGGTCCTTAATGCTGCATGTAATTATATTATAAGCATTACCCTTGTATGTAGTATGTATGACTTTGTATTATATGTACTACTACCCTTGTATGTAACATGTATTAATAATAATATTAGGAATTGCCAGAGACAAATAGCATATGAACAGTCAAAATATTTTACTTGATAAATTGTAATAAAATGCTCTTGGTTAGTGCCCTGCACACTGTGTAGACAGCTCTATGTGTGTTTGAATTTTGTAATGCATTCTGGCACGGTGTAGTTTCCATGTGTCAACAGATGTTGCCTTTCTTTCTCTTCATTTGCAATGAGATTTCCAGGTAAATGAGTCACATTGCAGCATCTGCCAAAACTTTTTAACAGTCATTTAGTACTTAAAAACATGGAAACATGTCAGAAAAATGAACCACATTTGAATATATTTTTAATATGTGGTACATTTTGCTTTTATTTTTAAGATTGATGTCTTTTTTGTGGTCTGTGCCATTTTAAAGTACATTTAAAGCCCAAAAATACAGTTTTGGTTAAATTGTACTACTGCAAAGAGTCTGCTGTATGCTCACCGAATTACTGCAACTGTATGCAGCAAAAGCCTGCCATTACGTTCTGGGTGTGGTTTGTTCTTCATGCTAAAGGTGGGCATCGATATTCTGATCAATCCGATCGAATTGATCAGATTATCAGTGACACTTTTTCAGGTTTTCAACAGACTTGACATCAAGTCATTCTGAATTGAGAAAGCCAGTCGGATGACTAGCGAAACGTCTTCAAGAACTAAACTTCAAGTCGACTTATTATGAATGGTTGCAGGTCAAGTGTATCTTTACAGGTCACCGTGAAATGTTTATATCCTTATTTAAATAAAGTTTGTATTACTTTCTATAATATGCAAGCTCCACCTTAGCTACCTTCTCACTTGTGCAAGATACAGTACATAAAATAGTATCACGCAGACCGATTTAGATGTATGGCCCATGGCCTGTAAAAAAAAAAAAAAAAAAGCACATCCTTTCTTTGATGTGCCCAGGCCTGATATCACACTCTGTTGTGACACCTCACACCTAACTATCAGTTGTAAGCTGCTATTATGTACTTGTTAGCATCTTTCACACAGTTGCCTAAACACTCCTTTCATTCCACTGAAAGTGAAGGCGAAATAAAAAAAGTCTCTTAATCTTCACCTTAAACTTCATTATCTCTATAACACTGAAAATCTTCTTTCACAGTTCTGTACCATTATTATTTGTAGACTATCCAACACTGGAATGCACAGCTTATAGTCCTGCTTTGTTGATGTAGGAGCTTCTAACTAATATGTGCAACATTTGCCCTTTCCAGTGTACATCTTAACCAATCAGAAATTTGCTTTTAGTATCTTAAAAGACGAAGAAAGCCTAAGGAAATATTAACAGAGATTGCAACATGGCTTAATATGGTAGCATCAGTTTAGTAGAAACAAGATTGTGGCCTCAGTCCCAGCACTGCACATTCCTGAGTACATGTGCAGCAATTCTACCTGGCCGCATCTCCAACAATCTACCATGTACATAAAGCCACAAACATCCCTTTATCTCAAGGATGTTCAACTTATGGTCATCCAGTTGTTCCTTGACCAAAAACTCATGACAGCTTTTGGTTAATGGGGGTGATCTCTTAAAACAGCTGAAGGCTTCTAATGTAGACACCCCTGCTTTGGATCTATTTCTCCGGCTAGCAGACTTGTGGTAATGTGTAAATGAGTGAGATCACCTAAGAAGAACGTCTTTTAAGACTGAAGCTGCTGTATATCCCTCACCAGAGGAGGGATTTCTCCTTGTCAGTACATACAGCTCAGTCAGACTACTGAGCTGGAAAATGTGTGGGGAGCCTCTCTCAGCAATCACGCTGGAATGTTAGTTTTGGACAGCAAGGATAGTCTGGAGCAGCTGTATTATGTGAAAATCTGTTGGGACTGGGTGTGTTCTGGGACCTGCTGCCCAAAGCCACATTCACCTGATTATTTTCAGTCTGGGAGGCTGTAATTATTTAACTCATTATTATTTTTTGCCTTTGCAGCCAGACAAGGGCACAGAGCCTTTTGATCTGGGTTTAATTTGCTCTGATAGAAGAACTAGTGCACATTCAATAATTATTTTGCAGGTGTATTATACTGAATTTCAACCTTTTTAGAGAAAAAACCCAATTAGAAAACAATAAAATGCCAAACCTTTTTACAATAAAATAATTCAAACCCATATAATAATTATTTGTTATTGCGGAATTAACCTGTGGTTTAGTCTCAAAACCATTTTTAAAAAACTTTTAGATGTTTAAACCCTGGGGTTCCCAAATGGTCCAGTTTGCACTATTATTATTGTGGCTTTTAACTGCATTCATTTTTTAATGCACTTTACATAGTGGATAATGTACACCTATTGTAAATTATATTTGTCATGCAACTTCTAATATCCATTTAATTTAAATGAGGAGTTACATTAGCCATTATAAAAGTTTTTCACATAATTACGTAATGAGATGTTATGCTCATTACTCTCCTGGGGCCCTATTTATAAAAGATCGGTATCGTTATCATAAAATACCGATCGTTATCGTAAAATAACGACCGTTATTTACCGATAACGACCGTTATTTACCGATAACGACCGTTATTTACCGATATCGTTAAATACCAGTCGTTATCGGCAAATACCGGTCGTTATTTACCGATAACGACCGGTATTTACCGATACCGGAAAATACCGGTCGTTATCGGTAAATAACGACCTGATTTGCCGATACGACTGTTTTAACGATATCGTAAATAACGGTCGTTATCTTTACTAACGGTCGTTATCTAATAACGGTCGTTATTTTACGATAACGATCGGTATTTTACGATAACGATACCGATCTTTTATAAATAGGGCCCCTGCTTCCATAACTGGATGCTTGTTCAGGCTTCCCTGTATGCTAAGGGTGGTTTGTGCTGCAGGATCCTTTTTCTTTGTGTCCAGTGCTGTTTGGGCCACAGGTTCACAGATTTGGGATTCTATAATCACAGAAATATATGTCTATCCATTCATTGTGGAATAAATTTGGTATTACATCCTGCAAAATGCATACAGCACATCCCAAAAATTGGACTGGGGAGTCCATGTTGCCCACTTCAATAAGACTTTGTAGCTGGCCCAACATCCAGATGCCATGTTTATGTAAATGCAGGAAGGACAGTAATGCAGAAGATCGATATCACTATTCTGACTATACCATTATGGGCTAGGTCCTACTTGTGCATGTTGAGGTGAGATTTGCACTATGTTCATGCGTCCAGTTTGCATTGCCAATGCAATGCTACCGGACAGTTCCCACTATGTGCGCTGTTCCTCTGTCCGTTATTGGTTCGCATGACCTTTCATGCGGATCGCATTCGTGCCAGTAACAGATATGGCCTGCAATGCAGCGCACATGAAGTATCATGCACAGCAATGCATTCCAAAAATCCTGCATGTGCTGCTTTGCGTGATAGTGGGACCAAACCCTAAGAGTAGGAGACAACATTTCTTATATTTTTAAGTTAGCCAATATATTGTCAATGCGTGTGCCAATGTTCTAAAATTCTGTCATGTTGTGTGCTTAGAGAAAACTATATTGTGACCTAGGAGGAAACATTAGTCCTTCAGACCTGCTTATGGATCTTATGTAGGACTGTCTGCTTATGGACCTTATATAGGACTGTCTGCCTATGGATCTTATGTAGGGCTGTCTGCCTATGGATCTTATGTAGGACTGTCTTGCCTATGATCTTATGTAGGCTGTCTGCCTATGGATCTTTATGTAGGACTGTCTGTCCTGATGGATCTTATGTAGGACTGTCTGCTATGGATCTTATGTGAGGCTGTCTGTCCTATGGATCTTATGTAGGACTGTCTGCCTAGGATTCTTATGTAGGACTGTCCTGCCTATGGATCTTATGTATTCCTGTCTGCCTGGACTATGTAGGCTGTCGCTTAGTGGATCTTATGTAGGACTGTCTGCCTATGGATCTTATGTAGGACTGTCTGCTATGGATCTTATTAGGCTGTCTGCCTATGGTCTTTAGTGTAGGACTGTCGGCCTATGGATCTTATGTAGGACTGTCTCCTATGGATCTTATGTACTGTCTGCCTATGGATCTTATGTAGGCTGTCCTGCTATGGATCGTATGTAGGACTGTCTGCCTATGGATCTTATGTAGGAGCTTGTCTGCCTATGGATCTTATGTACGGTCTGCCTATGGATCTTATGTAGGACTGTCTGCTATGGATCTATGTATTACTGCTGCCTATGGTCTATGTAGGACTGTCTGCCTATGGATCTATGTAGGACTGTCTGCCTATTGAATCTTAGTATTACTGTCGGCCTATGGTCTATGTATCTGTCTGCCTATGATCTTAGTTCCTGTCTGCCTATGATCCTTATGTTGAGGACTGTCTTCTTATGGATCTTATGTAGGACTGTCTGCCTATTGATCTTATGTAGGACTGTCTGATTATGGACCTTATGTAGGACTGTCTGCTTATGGACCTTATGTAGGACTGTCTGCTTATGGACCTTATATAGGACTGTCTGCTTATGGACCTTATGTAGGACTGTCTGCTTATGGATCTTATGTAGGACTGTCTGTATGACTTATGTAGGCTGTCTGCTTATGGACCTTATGTAGGAGGACTGTCTGATTATGACTCTATGTAGGACTGTCCTGCTTATGGCTGCCTTATATAGGACTGTCTGCTTATGGACCTTAGTATGCTGTCTGCTTATGGACCTTATGGGACTGTCTGCTATGACTTATGACTTCTGCTTATGACCTATGTAGGACTGTCTGCTTATGGATCTTATGTAGGACTGTCTGCTTATGGACCTTATATAGGACTGTCTGCTTATGGACCTTATGTAGGACTGTCTGCTTATGATCTTATGTCGGACTGTCTGCTTATGGACCTTATGTAGGACTGTCTGCTTATGGACCTTATTAGACTTGTCGCTATGGACCTTATGTAGGACTGTCTGCTTATGGATCTTATGTAGGACTGTCTACTTATGGACCTTATTAGGACTGTCTGCTTATGGACCTTATGTAGGACTGTCTGCTTATGGATCTTATGTAGGACTGTCTGCTTATGGACCTTATATAGGACTGTCTGCTTATGGACCTTATGTAGGACTGTCTGCTTATGGATATATTATGAGGACTGTCTGCTTATGTATCTTATGTAGGACTGTTTGCCTATGGATCTTATGCAGGACTGTCTGCTTATGGATCTTATGTAGACTGTCTCCTATGGTCTTATGTAGGCTGTTCTGCCTCTTATGATCTTATGTAGGACTTTCTGCCTATTGATCTATGTAGGACTGTCTGCCTTGATCTTAAGTATTACTGTCTGCTATGGATCTTATGTATTACGTCTGCCTATGGATCTTATGTAACTCGTCTGGCCTAGGATCTTATGTTAGACTGTCTTCTTGGATCTTATGTAGACTGTCTCCTCTTGATCTTATGTAGGACTGTCCTGCTATGGATCTTATGTTGATGTTCTGCTATGATCTTATTAGACTGTCTGCATACTCTTATGTAGGACGTTGCTGATCTTATGTAGGACCGTCTGCTTATGGATCTTATGTGGACTGTCTCTTATGACTTATATAGGACGTCTCTGCTTATGGACCTTTATGTAGGACTTGTCTGCTTATGATCTTATGTCTGGACTGTCTGTTATGGACTTATTAGGACTGTCTGCTATGCCTTAATGTAGGACTGTCTGATTATGGATCTTATGTAGGACTGTCTGATTATGGATCTTATGTAGGACTGTCTGCTTATGGACCTTATATAGGACTGTCTGCTTATGGACCTTATGTAGGACTGTCTGCTTATGGACCTTATGTAGGACTGTCTGAGCTTAGGGAATCTTAGTAGGACTGTCTGCTTATGGACCTTATATAGGACTGTCTGCTTATGGACCTTATGTAGGACTGTCTGCTTATGGATCTTATGTAGGACTGTCTGATTATGGATCTTATGTAGGACTGTCTGCTTATGGACCTTATGTAGGACTGTCTGCTTATGGACCTTATATAGACTGTCTCCTTATGGACCTTATGTAGACTGTCTGCCTATGGACCTATTTAGGACTGTCTGCTTATGGACCTTATTAGACATGTCACTTATGCTTATGTAGGACTGTCTGCTTATGTATCTTATGTAGGACTGTTTGCCTATGGATCTTATGAGGACTGTCTGCTTATGGATCTTATGTAGGACTGTCTGCCTATGGATCTTATGTAGGCTGTCTGCTTATGGATCTTATGTAGGGCTGCTGCCTATGGATCTTATGTAGGGCTGTCTGCTTATGGATCTTATGTAGGACTGTCTGCCTATGGATCTTATGTATTACTGTCTGCTATGGATCTATTATTACTGTCCTGCCTATAGCTCTTATGTATTAGTGCTATGGACTTATGTGACTGTTGCCTATGATCTTATGTAGGACTGTCTGCTTATCATCTTGGTAGGACTGTTCTGCCTATGGAGCTTATGTAGGACTGTCTGCCTATGGATTTTATGTAGGGACTGTTTTGCCTATGCATCTTATGTAGGACTGTCTGATTATGGATCTTATGTCGGACGGTCTGCCTATGAATCTTATGTAACACTGTTGCCTATGATCTTATGTAGGACTGTTTACCTATCGATCTTATGTAGGACTGTCTGTCTATGGATCTTATGTAGGACTGTCTGCCATAAATCTATGTAGGACTGTCTGCTTATGGATTTTTTATGTAGGACTGTCTGCCTTGGATCTTGTGTAGACTGTCTGCTATGGATTTATGTAGAGACTATCTGCCTATGGATTTATGCAGGACAGTCCTTATGGATCTATGTAGGACTGTCTGCCTATGGAATCTTATGTAGGACTGTCTGCTTATGGATTTTGTAGGACTGTCTGCCTATGGATCTTTTGTAGGACTGTCTGCCTATGGATCTATGTAGGACTGTCTGCTTATTATCTTTGTAGACTGTCTGCCTATGGATCTTATGTGGACTGTCTGCTTTGGATCTATGTAGGAGCGTCTGCCTATGGATCTTATGTAGGACTGGTCGCCTATGGATCTTATGTAAGGACTGTCCTGACTAGGATCTTATGTATTACTGTCTGCCTAGGCTCTTATGTTGGACTGTCTGCTTATGGATTCTTATGTAGGACTGTCTGCCTATGGACTTATGTAGGACTGTCTGCCTATGGATCTTATGTAGGACTGTTTGCCTATGCATCTTATGTAGGGCTGTCCGGCTAGGATCTATGTAGGACTGTCTGCCTATGAATCTTATGTAACACTGTTTGCCTATGGATCTTATGTAGGACTGTCTTCCTATCGATCTTATGTAGGACTGTCTGCTTATGGATTTTATGTAGGACTGTCTGCCTATAAATCTTATGTAGGACTGTCTGCTTATGGATTTTATGTGGACGGTCTTGTTGGATCTTATGTAGGACTGTCTGCTTATGGATCTTATGTAGGACTGCTTGCCTATGGATCTTATGTAGGACTGTCTGCCTATGGATCTTATGTAGACTGTCTGCCTATGGATCTTATGTAGGACTGTCTGCCTATGGATCTTATGTAGGACGTCTGCCTATGGATCTTATGTAACCTGTTTGCCTATGATCTTATGTAGGACTGTTTTCCTATTCGTCTATGTAGGACTGTCTGTCTATGGATCTTATGTAGGACTGTCTGCCTATAAATCTTATGTAGACTGTCTGCTTATGGATTTTATGTAGGACTGTCTGCCTATGGATCTTATGTAGGACTTTTTGACTATGGATCTTATGTAGGACTTTTTGACTATGGATCTTATGTAGGACTGTCTGCCTATGGATTTATGTAGGACTGTCTGCCTATAAATCTTATGTAGGACTGTCTGCTTATGGATTTTATGTAGGACTGTCTGCTGGACTTATGTAGGACTGGTCTCTTATGTATCTTGTGTAAGACTGTCTGCCTATGGATCTTATGTTAGGACTGCTCTGCCTATGGTCTTATGTAGGACTGTCTGCCTATGATCTTATGTAGGACGTCTGCCTATGGATCTTATGTAGACTGTGCTGGTCTTATGTGGACTGTCTGCCATGGATCTTATGTAGGACTGTCTGCCTATGGATCTGTATGTAGGACTTTTTTGCCTAGTGGATCTTAATGTAGGACTGGTCTGGCTATGGATCTTATGTAGCCTGTCTGCCTAGGGATCTTGTAGGACTGTTAGCCTATGATCTACAAGTAGCTGCCTGTCAATGGCTTCTAAAGTTATTGAGGGTTCAGATATTTATGGAAAGGTAATGATATAAGTAAGGTAGCTGTATTTTTGTGACTTGCCTCACAGCTTGAGTGAGTTATTGAATGGTAGTTCAAGGACTTATCGATTTATGTAGACTGTCTGCCTATGGCTTTGTAGCTGTCGCTGATCTTATGTAGGCTTCTGTTATGGATCTTATGTAGGCTGTCTGCTCTGGATCTAGTAGGACTGTCTGCCTATGGCTCTTATGTAGGACGGCTGCTGTAGTTCTGTTAGACTGTCTGCCATGGATCTATGAGGATGTCGCTTCTTGATTTATGTTAATGGCTGTCTGCTAGGATCTTATGTAGAACTGTCTGCCTAGTTATGTAGCGTGTCTGCTATGGATCTTATGTAGTACTGTCTGCCTATGGATCTTATGTAGGACTGTTGCTTATGCATCTTATATAGTAAACTTTGCTGTCCATGGATCTTATGTAGGACTTTTTGACTATGGATCTTATGTAGACTTTTTGACTATGGATCTATGTAGGACTGTCCTATCTATAAATCTTATGTAGGACGTCTGCTATGGATCTTATTAGGACGTCTGCCTATGGATTTATGTAGGACTGTCTGCCTATGGATCTTATGTAGACTGTCCTATGTATCTGTTAAGACTGTCTGCCTATGGATCTTATGTAGGACTGGTCTGCCATGGATCTTTATGTAGGACTGTCTGCCTATGGATCTTATGTAGGACGTCTGCCTATGGTCTTATAGGACTGGTCTGCTTATGGATCTTATGTAGCTGTCTGCCTTGGATCTTTATATAGGACTGTCTGCCTATGGGATCTTATGTAGGACTGTTTTCCTTGGATCTTTATGTAGGACTGTCTGGCTATGGATCTTATGGAGACTGTATGCCTATGGCTTCTATGTAGACTGTTAGCCATATGATCTACAAAGTAGCCTGCTGTCAATGGCTGCATGAAAGTTATTGAGGGTTCAGATATTTATGGAAAGGTAAATGATATTTACATGTAAGGTTAGCTGTATTTTTTGACTTGCACTCACAGCTTGAGTGAGTTAATTGAAATGGTAGGTCAAGGACCTATCGATCTTATGTAGGACTGTCTGCCTATGGATCTTATGTAGGACTGTCTGCCTATGGATCTTATGTAGGACTGTCTGCTTATGGATCTTATGTAGGACTGTCTGCCTATGGATCTTATGTAGGACTGTCTGCCTATGGATCTTATGTAGGACTGTCGGCTTATGTATCTTGTGTAAGACTGTCTGCCTATGGATCTTATGTAGGACTGTCTGCTTATGGATCTTATGTAGGCTTGTCTGCCTATGGATCTTATGTTAGGACTGTCTGCCTAGGGATCTTATGTAGGACTGTTCCTGACTATGGATCTTTGTAGGACTGTCTGCCTATGGACTTATGTAGGACTGTCTTGCTTATGCATCTTATATAGTACTGTCTGCCTATGGATCTTTGTAGGACTGTCTGCTATGCATCATATGTAGGACGTCTGCTTATGGATCTTATGTAGGACTGTCTGCCTATGATCTTATCTAAGACTGTCTCTCCTATGATCTATCTAAACTGTCTGCCTATGGATCATATCTAAGACTGTGTGCCTATGGATCTTATCTAAGAACTGTCTGCTATGAATCTTATTGTAACACTGTTTGCCTTATGGATCTTATGTAGGACGTGTTTTCCTATCGATCTTATGTAGGACTGTCTGTCTATGGATCTTATGTAGGACTGTCTGCCTATAATCTTATGTGGACTGTCTGCTTATGGATTTTATGTGGACTGTCTGCCTATGGATCTTATTATGACTTTTTGACTATGTATCTTATGTAGGACTGTCCCCTATGGATTTATGTAGGACTGTCTGCTTATGGTTTATGTAGGACTGTCTCCTATAAAATCTTATGTAGGACTGTCTGCTTATGGATTTATGTAGACTTGTCTGCCTATGGATCTTATGTGGACTGTCTGCTTATGGATCTTATGTAGGACTGTCTGCTTATAATTCTTGTGAAGTAAGACTGTCTGCTAGGATCTGATGTAGACTGTCTGCTGATATCTTTGTATAAACTGTCTGCCTATGGATCTTATGTAGGACTGTCCTGCCTATGGATCGTTATGTAGGACTGTCTGCGTATGGATCTTATGTAGGACTGTCTGCTATATATCTTTTGTATACGACTGTCGCCTATGGATCTTATGGTAGGACTGTCTGCTTATATTCTTGTGTAGTAAGAACTGTCTTGCCTATGGATCTTAACATGTATGAGACTGGCTGCCTATGGATCTTATTAGGACTGTCTGCCTATGGATCTTATGTAGGACTGTCTGCCTATGGATCTTATTAACACTGTTTGCCTATGGATCTTATTAGACTGTTTCCTATCGATCTTATGTAGGACTGTCTGTCTATGGATCTTATGTAGGGTCCTGCCTATAATCTTATGTAGACTGTCTGCTATGTGATTAAGACGTCTTCCTATGATCTTATGTAGGACTTGTTCGACTTAGGATCTTATGTAGGACTTTTTGACTATGGATCTTATTGTAGGACTGTCCTGCACTAGGGCCTTATGTAGGACTGTCCCTAGACCTATAAATCTTATGTTTAGGACTGTCTGCTATGGATTTTATGTAGGATGTCTGCTATGGATCTTATGGACTGTCTGCTTATGTATCTTTGTGTAAACTGTCTGCCTATGGATTTAGGTAGGACTGTCTGCCTCGATCTATGTATGGACTGTCTCTATAGATCTTATGTAAGGATCGTCTGCCTATGGATCTTATTAGGACTGTCTGCCTATGGATCTTATATAGGACTGTCTGCCTATGGATCTTATTAGGACTGTTTGCCTTACTGGATCTTATGTAGGACGTCTGCTATGGATCTTATGTAGGACTTGCTGCCTATGTATCTTATGTATGGACTGTTAGCCTATGGATCTTACAAAGTAGCCTGCCTGTCAATGGCTGCATGAAATTTATTGAGGGTTCAGATTTATGGAAAGGTAAATGATATTTACATTAAGGTTAGCTGTATTTTTGACTTGCACTCACAGCTTGAGTGAGTTATATTGAAATGGTAGGTCAAGCCTATCGATCTTATGTAGGACTGTTGCTATGGATCTATGTAGGACTGTCTGCCTATGGATCTTATGTAGGGCTGTCTGCCTATGGATCTTATTAGGACTGTCTGCTGGGATCTTATGTAGGACTATCTGACTGTGGATATGTAGGACTGTCTGCCTATGGATCTTATGTAGGACTGTCTGCTTATGATCTTATATAGTACTGTCTGCCTATGGATCTTATGTAGGACTTTTTGACTATGGATCTTGTAGGACTTTTTGACTATGGATTATGTAGGACTGTCTGTCTAAAATCTTATGTAGACTCTGCCATGGATCTTATGTAGGTGTCTGCCTATGGATTTATGTAGGACTGTCTGCCTATGGATCTTATGTAGGACTGTCTGCTTATGTACTTGTAAGACTGTCTGCCTATGTCTTATGTAGGACTGTCTGCTATGGATCTTATGTAGGACTTCTCTGCTATGGATCTATGTAGGACTGTATACTATGGATAGATAGGACTGTATGCCTATGGATCTTATGTAGGATGTTGCATGGATCTTATGTAGGACGTCTGCTATGGATCTTATGTAGGACTGTCTGCCTATGGATCTTATGTGTAGACGTTAGCCTATGGATCTTACAAAGTAGCCTGCTGTCAATGGCTGCATGAAGTTATTGAGGGTTCGATATTTTATGGAAAGGTAAATGAATTACATGTAGGTTAGCTGTATTTTTTGACTTGCACTCACAGCTTGGTGAGTTAATTGAAATGGTAGGTCAAGGACCTATCGATCTTATGTAGGACTGTCTGCCTATGGATTTATGTAGGACTGTCTGCCTATGGATCTATGTGGACTGTCTGCTTATGTATTTGTGTAAGACTGTCTGCCTATGGATCTTATGAGGACGTCTGCCTATGGATCTTATGTAGGACTGTCTGCTTATGTATCTTGTGTAAGACTGTCTGCCTATGGATCTTATGTAGGACTGTCTGCTTATGGATCTTATGTAGGGCTGTCTGCCTATGGATCTTATGTAGGACTGTCTGCCTAGGGATCTTATGTAGGACTGTCTGACTATGGATCTTATGTAGGACTGTCTGCCTATGGATCTTATGTAGGACTGTCTGCTATGCATCTATATAGTACTGTCTGCATGGATCTATGTAGGACTGTCTGCCTAGATCATTGTGGAGTTGCTTATGGATCTATGTAGGACTGTCTGCCTATGGATTTACTAAGCGTTGCCTATGGATCATATCTAAGACTGTCTGCCTATGGATCATATCTAAGACTGTGTGCCTATGGATCTTATCTAAGACTGTCTGCCTATGAATCTTATGTAACACTGTTTGCCTATGGATCTTATGTAGGGACTGTTTTCTATCGATCTTATGTAGGACTGTCTGTCTATGGATCTTATGTAGGACTGTACTGCCTATAAATCTTATGTAGGACTGTCTGCTTATGGATTTTATGTAGGACTGTTGCCATGGATCTTATGTAGGACTTTGACTATGGATCTTATGTGGACTGTTTCCTATGGATCTTATGTAGGACTGTCTGCTTATGGATTTATGTAGGACTGTTGCCTATAATCTTATGTAGGACTGTCTGCTTATGGATTTTATGTAGGACTGTCTGCCTATGGATTATGTAGGACGTCTGCCTATGGATCTTAGTAGGACTGTCTGCTTTTATCTTGTGTAAGGTTGCCTATGATCGATAGTTGTTGCCTATGGACTTTATGTAGGACTGTCTGTCTATTGATCTATGTAGGACTGTCTGCTTATGCATCTTATATAGTACTGTCTGCCTAGGATCTTATGTATACTGTCTGCCTATGGAGTCTTATGTTGGACTGTCTGCTTAGGATCTTATGTAGGATGTTTTGTCTATTGATCTTATGTAGGACTGTTCTGTTATGCATCTTATATAGTACTGTTGCCTTATGTGATCTTAGGTAGGACTGTTCTGCCTAGGATGTTATGTAGGACTGTTGGCTATGGATCTTATCTAAGACTGTCTGCCTATGGATCTTATCATAAGACTGTCTGCCCTATGGATATTATCTAAGACTGTGTGCCTATGGATCTTATCTAAGATGTCTTGCCTATGAATCTTATGTAACACTGTTTGCCTACTCGCATATATGTAGGGACTGTCTGTATGGATCTTATGTAGGACTGTCTGCTATGGTCTTATCTAGACTGTTGCCTATGGATCTATCTAAGAAGTCTGCACTATGGATCTTATCTAAACTGTCTGCGCTATGGATCTTATCTAAGACTGTCTGCCTATGGATCTTATCTAAGACTGTCTGCCTATGGATCTTAATAAGACTGTGTGCTATGGATCTTCTAAGACGTCTGCCTATGAACTTATGTAACACTGTTTGCCATGAATCATATGTAGGGACTGTCTGCTTAGGATCTTATGTAGGACTGTCTGCCTATGGACTTATCTAAGAGGTCGCCTATGGATCTTATCTAGACTGTGTGCCTAGGATCTTATCCTAAGCTGTTGCTATAATCTATGAACCGGTTTTCCTATTGATCTTATGTAGGACTGTCTGTCTATGGATCTTATGTAGGGATGTGCATTAATATTATGGTCAGGACTGTCTATGGTTATGGATTTTATGTAGGAGTATGCTATGGACTTGTAGGAGTCTGCTATGGATGTTATGTAGGACTGTTTGCCTATGATCATATGTAGGCTGTCTGCCTATGGATCTTACTAAGACTGTCTGCCTATGGATCTTATCTAGATGTCTGCATGGATTATCTAAGACTGTGTGCCTATGGATCTTATCTAAGATCTGTTGCCTATGAATCTTATGTAACACTGTTTGCATGCATATGTAGACTGTCGCTATGGATCTTATGTAGGACTGTCTGCCTATGGATCTTATCTAAGACTGTCTGCCTATGGATCTTATCTAAGACTGTGTGCCTATGGATCTTATCTAAGACTGTCTGCCTATGAATCTTATGTCACACTGTTTTCCTATTGATCTTATGTAGGACTGTCTGTCTATGGATCTTATGTAGGACTGTCTGCCTATAAATCTATTAGACGTCTGATGTATGGACTTTTATGTAGGACTGTCTGCTATGCTCTTATGTAGGACTTTTTGACTATGGATCTTATGTAGGACTGTCTTCCTATGGATCTAGATGTAGGACTGTCTGCTTATGGATCTATGTAGGAATGGGGACGTCTGCTCTTATGGATTTCTTATGTAGGACTGTCTGCCTATGGATCTTATGTAGGACTGTCTGCTTATGTATCTTGTGTAAGACTGTCTGCCTATGGATCTTATGTAGGGCTGTCTGCCTATGGATCTTATGTAGGACTGTCTGCCTATGGATCTTATGTAGGACTGTCTGACTATGGATCTTATGTATTACTGTCTGCCTATGGATCTTATGTTGGACTGTCTGCTTATGGATCTTATGTAGGACTGTCTGTCTATTGATCTTATGTAGGACTGTCTGCTTATGCATCTTATATAGTACTGTCTGCCTATGGATCTTATGTAGGACTGTCTGCCTATGGATGTTATGTAGGACTGTTTGCCTATGCATCATATGTAGGACTGTCTGCTTATGGATCTTATGTAGGACTGTCTGCCTATGGATCTTATGTAGGACTGTTTGCCTATGAATCTTATGTAGGACTCTCTGCCTATGGATCTTATTTAGGACTCTCTGCCTATAAATCTTATGTAGGACTGTCTGCTTATGGATCTTATGTAGGACTGTCTGCCTATGGATCTTATGTAGGACTGTCTGCCTATGGTTCTTATATAGGACTGTCTGCCTATGGATCGTATGTAGTACTGTTAGCCTATGGATCTTA
Organism: Hymenochirus boettgeri; assembly: GCA_019447015.1. NCBI lineage: Eukaryota > Metazoa > Chordata > Amphibia > Anura > Pipidae > Hymenochirus > Hymenochirus boettgeri. Next base: position 214,328,021 of record CM033471.1, on the reverse strand, counting down.
CAAAGTAGCCTGCTGTCAATGGCTGCATGAAGGTTATTGAGGGTTCAGATATTTATGGAAAGGTAAATGAAATTGTAAGGTTAGCTGTATTTTTTGACTTGCACTCACAGCTTGAGTGAGTTATTTGAAATGGTAGGTCAAGGACCTATCGATCTTATGTAGGACTGTCTGTCTATGGATCTTATGTAGGACTGTCTGCCTATGGATCTTATGTAGGACTTGACTATGGATCTTATGTAGTACTGTCTGCCTATGGATCTTATGTAGGACTGTTTGCCTATGGATCTTATGTAGGGCTGTCTGCCTATGGATCTTATGTAGGACTGTCTGCCTATGGATCTTATGTAGGACTGTCTGCTTATGGATGTTATGTAGGACTGTCTGCCTATGGATCTTATGTAGGACTGTCTGCCTATGGATCTTATTGTTAAGGTGTGGTGACGGATAATGATGGGGACCACTTTCACATCTAGTGTAATGGATCCACTTACAAAAATACTGGATTTGGGATTGTCATACAACAATGGTTGTTATTTATTTAAATCTGAAATGTAGGAAACATACCGTGGAAAACCACACGCCCCCTAAAGCGGGAATTCGCGAACATTTAAATACAATTGTTTAAAAAGATGTTATGATCCCAGTGGGAAACATTTTTTGGAATGTAAGGGGGAGAGGATTAACTATTGCTCGATACAAATGATTGAAAATGAGTGTGGGGCTTAAGGGGGGATCCCGAAATGCTCGATAAGAAGAGCCTTGGATAATGGAATTTGGTACAGGATTACGGAGGGTTCTTAAATTTAGATGGGATCGTTATGTGCATTGTATGAATGAAGGAGTAATCTTTCGATCTTAGTGAAATAATAAGAGATTTAAGAGGGAAGACAATATGATCCCCGAGATAGAGACATTGGGTTCAGTTCCCAATAAGATATAATCAGCAATGATTAGTTGCTTCAGTAATAGTTAATTAGGTGCCTCTATAAGATAGGATTACTCGGTGAGGAGAACAAACTATTGTGGAATGTTAGTAAATATAGAATAAGTGTAGATGTTATGATAGCCACCAGTAATGAGTAATGGGTCAATAAAGGAGCTCCAGGATGATCGAGATATATAAAGAACCACTGAGGAAATGAGAGATGGGTAACAATACCGCTGTTGCGAAAAAAAAAAAGCTCTTGACAAAATGTTTTATGTTCATAAAGTAACGTGAAATGTAATTTAATTGTATGCTTGAAACCTGCTTTTTAATAAGTTGTTTTATTGTAATATGGTGAAGAGAGTATGGTTATGCTTTAATTGGCATGGAAGATTACATGGCCTACGATATGGGATGTGGCCATGATATCCTTATAATATCTAGGAGGATGTGCAGGGGTGTGTCTATGAGTACGGGTCTGTGACCCGAAAGCGTCGACCTGTTGTTGGACTTCTCGGGTCTTTATTTATATCCAATAAAAAAGTGATTTTAAGATCGTGTCCGAGACGAAATTGGATACCATTTGGAGTTAGAGACGGTGCACAGCATACAACCAATCTGTTGAATGTCTTCTACATGTATTATCTGCCTCTGTTCTCTCTGTCTTCTCACTCTACTATCAGTCTATTATCTACTATCTAACTGTGTCATTATCTATCTACGAAAATTCCTTACATCTAACCGTCCTATCTATTATCTAACTCTGTCTGGTGCATTCTAGGGTAACTATTACTATCTACTGGCTATCTCTTCTAACTGTTTATCTCTAACTGCACTATCTAACTCTGTATTAGAATCTAACGCTGTGCATCTACTGTATCTTACATAATTCTATCCAACTCTACTCTGTATACTATCTATATCCATTAATGTTAACTGTATCTGTCTCCTTACAAAGGAGGTCACACACCTTTCGAAACGGTTTGGCAGGAGAAGATGCAAAAAGCAGCCGCTGTTCCGATAGTCCACCGCGACCGATCGGTTCGGGTGGTTTTTATCCAATAGAGGAACGCAATGAATCGGACGAGTGTTTTCACACCCTGGTCCGATCGTTCCTTTCGTTCCGATTTGGTACGACCAGGTCGATGGACATGGGCACATCGGAGTGATAAATTTCGGTCCGATTGAACCGATACCTGAACTATCGTCGTCGGACCGAATTCTCATGTCGTGGTGTACCAGCTTATCTGTCTATCTATCTATCATATTATCTATCTATCTTTCTATCTTTCTCATTATTATTATCTCTACTCTGTCATCTCGTATCTATCTATCTACTTTATGTTCATTATTATTATCTACTCCTTCTGTGTGCATCTATCTATCTCATCCGTTCTATCTATCTAACTATGGGGGAGATGCAATATTATTTCGCTATTCGCACCTAAGTGCCACTTGTTGTTCTGCAATGTATTAACCACTTTGTGACTGTTAATACATTGCGAAAATGTAGCGTAAGTTGAGACCTTTTGTGCTCTTTAAAGACACCATTGAAGAGGCTGTAATTGCTGAGTGCAAAAACCTGCATTGCTGTGCGTCTGCGCAACTAAACAAATTGCAACAATGGTACAGGCGTGCAAACCTTCACTACCGCTATAAGTCATGTTAGCGTGATTTTTAGCTTATTTTCTCGTTAGCGCGGGATATGTGCATCTCCTTATGTCTGTAATCTAATGCTAATCTCATCTCTGTGCTTATCATCTATCTTATATCTCACAACTCTATGTTCCGTCTTTTCTCTATCGCTATTAACCAAGCCAGTCCGAAGTCAGTGTACGAGAGGCCGGAGCGCGGGGCTGCCTGTAGCGCTGCGGACGGCCGCACGCGACGTCATAATGTGTGCCGTACTTGATTGATTTTGCCGCGGGGAGTCCTGGACCCTCCGGTTCGGGTCACTTTGAAGCACAGGCAGTTAAAACAATCTCGGGGGGCACTTTGCCAAATATCTCGGGGGCAACAGCTCCGAATGTTTTTACACATAGGCAACGCCAACGTTCTGGTATGTAAGTCTTTATATCTTGGGCTGTGGAGGCACGTAGAGAGGTGGTTGATGGACGTTTTTAAAGGTAGGACACTGGACTTTATTTAACTCATTGTTTTGAGGACCAACAGTTCTCCCTCTTTATGAAGATTTGTGATAACAAATCGTTAAAATAGGAGCCACCTTCCCTTTTTAGGAATTAATGTATGAAAATGTTGCACCATTAAGGCGAGTATGTTCTGGTACAATTAAATTATGGGGTTCTAATGACCTCTAAATCATGGTCCTATTTTGCTTTAAACGATTTGGACCACTTCTCCTGAGGTGGTGCTCCACATTGCAGGGCAAAAGATACTTTTTATGAAACAGCACAGAGCACCCATTGTAAAAGTATTTGCGTAAAATTTTTACATATTTGTTAAAATGACATTTAACCAGTTTCAATGGGCCTTCAAAATAAATCACAAGACGCCACTGCTTACCTGATACGACCCACGATGCAGTAGGCGCATAATGATTACTGCAACTTGGGACACGTTTCACCAAAGTAGCGTCCCTCATCTGGATATTACATCTCGCTGGTTAGCAGATACCATTTTTTTGTCAAACCCATTCCACAGTATGTTGTGAAACGACCAATGCACGAAGTGGATTTTACCATTTTCCCCCCACTTTCAATTGGGATAAAACATTGCAAAACGACCCGTGTATGGCCTGCTTTATTCTGCAGACTGGAACAGGGCATTACAGTGTTAAGGTGCTTCATTACCCTTTGATAAGCTTAAAACACCACCAACTCCACCATTTATCCGTGTTTGGTTTTGATGCCAATAGGAAAAAACAGGATGACAATCTGTATATTTGGTTTATTATAAAATAAACTTATTGCCAAGCACAAAGCCCCATATTTTGAGCTACATGAAAAAAACAAATTGACCCAGTCCATCTGCAGTTAGTTAGAGTATCAAGTGCTAACTAGACGGTTATACTTAGAACATTTGTTTCAGTTCCCATATACTGGCCACATTGAGGTTATATACCCTGTGTTTTTAGGAGACCAGTCATAAGTATCTACTTTGTTTCCACCAATATAACAACTATAGCGACCACCAATCAACAGTTAAAGTGTACAGACCATTCGAACTAGTACTTTTATAAAACGATTTTGTTCTAGCACCATAAATTCTACATTAAAAACCAATCCAATCCGTGTAAAAACAGACCCAATCGTACAAATAATGGAACAATAATATAGTTTTTTGAATGACCTCCCATCACTTTTTGGGTCATTCCATAGGGCAGACACATTTATTTGACAGAAGGCGCAGCCTAGAGAAATTCTGTAAGGGGAAACTACAGACCTTGAATGTAATTTATGGATTGAATCCGAATGATGTCTCACTTGCCTGGGTATTCCCAGTATGTTTAATCAGTAACAGCTATAAAAAAAAAAGAAAAATTCACAGTACCTATTTTCTGTAATGACACTAGACAATTAGTTTACATCTATATTAAGCATCTTTATTGATAGTAAAGTTTTGCTTGTTTTAACAAGGTGAACTCTTCCAATACAACTTCCAACATTTGGTGCGCCTGGGTAGCACATTGCCGTGATGAATTGATTGCCCGTTGGTAGATCAAATAAGAAATATAAAAACTAAACACAAACTACAGATTACGACGCATGGCTAAGTATCTGTTTATTTAGTGCCGTTATAAGGCTAACTGAACCGGATCCAGCCTGTATCATGCTTCTAATGGGAAATACTGACAAACCTTTAAGGCTAATCCCATATTATAATAACAAATTACTATTCTTATATGCTGGCACCCCCCCCCAACATTTTTTTTTATACTTAAACCAGTCCATTCGACGCTCCTAACGGATATTTACAGACCCCAATTGCATCGCCAGCAGGTTTACCCTCCTCTGCTGCTGTTGTGAGTTGGTTACAAAGCTCACGCATCAGCAGTGGAGGCTGCTTTGATAGTGCTCTGTCAACCAATTGGCTGTTGACGTTCACTAACTTAGAAGCTGTCAGCAGAAGGAGATAACTGCGGCGAGGGATCCTGGTTCTGGAAGTAGCTCTAGGAGTGCTGGATGAACTGCAGATAGGTAAGGATAACGAAAAACGTGTTTGATCATTATGGTCTAATCTCTAGCATTATGGACAACATGATCAAGAATTATACATAAACTTGGTCTGTCCTCAACAATTGCATACTTTTTTCTTCCATAAAGAAAACAGACATTGTTAAACGGACTCAATTCCAAAAATCCACAAGTAAACCTTAATAAGGCAAAATTCCCAGCTGCAACCTTCTAAGAGCTTATAGTTATCAAACTTATGGCAGTACCACCATCACACTCACACAAATTTTCACAGAGGGTATTTCCTGTGGTATATCGGTACACGAAAAATGTGTAATAAATACCATGGATGGACATTTTTGTTAAGTATTTTGGTTTTAAGAAAAGTTTATGACACTGCTATCGGACTGTCAATATCCAACAGAATGGGAAAATCCTTCCACTAGTTGTCACTGTTAGACAGTATAATTAGTGTGCAACGTTTTTTTCTTTGCACTTCACAAAGCCTCTAAAGCTGAAACAGTTTCTTCTCTGTTCTGCACATATAATAACATTTGGGAGCAACCAAACATTGCATCTGAACCACGTTTTGATTCCATGTTTTCCTAGGAATGCTGCCCCTTCCATTAAATATCTTTCAAGTTACAGTTATATATCACCATTGAGCTCTGAGATCCTGTCTTCCTTTGTGAATAGTGTGTAAGGCGGGAGTGACCAATTGGGCTCTCTCCTACATGTATTTGAGCATACATTATTAAGCAGTTCCCTCACCCCTTTGTCCCCTAGTTGCTGATTTTTTTTAAAAAAAAAACTTTTAACTGTCTGTATGATCTTCATTAAGAAATTGGAATAATCAAGTAATTGGCATACCATAAGCAATTCAAATAACAATGGGGTCCAAAATCCTGTGATTGTTTTTTTGGACTGAAGTTCCCCTTTAAATTTATTTATCCTTCTTACAAAATGGAGCTTATGTATATACATCGGGTCAATTCCATTGTGCTGACCGTCTCAGTGAAGCACAGAATCAAATCTTACCAAGAATTGTGGTGTGTTATCTAAGGGTACAGTACATGTGTGTATGGGGTTTACAGTATATGTTAAAGATATCCCCACTATAAATAAAAGAGGCAGCCAATCACAGATGCAGTGCTGCCGAGCAGAACGCTGTGGGGACGAAAGCTCTGTAAGTACATTCCTGATTATTTTTGAAGCAACTAACATGCAGTTGGGGGTGGGCTAGGGTCACCAACACTACGAAAAAGGTTTTAGGTAGGGCACCAGCAGCGAAGAGGATCCAGGGGAGGGGGGAGGAGTGTGCTTCACTGCACATGCCAGAAACCTCTCGCAGACAAGGAAGGGTAGTAGAAACCTTTTTACACACAGACAAAGGCACTGCTCTTCACTTAGCTAGACACTGCAGGGCAACCATATAGAGCAGAGGAGTAAGGTAACAGTGTGGCCAGCATGGGGAAATTTAGTTTTGGGGGTGGATCATGCCCTTTCGTGTTTGGACACTGCTGTTGGGGAACTGGTTATAGACACACACACAAACACCAATTGTATAGAGATGTGTTAAGTATTGATATCAAAGGTTAAATGAGGAAGCTTATTGGGATCATTTAAATTTTTTGTGTTTTTAGCCTTTGTTTCATAATAATCCTCCACAATAAGAAATCATATGTCATTACTGGTCCCATTTTGAATTGAAAGAAAAGGTTGAGGCTAAAATAAATTTTTTGAGAATTATAGGTGGAAACTGTTGATAATATCAATGTTACAAACATATCAAAGCACAGATATTTTACTACGAAAAACAGCTTTTGCATTTTAAAAGAATTGAGGCATATTTGACACTATATTGTTGAATGTATTTTGTTTGCAAAATTTCCAAAATTCCCTTGGAAACTAGGAATATCCCATTAATATTGGAATTCTGATGGAATATGATCCAGAATATCGTAGTAGTAAAAATGCAGAGGGAAGCCAGCAGGGTCCTTAACTAAAGCTCAGAACAACCCGATCAGAAGGTGAGCCACCTTAAACAGTAAGGTCTTAACTCTCATTTTGATATGGTTGCTGGGAAATGTACCTTACTAACATGAGGTTTGGCCTTATTGTCCTAGCATCCAGTATCACAATTTGGTCAATGACCATTATATTTGTTACACATGCTCAGTCCTACAGCTACTAAAGGAAATGTTTCAAGCCATGACCACTAGTCTCACCCAGTATTTAGAAGACAGTTAGGCAAGGGAGCATGCACTAGGGTGAGGAGTGTGGCCAGACACTGGCCTTTACACACAGTTATTAATTCCAGTTCTTCAAAGGTATATTTATTGTTAATGCCATTTGTTGGAGTGGTATTTTAGCAGTTTATTGATGTTTTAGGATAAATAATTGGGTTTAGTTCTCCTTCCCACTGGTGCAGTGCAGTTTCTGTGAGTTAAATGTTGAACAGTGTCTACTAAAGACATTGCACTTGCATTTTTTATGATTTTGTATAGCTAAACGTTCTGGTACATTTAGTTAGAGAGCCTTCACCTGGATCAACTGTAAGGGCTAGGCCACACTGAAAACGCAAACGCAATACATGCGATTTCATGTGCGATTTTCGTTGCGTTTGCGATTGCGATTCTTCAATAAAGTATAGAAAACGCATGCGATTGCGTTAAAATGCAGAACGCAAACGCAAACGCATCGAACAAATGCGCGTTTTTTTTTTGCGTTGAGCGTTTTCAATATTTTGAAAAATCGACAGCGCCAATCGCAAACGCAAGCGCAAAAAAAAACGCGCAGCAGTGTGGCCTAGCCCTTATGCAGGGTAAAAAGGAGGGTGGAAAAGGTTGGACTTGATGGACTCATTCTTTTTTCAACCTCGTACTATGTTCCTATGACTAGAATCAATCCATGGTGACTGGATACTGGAGTGAAGCCACAATTAAAGCAAGAATATGACGTCTGCCCATTAGTTTACCAAACAGTATTTATATAATTTGTTAACTCTTTATAATACTGATTAAACTCTTAATACTGGATTCAAATTTAGATAAAATACTGTGCTAGAATCACAGAGTTTCAACATAGTGAAACAGTAGTGAAATTCGGACAAAATAAACTGCAGCTTCATAAATGTACCCCAAAGTTTTTGGTGATATAATGCATCCAATGTCCCCAGCAGTCTACTGTAGGCATGATTTTATAAAACATGCTACTTAATAGCATAACTAAAGAAATAAGATATTGCATTCCTGTCTGCATACTTGTAAGGACAACTCAGGGCGCTATCAGTCTTCCGGCAATATTTCAGCAAAGGTTTTACCCGAGAAAGAAAGCCATACTTCACATTTCAATGCAAATTAAGGCTAAAATTAAACATGAATTACTGAAATAAAAATATATGTGGATATGTTAGATTCTGTATAAACATTGACATTCACCAGTTACCACTTCTCTCAAATCAAACAGAAAAAGAAAAAAGGTTTAAAAAGAAACACAGCTTCTATAATGTTTCTGCTGATAACTACAAATTCCAGAAGTAGAGAAATCATGGAAATGATTTTGTTTAACCAATAACAAGGAGGACTGAGAAAAGACAAACCATGTGGTTATTGCCAGATTATGCCTTTTCATAATATGTCTGATGGAAACATTGGGGCCATATTTGACAAAGTAGTTTATTTATTGCTGAAACTACATTTTTTTTATGAAGGGAGAACACAGTTTTTTTAAACTGGGGCATTGTACTGTTCCAGACATTCCCATTACACCTGGAATGGTTCATTTGATGTAATGTATTGTGCCAGTGTGGAGAGCTGTTACTTGTACCAAGGGAGCAATCTGTTTTCAGACAGAGGATTGAATACTTGGTTTTGCATTATGTTTATAAAGAGAACACCTGTAAAATTTCACAGGCTGCTGTGCCCTAACCAAACTGCCTGTGCGCTGTGCAAAATTTCTAAGCACCTTTAGTATTATTTTGGAACAGTAATTCAGTATGTAGGTCTGGCACCATTTAGACCAAGAAATGCTCTGCACATGTGTGAGTATCTCAGTGCACATACTCATACCCATGACATCATTTTACACCTCCTCAGTCTTCTGAGTTCACTTTTACCTACTTGATTTGCCTGGATTTTCCCAATTGCATTTCAAGTCATATGTATTTTTTATGTCACAACTATGTCGAAGCCAAGAGCAGAAGAACAAGGTTAATGTAAGGCCTGTTCTTTGGAATACCGACATGGATGTCTGGCAGCATGTGCTTGAAAAACTGCTGTCAGTCTGTTATGATTGCTGCGTACGCTATTTTGTTCCTTTAAATTTCATTGATTCAGTCTGTGGCAAAAGGGTCAACTAGCTCGAGCGATGGCTGAGCTTGTTGGCATAGAAGTCCCTGCAGGTTTGGCAACAGCGCTGGTACCACCTCATATCCTGACACAAGTTCTTTCTCCCGGATAACCCTGCAGTACACTGTCCACTGATCACCTGTGCACTTGTATGTTAGAGCAGCTGCATGCAGAAGAAAGATAAAAATTTCCTTACAAAAAATGTTTAAATGAAAGTAACACAATGTATCAGACTGAAAAAATCAACCTCAAAAGATACTTCACCTGCCTTCATTTCATGGTTGCGGCCTCTAAAGCTGTTTTTTCTGCACAGAAACAGCATAAGTGGCCGGACGCACACGCGTCTATGATTGGCTGAGACTCACCCAACACTGATGCGCTGCTGTTTCAGTGCGGAAGAACAACAGAGGGAAACAAGGGTGGGTTAGTATCTATTGGGGCAGATTTTTGGAATTTAAACCTAGCGTGCAGAGTGGGGGGGAAACCATTAAATATCAAGGGGGAGGGGGGTTGCATAACTGCACATGCCAGACTCGTCAAGCCCTTTAAAAAAAGGTAAAGTCATTTTATTTTTGGGATTTGTCCTGAATTATAGAGAAATGACTTCAAAAATGAATATTTAAATCACACTCAAATGTTTCTATTAATTCTCCCCCATTTAAAACCTGTGCCCACACTACTAGAATTTGTGCCTAACCCCGGTATATTTTAGTACTTAATATAATAACACAGCAGCTACTAACCTAGCCTTGGAGAGGTGATGGGTGGCATTGAGTTTTCATTACAGGCATCTTGATGACCTGTCTGTAAGCCACTGGCTTGAGTATGATGGGGCATCATTTCCATACGACCTGTGACCTTAGCATACACTGGACCACTCGCGACTGGAGGCCTTTTCCACAGGGTGGAAGAGCACTGTTTCAATAAATACTCATTCAGAATAAGCTCTTTTTAAACAAATTTTAAACAGTAATTACAGATTACAAGAATAAAACAAAAACGTGAGTGTCTTCAATGCTTTGTCGCGATAGTATGCGAAGTTGGAGGTGTACAAGCATTGGGTACCAAGCCTGTAATAAGGTAGAGTATATAAATCCTATCACTTAGAGTACAACTGGTAATACTTAAAGGGCATTTTCATCTCCAATTGCTCGCTCACCCCTAATCCCAGACTGCAATTCTTACCCACCCAGGTCTGAGCAGATCTCAATAGAAAGAACAGTCACCCTGCTGGTGGGTAAGTATGTGGACTTAGGGTTTGGGGGCAGGCTGAGCAAGCTAAGTATACAATGGGTTAGGGAGTAATTGCCCCCTGAATAAAAGGCTCCACGTGTGCAAATCCATCTATTTTTTGGGGTTTAAAGGATCAGTTCATTCAAAAGATTCACCTTTTCTTTTGAGTAAACAAATCCTTTAAAGGATTCTATAAAAACAATGTACAAAAACTGCAATATAAAATCTTATAGTCATTATTTTTCTGTAAAATGAAGTAAGGTTTCAATAGGGAAGCCACACCATTATACGGTACACATCTTAATTCACAGTCTTTCTGAAATATAAAGCAAAGTTTGTTGTATTGGCAAGTTAATTGCAAAATTAGAAGAAATGTGGTGGAAGCCTTTTTAGAAGTACACTGGATATACTCCCTTTGTCTTGGCATTAACTGTTTGATGGGCAGTGTTAGGTAAAAGGGTTGAACAGTTGAGGTGTTTTTTATTTAAACTCACAATTATATAACAATGTTTATAGACTGTTTGGAAATAAAGGGTTTATCTATTTATCTGTAGTTGTTACTGATACCGCTAGACCACTCTCCTGTCTTCCCCATAGCACCTGTGTAATCTTCACATTCCTCCTCCTCTCGTGGTTTTGTAGCGGAGTCACACTTTCTTTCGAATTCGTGCAGGACATTCGCCTCTCTTTAGTGCCCCGGCCACAGTCTGAGGAGCACTGCAACACCAAAAAAAGTGAAACGACTTAAAGGGAAATTAACCCCCAAATCCATCACTGACCTTTTCCTGCTAACGCTAGGTCCTTGCAACTATCCTGGGCAATCTATGCCCGGATCTAATGGGGGTGGTGTTGGTTAGGTCACTACTCTGGATACATCAATAAAGAGGTGGTGGTTTTGTGGGTTTATTGACCTTTAATTCTGTTTCTTAAAACAGTAGGCAAACTAAGATACTTCTGTAACAGATAGTACTGAAAAATATTTGTTGTGCCGTATTACTATTGTACATTGTTTGTACATGCTGCTATTACCGTCATCTCACGTTGTGAAACAATGTTAAGAACTGCCCAAACAGTAAATATAGCATACTAACATCTTCACCAGCCTTATTTGATTTTATCCTAAATCACAATTACTTTACATTTAACAAGATATTTACCTATAGGCATAGGGTTGCCATGGGTAAAAAATGGCTACACAGTAATGCCAATCTATTCATGGCTGACCTGAAGACTGCTTTCTAAAAACGCACACTACAAACCCCTAGATATTATCATATATAGATGATGTGTTATCATATAGACACATGGGGAAGAACGTCTACAACAGTTTTTTGATGACTACAACAGATTTCATCCTACAGTTTAAAATGGAATTCTCTGGGGACTCCATACATTTTTTTATACACACCTCTCTATGAACTGATAGATGGACAAATAACAAACATCCCTATACACCAAACCGCTCACAGAACAAATATCTCCATATGACAGTTTCACCCACACCACACCAATAAAGGTATCATATAGCCAAGCAACAGATACCACCACATATTACTGAGAGACAAGAGAAAGACAAACCTCTATGTGTACTTCATTAAACAAAAAAGGGATAACCACCTAGAACATTTATTGCGAACACTAACAAAGTTTTGAGAATTCCCAGTGAAATGTCCTGCAGTACAAGAGAGAAAAGAAAACACACCCACTAGTACCACTAGTAACAACTTACAACCCTTCACTAGAAGAGATGTAGAAATAATAAATACAGCCATTGATAAGTGAGGATGAAAACCTTCAAACATTTTTCCAGAACTTCCTCCCTTCCATTCAAACAGACACAAACCTACAGCAAAAAACTGGTTAGAAAAAACTACACACAGAACCATGGAGAAATACAACCAGTACAACACCATGTGGGGGTGCTAGGTGAAAGCTTTGTACAAATGTTACGTCTGTTACACAAAGAAGGGGTGTTTTTCACATTCATGGATCTACAGCTGTACGATGCAACAGAGAAACCTGCCACAAAATGCAAAAGAGGACGAATTTCCACAGAAGTAGCATCACCAACCATCACTGGGATAGAAACTGTTTCCCTGTAGGACATCATTTTCCCAGCCTGGAAAACTATGGAAAAACTTCCAGGTCCAAATCTTAAAGAGAAATTTTAGTACAAAGAAAAGCATTGAAGCAAAAAATTAATCTTATTATTTGACTCCAAAAACAATGGTTTAAAACCAGGACATGGGATTCCTTTCGCATTATGAATAATTAACTATTCACATCATAGCCCCCTTATTTTTTTTTCTCCCCTCTTTCTTCTCTCTTCCACCTCCTCCTATTGTATTGACCACTACACTTCCTCATTTTATTTACCCTCTACCCTTTCTTTGGCACGTTCTTTCTTTTCCCATGTTGTTTTTATATGTTATTTTTTGGAATTCGCATTTGACTTTCTGTTTAAAAAGCTTGTTAAAATCAGTACTGCTGTGACCTGAGGGCTCGTTCACATTACAGCGCAGCATTGTAATTGTAATACAGCATCTGCGTTTGTGATTGCGTGCGTTGTTCTGCTGCGTTAATGCACAACGCATCCATTATTTTCCACGGCAATGCGGTGCGTTAATGCACCAAATGCTGCATGCATGCGTTGCACACAATGCAGTACATTGCAGTGCTTTAATGTGAACAGTGTCATTGTCTTTCTATGCCCCTATGAAGGCAGTACAGTGCTCGAAAGCGTCAACTAAATAACTGTTAATCTTTAGAAAAAGCACTCTTATTTTTTACTTAACTCAGATGTCTATATGCAGACTAGTAAAATACTGACATTCGTGCATGCTTTTATTTTCTTACCTTTGACCATTCTGAAGCTTCCCATATGGACAGACATCTGACCTTCACATTGTTGTTTCATTTTGGTTTGGGACCCAAGCAGTAAAAATCTTGAGTTTCACAAAAGTTCCATTTTGCAGCTGATATACACAAGTCACCTCCCTCACCTGGAATCCTTTTTCACGGGAGAAGAACATTGACTCCACTGCCGGTCACCCATCTTAAAAAGAAGAAATAAACTATTATAAAGGACATCAATGGTGTGTCCAGATAAATGTAATGTTAGACAAAAATACCAGTCTATGTGTGGATTGACACTGCTTTGCTACAGTAAAATCTCCCTGCCTTAGTAGCACACGTTGCACTTAAATGTTCAATTACACCAAACAAACTTGTTGTACTGAACATCATAACTTCACCATCCATTTCTGTACTGGGAAATAAATATCCCAAATTCCAAGACAAGAATAGTATACATTACTGTCAGATAAAATGGAGAAAATCGGTCCCCCCAGGCTAAACATCATGATATTTGCCACCCTTGTGATAAATTGGGACAAAATGTTATGATTTGTGTTATTTTAATCTGGAGTCCATAGATACAATAGTGGACTGTCAGCCTACTCATGACTTCAACATCAATCAAATAATAGTAAATCTACATATACGGGAGGAAAGAGAAAAAACGCATGCCCTCACTCGAATCACCCCATTTACCTCGCCACAGCAAACCCCAAACAAGATGTGGAATGATGGAATATGATTATTCATTAATAAATATCATGATCATTTCAGAGCCAAGATTGTAGAAAACAAACAAAATGAGAATTACAGCTGTCTAGCGATGGGAGACAATGCAGATAAAGGAAAGGGATGTAAGAGACAGAAGGCAGTTAAAAGGGAAGGAGGAGAGGTAATGGTTTAGTTAATTGGCATTTTCTAATAAAGATGAGTATCTCTGGCGTGCAAGTAATATGTATAGTATCCAGAGGTAAGGGAAAATGCAATGTTCAGATCATGGTAACGCTCAACCTCCATTATTCCTAACCAAAGAGTTACACACTGGACAGCTCCTCACTGTGTCTCTGGATGAAGCACCTAGCATGTCTGTCCCACTGGGGTATTATATCACCAGATAGTGAACTGCTTAGAAAGTAAAAAAAAAAATAAAAGTATGATTTTAATGGGTTATAATCAGGATAAAATTTTAGACTTTAGTGTTTAAAAGTTATACAATTGAATATACACAAAATAATAATAATTTTTAAAAAAATTAGATAAAGTGAATCTCGAAGGTTTTGATTTATGCGCTGTTTTTATCCCCCAGACCACAGAAAATATTGTGGCTTCTAACACAGAGCTAAACTAGCTGCTTTTATAGGGAGGCAGTAGCTAGAAGAACAGAACAGCTGCAAGTTAATTCTGGTACAATGCACAATGGGTATCATGTTATTAGCTGTTTGTTCGCTATATGTAATGAGGAAATATCTTTAAATTAATAATTTATTCTTTAACAAAAATGAAGCAAGAAACCATTTCTTTTAGGGAATTAACCTTAATCATAAAACTGTGTATGCGTGCTTATGTATGTAGTTCTTTTCTCAACTCAGAGGCCTTGATGAGAGGGACACTCCCACGAAACACGTAGGTGGTGAAGCAGAACAGACTGATGTGTCTCCATGTTTTTAGAATGTACTAATAAAGTTTTATATTCATACCAACACTCCATGGGTAGCGCTGTTTATTCTTCTCTCAATACGTATGTTACTGGCCTGCACTGGGAGGTCCTTCCTACAAACGGCAACGCACCACGGAGTGAAATCTGAGTGCCCCACACCTGTGTTCTATTTATATATCTAATGTTGTCAACTCTGAAGGTATCTTATCATTTACACCTGGTCAGGCATGCTAAATGACATCACAATAACTAAACAACTAAGTCTCACCCACAAGTCATTGCATATCATGAGGATGTTTGCACCTGGAAGGTGGAGAGGAACAGTAATTAAGCAGAAAACTGTCCTGTTTCCCAGTTTCTAGGTAGCAACTGTCAGTTATGGATTTGACAGATAACATCACAAGCCAATGACTGAATGCTAATCCCTAGCTGCCTCTTCTGGCATTCTCAAGCTTAGTACAGGTCACTAAAGTGCTCAGTTTCCATGAGACATACAGAAGCATGCAGGCATACAGTAATGAATTCAGAGGAAAGTAGGATATATCACATATTTTTAAAGGGTCATTCTTTCTAAAAGAGTGTTAATATGAGGGTGGAGTTGTCTCTATAATTATATAAGAACAGAGAGAGAGAGAAACAGACCTACAGGATAGTCATAGACAGAGAACAGAAAAAAAAACTCACAAAATAATGGGTAGGTATACAGTAAACTGGATTTTTGGTGCAGGTTATCATTATCGTGCAATGACGCTGGCACAAGTGGATTGGTCACATGCTTTGCAAGTCACTTTATTGGTGTGGAGCTCTCCTTGCATTCTGTACAGTAAGAGGCTCAGGACAGTGTTTTAAATACACTGGTCTGCAGTTTTCTCTAAGTCTGAAGAACTTGGGGATTGGTTATTTGTTAAGCAGGAGGGGGATTCCGGGCACCAGTAATACCCCCTAAAATGCCATTGAGATAAGGAAAGTTTAAGTATAAACTTTGAATTTGGCTTGAAAGGCTTGATTTTGGAGAGGAAATGTGTGTGTTGTTAGGTTTTAAAACTAAAAAACCTTGTTATGGCAATCAAAGGGACTTTTAATTCTAAAAATACATATATTTTTAATATTGATGTAGGTTGCCATGAAAACAGAGTGGGTGGGGTGGGATTGTTCAGTAAGTGTGTGTACCTGTCCTGTGTGGGGTAAGGGGGTATGTTTTTGCATTTTAGACCATTAAACTAACTTTTTTTAATGGTTTAGATACGGTTGCCATGTAAACGAAAGGGAAGGCTGTGTGTTAGTGTGTATCAGAAGTGTGTGTACCTGTGTTTGTGCGTGTTGGTGTATATGATTTTACACCATAAAACCAAGTTTTTTGATGGTTTAGGTATGGTTGCCATGGGAACAGAAGGTAATATGGTTGTGAAGGCATATCAGTAGTGTACTTGTGGAAGGTCCTCGTTCATCCAGGTCATGGTGTATCTGTTTTATCATATATATAAACTGGACTTGAAGTCATCCGACTGGCTTTGACTTGTACAAGAATCTATGGGGAATAATAACCCTGGCATGGGTCCCAATCAGCATACAGCCAGGTGTCAGGGACCTCCTGAGTGCAGGTGTTGATGGCATTGTGGCATAGAGGACATTTTAGAATTCATATGGTTGCCAGGAAACGGAAGTGTTGGTTGGGTTGTGAAGGGTAATCGTAGATGTATGTGTACCTGTGTCTGTGTGGTTGTTGAGTATGTTTTTGTGTTTGTGACCGTAAAAAAAGAGATGTCTATGTTTAAGCAGAAAAAACAAACATTGTACTTAAATTATATTTTGTAATTGTGTGTGTGTTTTGTGTCAGAGACACACAGTGTAGACTCTTGACCCGGTGCATTTCATACAGAAAGTGACAGTTGGGATTTGATTTGATCATATGATCCTCATGTTAAGTATTGGAACCATTATAGTCAATGGGAAAAACATACTTCTCCTATGTGTCCCCCACGTCTGTCCCAAATTTTGTGTCTCTAATGGAAAACTGGGAGGAGATACAATCCAAAGAGTTCAAGAATCGAAGGGAGAAATAAGAAATAGAAAGAAAGAATTTGGCTTTCATACAAATTAATTAATTAAAAAAGGATTACTGAGAAGAACATAACAGGGCAGTAGAATTAAAAGCGCACCTGTAAGACATTGTCCTTACAACACCCCCAAGCATGTAGAAAGCCTTTTCTTCCTCCCTGGGTGATCAAGATATGGTGTCAAAGTTCCACTCCTGCAGTAGTTGATGGCTTAGCTCCTCCTTTGTGTGACTATCTTTCCATAACTTACAAATCACCCAATTATTATAACCACCCAGGGAAGTACGCAGTAGGTATTTTCCTATCTCTCAGGGAAATTGACTTCCATTAAAAGGCATGTTGTTCCCCCCTCTTAAAAACTTTTACCCCCACATAATCCCCCCTAAACCCACTTTTTGTTACTGTTTGAACAGATACATAACCATGTCAGTCTGTAAAGTATGTGCTGATACATAAACCCATCTATCACTAGAGGGCACTACAACACCTTGCAAAACTTAAGTTGGTCAGATGTGACTGAAAAAAATATTTTTCATTTCTGATATATGCTTCTGCTATTGGCCTTATTTAATTTTAGTTTAAGCACTTTAAGTTTCTGAAGTGTATTTTTGGGAAGTACACGGCCAAACCCATAAATTAAACAAGAAAAATCAGTAGGCCCTATGTGTTTAACACAGATCAGCTGATATTTCTGCACTCTGTGGGTTAACCAGCTCATATTGCTGCCAGCATGACAAGGGCAAGTACTGGAAATATGCTGTATAGACAGATGTCATTTTTATACAGTGGAACTGGATGTACCAGGTTGATCCAACTCTCTGGAGTTGTGTAAATTTCACTAGGCCCTTAGGCTGTGGACTCCCGGAGAAAGAGAATAGGGCACCATAGGTACATCCTGCTTGTTTTCTAGGAACATGCTGCTATAGTTTTTCCAGATGTTGCACAACACAACTTCTATCCTGAAGGCTCGAGGTCCTAAGGGTTTTATATCTGCATGAGCTACACTGAGCTAGAAGTACAATATCTGTCTTTCTCCTGCAAGAAAGAGAAATGATCGGTGTCTTGCAGTATTAGTGCTATTATGAGAAATCTCTTCTGATATGTATATAGAAAGAAGAAAAGCAATAAAAAGTGTATTAGATTGTTGACAAAGCCCAATATTTATATATATACACATACAATTACAATTTTATGAAAGTTATGATAGTTAATTTCATCACAAACGGTGTCAAAAGGTCAAATTGACAACCATTATGTTTTTAGTGATCCATGACCTACCATTTCAATTGCCAGAGCCAGCATGGTATTGTCTTGTATAAAGAGAGGTATGGATTCAAGGGAGGAGGAAAATTTAATTCTCCCTCTCTTACAAAGCATTGGTAAGGCCTCATTTGGATATGACAGTGCAATTTTGGAATCCTGTGTACAAAAAGGAATCTTTGAAATGGAAAGGGTTCAGAGAATGGCAACTAAATTAATAAGGGGATGGGGGGAGCTTGAATATGAAGAGACTGGAAAAGTTACAATTATGTACGCTGGAGAAAAGGCGCTTGCGTGGGGATATGATTACTGTGTATAAATACATTAACGGGCCATAAATAAACTATCCGGGGCATTGTTCACCAATAGAAACATGTCAAGGACACAAGGATCCCTTAAGACTTGAAGAAAAAAGGTTTAGGCTTCAAGCTCGGAAAGGGTTTTTCACTGTGAGAACGGTTAAAGCTATGGAACTGTCTTCTAGTGTGACGTTGTAATGGCAGGTCATTGAGCAGTTAAAAAAAAAGCTGGATGAGTTTCTGCAAACAAGGAATGTTGCAAGTTACTGGTATTGATACATAAAGAGAGTTGATCCAGGGAAATTTCCGTTGCCACTTGGAGTCAGGAAGGAATTTTTTTCCCCTTCATAAATTTGTTGGTTTTTTTTTTGCCTTCCTCTGGATCAGAGTTAGGCAGGAAATGAGGATATTGCTAGATGGTTGGACTGGATGGACGTATGGTCTTTTTCAACCTCAAAATATACTATACTAATTAAACTCACTCAAGCTGTGAGTGCAAGTCAAAAATACAGCTAACCTACATGTAAATATCATTTACCTTTCCATAAATATCTGAACCCTCAATAACTTTCATGCAGCATTGACAGCAGGCTACTTTGTAAGATCCATAGGCTAACAGTCCTACATTAAGATCCATGGCAGACAGTCCTACATAAGATCCATAGGCAAACAGTCCTACATAAGATCCATAGGCAGACAGTTCCGCTACATAAGATCCCATAGGCAGACAGTCACATAAGATCCATAGGCAGACAGTCTACATAAGATCCATAGGGCAGACAGTCTTACACAAGATACATAAGCAGAAAGTCCTACATAAGATCCATAGGCAGACAGTCCTACATAAGATCCATAGCAGACAGTCCTACATAGATCCATAGGCAGACAGTCCTATATAAGATCCATAGCGCAGACAGTCCTACATAAGATCCATAGGCAGACCGTCTACATAAGTCATGACAAAAGTCCTACAAAGATCCATAGGCAGACAGTCCTCACACAAGATCCATAGGAGACAGTCCTACATAAGATCCATAGGCAGGACAGTCCTACATAAGATCCATAGGCAGACAGTCCTAAATAAGATCCATAGGCAGACAGTCCTACATAAGATCCATAGGCAGACAGTCTTGCCAATCACAGATACATAAGCAGACAGTCCTACATAAGATCCATAGGCAGACAGTCCTACATAAGATCCATAGGCAGACAGTCCTACATAAGATCCATAGGCAGACGCCTACATAAATCATAGGCAGACAGTCCTACATAAGATCAATAGGCAGACAGTCCTAACATCTTATACCCCTGTACGTACACCCACAGCACACCCTCTCTATCCCCCTGTACATACACCCACAGCACCCTTTCATCCCCCTGTACGTACCCCACAGCACCTCTCTATCCCCTGTTAGAGAGGGTGCTGTGGGTGTTGTACAGGGGGAGGGAGAGGGTGATGTGGGTGGATGACAGGGGGATAGAGAGGGTGCTGTGGGTGTAGGAAGGGATAGAGAGGGTGTTGTGGGTGTGTATGTACAGGGGGGATGAGGAGGTGTGCTGTGGGTGTATGTACAGGGGAAGAGAGGGTGCTGGGGTGTATGTACAGGGGGATAGAGAGGGTGCTGTGGGTGTATGTTACAGGGGGATAGAGAGGGTGCTGTGGGTGTATGTACAGGGGGATAAGGAAGAGGGGTTGCTGTGGGTGTACGTAAAGGGGATAGAGAGGGTGCTGTGGGTGTACGTAAAGGGGGATAGAGAGGGTGTGTGGGTGTACGTAAGGGGGATAGAGAGGTGCTGTGGGTGTCGTACGGGGATAGAGGGTGTGTGGGTTGTGTAGGGGATAGAGAGGGTGCTGTGGGTGTATTAACAGGGGGGGATAGAGAGGGTGCTGTGGGTGTATGTCAGGGGGATAGAGAGGGTGCTGGGGTTGGTACGTTACAGGGGGATAGAGAGGGTGCTGTGGGCGTACGTAAAGGGGGATAGAGAGGGTGCTGTGGGTGTACGTAAAGGGGGATAGAGAGGGTGCTGTGGGTGTATGTACAGGGGGATAGAGAGGGTGTGGGGTGTACGTACAGGGGGATAGAGAGGGTGCTGTGGGTGTCTGTACAGGGGGATAGAGAGGGTGCTGTGGGTGGATGTACAGGGGGATAGAGAGGGTGCTGTGGGTGTAGTACAGGGGGATAGAGGGTGCTGGGTGTACGTACAGGGGATAGAGAGGGTGCTGTGGGTGTACGTAAAGGGGGATAGAGAGGGTGCTGTGGGTGTACGTAAAGGGGGATAGAGGAGGGTGCTGTGGTGTACGTACAGGGGGATAGAGAGGGTGCTGTGGGGTGTACGTCAGGGGATAGAGAGGGTGCTGTGGGCGTACGTAAAGGGGGATAGAGAGGGTGCTGTGGGTGTACGTAAAGGGGGATAGAGGGTGCTGTGGGTGTATGTACAGGGGGATAGAGAGGGTGCTGTGGGTGTACGTACAGGGGGATAGAGAGGGTGCTGGGGTGTATGTACAGGGGATAGAGAGGGTGTGTGGGTGTATGTACAGGGATAGAGAGGTGTGTGGGGTGTATGTACAGGGGATAGAGAGGGTGCTGTGGGGTACGTACAGGGGGATAGAGAGGGTGCTGTGGGTGTACGTACAGGGGATAGAGAGGGTGCTTGTGGGTGTACGTAAAGGGGGATAGAGAGGGTGCTGTGGGGGTGTCGTACAGGGGGATAGAGAGGGTGCTGTGGGGTGTACGTAAAGGGGGATAGAGAGGGTGCTGTGGGTGTACGTAAAGGGGGATAGAGAGGGTGCGTGGGTGTACGTAAAGGGGGATGAGAGGGTGCTGTGGTGTACGTAAAGGGGATAGAGGGTGCTGTGGGTGTACGTAAAGGGGGATAGAGAGGGTGCTGTGGGTGTGGTACAGGGGGATAGAGAGGGTGCTGTGGGTGTACGTACAGGGGGATAGAGAGAGTGCTGTGGGTGTACGTAAGGGGGATAGAGAGGGTGCTGTGGGTGTACGTAAAGGGGGATAGAGAGGGTGCTGTGGGTGTTAGTACAGGGGGATAGAGAGGGTGCTGTGGTGTACATAAAGGGGGATAGAGATGGTGCTGTGGGTGTATACAGGGGGATAGAGAGGGTGCTGTGGGTGTATTACAGGGGGATAGAGGGGTGCTGTGGGTGTATGTACAGGGGATAGAGAGGGTGCTGTGGGTGTATGTACAGGGGGATAGAGAGGGTGCTGTGGGTGAATGTAAAGGGGGATAGAGAGGGTACAAGAAGGGCCCTGCACCTACATAAAACACACAGCACTGACACACACACGTAGCCACTGACACACACAGCCACTGACACACACACACAGCCACTGACACACACACACACAGACAGCCACTGACACACACACACACAGACAGCCACTGACACACCACACCACACAGCCACTGACACACACACACACACACACACACACAGCCACTGACACACACACAACACAGCCACCATGACACACACACACACACCAGCCACTGACACACACACACACACAGCCACTGACACAAACACACACACACACACCACACACAGACAGCCAGTGACACACACACATAGCACATGACACACAACACAGCCACTGACACACACACACAGACAGCCACTGACACACACACACAGACAGCCACTGACACACACACACACACAACAGCCACTGACACACACACACACACAGCCACTGACACACACAGCCACTGACACACACACAGCCACTGGCACACACACACACACACACAGACAGCCAGTCAGCCACTGAGTCGACCACAACACACATCACGAACACACACACACAGCAACTGACAGAGACAATCTCTCCTCCCACCTCTCGCTGCCGTGCCACCGGTCCCGGAGTCCTGGACATTAAGAACTGCTGCTTTGCTGCTGGCCTGGTGCGTATGCCTTTGGTACCTCCCCAAGCATTGGGCGCGTAAGTGACGTGACGTAAGCGACGTCACTTGCGCAGAGCGGAAGTTGCGCACCCATGGCCAATGGGAAGGGCGGCTGCATGTAATTTAAAAAATAACCAGTGCTGATTGGTTCCGAACTTCCGGTTGAGGCTCTACAGGCAGCTGCTGGGTGCGCCGAGACTCACAGGCGCTCGCGAAGTTGCGGTTTCGGCTGTACGGTATTTATGGCGTGGCAGGGGTGGAGGTTCGGGGAAATGCCGCCTATTAGTTCTTTTTTTTGTGGGGGGTGCCCAGGTGCCGCCATGAGCAACTGTTCAGGTTGCTTCATGGTAGGAGCGGCGCTGCACAACTATTAGAATTAAAATGACAAACATTTATACAAACCTGTTAAGGTAGAAGGGTATGCATAATGCAATAATGAAAAAGTGCCAACTCCAAACACAATCTACAATGTCATTTTACAAGATTAAATGCAACTGAAAGAAATAACAAGTATTAAAAAAAGCAGAATACTACTTACCAAGAAGACTTGAAAGGGAGTCAGGTAGATCCCAGATGGCAATTGCAGAGGAGTATCTCTATCTATCTATATAATATTATCATATGTCTATCTATCTATCATCTATCTATCTATCTATCTAACAACTATATACTATATACTACATATGTCTATCTATCTATCTAAAAACATCTATCTATATATCTATCATATGTCACTATCTATCTATCATCTGTTTCATCTATACTATCTTTCTTATCTATATCATCTATCTATATTCATCTTGTCTATCATCTATCATCTATTATCATCTATTATATCTATCTATATCTCATCTGTCTATCTATCTATATCTATCTCTCATTGTCTATCTATCTGAGGTCTGTCTATCTGTCATCTATCTATCAATCCTCATCTGTCTATCTATCATCTATCTGTCTGTAATGTCTATCTATCTATCTCTCATCTGTCTATCTATCTATCTATCTAACAACTATCTATATATTATCATATGTCTATCTATCATCTATCATATGTTAGTATCATCATATATCTATCTATCTATCTATCTATCTATCTATCTATCTATCATATGTCTATCTATCATCATTATATATCTTCTATCATCAATCATTTGCCTATCTATCTCTTTATCATCTGTCTATCTGTGTCTATCTATCTTTCTATCTATCATATGTCTATTTATCTATTATCTGTCTATCATCATATATCTATCTATATCTGTGATAATCTGGTTATTATCTACTTATATCTGTCTATCTATCTATCTATTTATCTATAATCTATCTGTGATAATCTGTCTATCTATACTATCTATATCTATCTACTTATATCTATCTATCTATCTATGTGATAATCTGTCTATAATCTATCTATCTATCTCGCTATCATCTATCTGTCTATCTACTATCTTCATCTGTCCATTCTATTATCATCTGTCTGTCGTCTGTCTGTCGTTGTTGTTGTCTGTCTGTCTGTCTATCTATCTACCTATCTACCTATCTATCTACCTATCTATCTATCTATCTATATCTATCTATTATCTTCTATCTACTAATCTATCTATCTCTCATCTGTCTGTCTGTCTATCTATATCTATCATCTGTCTATCTGTCTGTCTGTCTATCTATCTCTCCTCGTCTGTTGTCTAGCTATCATCTATCTATCATCATCTGGCTATTTATTTGTCTATTATGCTAGGCCTGGGCACAGCGGCACATTATATTATTATGGTTGCTACCTGCAACTCTGCAAGGCTGCAAGGCACTGGGCCTGCCTGGGCACTTTATTTTAATTATGACTGCCTGGGAACATAATATTATATCTGGTGGACTGGGCCTGCCTGGGCAGACAGGGCATGCCAGTGCCACTGGCACAGTGGGCACATGCTGCACCTGCACATTATTATATTAATTATTTTATTATATATAAATAAATAAAATAATCCATGGTATCCATCAACCCCATGCTCACATACAGAACTAACTTGGAAAGAGGGCCCAACAACGAGCGCAGCAGCCCCAGGCGGCCAGGCCCAGTCAGGAAAATTAAATTGGGTAGTAGGTACATACTACTACTCAGCTAGTCATAGATAGTCAGCTCCTTGGGGTGGGGGGTAGACAGAACAGAATGAACCCAGGCCAGGCCATCCCTATTCCCTAATAAAAAGTTGTTTTTGCTTCTTGCCTTATTAGGATAGCAGTAGCATGTGATGTGATGTCAATGCCAATTAGATTGATTTCCGACCACCACGACCAAAATCCGAAATTCGGATGTTAGGCGGCACCGGCAGGCCACAAGCGCAGCTCTAGCCTCTAGCAGACTGTCCTGGTCTGCACGGGCTGAACGTCACGTCACTACATCACGCCGATGGCGACGCAGCGGCAGCGCACACACGCAAAGAAGTTCGGACGGGGTGGAGCCTGGAGGACAGATCATTCATGATGGACACATCACGGTCACGGACAGCAGTTGCTGGCTGCTTGCTGGTGCAGACGCGAGATGCAGGTGCAGTAATGTAACAGGCAGAGGCAGTGTCACTCACAGACTACAAGATAGTATTCCTTCCATCCATGTTGTAGCGCCACCCCCCCCCCCCCAAAAGATTAGTAGGGAGTTGGGCAGCCGGCTGCCGGCGGCCTCTAGTGAAAAAAAATTAAAAATCCTGCCTTTCCCACTGAACGCAGTGCCGCTTCCCTACAGGGTGCGCTCTGCATTGTGCTGCACCCTGCATCATTAGCGAGGCGGCCCTGATTGGGGAGCTCCGTTCTATCTCGTCCTATATTAGGAAACTGTGTATTTTACTCCTTGGAAAGTAAAACTTTACAGCACAACAGAAAATTGGTAACTTTAGTGTGATATCTGCAAGAAATACAGTTAAAGGATATTCCTTTAAAAGCCTTACTACCTACCTAAACCTGATCATGAATACCATTACTTCCATATTAGATCATCACAATCCTCATTAGTGACCTCTGACCAAGCATACAATGCCCACAATAATAAAGGCTTGTTCTATCCCTTTTTGTAAACTATATTTTTAATAAATGTATCTAGAGGTAGCATGTAAAACAAGTATCACCTTACTATTTACAGTAGTTCAATATATTCTCAGAGTCAATGTATAGCAGTGACAGTTACACACACCCACACACACACAACATACAGTTATTCAAAATTATCAACCCCCACTGAAATTGAGTGTTTTGGCCAGTTGGACATTGATTTTGATCATTTCAGTCATCTTGTTTACAATTAAATCAAAGAGACACAACTATAACATAACATTTATAATGAAATAACCACAAATGTCTTTTCTGTGCTCACATCATTATCAGTTTATTCAACCCCCAAGTGACATTCATTCTTAGTATTAGTACAACATCCTTTTCCAGTTATAAACAGCTTTTAAATTGAAGCCTAGCTTCTCAGTTCAGTCACATTCTTAGGCTTGCGCGCTGCAACTGCTTTCTTTAAGTCCTACCAGAGGTTCTAATCAGATTTAAGTCTGGTGACTGCGATGGCCACTCTTAATCTGCAACCATGCTCTAGTGGACCATGCTCTAGTGGGGTATGCTTGGGATCATTGTCCTGTTGAAAGGTCCAACGTCTCCCAAGCCTCAGGTTTGTGACAGACTGCATCACATTTTTTTCCAATATCTCTTGGTACTGAAGAGAATTCATGGTACCTTGCACATGCTGAAGCTTTCCTGTACCTGCAGAAGCAAAACAGCCCCAGCATGATTGACACACCGCCATGCTTCACAGTAGGCAAGGTGTCTTTTCATCATAGGCTTGTTCTCTCCTCCAAACATAGCATTGATCCATGGGCCCCAACAGTTCTAATTTTTTTCATCAGTCCACAGAACACTTTTGTGGTTTGTCCACATGACTTTTGGCAACTGCAGTCGACTCTTCTTATTCTTGGAGACAGCAAGGGGGTGTGCCTGGGAGTTCTGACATGGAGGCTTCATTATGCAGTGTGGCACCTTATTGTCTGAGCTGAAACTTCAGCACCTGTATATGACAAATCTTTTTTCAGTTCCTCAGCAGTCACACTTTTCTCCACTTTGCACTTCAGGTAGCGCACAGCAGTCGAAGTCAGCGTTTCAGGTAGCGTTTCAACAGTGCCCTTTGCCTTGAATTTGCGAATGATGCTTCCTATGGTGTCTCTTGGTATGTTTAACATCTTTGCACTCTTCTATAGCCATTTCCCTTCTGTTGAAGAGAAATCACCACTCTCTTGTTTATATATATATAATATAATATATATATATATCTACATCATACATACATACATACCTAAATATTTATAGTTTCTGGTGTATCTGGATTACAATATTTATCATATAGGGAAGGGTAGGTAGGGGTAACGGGAAGAAGAAGGGGGAAACAACAAATGAATTAATCTGCGCTATAAAGTTATCGTTGAGAATTCAATATTTGACATGGGTGTGTGTGCAACGCTGTACAGTGTCAATTTGGGAGTCTGATAAAAGGCAGTATCTTCTTCGAGGGGAGTAGTTGATTTTTATGAATAACATGGGAGGAAAAGGGTGATGACTTTATCTATCCAGAGGTCGACAGATGGGAGTATGGCCAGTGTGTGAGTATGAAGGATTATAGGGGTATTTCTCCTGGTAACCTGTGAGATTGAGGATTGAACTGACCAACTTCCAGATTTTGAACTGTTGGATCTTAAGTGAGGTTCCTTCCAATGGAAGGTTATGATCGAAGAGTAAGAAATGTAAGCGGGTTGGATGGATTAAGCATGTTAGAAGGATTTCAGCATCGTATGTGATCTAGATTTATATGATGTGGGTTCATAGATTCTGCAACACACACACAGAGAGATTCAATAAAAGTTCTTATCGTTAAAAATGGTGCTAATTTTGCTACAACCAATCGGATATTTTTTAAGATTTGAAAGCTAACATCTGGCTGGTTGGGGCAAAATTAGCACCATTTTTAACGATAAGAACTTTTATTGAACAACCTGACAGTGTTTTTAATTTCAAGTTGCCCTGTAAGTAGTAAAGAAAAAAATTGGGTGTGGCAAGGCCAGCTCAGGTTTAAGGCCTTTGTAGAATTTTTAGGTGGACTCTGGAGGGTGTACAGAATTTTAGGTAATAAAAATCTTAATTAGATTGATTTGACCTGTTAGATTAATGGGAAGGCCCTTCCAAGCTCCAGTTTGAGGTGTAGTAGTTCTGGGGGGGGCAAATTCAGTTTATAGTTTTTGGGGGGGGGGGATTTAGTGGAGATACCCTTTAATGGTGGTGAAAGGGATTGTGTCTAGGTATTTGTCCAGTGTGGGTTGATTAGAATGAAATTGCATTTGGTAGAGATTTGTATAGTGAATTTGTTATACAAGTTAGGATATCTGTTGTGTTTGTCACCAGGCCTTTGATTGGATCTATGAGCTGCAGAATTACATTCTGATGTGTCATCATCAAAATCATCATTAAGGGATTGCACTATATGTCAGTCATTTTTAGTTATGTGGGGGAAGGGGCATTTATATAGTTAGCCTCAGCTTCTTTAATTGGTTTTGTCACCTTGGAGTCTTTATGCAGTGGTATTTTATATGAAATATGGCACATTGAAGATGTCTCCTAAGAAACGCTTTAAGGACTTCCCATTGTGTATTGTGGGTACAGGGTCATGGTCTTGGATGAGGTATAGTCCAGTGTGTTTGGTAAGAGGATCTTGTTTAGGGAATAGAGTTAGGGGTGGAAACTCCAGGGCTTTCGAGTTAGTGTAGTCTAGATATTTGTATTGTCAGAGTGATAGAGGAATGATCAGATATGCTTCTGGGTAGGTGGGTAATGTATTTACATGGAGGTTAGCTTGCTTTTTGACGAATATATAATCTAATCTGGAGGTGTATCATGTTTTAGAGTGGCAAGTGTATTCTCGGGTGTATGGAAACAGAATCTCCATTCATTTATCCAGCCCAACTGTACAATTAGTTATTTGATGAGGTGATTGTGGAGAAGATGTATGTGGTGTTGTTCGTTGGGGTAGCCTGTCTATGTCTGGGTTCATTAGTGAGTAAAATTGCCCATACATATGAGTTTGCATGGGGATATTTGCTAGATAGAGGACCAATTCCGAATTGGTCTCAGGAAGGCCCAGGGTAGGGTGTATATTCCTATATGCCATATTTGGATTATATCTTAAAGGGGAACTGTGGTCTAAATGAATGATGGTTTAAATGTAGATAGTTTCCTACCTTTTAAAACAAGCCATCATCCACCTCTCTGCGTGCTTCACAGCCAAGATATAAATTAAATTACTGACCAGAAAGGTAATGAGTGGGAGGCTGACATTCCTAAAGCTGCTCTTCACATCGCCGCCGGCGAGCAAAAGCCTCAGACTCTCAGTGTGTGACAGAGATAGGAAGTCTTTCCCCTCCCTGCTGTGTGAAGATCCCCACAGAGTAGGTAAGGGAATCTACGGCCCTACTCCCCTCTATGTAAAAAACAGCCTTTCAGGTAGAGTTTCTACTCTGCCTGAAAAGGCTTTTTTTTCACAGTTTCTGTAGGGGGGGGGGGGTTGAGTTCCCACGGCACCTGCGAGTGGGTGGGGCCATGGCACCCGTGAGTGGGAGGGGCTAAGGCACCCACAGCACAGGGAGAGGCCATGGGGTCCATGAGTGGGAGGGACCAGGGGGGCTTGCAAGGGGAGGAGGAGACACAGGGCAGATTCACTGTCATCCACTGACATGGTTTCAAAACAGGAAGTACAGGGGACCTTGTGATGCTGCTGCCGTATCACACAAAAAAAATGTAAATATCTTCAAAACTATGCAAAATAAACAATAAAAAAAAAAAAATTTGCAAAAATTCGCAGGAGAGCATTCCTATCATTACCTGAAGTCATTTTTGGACCACAGTTGCCCTTAAAGTGTTTACACCAAAAGGATTGGTACTCCACAGGAATAGGAGGAGTGGGTTGCTGTGGGTGCCCAGCCAATCCATTGTGTTTTGTGGTAATGTAAAGTAGTGTGCAAAGGTGAGTCTCCCCTAGGCATATAAGTCCACTTTTAGAGGGTATGTCTGAGACAATATCTCTAGTCTTTTTTTGGATAATCATATAGAGTTGCAAAAATCTTCAATAGACTCATTCCCAACACATATGATTAAAGGCAATATTCTGTCATATTATGCATTTCCTTGTGTCACCTAAGGAAATGTCTTGTTGACTTCTCTTCTAGTGCTGTGTTATTATATTGGGTTTAGATGGGCTAACATCAACCATACCAGTGCACAGTATCGGCAGCAGCATTCATTTAAAGACTTCATATAGGTTCCTGCTATTTGATTGGGAATGATAAAGCTGCATATTGTGGGCTATAGGCAGTTTCATATAAGGCCAGACAAGAGTTGGAAGATGTAAATAGTAGAATTTCAACCAATTGTCTGCAGGGATAACATTAGGGAGGTCATTCTGTTGCCAGGCTGGCATGTCCCAGACAAATTACTTTAAATAATCTCATTTTGATCTAGATTTCTTTAACACTCTATCACTTATAGGCGCAAGTAGAGACCTGTGCAGGTCCACACCTGAACCCACACTAGCAAACCCATTAATTGCACCATCTGCTTCCTGTTTGTATCTACAGTGATCTTTTTACCAGCACCTAATCCACAATGACAAACACTTGTGATATGTACAAACCTGACCTGCAAAATGGGTTACATGCAGATACTTGACCCAACGCAGGGCTCTCTGCCTTTTTTAAAACGTCTTAATTACCTAAAAATATAGTGGCGAGCTACAGTGGCTTTTTACTACCGTAGTATCTAATATTCTATATATCTGTATCCCTGATAAAATAGTGACTTATGAGCTGCTGCATAAAATGTACTTGTCTTTGAATCGTGAATATAAAACTGCTGATTTAAGCAACGTGCTTATAAACAATCCCCACAATTCATAGATAATTATAATATATAAACCGACACACCACTAACCTCATCACAGTCCAATGTACATTTGCCCATCATACTCTTGTAAAAATAAGACACTAGTTACCGTAGATAACGAAGATTATGGAGTGGAGATGCTTGCTTCAACAGGTTTGATAAGTGCCCTGCAAAAATGTTGGCAAATCTCCTGTTATGGCCATTCACAATGTCTGTCATTGTTCTCTCCTTCCCACCTTCGCTTAGCAACAAAGCCTTAGGCTGTGTACACACGGTCCGATGTTTTGGGACGATCACAGCGGCTGATTGGGCCGAAATATAGGACTTTTGTACACAGCTTGTTGCTAAGCAAAGGTGGAAGAGAAGAAGAAAACATATGAAGCACGTTGGAAAAGAGAACATGAAGAAGGGTCAGGCGAACAGAATAACTGATGCATCCAAATGGAAGTATAGCTGTTCTTTAAAAGAGAAAGGAAATCATGGGTGTTATCATATGTAGAGCGATACATGATGATACATAGGATACACCATTTATTCAATTTTAAATTGTAGATTTCCTTATCCTAATGGCTCGGGTAAGTATGTAGTACAGTTCTGTAATTTAGAGACCATAACTTTATACAGGCTCATGGTACTACATTTTTAATTGGCTTGAAAAAGCCAAATTACTGTTTTTCTATTTCTTATTTTTCTTTGTTTCATTCTTCCGCTTTTGGACCATATTCCTCCCACAGTTTTTTGAGTAGAGACATTAAATTCGGCACAGACGTGCAGGGCATATAGGAAAAGTGTGCATATCTTAGCTAAGGAATGCCGGGAACGTTACGGCGTTATCGTCGAATTTTCAGACATTTTTTCCATAGACTATAATGGTAACAATCCTCAAATGTGGATATTTCAAAAGTTTGTTTCATGGTCAATAAATACGAATGGTGACCTCACAACCCCCACACAGACACAGGTACACCACCTGACCTTACCTTTCCTCATAGAAGCCATTTAGAGGTAACTAAAGTCAAAAAACTAATTTAGATTTATCCTCAATAAAATACAATTTTATGGTTGTAAACACAAAAAAAGACATACCCCTCAACCAGACCCAGGTACACAACCTACTGATCTACTTATCCATTACAGTGGCAGCCATACTTAAAGGGGTAATTTAAGAAAAAAAAGAACTAATGATTTATCCTCAATAAAAGATAGTTTTATGGTTTGAACACAAAAAAAGACTACCCCTCAACCAGACCCAGTACACACACCTACTGATCTACTTACAATTACTGTGGCACCCATATTTAAAGGGTAACTAAAGTCAAAAAAAAGCAATTTTGATCAATAATCAAATAAGTTTGTTTTTTTAACATACACACCTACTGACCTACCCCTCCATTACTGTTGCAGCACATACTTAAAGGGTAACTAAAGTAAAAAAAAACAATAATTTGATCAATAATCATAATCAAAAGTTTGTTTTTTACATTCCAACCTGATCCGGTACCACACCTACTGACCTACCCCTTCCATTCCATATTTGCCAACTGACCTACCTTTAATGCATGTGACATATTTAAAGGGTAAGTAAAAAACAAACTATGTGGTCTTCATTGGGCATTATTGAGTTTTAAAATCTGCAGCACAAACACACACAGTTCTTAAAAAATGTGTTTTTTCAAGCCAAATTCAAGTTTATACTTAAATTTTCCATTTTAGTTTGTGCTTTGACTTGAGACTGGTTAAAATGTGTGTGCTTGTGCATATAACCCTGCAGTCATAACTGTTTTTGGCATTTGCATATTAACCTAATTAGCCCTGTACATTGTGCTTATTAACTCCTAGTAATGTTATAGGCTTTATATTGTACTTATATTCTTATTTTGACTAAGGATCCCAAGGCATCATCGAGCATAAACTTTAAATTTAGCTTGAAAGGCTGCAGTTGGAAGGGAATGTGTGGTCTGTGCTGCCGGTTTTAAAACCTCAATAATCTACTAAACAATGAAAGAGAACCTTTTTAATCAATAATTCTGTGTAATTACATATATTATTATTGTGTATGGATGCATGGAAATGGTAGGTTGGATTGGATGTGAGGTTGTATCAGTAGGTGTGTGTACCTTTGTCTGTGTGGTTTTGGTGGGTTTGGATGGTTTACTTATGGTTGCATGGGAACAGAAGGGTAGGTGCTAGTGAGTGGTGTATCGGAGGTGTGTGTGTAACAATTAGACGAATTAATATCAATAAAGCCCCAGGACCTGATGGATTGCATCCTCGATTTTAAAAGAGCTTAGTTCAGTTCTATCTAGACACTGTTCTCATCTTTTCAGATTATTGTGGTCTGGGGATGTGCCGCTGGATTGGAAAAAAAGCAATGTAATACCAATATTTAAAAAAGGTAGTAGTTCGTGGCCTGGTAACTATAGACTTGTAAGCCTAACATCAGTGGTAGGGAAGTGTGATGGAAACTTTGTTACGGGATCATATCCTTGACTTGTCTCCAGAGCACCATCTTATAGTAGTAGTCAGCATGGATTTAAGAGAAATAGATCATGACAGACAAATTTAATTGGTTTTTATGAAGAAGTGAGTAAGAATTAGAGTCAGGGCACAGCAGGTGGGTGGTATACTTGGATTTTGTGAAAGCTTTGATACTGTGCCACATAGGCGACTAATGTTAAAACTGAAGGACTGTTGGCCTTGGAGAAAACATTTGTGCATGGATAGAGAACTAGTTATTGGATCGCAAACAGAGAGTGGTTGTAAATGGAGCTACATTTTTGTGGGCTAAAGTTCTAAGCGGAGTGCCTCAGGGTTCTGTACTGGGGCGCCCGCTTCTGTTTAATCTGTTAGAAATGACTTAGAGGGGGTATTGAGAGCAAGATCTCTATCTTTGCTGATGACACAAACTATGCAGAGTGTTGGAAACTTCAAATGAGTGTGCAAGTGTTGCAAGCAGACCTAGATAGATTATCAAAATGGCAGCAGCAGAATGGCAGATGAGATTTAATGTTGATTAAATATAAGGTGATGCAATTTGGATTAATAATCCCTGTGCCACCACACCAAATAACTCTGTGTAAGTGCATCTGTAATGGAAAAGATTTGGGGGTTCTGGTAAATAACCGACTTAGCTGTAGCAAACAATGCCAGTAGCGACGGCTAGAGCTAGCAAGATATTGTCTTGTATAAAGAGGGAATAGAATTCAAGAGAGAAGATATTATTCTCCTCTTCACAAGGCACTGGTAAGGCTCATTTGGAATATGTGGTGCAGTTTGGAATACCATATACAAAAGAGACATCTTGGAAATGGAAGCAGTTCAGGGAAGGGCAAATAAATTAATAAGGGGAATGGAGGGGCTTGAATGTGCAGGCAGGTTATACAAGTTAAGGCTGTTTACATTGGAGAAGCGACGTTTGCGTGGGGATATGATAACCTTATATAATATTAATGGGCCATACAATGTACTTCTGTGCATTGTTCACTAATAGGTCATATCAGAGGACCCGTGGACATCCTTTAAGGTTGGAAGAAAGAAAAGAAGTTTCATCTCAAGGTTAGGAAAGGTTTCTTTACAGTGAGACGAGTGAGAACAGGGTTGATTTGGAACTGTCTTCCAGCAGATGTGGGTAATGGCAAGTTCATAAATAGCTTAAAAATAGCCTGGATAAGTTTCTAAAACTAAAAAATATGAGAATTACTGTTATAATACATATAGATTGGTTGATCCAGGGACTTTCGATTGCCGTTTGGAGTCAGGAAGGTTTTTTCCCCATTTTGCTGTTTTTTCCCCCTTCATCGTGATCAACTGGTTAGGTAGGGTTAAAAAGAGGGTGAATAGGTTGGACTTGATGGACGTATGTCTTTCAACCTCAATTACTATGTACCTGTGTGGTGTTAATGGGTATGTTTTTGTGTTTATGACCATAAAGAAATGTTTTTCCTTTGGCAGATGTTTTAAAACTAAAACCCCAGATGGCAGCAGGGAATGCTGGGATTTGTAGTTCGAAACACCTGGAGGACCAGAGGATGACATCGCTGTTATAAAAATAGATGTCAAAACTTCATTCTAAATATAAAATAACATTGTACTTTACATATACAGTATTATTATTTTTATTTTCATGTATACATTTTAGGACTTTTTAGGACATTTTAGGACTTTTAAGAACCAACTTCTAATGGTCGTAACGTTGGTTACGTTATGGCCACCATTAGCCTGCTTTGAATGTGTGTAGAGATTTATCCAAACAATCAAGTAAGTTAGGGAAACTTCAGGCTAGAGATCCTGCTATATGCCAAATAAATGGAGGGACTTCTGGGTAATTTCCTACTATACCAATTAACAGCTTTGCTCAAGCTAAGTGCAGAACCAGAGTGCCAGTTATATAGTAATGGGGGGTTGAATAAAAAACATACGGTCCCTTAGTCCAATCTTTTTCCACCAATCTGCTGGAAAAGGTTCACTGTTCTACTGTAAGAAACCTTCCTAAACCGGAAGATTAAATTTCTTT
This sequence comes from Hymenochirus boettgeri, assembly GCA_019447015.1. Lineage (NCBI taxonomy): Eukaryota > Metazoa > Chordata > Amphibia > Anura > Pipidae > Hymenochirus > Hymenochirus boettgeri. The sequence goes on along the minus strand of CM033471.1, from coordinate 214,292,853 downwards.
TCTTCTAACTCTTAAAGGATGTCCACATGTCCTCTGGATGACCTTAGTGGCCAATGTACCAGAGAGTTTATAATATAGCAAATTAAATATATTTGTATAAAATTGATCAAATCTCTGCCCATCGTCTGTACAGCGAGATTCATCCAACACAGCATTTTCATGTACAGCATTCCAAAACCTTACTGCCCCCACAGTGAAGAAACATTACCTTGCTTAAGCTGAAAATCACCTTTCCTCAACTCTGTAGGGATGGCCTCTTGTGTGAACCCCTTGAGAGAAAATAATCCCCTGCTAATTGTCTATAGTTTCTTCTAACAAAGCTGTAAAAATATATTTAAACAACACAAATTTCCATTCCTCTTTCTTATCTGTTAAGCTACCTGTCTTGCACCCTGTCTATTTGTTAAAAAAAACTTTTTTGTGGATAGTGACCAAAACTGCAAACATACTCCAGCGAAGGGCTTACAAGGTCTCTATATAAAGGGACAGATAATGCTTTCCTCCCTCAACTCTATGAGATATTTAAACATGAAAGTATTTTATTTGCTTTTTAGATTTGCCTTACCAGCAGAGATACTGTACAGCAAAAGTTTACATAGAGCCCTTTAAATTCTTAACTACTTCCTTAAAAATCCCAACATTAAAAACCCAGAAATGAGTGGGTACAAGCAAGACTTGAGGGAGGAAACTAAACTTTACAGTGATCCAAGAAATCCCAAACGCATTTGGGTGTACACAAACTACCAATAAAATGCTTTCTTAGTGCATGCGTGGAGTAAAATTGTCTGATTTCCTTGGTCAACAGTGGTTGGCATGACTGAAAAAAATTCTATACTCTCTATCTAGTATAGGGAAACAATAATGGCCGCTGACCACACATATATGTACCTGTGCTTGAAGAATGGTGTGGCATTTAAAATAGCCGATAACAGACTGACATCTTTCTGTCATCTGCTATATACCTTTATGTGTGTACAAGCTTGGCCACATTAGTGACAACAAATATACTGTATATAGGACTTTAGTATATTACTAGCAATAAACATATTAATGTGTCATTCTAGTCGCATGGGGTTTAGAGCTGTGGCTGGTCAAGTTGCTGTGAACTATCTAGTATTTGTTCCCTTTGTATGACTTTATGGTATTTTGTTACTGTACACGCGCTATAAATAAACAATACATACAAACATACATAGTAAGGCGTGTAAGGGTCGTGCGTCTTCATGGACATGCTCATGTTAGAATAAGGGGGGTAGGAATGACATGCACATTTAGCCTAAAGAGACTTGTATTTGAAACCTGGGCAAAGAGTGTACAGATGTAAATATATAACATTTTCTTTATTTGAAAATATGGGTTAGTGTTATTGATGTTAACACTTTATATAACATCAGAATAAAAAGTGCAGTATGAGTTGGCCACTGCTGAAGCATCTGCATAGACATTAAAACCCCTCCATTTGATAATCTTTAGAGATGGCTCCCACAATAAATAGAGGAGCTTAAATCAAGCATCCCATCTATTTAGGATAGACTAATGGATTCTAAATCCCATAATAAAAGCAGGGCATAGTTCCTATTTAAATACACCAAAATAAGAATCTAGCGAGGCTGGTCCATGGTGCATGCTTTACATTAAGACCTTGAAGTACCGGTTTCTGATGAATGAAATTATTATGGTTTAGTCAAGTGATACCAACAGATATGCTCTGTTAATTCTTCAAATGTTTATAGCCCGCAATGCATATGACAGTCAGGATCCTGGAATAAAAGGACTTCTTAATAGAAAATAGGTTGTTATATTTCTATTTTCAGGAAAAAGAAAAATCAGTGGAAGAGGGAGGAGAGTGTTGACTGGCGTGGGGTAGGAACGCAATCGACTGACAGAGGAGCACACTGTAGAGACCTGGTGGTGGCAGATTCTGATATGGTGCAGTATCATGGTGCAGAGGCAACTCAGAGATTTATTCTTACTGTTATGAATATGGTAGGTAATAATGTAACAGGGTATAATAAGTGCCACATATTCACTCTGACGGTTGTAGATTATGGTCAACTTTCCCAAACAGAGTATTACAATTGTGTATAAGCTTTATTACAATTAATTGTACAGCCTTCTGTCTCCTGAACTGTTTATATGCAGCTTCTATGCACAATGTACATTCATATCATAGCTTAAGTCATATTTCAATGAACAGGAGCTATTTGGGGTTATCTGGGAGCTTCTGGATAGTGTGGAATCTGCTGTTAAGGCTGTCCGGGGCCATATCGGAGGATAGTATGATGTAATCAGCCCACAATAAAACGAGTTTAAAAACACAAGTGCTATGGGTAATGATATCAGTTATTTGCAGAGCACTTATTTATATTTTATGGTTAAGTACAGAACAGTCTGGTACCTATACTTCAGAAGTCTGTAGACATTAACTCTTTGTTGTCGTTGAGGGACCATGGGCTACATTTTATTTTCCAGGACCAGTAAAGTGCAGAATCAAATATTCTTCAAAACCTATAACTTTAGGTGACAAAGGACCACATTGGTCCAAATCATGTTGTGTGTTTTATCTAAATAAACACATTCCTACTTAGGATGTGATTGTGCCTTCTAGTTCCTACATTTACATTGCATATTGCAGGTGCCTGGAAAGAAACTTTAGAAGGGACTTGAAGGGAGCGATAGAGTACAAAGATTGGTAGATATTATTGCTATGTTGGTAAGTCTGGGTGATATATATTCTATAAAGATATATATGAGGGGGAGACTTCACACATCATGGGGTTTCTGCGCCCTCCTGCTTCTTAAACTTCTAATGCCTATGGTGCATCTGGGATAATATATTTACAAAAAGGCGCGTACAGCAGCGCACTCATCGGTCTTTCTTTCAATTCCAATATTATTTAGTGTGTTAGGCAAACATCGACACGTTTCGGCAATGTGTAAGCCGTCCTCAAGATATCTTATATATATATATCACTGATGCGGTCCGGGTGGACTGAAAGTGTAGATGGTGAAGCTATCCAATTGGTTTGATGCCCAGGTGCCTGTTTGCTTGTTTCCCACAAAATGGCCCATGGACAGTAAGAAAACAAATATACTGAGAATTTTCACACTTGCATTTACCACATTACTGCCAACCTACACCACAGAACGACCCAGCCAGAAAATACAAACACTGAAAGAGATACAGCTGTATTTTAGTACATAGTTGTACGATGGCTCCAGCTTTAATACTATTTAGTAAGCACAAATGTCTCTCTTTTGCAAAACATAATTTGTATTGTATATTAAACCAAAACTTTATTCCACAGCGCTGATACCACAGCTGGTAAAAACCCCTGTAGCAATACTGCTCTTAAATGATAAAATACAGCACTTACATGTGAACCTCTAGAATATAGATATGTATTATATATATATATATATTATTTATTATTTTAGCTGACTTATAGTTGTAGCTGTACTTATATGGTAGTTGAGCGTTGTATTATATGGTAGCTGTACTTATATGGTAGTTGTAGACTGTACTTATATGGTAGTTGTAGCCTGCTAATATATTATAGCTGTACTTATAAGTATTGTAGCGTACTTATGTTGTAGCTTGTACTTATATGGTAGTTGTAGCTGTACTTAGTTGTAGCGTACTTATATGGTAGTTGTAGCTTAGTACTTAAGTGGTAGCTGTATTATATGGTAGTTGAGCTGTACTATAGTTGTAGCTGTACTTATATGGTAGTTGTAGCTGTACTTATAGTTGATTAGCTGTAATTATATGGTAGTTGTAGCTGTACTTATGTGTAGCTGTACTTATATGGTAGTGGTAGCGTACATTATTTTTCTTCAAGTCACACTGGGGGAAAGCCCGAGATCTGAATCGGGGAAAAATGGGGGGAGAACCCACTTGTGATAAGGGTAAAGTTATTACAACTTTTTATAAAATAGTGACTACAGATTTACAAAATAATGACCTTACAAGTGACCCACAGAATTCAATCTTCAAGTCCATGACCCAGTCAAAAAACTAAAAATAGTGAGATTTACATCAGTGATTTTGCCATACATAGAAACCACATCTGGAAAAGATAAAAAGATTACATTATAAGAAAGTCAGAGGAAGCCTTCAATCCACACCTCCTACACATTTATTTTGTATAATGGCAGTCTTTCTTCTTTACAGACAAATGTCTATCTCATGGCTGCCATAGGGTCTCATTATTACTCTGCATTAAGGATAGTGTCTTTTGGTTAAATTTTTTACCACATGATGCTTCAATATTCCAGGTGATAACAGCCCTCAGAAACTTAAAAGACTCCTCATAAGATCAAAAAATCTCATATGTCCATTAAATTACCAGGTTCAGTTTTTTAGAATGTTTTGCAATGTTAAAAGCTCCAAATACATTTGTATTTGTCTTTATTTGTCATTTACAACACCCCGCTCTCATCTGCTTATTAAGCAAAAGAAATGCATCATGGAATGGAATATTAAAACTCTTGTAAAAAAGAATCCAAGGGGGATAGAGAGGGTACAAGAAGGGCCCTGCACCTACATAAAACACACAGCCACTGACACACACACGTAGCCACTGACACACACACAGCCACTGACACACACACACAGACAGCCACTGACACACACACACAGCCACTGACACACACACACACACAGCCACTGACACACACACACACACAGCCACTGACACACACACACACACAGCCACTGACACACAACCATCCACTGCACACGACACACAAACACCACTTGACCACACACACACACACACACACACACACAGCAGCCAGTGACACACACACACTAGCCACCGAACACCAACACAGCCTGACACCACACAACAACAGCCACTACACACCACACACACAGCCACTGACACACACACACACCAACAGCCACTGACACACACACACACACAGCCACTGACACACACACACACAGCCACTGACACACACACAGCCACTGGCACACACACACACACACACAGACAGCCAGTCAGCCACTGAGTCTGACACACACACACATCACTGACACACAACACACAGCAACTGACAGAGACAATCTCTCCTCCCCCTACCTCTCTGCCGTGCCACCGGTCCCGGAGTCCTGGACATTAAGAACTGCTGCTTTGCTGCTGGCCTGCTGCTGTATGCCTTGGTACCTCCCCCAAGCATTGGGCGCGTAAGTGACGTACGTAAGCGACGTCACTTGCGCAGAGCGGAAGTTGCGCACCACTGGCCAATGGAAGGGCGGCTGCATGTAATTTAAAAAATACCAGTGCTGATTGGTTCCGAACTTCCGGTTGAGGCTCTACAGGCAGCGCGCTGGGTGCGCCGAGACTCACAGGCGCTCGCGAAGTTGCGGTTTCGGCTGTACGGTATTTATGCGCTGGCAGGGGTGGGAGGTTCGGGGAAATGCCGCCTATTAGTCTTTTTTTTTGTGGGGGGTGCCCAGGTGCCGCCATGAGCAACTGTTTCAGGTTGCTTCATGGTAGGAGCGGCGCTGCACATACTATTAGAATTAAAATGACAAACATTTATACAAACCTGTTAAGGTAGAAGGGTTATGCATAATGCTAATAATGAAAAAGTCCAACTCCAAACACAATCTTACAATGTCATTTTACAGATTAAATGCAACTGAAAGAAATAACAAGTATTAAAAAAAGCAGAATACTACTTACCAAGAAGACTTGAAAGGGAGTCAGGTAGATCCCAGATGGCAATTGCAGAGGAGTATCTCTCATCTATCTATCTATATATCTATCATATGTCTATCTATCTATCTATCTATCTATCTATCTATCTAACAACTATCTATCTATATATCTATCATATGTCTATCTATCTATCTAACAACTATCTATCTATATATCTATCATATGTCTATCTATCTATCTCTCATCTGTCTATCTATCTATATCTATCTTTCTATCTATTATCTATCTATCTATATCTCATCTGTCTATCTATCTATCTATCTATCTATCATCTATCTATCTATCTATCTATATCTCATCTGTCTATCTATCTATATCTATCTCTCATCTGTCTATCTATCTGAGTGTCTGTCTATCTGTCTATCTATCTATCAATCTCTCATCTGTCTATCTATCTATCTATCTGTCTGTATCTGTCTATCTATCTATCTCTCATCTGTCTATCTATCTATCTATCTAACAACTATCTATATATCTATCATATGTCTATCTATCTATCTATCATATGTCTAGTCTATCATCATATATCTATCTATCTATCTATCTATCTATCTATCTATCTATCTATCATATGTCTATCTATCATCATATATCTATCTATATGTAGGACTGTCTGCCTATGGATCTTATGTAGGACTGTCTGCCTAGGGATCTTATGTAGGACTGTCTGACTATGGATCTTATGTAGGACTGTCTGCCTATGGATCTTATGTAGGACTGTCTGCTTATGCATCTTATATAGTACTGTCTGCCTATGGATCTTATGTAGGACTTTTTGACTATGGATCTTATGTAGGACTTTTTGACTATGGATCTTATGTAGGACTGTCTGTCTATAAATCTTATGTAGGACTGTCTGCCTATGGATCTTATGTAGGACTGTCTGCCTATGGATCTTATGTAGGACTGTCTGCCTATGGATCTTATGTAGGACTGTCTGCTTATGTATCTTGTGTAAGACTGTCTGCCTATGGATCTTATGTAGGACTGTCTGCCTATGGATCTTATGTAGGACTGTCTGCTAAGGTGTGGTGACGGATAATGATGGGTGGGACCACTTTCACATCTAGTGTAATGGATCCATTACAAAAATACCTGGATTATGGGATTGTACATACAAAAATGGTGTTTATTATTTATTAATCTGAAATGTAGGAAACACATCCGTACGGAAGAACACACGCCCCCTAAAGCGCGGAATTCGCGAACATTTAAATACAATTTTAAATAAGATGTTAATCCCCAGTGGGGAAACATTTTTTGGAATGTAAGGGGGAGAGATTAACTATTGCTCGATACAAATGTATTGAAAATGAGGTTGGGGCATTAAGAGGGGATCCCCGAAATGCTCGATAAGAAGAGCCTCTGGATAATGGAATTGGTACAGGATTACGGAGGGTTCTTAAATTTAGATGGGATTTATGTGCATTGTAGAATGGAAGAGAATCTTTCGAATCTTTAGTGAATATAGATAGAAGATCTTAAGAAGGAGACCAATATGTCCCCGGATGAGACATTGGGTTCAGTTCCCCAATAAGATATAATCAGCAATGATTAGTTGCTTCAGTAATCGTTAATCTAGGGCCTCTATAAGATAGGATTACTCGGTGAGGGAAACAAAATATTGTGGAATGTTTTAAATATAGAATAAGTATAGATGTTATGATAGCCACCATAACTAGAATGGGTCAATAAAGGGGGACTGCAGGATATGAGATATATAAAGAACCACTGAGGAAATGAGAGAGGGTAACAATACAGTGTTGAAAAAAAAAAAGCCTTGACAAATGTTTAGTGTTCATAAAGTAACGTGAAATGTAATTTAATGTATTGCTTGAAACCTGCTTTTTTAATAAGTTGTTTTATTGTAATAGATTGTGAAGAGGTATGGTTATAGCTTTACTTGCATTGAAAGATTATGCCATACGATATGGGATGGGCCATGATATCTTAAATATCTAGGAGGATGTGCAGGGGTTGATGTCTATGAGTACGGGTCTGTGACCCAAAGCGTCAGACCTGTTTGTTTGGACATTCGGGTCTTTATTTATATCCAATAAAAAGTGTATTTTAAGATACGTAGTCCGAGACTGAATAATTGGATACCATTGGAGTTAGAGACGGTGCACAGCACTACAACCAATCTGTTGAATTCTTTCTCATGTATCTATCTGCCTCTGTATGTCTCTCTGTCTCTCACTCTATCTATCATCTATTCATCTAGCTAATCTAACTGTGTCATTATCTATCTACGAAAAATCTTCCTTACATCTAACTCGTCCTATCTATCTATTAAACTCTGTCTGGTGCATTAGGGTTTACTATTATCGCATCTAACTCATATCTTCTAACTGTTTATCTCGCTAACTGCATCTATCTACTCTGTATAGAATCAACGTCTGGCAGTTTACTGTATCTTAATACTCTATCAAACTCCTAACTCGCGTATATCTATCTATATCCATTAACTGTTAACTGTATCTGTCTCCTTCAAAGGTAGGTACACACCTTCGAAACGTTGGCAGGAGAAGACTGCAAAAGCAGCCGCTGCGATAGTCACCGCGACCGATCGGTTCGTGTGGTTTTATCCATAGAGGAACGCATGATCGGACAGTGTTTTCACACCCTGGCCATCGTTCCTTTCGTCCGATTTGGACGAACAGGGTCGATGGACAATGGGCACATTCGATGATAAATTTCGGTCCGATTGACCGCATACCTGAACTATCGGTCGTCGGACCGAAATATCTCTTCGGGTGTACCAGCTAACTGTCTATCTATCTATCATATGTATCTATCTATCTTTCTATCTATCTATCATCTATTATCTATCTCTTCTGATCTACTCATCTGCATCTATTATCTAACTTTATATTCTTTATTATATATCTACTCTGTCTGTGTGATCTATCTATCTCATCCGTCTATCTATCTAACTATGGGGGAGATGCAATATTATTCGTACGCTATTCCACCCTAAGTGCCACTTGTTGTTTCTGTCAATGTAATTAACCACTTTGTGGACTGTTAATACATGCCGAAAATGTAGCGTAAGTTGAGACCTTTTGTGGCATATCTTTAAAGACACATTGAAGAGGCGTAATTGCTAGTGCAAAAAACCTGCATTGCTTTGCGTTGCGTCAACACGAAAAATGCACAATGGTCAGGCAGTTGCAAACCTTCACTACCGCTAAGTCATGATGTTAGCGTGATTTTAGCTTTATTTTCTCGTTAGCGCGGGATATGTGCATCTCCCTGTATGTCTGTAATCTATCTAATCTCTATCTCTGTGCTATCATCTTATCTCACTATTCTCACTAACTCTATGTTCCCTGTTTCTCTATCGCTATTGAACCAGCGTCACGAAGTCAGTGTACGAGAGGCCGGGAGCGCGGGCTGCCTGTAATGCGCTGCGACGCACCGCACGCGACGTCATATGTGTGCCGATCGGTTGAGTGATTTTGCCGCCGGGGAGTCTGGACCTTCCGGTTCGGGTCACTTCTGAAGCACACGGCAGTTAAAACAATCTCGGGGCACTTTGCCAAATATCCGGGGCGCACAACTCACGAATGTTTTTTACACATAGGCAACGCCAACGGTTCTGGTCTGTAAGTCTTTATATCTTGGGCTGTGGAGGCACGTAGAGAGGTGGTTGATGGACGTTTTTAAAGGTAGGACACTGGACTTTATTTACACTCTTGTTTGAGACCACAGTTCCCTCTTAATGAAAGATTTGTTGATAACAAATCTTAGAAATATGGAGCCCTTCCGCTTTTTTAGGAATTAATGTATGAAAATGTTGCACCATTAAGGCGAGTATGTCTGGTACACATTAATTCATGGGGTTCTAATGACACTCTAAATCATGGTCCTATGTTTGCATCTTAAAACGATTGGACCACTTCTCCTGAGGTGGGTGCTCCACATTGCAGGGCAAAAAGATACTTTTTATGAAACGCGCAGGCACCCATTGTAAAAGTATTGCGTAAAATTTTACACTATTTTTTAAAATGACATTTAACCAGTTTTCAATGGGGGCCTTCAAACTAAATCACAAGACGCCACTGCTTACCTGATACGATGCCCACGATGCAGTACAGGCGCATAATGATTACTGCAACTTGGGAACACGTTCACCAAAGTAGCGTCCTCTCTGGATATTACAATTCGCTGGTAGCAGATACATTTTTTTTGTCAAACCATTCCACAGTATGTTGTGAAACGACCAATTGCAGAAGTGGCAGTTTACCATTTTCCCCCCACTTTCAATTGGGATAAAATCATTGGCAAAATACGACACGTGTATGGCCTGCTTTATTCTGCAGATCTGGAACAGGGATTACCAGTTAAGTGTCTTCATTACCTTTGATAATGCTTAAAACACCACCAACTCCACATTTATCCGTGTTGGTTTGTGATGCCAAATAGGAAAAAACAGGATGACCAATTCTTTCTTTGGACTTTATTATAACATAAACTTATTGCCAATGCACAAACCCATATTTGAGCTACATGAAATAAATAACAAATTGACCCAGTCCATCTGCAGTTGTTAGAGTATCAAGTGACTAACTAGACAGTTATACTAGACATTTGTTTCAGTTCCCATATACTTGGCCATCATTGCAGGTTTATACCCTGCGTTTTTAGGAGACAGTCATAAGTTCTACTTTGTTTCCCACCAATATAAACTCATAGTCACACACCAATCAACAGTTAAAGTGTACAGGACCATTCAACTAGTACTTTTATAAAAACGATTTTGTTCTAAGCAACCATAAATTCTACATAAAAAACCAATCCATCCCATGTAAAAGACAGACCCAATCGTACAAATAATGGAACAATTATATCAGTTTTTTGAATGACCCTCCCTCACTTCTTTGGGTCTGTTCCGATAGGGCAGGACACATTATTTGACAGAAGCGCTGCAGCCAGCAAATTCTGTAAGGGGGAACTACAGACCTTTTAAGTAAATTTATGGTATGAATCCGAATGATGTCTCACTTGCCTGGGTATTCCAGTATGTTTTATCAGTCAGCTATTAAAAAAAAAAAAAAAATTCACAGTAACCTATTTTCTGTATACACTAGACAATTATTTACATCTATTATTAGATCTTTATTATAGTAAAGTTTTGCTTTTTTAACAAGGTGAACTTCTCCAATTACAAAAACTTCCAAAATTTCGGTGCGCCTGGGTCAGCACATTGCCCGTGATAATATTGCCCGTTGGTAGATCAGATAAAAATATAAAAACTAACACAACTACAGATACGTACTGCATGGCTAATTCTTTTATTTAGTGCCGGTTATAAGGCTAACTGAACCCGGTCCAGCCTGTATCATCTTCTAATGGGAAATCTGACAAACCTTTAAGGCTAATCCCTATTATAATAACAAATTTATTGTTATATGCTGCACCCCCCCCCACATTTTTTTTTATACTTACCAGTCCATTCGACGCTCCTAACGGATATTTACAGACCCCAATTGCTCGCCAGCAGTGTTTAGCCCTCCTCTGTCTGCTGTTGTTGAGTTGGTTACAAAGCTCACGCTCAAGCAGTGGAGAGCTGCTTTTGATAGTGCTCTGTAACCAATTGGCTGTGACGTTCACTAATTAAAGTTCAGCAGAAGTGAGAAACTGCGGCGAGGGATCTGTCTGGAAGTACTCCTAGTGAGTGCTGGATGAACTGCATAGGTAAGATAAACGAAAACAGAGTTTGCATTATGGTCTAACTCTAGCATATCGGACAACATATCATAGAATTATACAGAAACTTGTCATGGTCTCAAACAATGGCATACTTTTTTTCTTCCATAAAGAAACAGACACTTGTTAAACCGGACTCAATTCCAAAAATCCACAAGTAAACCTTTAATAAAGGCATAATTCCCAGCTGCAACCTTCTAAGAGCTTATTATTGATCAAACTTATTGGCATCACCATCACACTCACACAAATTTTCACAGAGGGTATTCCCTGTGAGACTGGATACAACGAGAAATGTGTAATATACCCATGGATGGACATTTTTGTAAGTATTTTGGTTTTAAGAAAAGCTTTATGACACTGCATATGGCTTAATATCAACAGAATGGGAAAATCCTTCCACTAGTTGTCACTGTTAGACAGTTAAATTAGGTTGTGCAACGTTTTTGTTCTTTGCACTTTCCACAAAGCCTCTAAAGCTGAAACTGTTTCTTTCTCTGTTGCACATATATAAACATGGGGCAACCAACATTGATCTGAACCACGTTTTGATTCCATTTTCCTATGGAATGCTGCCCCTTCCATTAAAATCTCTTGCCAAGTTAGTTTCATATATCACCATTGAGCTCTTGAGATCCTGTTCTTCTTTGTGAATAGTGTGTAAGGCGGGAGTGACCATATTGGCTTCCCTAATGTATTTGATGCAACACTTATTAAGCAGTCCCACCCTTTGTCCCCTATTCTGAGTTTTTTTTAAAAAAAAAAAACTTTTAAACTGTCTGTATATCTCATTAAGAAATTGGAATATCCAAGTAATGGCCATACCAAGCATTCAATCAACAATGGGTCCAAAATCCTGTGATTGTTTTTTGGAACTGAAGTTCCCCTTTAAATTTATTTATCCTTCTTACAACAATGGAGCTTATGTATATACATCGGGTCAATTCCATTGTGCTGACCGTCTCAGTGAAGCACAGAAATCAAATCTTACCAAGAATTGTGTGTTGTTACCTAAGGGTACAGTACATGTGTGTGATGGGGTTTACAGTATATGTTAAAGAATATCCCCACCTATAAATAAAAGAGGCAGCCAATCACAGATGCAGCTGCTGCCAGAGCAAACGCTGTGGGGACGAAGGCTCTGTAAGTACATTCCTGATTATTTTTGAAGCAACTAACATGCAGTTGGGGGTGGGCTAGGGTCACCAACACTACAAAAAGGTTTTAAGGTAGGGCACCAGCAGCGAAGAGATCCAGGGAGGGAGGGAGGAGTGTGCTTCACTGCACATGCCAGAAACCTCTCAGCAGACAGGAAGGGTAGTAAAACCTTTTTACACACAGACAAAGGCACTGCTCTTCACTTAGCTAGACACTGCAGGGAACCATATAGAGCAGAGGAGTAAGGTCACAGTGTGGCCAGCAGTGGGGAAATTTTAGGTTTTGGGGGTGGACATGCCCTTTCTGTGTTTGGACACTGCTGTTGGGGAACTGGTTATAGACACACACACAAACACCAATTGTATAGAGATGTGTAAGTATTGATATCAAAGGTTAAATGAGGAAGCTATTGGGATCATTTAATATTTTTTGTGTTTTTAGCACTTTGTTTCATAATAATCCTCCACAATAAGAAATCCATATGTCATTATGGTCCCAATGTTTGAATTGAAAGAAAAGGTTGAGGCTAAAATAAATTTTTTGAGAATTATAGGTGGAAACTGTTGATAATATCAATGTATACAAACATATCAAAGCAGATTATTTTACTACGAAAAACAGCTTTTGCATTTTAAAAGAATTGAAGGGCATATTTACACTATATTGTTGAAATGTATTTTTGTTTGCAAAATTTCCAAAATTCCCTTGGAAGTACTAGGAATATCCCATTAATATTGGATTCTGATGGAATATGATCCAGAATATCATAGTAGTAAAAATGCAGAGGGAAGCCAGCAGGGTCCTTAACTAAAGCTCGAACAAACCCGAATCAGAAGGTTGAGCACCTTAAACAGTAAGGTCTTAACTCTCATTTTGATATGGTTGCTGGGAATGTACCTTACTAACATGAGTTTTGGCCTTATTTCCTAGCATCCAGTATCACAAATTTGGTCAATGACCATTATATTTGTTACACATGCTCAGTCCTAAGCTACTAAAGGAAATGTTATCAATGCCATGACCACTAGTCTCACCCAGTATTTTAGAAGACAGTTAGGCAAGGAGCATGAACTAGGGTGAGGAGGTGTGGCCAGACCTGCCTTTACACACAGTTAATTTAATTCCAGTTTTCAGAGGTATATTTATTTTAATGCCATTTGTTGGAGTGGTATTTTAAGTTTATTGATGTTTTAGGTAATAATTGGGTTTAGTTCTCCTTCCCACTGGTGCAGTGCAGTTTCTGTGAGTTAAATGTTGCAACAGTGTACTAAAGACATTGCACTTGCATTTTTATGATTTTGTGTATAGCTAAACCTGTTAGGTTAGCTTTTAGTTAGAGAGACCTTCACTGGATCAACTGTAAGGGCTAGGCCACACTGAAAACGCAAACGCAATACATGCGATTTCATGTGCGATTTTCGTTGCGTTTGCGATTGCGATTCTTCAATAAGTATAGAAAACGCATGCGATTGCATTAAAAATGCGAACGCAAACGCAAACGCATCGAAAATGCGCGTTTTTTTTTTGCGTTGAGCGTTTTCAATATTTTAAAAATCGCAAGCGCAATCGCAAACGCAAGCGCAAAAAAAACGCGGCAGCATGTGGCCTAGCCCTATGCAGGGTAAAAAGGAGGGTGGAAAAGTTGGACTTGATGGACTCATTCTTTTTTCAACCTCGTACTATGTTCCTATGACTAGAATAATCCATGGTGACTGGATACTGGAGTGAAGCCACAATTAAAGCAAGAATATGACGTCTGCCCATTATTTACCAAACAGTATTTTATATAATTTGATTAACTCTTTATAATACTGATTAAACTCTTATATACTGGATTCAAATTTAGATAAAATACTGTGCTAGAATACACAGAGTTTCAACATTAGTGAAACAGTAGTGAAATTCGGACAAAATAAACTGCAGCTTCATAAATGTACCCCAAGTATTTTGGTGATATAATGCATCCATGTCCCCAGCATGTCTACTGTAGGCATGATTTTTATAAACATGCTACTTAATGCATAACTAAAGAAATAAGATATTGCATTCCTGTCTGCATACTTGTAAGGACAACTCAGGGCGCTATCAGTCTTCCGGCAATATTTCAGCAAAGGTTTTACCCAAGAAGAAAGCCATACTTCACATTTCAATGCAAATTAAGGCTAAAATTAAACATGAATTACTGAATAAAAATATATGTGGATATGTTAGATTCTGTATAAACATTGACATTCACCGTTACCACTTCTCTCAAATCAAACAGAAAAAGAAAAAAGGTTTAAAAAGAAACACAGCTTCTATAATGTTTCTGCTGAAACTACAAATTCCAGAAGTAGAGAAATCATGGAAATAGATTTTGTTTAACCAATAACAAGGAGGACTGAGAAAGACAAACCATGTGGTTATTTGCCAGATTATGCCTTTTCATAATATGTCTGATGGAAACATTGAGGGCCATATTTGACAAAGTAGTTATATTTATTGCTGAAACTACATTTTTTTTATGAAGTGGAGAACACAGTTTTTTTAAACTGGGAGCATTGTACTGTTCCAGACATTCCCATTACACCTGGAATGGTTCATTTGATGTAATGTAATTTGTGCCGTGTGGAGAGCTGTTACTTGTACCAAGGGAGCAATCTGTTTCAGACAGAGGATTGAATACTTGGTTTTGCATTATTTTATAAAGAGAACACCTGTAAAATTTCACAGGCTGCTGTGCCCTAACCAAACTGCCTGTGCGCTGTGCAAAATTTCTAAGCACCTTTTAAGTATATTTTGGAACAGTAATTCAGTATGTAGGTCTGGCACCATTTAGACCAAGAAATGGCTCTGCACAGTGTGTGATTTCTCAGTGCACCTACTCATACCCATGACATCATTTTACACCTCCTCAGTCTTCTGAGTTCACTTTTACCTACTTGATTTGCCTGGATTTTCCAATTGCATTCTCAAGTCATATGTATTTTTTATGTCACAACTATGTCGAAGCCAGAGCAGAAGAACAAGGTTAATGTAAGGCCTGTTCTTTGGAATACCGACATGGATGTCTGGCAGCATGTGGCTTGAAAAACTGCTGTCAGTCTGTTATGATTGCTGCAGTACGCTATTTTGTCCTTTAAATTTCATTGATTCAGTCTGTGGCAAAAGGGTCAACTAGCTCAGGATGGGCTGTGCTTGTTGGCATAGAAGTCCCTGCAGGTTTGGCAACAGCGCTGGTACCACCTCATATCCTGACACAAGTTCTTTCTCCCGGATAACCCTGCAGTACACTGTCCACTGATCACCTGTGCACTTTATGTTAGGCAGCTGCATGCAGAAGAAAGATAAAAATTTCCTTACAAAAAATGTTTAAATGAAAGTAACACAATGTATCAGACTGAAAAAATCAACCTCAAAAGATACTTCACCTGCCTTCATTTCATGGTTCGGCCTCTAAATCTGTTTTTTCTGCACAGAACAGCTAAGTGGCCGGACGCACCACGCTCTATGATTGTGCTGAGACTCAGCCCAACACTGATGCGCTGCTGTTCAGTGCGGAAGAACAACAGAGGGAACAAGGGTGGGTTAGTATCTATTGGGGCAGATTTTTGGAATTTAAACCTAAGCGTGCAGAGTGGGGGGGAAACCATTAAAATATCAAGGGGGAGGGGGGTTGCATAACTGCACATGCCAGACTCGTCAAGCCCTTTAAAAAAAGGTAAAGTCATTTTATTTTTGGGATTTGTCCTGAATTATAGAGAATGACTTCAAAATGAATATTTAAATCACACTCAAATGTTTCTATTAATTCTCCCCCATTTAAACACCTGTGCCCACACTCCTAGAATTTGTGCCTAACCCCGGTATATTTTAGTACTTAATATAATAACACAGCAGCTACTAACCTAGCCTTGGAGAGGTGATGGGTGGCATTGAGTTTTCATTACAGGCATCTTGATGACACTGTCTGTAAGCCACTGGCTTGGAGTTGATGGGGCATTCATTTCCATACGACCTGTGACCTTAGCATACACTGGACCACTCGACGACTGGAGGCCTTTTCCACAGGGTGGAAGAGCACTGTTTCAATAAATACTCAATTCAGAATAAGCTCTTTTAACAAATTTTAAACAGTAATTACAGATTACAAGAATAAACAACAAAACGTGAGTGTTCTTCAATGCTTTGTCTGCGATAGTATGCGAATTGGAGGTGTACAAGCATTGGGTACCAAGCCTGTAATAAGTAGAGTATATAAATCCTATCACTTAGAGTAACAACTGGTAATACTTAAAGGGCATTTTCATCTCCATTGCTCGCTCACCCCTAATCCCCAGACTGCAATTCTTACCCACCAGGGTCTCGAGCAGATCTCAATAGAAAGAACAGTCACCCTGCTGGTGGGTAAGTATTGGGACTTAGGGTTTGGGGGCAGGCTGAGCAAGCTAAGTATACAATGGGTTAGGGAGTGAATTGCCCCCCTGAATAAAAGGCTCCACGTGTGCAAATCACATCTATTTTTTGGGGTTTAAAGGATCAGTTCATTCAAAAGATTCACCTTTTCTTTTGAGTAAACAAATCCTTTAAAGGATTTAATTAAAAACAAATGTACAAAAACTGCAAATAAAATCTTATAGTCATTATTTTTCTGTAAAATGAAGTAAGGTTTCAATAGGGAAGCCACACCATTATACGGTACACATCTTAATTCACAGTCCTTTCTGAATATATAAAGCAAAGTTTGTTGTATTGGCAAGTTAATTGCAAAATTAGAAGAAATGGGTGTGAAGCCTTTTTAGAAGTACACTGGATATACTCCCTTTGTCTTGGCATTAACTGTTTGATGGGCAGTGTTAGGTAAAAGGGTTGAACAGTTGAGGTGTTTTTTATTTAAAACCACAATTATATAACAATGTTTATAGATGTTTGGAAATAAAGGGTTTATCATTATTTATCTGTAGTTGTTACTGATGTACCTAGACCACTCTCCTGTCTTCACCATAGCACCCTGTGTACATCTTCACATTCCTCCTCCTCTCGTGGTTTGTAGCGGAGTCACACTTTCCTTTCGAATTCGTGCCAGGACATTCGCCTCTCTTAGTGCCCCGCCACAGTCTGAGGAGCACTGAAACCAAAAAAAGTGAAACGACTTAAAGGGAAATTAACCCCCAAATCCATCACTACCTTTTCCTGCTAACGCTAGGTCCTTGCAACTATCCTGGGCAATCTAATGCCACGGATCTAATGGGGTGGGTTGGTTAGGTCACTACTCTGGATACATCAATAAAGAGGTGTGGTTTTGTGGGTTTATTGACCTTTAATTCTGTTTCTTAAACAGTAGGCAAACTAAGATACTTCTGTAACAGATAGTACAGAAAAATATTTGTGGCCGTATTACTATTGTACATTGTTTGTACATGCTGCTATACCGTCATCTCACGTTGTGAAACAATGTTAAGAACTGCCCAAACAGTAAATATAGCACACTAACATCTTCACCAGCTTATTTATTTTATCCTAAATCACAATTACTTACATTTAACAAAGATATTACCTATAAGGCATAGGGTTGCCATGGGAAAAAATGGCACACAGTATGCCAATCTATTCATGCTGACCTGAAGACTGCTTTCTAAAAACGCACACTACAAACCCCTAGATATTATCATATATAGATGATGTGTTATCATATAGACACATGGGGAAGAACGTCCTACAACAGTTTTTTGATGACTACAACAATTTCATCCTACAGTTTAAAATGAATTCTCTGGGGACTCCATACATTTTTTTATACAACCTCTACTATGAACTGATAGATGGACAAATAACAAACATCCCTATACACCAAACCCGCTCACAGGACAAATATCTCCATATGACAGTTTCACCCACACCACACCAATAAAGGTATCATATAGCCAAGCAACAGATACCACCATCATATTACTGAGAGACAAGAGAAAGACAAACCTCTATGTGTACTTCATTAAAAAAAAGGGATAACCACCTAGAACATTTATTGCGAACACTAACAAAGTTTTGAGAATTCCCAGTGAAATGTCCTGCGTACAACGAGAGAAAAAAAACACACCCACTAGTACCACTAGTAACAACTTACAACCCTTCACTAGAAGAGATGTAGAAATAATAAACTACAGCCATTGATAAGTGAGGATGAAAACCTTCAAAACATTTTTCCAGAACTTCCTCCCTTCCTTCACACAGACCACCAAACCTACAGCAAAAAACTGGTTAGAAAGAAACTACACACAGAACCATGGAGAAATACAACCAGTACAACACCATGTGGGGGTGCTAGGTGAAAGCTTTGTACAAATGTTAACGTCTGTTCACACAAAGAAGGAGGTGTTTTTCACATTCATGGATCATACAGCTGTACGATGCAACAGGAGAAACCTGCCACAAAATGCAAAAGAGGACGAATTTCCACAGAAGTAGCATCACCAACCATGCACTGGGATAGAAACTGTTTTCCCTGTAGGACATCATTTTCCCCACCTGGAAACACTATGGAAAACTTCCAGGTCCAAATCTTAAAGAGAAATTTTAGTACAAAGAAAAGCATTTGAAGCAAAAAAATTATCTTATTATTTGACTCCAAAAACAATCGGTTTAAAACCAGGACATGGATTCCTTTCGCATTATGAATAATTAACTATTCACATCATAGCTCCCCTTATTTTTTTTTCTCCCCTCTTTCTTCTCTCTTCCACCTCCTCCTATTGTCATGACCACTACACTTCCTCATTTTATTTACCCTCTACCCTTTCTTTGGCACGTTTTTCTTTTCCCATGGTTGTTTTGCTTATATGTTATTTTTTGGAATTCGCATTTGACTTTCTGTTTAAAAGCTTGTTAAAATCAGTACTGCTGTGACCTGAGGGCTCGTTCACATTACAAGCGCGCATTGTAATTGTATACAGCATCTGCGTTGTGATTGCGTGCGTTGTTCTGCTGCGTTAATGCACAACGCATCCATTATTTTCCACGGCAATGCTGGTGCGTAATGCACCAAACTGCATGCATGGTTGCACCAATGCAGTACATTGCAGTGCTTTAATGTGAACAGTGTCTTGCTTTCTATGCCCCTATGAAGGCAGTACAGTGCTCGAAAGCGTTGTCCAACTAAATAACTGTTAATCTTTAGAAAAAGCACTCTTATTTTTTACTTAACTACAGATGTTCTATATGCAGACTAGTAAAATCTGACATTCAGTGCTGCTTTTATTTTCTTACCTTTGACCATTCTGAAGCTTCCCATATGGACAGACAATCTGACCTTCACATTGTTGTTTCATTTTGTTTGGGACCAAGCAGTAAAAATCTTGAGTGTTCACAAAAGTTCCATTTTGCAGCTGATATACACAAGTCACCTCCCTCACCTGGAATCCTTTTTCACAGGGAGAAGAACATTGACTCCACTGCCCGGTCACCCATCTTAAAAAGAAGAAATAAACTATTATAAAAGGACATCAATTGTTCCAGATAAATGTAATGTTAGACAAAAATACCAGTCTATGTGTGATTGACACTGCTTTGCTACAGTAAAATCTCCCTGCCTTAGTAGCACACGTTGCACTTAAATGTTCAATTACACCAAACAAACTTGTTGTACTGAACATCATAACTTCAACCCATCCATTTCTGTACTGGGAAATAAATATCCCAATTCCAAGACAAGAATAGTATACATTACTGTCGAGATAAATGGAGAAAATCGGTCCCCCCAGGCTAACACATCATGATATTTGCCACCCTTGTGATAAATTGGACAAAATGTTATGATTTGTGTTATTTTAATCTGGAGTCCATAGATACAATAGTGGACTGTCAGCCTACTCATGACTTTCAACATCAATCAAATAATAGTAAATCTACATATACGGGAGAAAGAGAAAAAATCGCATGCCCTCACTCGAATCACCCCATTTACCTCGCCACAGACAAACCCCAAACAAGATGTGGAATGATGGAATATGATTATGTATTAATAAATATCATGATCAGTTTCAGAGCCAAGATTGTATGAAAGACAAAACAAAATGAGAATTACAGCTGTCTAGCGATGGGAGACAATGCAGAATAAAGGACAAGGGATGTGAGAGACAGAAGGCAGTTAAAAGGGAAGGAGGAGAGGTAATGGTTTTAGTTAATTGGCATTTTCTAATAAAGATGAGTATCTCTGGCGTGCAAGAATTGTATAGTATCCAGAGGTAAGGGAAAATGCATGTTCAGATCATGGTAACGCTCAACCTCCATTATTCCTAACCAAAGAGTTAAACACTGGACAGCTCTCACTGTGTCTCTGGATGAAGCACCTGAGCATGTCTGTCCCACTGGGGTATTATATCACCAGATAGTGAACTGCTTAAAAGTAAAAAAAAAAATAAAGTATGATTTTAATGGGTTATAATCAGGATAAAATTTTTAGACTTTAGTGTTTAAAAGTTATACAATTGAATATACACAAAATAATAATAATTTTTAAAAAAATTAGATAAAGTGAATCTCGAAGGTTTTGATTTATGCGCTGTTTTTATCCCCCAGACCACAGAAAATATTGTGGCTTCTAACACAGAGCTAAACTAGCTGCTTTTATAGGGAGGCAGTAGCTAGAAGAACAGAACAGCTGCAAGTTAATTCTGGTACAATGCACAATGGGTATCATGTTATTAGCTGTTTGTTCGCTATATGTAATGAGGAAATATCTTTAAATTAATAATTTATTCTTTAACAAAAATGAAGCAAGAAACCATTTCTTTTAGGGAATTAACCTTAATCATAAAACTGTGTATGCGTGCTTATGTATGTAGTTTTTTCTCAACTCAGAGGCCTTGATGAGTGGGACACTCCCACGAAACACGTAGGTGGTGAAGCAGAACAGACTGATGTGTCTCCATGTTTTTAGAATGTACTAATAAAGTTTTATATTCATACCAACACTCCATGGGTAGCGCTGTTTATTCTTCTCTCAATACGTATGTTACTGGCCTGCACTGGGAGGTCCTTCCTACAAACGGAACGCACCACGGAGTGAAATCTGAGTGCCCCACACCTGTGTTCTATTTATATATCTAATGTTGTCAACTCTGAAGGTATCTTATCATTTACACCTGGTCAGGCATGCTAAATGACATCACAATAACTAAACAACTAAGTCTCACCCACAAGTCATTGCATATCATGAGGATGTTTGCACCTGGAAGGTGGAGAGGAACAGTAATTAAGCAGAAAACTGTCCTGTTTCCCAGTTTCTAGGTAGCAACTGTCAGTTATGGATTTGACAGATAACATCACAAGCCAATGACTGAATGCTAATCCCTAGCTGCCTCTTCTGGCATTCTCAAGCTTAGTACAGGTCACTAAAGTGCTCAGTTTCCATGAGACATACAGAAGCATGCAGGCATACAGTAATGAATTCAGAGGAAAGTAGGATATATCACATATTTTTAAAGGGTCATTCTTTCTAAAAGAGTGTTAATATGAGGGTGGAGTTGTCTCTATAATTATATAAGAACAGAGAGAGAGAGAAACAGACCTACAGGATAGTCATAGACAGAGAACAGAAAAAAAAACTCACAAAATAATGGGTAGGTATACAGTAAACTGGATTTTTGGTGCAGGTTATCATTATCGTGCAATGACGCTGGCACAAGTGGATTGGTCACATGCTTTGCAAGTCACTTTATTGGTGTGGAGCTCTCCTTGCATTCTGTACAGTAAGAGGCTCAGGACAGTGTTTTAAATACACTGGTCTGCAGTTTTCTCTAAGTCTGAAGAACTTGGGGATTGGTTATTTGTTAAGCAGGAGGGGGATTCCGGGCACCAGTAATACCCCCTAAAATGCCATTGAGATAAGGAAAGTTTAAGTATAAACTTTGAATTTGGCTTGAAAGGCTTGATTTTGGAGAGGAAATGTGTGTGTTGTTAGGTTTTAAAACTAAAAAACCTTGTTATGGCAATCAAAGGGACTTTTAATTCTAAAAATACATATATTTTTAATATTGATGTAGGTTGCCATGAAAACAGAGTGGGTGGGGTGGGATTGTTCAGTAAGTGTGTGTACCTGTCTCTGTGTGGGGTAAGGGGGTATGTTTTTGCATTTTAGACCATTAAACTAACTTTTTTTAATGGTTTAGATACGGTTGCCATGTAAACGAAAGGGAAGGCTGTGTGTTAGTGTGTATCAGAAGTGTGTGTACTGTGTTTGTGCGTGTTGGTGTATATGATTTTACACCATAAAACCAAGTTTTTTGATGGTTTAGGTATGGTTGCCATGGGAACAGAAGGTAATATGGTTGTGAAGGCATATCAGTAGTGTACTTGTGGAAGGTCCTCGTTCATCCAGGTCATGGTGTATCTGTTTTATCATATATATAAACTGGACTTGAAGTCATCCGACTGGCTTTGACTTGTACAAGAATCTATGGGGAATAATAACCCTGGCATGGGTCCCAATCAGCATACAGCCAGGTGTCAGGGACCTCCTGAGTGCAGGTGTTGATGGCATTGTGGCATAGAGGACATTTTAGAATTCATATGGTTGCCAGGAAACGGAAGTGTTGGTTGGGTTGTGAAGGGTAATCGTAGATGTATGTGTACCTGTGTCTGTGTGGTTGTTGAGTATGTTTTTGTGTTTGTGACCGTAAAAAAAGAGATGTCTATGTTTAAGCAGAAAAAACAAACATTGTACTTAAATTATATTTTGTAATTGTGTGTGTGTTTTGTGTCAGAGACACACAGTGTAGACTCTTGACCCGGTGCATTTCATACAGAAAGTGACAGTTGGGATTTGATTTGATCATATGATCCTCATGTTAAGTATTGGAACCATTATAGTCAATGGGAAAAACATACTTCTCCTATGTGTCCCCCACGTCTGTCCCAAATTTTGTGTCTCTAATGGAAAACTGGGAGGAGATACAATCCAAAGAGTTCAAGAATCGAAGGGAGAAATAAGAAATAGAAAGAAAGAATTTGGCTTTCATACAAATTAATTAATTAAAAAAGGATTACTGAGAAGAACATAACAGGGCAGTAGAATTAAAAGCGCACCTGTAAGACATTGTCCTTACAACACCCCCAAGCATGTAGAAAGCCTTTTCTTCCTCCCTGGGTGATCAAGATATGGTGTCAAAGTTCCACTCCTGCAGTAGTTGATGGCTTAGCTCCTCCTTTGTGTGACTATCTTTCCATAACTTACAAATCACCCAATTATTATAACCACCCAGGGAAGTACGAGTAGGTATTTTCCTATCTCTCAGGGAAATTGACTTCCATTAAAAGGCATGTTGTTCCCCCCTCTTAAAAACTTTTACCCCCACATAATCCCCCCTAAACCCACTTTTTGTTACTGTTTGAACAGATACATAACCATGTCAGTCTGTAAAGTATGTGCTGATACATAAACCCATCTATCACTAGAGGGCACTACAACACCTTGCAAAACTTAAGTTGGTCAGATGTGACTGAAAAAAATATTTTTCATTTCTGATATATGCTTCTGCTATTGGCCTTATTTAATTTTAGTTTAAGCACTTTAAGTTTCTGAAGTGTATTTTTGGGAAGTACACGGCCAAACCCATAAATTAAACAAGAAAAATCAGTAGGCCCTATGTGTTTAACACAGATCAGCTGATATTTCTGCACTCTGTGGGTTACCAGCTCATATTGCTGCCAGCATGACAAGGGCAAGTACTGGAAATATGCTGTATAGACAGATGTCATTTTTATACAGTGGAACTGGATGTACCAGGTTGATCCAACTCTCTGGAGTTGTGTAAATTTCACTAGGCCCTTAGGCTGTGGACTCCCGGAGAAAGAGAATAGGGCACCATAGGTACATCCTGCTTGTTTTCTAGGAACATGCTGCTATAGTTTTTCCAGATGTTGCACAACACAACTTCTATCCTGAAGGCTCGAGGTCCTAAGGGTTTTATATCTGCATGAGCTACACTGAGCTAGAAGTACAATATCTGTCTTTCTCCTGCAAGAAAGAGAAATGATCGGTGTCTTGCAGTATTAGTGCTATTATGAGAAATCTCTTCTGATATGTATATAGAAAGAAGAAAAGCAATAAAAAGTGTATTAGATTGTTGACAAAGCCCAATATTTATATATATACACATACAATTACAATTTTATGAAAGTTATGATAGTTAATTTCATCACAAACGGTGTCAAAAGGTCAAATTGACAACCATTATGTTTTTAGTGATCCATGACCTACCATTTCAATTGCCAGAGCCAGCATGGTATTGTCTTGTATAAAGAGAGGTATGGATTCAAGGGAGGAGGAAAATTTAATTCTCCCTCTCTTACAAAGCATTGGTAAGGCCTCATTTGGATATGACAGTGCAATTTTGGAATCCTGTGTACAAAAAGGAATCTTTGAAATGGAAAGGGTTCAGAGAATGGCAACTAAATTAATAAGGGGATGGGGGGAGCTTGAATATGAAGAGACTGGAAAAGTTACAATTATGTACGCTGGAGAAAAGGCGCTTGCGTGGGGATATGATTACTGTGTATAAATACATTAACGGGCCATAAATAAACTATCCGGGGCATTGTTCACCAATAGAACATGTCAAGGACACAAGGATCCCTTAAGACTTGAAGAAAAAAGGTTTAGGCTTCAAGCTCGGAAAGGGTTTTTCACTGTGAGAACGGTAAAGCTATGGAACTGTCTTCTAGTGTGACGTTGTATGGCAGGTCATTGGTCAGTTTAAAAAAAAAGCTGGATGAGTTTCTGCAAACAAGGAATGTTGCAAGTTACTGGTATTGATACATAAAGAGAGTTGATCCAGGGAAATTTCCGATTGCCACTTGGAGTCAGGAAGGAATTTTTTTCCCCTTCATAAATTTGGTGGTTTTTTTTTGCCTTCCTCTGGATCAAGAGTTAGGCAGGAAATGAGGATATTGCTAGATGGGTTGGACTGGATGGACGTATGTCTTTTTCAACCTCAAATATACTATACTAATTAACTCACTCAAGCTGTGAGTGCAAGTCAAAAATACAGCTAACCTACATGTAAATATCATTTACCTTTCCATAAATATCTGAACCCTCAATAACTTTCATGCAGCATTGACAGCAGGCTACTTTGTAAGATCCATAGGCTAACAGTCCTACATAAGATCCATGGCAGACAGTCCTACATAAGATCCATAGGCAAACAGTCCTACATAAGATCCATAGGCAGACAGTCCTACATAAGATCCATAGGCAGACAGTCACATAAGATCCATAGGCAGACAGTCTACATAAGATCCATAGGCGCAGACAGTCTTACACAAGATACATAAGCAACAGTCCTACATAAGATCATAGCAGACAGTCCTACATAAGATCCATAGGCAGACAGTCTACATAGATCCATAGGCAGACAGTCCTACTATAAGATCCATAGAGCAGGACAGTCATACATAAGATCCATAGGCAGACGTCACATAGTCATGACAAAAGTCCTACAAAGATCCATAGGCAGACAGTCCTCACACAAGATCCATAGGAGACAGTCCTACATAAGATCCATAGCAGACAGTCCTACATAAGATCCATAGGCAGACATCCTAATAAAGATCCATAGGCAGACAGTCCTACAAAGATCCATAGGCAGACAGTCTATCCAACACAGATACATCCATAGCAGACAGTCCTACATAAGATCCATAGGCAGACAGTCCTACATAAGATCCATAGGCAGACAGTCCTACATAAGATCCATAGGCAGGACACCTACATAAGATCATAGGCAGACAGTCCTACATAAGATCATAGGCAGACAGTCCTACATAAGATCCATAGGCAGACAGGCCTACATAAGATCCATAGGCAGACAGTCCTACTAAATCCGCAGACAGTCCTACATAGATCCATGCAGACAGTCCTACATAGATCCATGCAGACATCCTACATAAGATCGAGTAGGTCCTTGACGTACCATTTCATTAACTCCATCAAGCTGTGAGTGCAAGTCAAAAAATACAGCTAACCTTACATGTAAATATCATTTACATTTCCATAAATATCTGAACCTCAATAACTTTCATGCAGCCATTGACAGCAGGCTACTTTGTAAGATCCATAGGCTAACGTCCTACATAAGATCCATAGGCAGACAGTCCTACATAAGATCCTAGGAAGACAGTCCTACATTAAGATCCATAGGCAGACAGTCCTACACAAGATCCATAGGCAGAAGACCAGTCTAATCATAGGCCAGAAGTCCTACACAAATCATAGGCAGACAGTCCTACATAAGATCCATAGGCAGACAGTCTACATAAGATCCATAGGCAGACAGGCCACATAAGATCCATAGCAGACCAGGACAATAAATCCATAGGCAGACAGTCTTACTTACACAAGTACATAGCAGACGTCCCCATAAGATCCATAGGCAAGCAGTCCTACATAAGATCCATAGGCAGACAGTCCTACATAAGATCCATAGGCAGACAGTCTTACACAAGGTACAAAGCAGACAGTCCTACATAAGATCCATAGGCAGAAAGTCCTACATAAGTATCATAGGCAGACAGTCCTAATAAGATTTATAGGCGACGAGTCTACATAAGATCCATAGGCAGACAGTCCTACATAAGATATAGGCAGACAGTCCTACATAAGATCCATAGGCAGACAGTCCTACATAAGATCCATAGGCAGACAGTCCTACAAAAATCCAAAGCAGACAGTCCTACATAAGATATAGCAGACAGTCCACTAAGATCCATAAGCAGACAGTCTACATAGATCCATAGAGACAGTCTATAGATCCAGGAAGACAGTCCTACATAAGATCCATAGTCAAAAAGTCCTATATAAGATCCATAGGCAGACAGTGCTACATAAAATCCATAAGCAGACAGTCCTACATAAGATTTATAGGCAGACAGTCCTACATAAGATCCATAGACCGACAGTCCTACATAAGATCGATAGGAAAACACTGTTACATAAGATTCATAGGCAGACAGTCTTAGATAGATCATAGGCACACAGTCTTAGATAAGATCCATAGGAGACAGTCCTACATAGATCCATAAGCAGACAGTCCTACATATGATGCATAGCAAACAGTCCTACAAACATCCATAGGCAGACAGTCCTAATAAGATCATGGAGCAGTACTATATAAGATGCATAAGCAGACAGTCCTACATAAGATCAATAGACAGACAGTCCTACATAAGATCCATAAGCAGACAGTCCAACATAAGATCCATAGGCAGACAGTAATACATAAGATCCATAGTCAGACAGTCCTACATAAGATCCTAGGCAGACAGTCCTACATAAGATCCATAGGCAGACAGCCCTACATAAGATCCATAGGCAGACAGTCCTACATAAGATCCATAGGCAGACAGTCTTAAACAAGATACATAAGCAGACAGTCCTACATATGATGCATAGGCAAACAGTGTTACATAAGATTCATAGGCAGACAGTCTTAGATAAGATCCATAGGCACACAGTCTTAGATAAGATCCATAGGCAGACAGTCCTACATAAGATCCATAAGCAGACAGTCCTACATATGATGCATAGGCAAACAGTCCTACATAACATCCATAGGCAGACAGTCCTACATAAGATCCATAGGCAGACAGTATATAAGATCATAAGCAGACAGTCATACAAAGATCATAGACAGACAGTCCTACATAAGATCCATAAGCAGACAGTCCAACATAAGATCCATAGGCAGACAGTAATACATAAGATCCATAGTCAGACAGTCCTACATAAGATCCATAGGCAGACAGTCCTACATAAGATCCATAGGCAGACAGCCCTACATAAGATCCATAAGCAGACAGTCCTACATAAGATACATAAGCAGACAGTCCTATAAGATCCATAGGCAGACAGTCCTACATAAGATCCATAGGCAGGACATCCTACATAAGATCCATAGGCGACAGTCTACATAAGATCGATAGGTCCTTGACGTACCATTTCAATTAACTCACTCAAGCTGTGAGTGCAAGTCAAAAAATACAGCTAACCTTACATGTAAATATCATTTACCTTTCCATAAATATCTGAA
This sequence comes from Hymenochirus boettgeri, assembly GCA_019447015.1. Lineage (NCBI taxonomy): Eukaryota > Metazoa > Chordata > Amphibia > Anura > Pipidae > Hymenochirus > Hymenochirus boettgeri. Next base: position 214,264,190 of record CM033471.1, on the reverse strand, counting down.
CCCTCAATAACTTTCATGCAGCCATTGACAGCAGGCTACTTGTAAGATCATAGGCTAAAGTCCTACAAAGATCCATGGCAGGCACAGTCCTACATAAGATCCATAGGCAGACAGTCCTACATAAGATCCATAGGCAGACAGTCCTACATAATCCATAGGCAGACAGTCTCACATAAGATCCTAGGCAAACAGTCCTAATAAGATTCCATAAGCAGACAGTCCTACATAACATCCATAGGCAGACAGGCCCTACAAACATCCATAAGCAGACAGTCCTACCTAGATCCCATGGCAGACAGTCCTACATAAGATCCATAGGCAGACAGCCCTACATAAGATCCATAGGCAAACAGTCCTACATAGATCCATAGGCAGACAGTACTACATAAGATCCAAGTCAAGTCCTACATAAGATCACTAGTCAGACAGTCCACCTAAGATCATAGACAGACAGTCCTACATAAGATCGATAGGTCCTTGACCTACCATTTCAAATAACTCACTCAAGCTGTGAGTGCAAGTCAAAAAATACAGCTAACCTTACAATTTCATTTACCTTTCCATAAATATCTGAACCTCAATACCTTCATGCAGCCATTGACAGCAGCTACTTTGAAGATCCATAGGCACAACAGTACTACATACGATCCATAGGCAGACAGTCCTATATAAGAACCATAGGCAGACAGTCCTAATAAGATCATAGGCAGAAAGTCCTACATAAGATCCTAAGCAGACAGTCCTAAATAAGATTTATAGGCAGAGAGTCCTAAATAAGATCCATAGGCAGAGAGTCCTACATAAGATCATAGCAACAGTCCATAAGATCATAGGAGACAGTCCTAATGAGATCCATAGGCAGACAGTCCTACATAAGATCCATAGAAGCCAGCCCTACATAAGATCCATAGCAGACAGTCCACATAAGATCCATAGTCAGACAGTCCTACATAAGATCATAGGAGACAGTCCACATAAGATCATAGGCAGACACCTACATAAGATCCATAGGCAGACAGTCCTACATAGATCCATAGTCAGACAGTCCTACATAAGATCCATAGGCAGCAGATCCTACATAAGATCAAGCAGACGTCCACATAAATCCATGGCAGACGTCTACACAAGATAATAAGCAGACAGTCCTACATAAGATTTATAGGCAGACAGTCTACATAAAATCCATAAGACAGACAGTCCCTACATAAGATCCATAAGCAGACGTCCTACATAAGATCCATAGAAAGACAGTCCATAAGATCCATAGTCAAAAAGTCCTACATAAGATCCATAGGCAGACAGTCCTACATAAAATCCATAAGCAGACAGTCCTACATAAGATTTATAGGCAGACAGTCCTACATAAGATCCATAGACAGACAGTCCTACATAAGATCAATAGGAAAACAGTGTGACATAAGATTCATAGGCAGACAGTCTTAGATAAGATCCATAGGCACACAGTCTTAGATAAGATCACCTAGGCAGACAGTCTTAGATAAGATCCATAGGCAGACAGTCCTACATAAGATCCATAAGCAGACAGTCCTACATATGATGCATAGGCAAACAGTGTTACATAAGATTCATAGGCAGACAGTCTTAGATAAGATCCATAGGCACACAGTCTTAGTAAGATCCATAGGCAGACAGTCTTAGATAAGATCCATAGGCGACAGTCTTAGATAAGATCCATAGGCAGACAGTCCTACATATGATGCATAGGCAAACAGTCCTACATAACATCCATAGGCAGACAGTCCTACATAAGATCCATAGGCAGACAGTCCTACATAACCTAAGCAACCGTCTACATAAGATTTATAGGCAGACAGTCCTACATAAGATCCATAGACAGACAGTTTTACATAGATCAATAGGAAAACAGTTTACATAGATTATAGGCAGACAGTCTTAGATAAGATCCATAGGCACACCAGTTTAGATAAGATCCATAGGCAGACAGTTCTTAGTAGATCCATAGGCAGACAGTCCTAACATAGATCATAAGCAGACAGCCTACATATGATGCATAGGCAAACAGTGTTACATAAGATCATAGGAGCAGTCTTAGATAAGATCCATAGGCAGACAGTCTTAGATAAGATCCATAGGCAGACAGTCTTAGATAAGATCCATAGGCAGACAGTCTTAGATAAGATCCATAGGCAGACAGTCTTAGATAAGATCCATAGGCAGACGTCTAGATAGATCCTAGCCGACGTCTAGATAAGATCCATAGGCAGACAGTCCTACATAAGATCATACAGACAGTCTACATTGATGCTAGGCAAACAGTGTTACATAAGATTCATAGGCAGACAGTCTTAGATAAGATCCATAGGCACACAGTCTTAGATAAGATCCATAGGCAGACAGTCTTAGATAAGATCCATAGGCAGACAGTCTTAGATAAGATCCATAGGCAAACAGTCCTACATAACATCCATAGGCAGACAGTCCTACATAAGATCCATAGGCAGACAGTACTATATAAGATGCATAAGCAGAACAGTCCTACATAAGATCAATAGACAGACAGTCCTACATAAGATCCATAAGCAGACAGTCCAACATAAGATCCATAGGCAGACAGTAATACATAAGATCCATAGGCAGACAGTACTATAAAGATGCATAAGCAGACAGTCCTACATAAGATCAATAGACAGACAGTCCTACATAAGATCCATAGGCAGACAGTACTACATAGATCCATAGGCAGACAGTCTTACACAAGATACATAAGCAGACAGTCCTACATAAGATCCATAGGCAGACAGTCCTACATAAGATCCATAGGCAGACAGTCCTACATAAAATCCATAAGCAGACAGTCCTACAATAAGATTATAGGCAGACAGTCCTACATAAATCCATAAGCAGACAGTCCTACATAAGATCCATAGGAAGACAGTCCTACATAAGATCCATAGTCAAAAAGTCCTACATAAGATCCATAGGCAGACAGTCCTACAAAAATCCATAAGCAGACGTCCTACATAAGATTTATAGGCAGACAGTCCTACATAAGATCCATAGACAGACAGTCCTACATAAGATCGATAGGAAAACAGTCCTAATAAGATCCATAGGCAAACAGTGTTACATAAGATTCATAGGCAGACAGTCTTAGATAAGATCCAATGGCACACAGTCTTAGATATGATCCATAGGCAGACAGTCTTAGATAAGATCCATAGGCAGACAGTCCTACATAGATCCATAAGCAGACAGTCCTACATATGATGCATAGGCAGACCAGTCCTACATAAGATCCATAGGCAGACAGTACTATATAAGATGCATAAGCAGACAGTCCTACATAAGATCCATAGGCAGACAGTCCTACATAAGATCCATAGTCAGACAGTCCTACATAAGATCCCTAGGCAGACAGTCCTACATAAGATCCATAGGCAGACAGCCCTACATAAGATCCATAAGCAGACAGTCCTACATAAGATCCATAGGCAGACAGTCTTACCAAAGATACTAAGCAGACAGTCCTACTAAGATCCATAGGCAGACGTCCATAAGATCCATAGGCAGACAGTCTTACACAAGATACATAAGCAGACAGTCCTACATAAGATCCATAGGCAGACAGTCCTACATAAGATCCATAGGCAGACAGTCCTACATAAGATCGATAGGTCCTTGACCTACCATTTCAATTAACATCAAAGCTGTGAGTGCAAGTCAAAAAATACAGCTAACCTACATGTAATATCATTTACCTTCCATAAATATCTGAACCCTCACTAAACTTCATGCAGCCTTGACAGCAGGCTACTTTGTAAGATCCATAGGCTAACAGTCTACATAAGAATCATAGGCAGACAGTCCTACATAAGATCCAAAGCAGACAAGTCCTACATAAAGATCCAGTGCAAAAAACAGTCACATAAGATTCCATAGCCGACAGTCCTATATAAGATCCTAGGGATGGGGGAATGTTGCCTATGGATACTTATGTAGGACTGTCTGCCTAGGATTCTTTATATAGAGACTGTCTTGACCTATGGATCTTAGTAGGACTGTTTGCCTATGGATCTATGTAGGACTGTCTGGCTTGGATCTTATGTAGGACTGTCTGCCTATGGATCTTATGTAGGACTGTTAGACCTATGGATCTTACAAGTAGCCTGCTGTCCAATGGCTGCATGAAAGTATTGAGGGTTCAGATATTATGGAAGGTAAAGATGATTTACATGTAAGGGTAGCTAGTTTTTGACTTGCACTCAAGCTTGAGTGAGTTAATTGAAGGTAGGTCAAGGACCTCATCTGTCTCTCCTATGTTATGGACTGTCTGAGGAGCCTTGCGACGTCCTTATTGACGGCTCGCCTACTGCGCACTACATGATTCTGCCTGATCTTATGAGGACTGTCTGCTAGGATCTATGTAGACTGTCGCCTATGGATCTTATGAGGACTGGCGGCCTAGGGATCTATGTAGGGACTGTCTTCTGACTATGGATCTTATGTAGGACTGTCTGCCTATGGATCTATTGTAGGACTGTCTGCTTATGCATCTTATATAGTACTGTCTGCCTATGGACTATCTCATGTAAAGCGACGCCTGTCCTTAGTCCGCACACATTCCTATGGATCTTATGTAGGTATTTTATGTTTTTTGTTGTTGTACTATGGATTCTTATGGTGTGACATTGGGACTTGGCTCCCAGATCACCTTTCTCCTTTTCTTGATAAATGTGGTATGTAGGACATGCTCTGCTATGGATTTATGTAGACTGTCGGCCTAGGATCTTATGTAGGAGATGTCTGCCTAGGATCTTCTGTAGGACTGGTTCTGCGTATGATCTTGTGTAAGACTGATGCCTATGGATGTTATGTAGCTGTCTGCCTATGGATCTATTAGGACTGTCTGCCATATATTTTTTGACTTGCACTCACAGCTTGAGTGAGTTAATTGAAATGGTACGTCAAGGACCTATCGATCTTATGTAGGACTGTCTGCCTATGGATCTTATGTAGGACTGTCTGCCTATGGATCTTATGTAGGACTGTCTGCTTGAAATTAAAGGAAATTAACCCCAAATCCATCACTTACCTTTTCTGCTAACGCTAGGTCCTTGCAACTATCCTGTGGCATGCAGTAAGTGCCACCGGATCTATGGGGGGTGGGTTGTTAGGTCACTACTCTGGATCATCATCAGATAAAGGGTGGTGGTGTTGTGGGTTTTATTGACCTTTTAGATTCGTTTCTTAAAACAGTTAAGGCAAAAAAAAAAAAAAAAAAACTAAGATACTTCTGTACAGATAGTACAGTAAAAATATTTGTTTGCCGTATTACTATTGTCTACATGTGTTGTACACATCGCTATACACGATACGTTCACGCTTGTGAAAACAGGTAAGAAGACCCCCAAACAGTGAAATATAGCACTACATCTCACAGCCTTATTTATTTTATCACTAAATTCACAATTACTTTACATTTAACAAAGAATATTTACTATAAGGCATAGGTTGCCATGGGTATAAAATGGCACCACATATGGCCAATATTCATGCGGACCTGGAAGACTGCTTCTAAAAACTGCAAACCTACCAAACCCATAGATCTTATCAATCTATAGATGATGTGTTTATCCATATAGAAACATGGGGAAGAAAACGTCCCTACAACAATTTTTTGATGACTACAACCGATTTATCCTACCGTTTTTAAAATGGAATTCTCGGGGGACCGTCCATACTTTTTGTACACTACTATGTAACTGATAGATGGACAAATCCAACAACATCCCTATACCCAAACAAACCCGCTCGGCAAACCAACTATCTCCCATGACAGTTTTCACCCAACCACACCAATCATAAAGGTATCATCTATAAGCCAAGCAACAAGATCCACCACCATATTTATATGAGTAGACAAAGGCAGAACGAGCAACCTCGATGTGTTACTCATTAAAAACAAAAGGGATGAACCCACCTAGAACATGTAGTGCGAACACTAACAAAGTTGGAGAATTCCAGTGAGAAACTGCCTGCAGTTACAAGACGAGAAAAAGAAAACACAACCCACTAGTACACTATACAAACTTAACAACCCTTCACTACGAAAGATGTAGACAATATACATAACAGGCCAGTGATAAGTGAGGATGAAAACCTTCAAAACATTTTTGCCAGAACTTCCTGCCCTTTGCATTCAAACAGCCACCAACACCTACAGCAAAAAAAACTGGTTAAGAAAAAACACACACACAGACCATGGATAATACACCAGGTACAACACCTGTGGGGGTGCTAGGTGAAAGCTTTGTAAAATGTTAACAGTCTGTTACACACAAGAAGGGCGTTTTCACATTCATGGATCCTACAGCTGAGCGAATGCAACAAGAAGAAACTGCCAAAATGCAAAAGAGGTACAATTTCCCCAGAAGTAGGCTCACAACACCACACTGTATAGAAACTGTTTTCCCTGGTAGGACATCAGTTTCCCCAGCCTGGAAAACACTATGGAAACTTCAGGTCCAAATCTTAAAGGAGAAATTTTAGTAACAAAGAAAGCTTGAACAAAAAATATCTTATTAGTTTGACTCCAAAAACAATGGGTTTAACCAGGACATGGGATCCTTTGCTAGAATAGATCAAACTATTCACAGTCATAGCAGCCACTTATTTTTCCTTTTCTTCCCCCTCTTTCTTCTCTTCCACCGCCTCTATTTGTCTATGACCACTACAACTTCCTCATTTTATTACCTCTACCCTTTCTTTTTGGGCACGTTTTCCTTCTTTTCCCATGTTTTTTGCTTATATGTTATTTTTTGGATTCGCATTTGACTTTTGTTTTAATAAACTTGGTAAAATCATACTGGTTGTGACCTGAGGGCGTTAACATTACAGCGCAGCATTGTAATTGTAATACAGCATTGGGGCGTTTGTGATTGCGTGCGTTGTTTGCTGCGTATATGCCACAACGCATCCATTATTTTCCACGGCAATGCTGTGCGTTAATCGCACCAAATGCTTGCATGCAGTGCGTTGCACACAATGCAGTACATTGCAGTGCTTTAATGTGAACAGTGTCATGCTTTCTATGCCCCTATGAAGGCAGTACAGTGCCGAAACTTGTCAACTAAATAAACTGTTTTAATCTTTAGAAAAGCACTCTGTATTTTTTACTTAAACCAGATGTCTATATGCAGAACTAGTAAAATGACATTCGGTGCATCTTTCGTGTTCTTACCTTTGACCATCTGAAGCTTCCCATATGGACAGACAATCTGGACCTTCACATTGTTGTTTCATTTTTGGTTGGGACCCCAAGTAAACACTTTGAGTGTTACAAAAGTTCCATTTATCAAGCTGTATACCACAATTCACCTCCCTCACCTGGAATCCTTTTTCACACGGTAGAAAACCATTGACTCACTGCCCGGTACCCATCCTTTAAAAGAAGAAATAAACTATTTAAAAGGACATCAATGTGTGTCCGAATCATGTAAAGTTAGACAAAAATACCATCTATGTGGATATCACACTGCTTTGCTACACGTAAAATCTCCCCTGCCTAGTAGCACGTTGCTAAATTGTTTCCAATTACACCAAAGCACTTGTTGTAACTGAACATCATAACTTCAACCATCCATTTCTGTCCTGGAGAAAATAAATACCCAAATTCCAAGACACAGAATAGTATACATTACTGTCCGATAAATGAGAGAAAAATTCTGGTCCCCACCCAGCTAAACCATCAGTGATATTGCCACCCTGTGTTAAATTGGGACAAAAGGTTATTGATTTGTTCATTGTAATCTGGAGTCCATAGATACAATAGTGGAACTGTCGCCTTACTCATGACTTCAACTCAATCAATAATAGTAAATCTACATATCGGGGAAAAGAGAAAAAATCAGCATGCCCTCACTCGGAATCACCCCATACCTCGCCACAGCAAACCCCAACAAGATGTGGAGATGAGGGCAATGATGATTATGTCATGAATAAATATCATGATCAGTTTCAAGAGCAAAGATTAGTAGAAAGACAAAACAAAAGTAGAATTACGCTGTCTAGCGATGGGAACAGCAGGTATAAAGGACAACAGGGCTGTAGACTGGGAAGGCAGTTAAAAGGGAGAGGGAGATGGTAATGGTTTAGTTCATGGCATGTTCTTAATTAAAGATGAGTATCTCTGGCTGCCAACAAATGTATAGTATCCAGTGAAGGGACAATGCATGTTCAGATCATGTAACCGCTCACCCTCCTTATTTCCTACCAAAGAGTTTAACATGGAACAGCTCCTCACTGTGTTTATGGAGTGTGAAGTCACACTGAGATGTCTGTCCCACGCGGTGTACCTTATATCACCAGATATGAACGCTCTAGAACAGTAAAAAAAAAAATTAAAAGTATGATTTTAATGGGGTTATAAATCCAGGATAAAATTTTTAGACTTGAGTGTTTATAAAAGTTATACAATGAATAGTACCACAAAAAATAATATTTTTAAAATAAATAGATAAAGTGCATCTCCGAAGTTTTGATTTTATGCGCTGTTTTTATCCCCAGACCACAACAAAAAGTCTTGTGGCTTCTAACACAGAGCTAAACTAGGCTTTTATAGGGAAAGTAGCAGTAGCTAGAAGAAAGGTAACGCTGCAAGTTTAATTTGGTACGAAGTCACACATGGTATCAATGTTTTAGCTGTTGTCGCATATGTAATGAGGAAATATCTTTATAATAAATATTTATTTCTTTAACAAAAAAGAAGCAAGAAAACCATTTTCTTTTAGGGATTACCTAACTCATAAAATCTGTGTATGCGTGCTTAGTTATGTATGTCCTTCTCAACTCAGAGGGTCCTCTGATGAAGTGGGACACTCCCAACGAAAGCACGAGAGTGGGTGAAGCAGAACAGAAGCTGATGTTCTCCATGTTTTTCGAATGTTACTAAATTAAAGTGTTTATATTCATACACACCTCATGGTAGCGCTCGTTGTTTTCTCTCAATACCGTAGTTTTACTTGGCCTGCCCTGGAGGTCCTTCCACAAACGAACGCACCACGGAGTGGAACTCTGGAGTGCCCCACAACGGTGCTCCTATTTATATACTCTAATGTTGTCAACTCTGAAGTATCTTATCATTTACACCTGTAGGCATGCTAAATGACATCACAATTACTAAACAATAAGCTCACCCACAAGGTCATCTGCCTCATATGGGATGTTTCCACCTGGAAGTGGAAGTGAACAGTTACTTAAGCAGAAACTGTCCTGTTCTCCCCAGTTCTTTCTAGGAGCAACTGGTCTTATGGATGTGGACATATAAATCACAGGCCAATGATGAATGCCTAATATCCCTATCTTGCCCTCTTCTGACTCTTCAAGCTTTAGTACAGGTCACAAAGTGCCTCAGTTTCCATGAGACATACAGAAGATTGCAGGCATAACAGTATGAATCAGAGACAAAGTAGGATATGATCACAGTATTTTTAAAGAGTCATTCTTTCTAAAAGAGTGTAAATATCGAGGGTGGGATGTTTCCTATAATTATATAGACAGAGAGACGAGAGAAACAGACCTACAGTGGATAGTCATACGACGAGAACAGAAAAAAAAAATCACAAATAATGGTTGTAGGTTCAGTAAACTGGATTTTTGGCTGCAGGTTTCATTATCGTGCAATTACGCTGCCACAAGGGGATGGTCACAGGCTTTGGCAGGTCACTCTTATTGGTGTGGAGCTCTCCTTGCATTCTGTACAGTAAGAGGCGCAGGGACAGGTTTTAAAATCACCTGGTCTGCAGTACCTTTCTCTAAGTCTTGAAATCTGGGGATTTGGTTCTTTGTTAAGCAGGTAGGGGATTCCGGGCACCAGTAATACCCACCTAAAAATGCCATTGAGATCAGGAAGTTTAAGATAAAAATTTGAATTTGGCTGAAAACGGATTGATTTTGGAGGAAATGTTGTGTGTTTTTAAGGTTTTAAAACTAAAAAACTTGTTATGGCAATCCAAGACGGACTTTTAATCTAAATATACATACATATATTTTTAATATTAGTGTATGGTTGCCAGTGAAAAACGAGGTGTGGGGGTGTTGGATTGTACTCATTAATGTGTGTACCTGTCTTGTGTGGGGTTAAGGGGGTAGTGTTTTTTGCATTTAGACCTTAACAACTTTTTTTAATGGTTTAGATACGGTTGGCCTGTACACGAAGGAAGGCTGGTGTTGTTAGTGTGATCCGAGGTGTTGTACCTGTGTTTGTGCATGTTGGTTGTAATAGATTTTACACCATAAACACCAAGTTTTTTGATGGTTTTAGGTATGGTTGCCATGGGAACAGAAGGTTAAATTGGCTGTTGAAGGCATATCAGTAGTGTATTGGTGAAGGTCCTCCTTCATCCAGGTCATGGTGTATCTGTTTTATTCAGTATAATAATAACTGGACTTGAAGTCATCGACCTGGCTTTGGACTTGTACCAAGAATCTATGGGGAATAAGACCGGCGTGTCCCAACAGCAATATAACAGCCATGTGTCCAGGGACCTCCTGAGTGCGGTCAGTGATGTTGTGGCCATTCGCGGGCATTTCGACCTAATTATGGTTGCCAATGAAACGACGATTTTGGTTGGTGTTGTGAAGGGTGTAATCGTAGATTATGTTACCTGTGTCGTGTGTGTGTTGGAGTATGTTTTGTGTTGGTGACGTAAAAAAAAGAGAGTCTTTTCTAGCAAAAAAACATACATTGTACTTAAATATCTATTTTGGTAATTGGTGTGTGTTTGTGTCAGAGCACCAGTGTAGACTTGACCCAGGTGCTTCTCATACAGAAAGTGACAGTTGGGATTTGAATTTGATCTATGATCTCATGTTATAGTATTGGACCATTATAGTCAATGGGAAAAAAATACTTCTTCCTATGTGTCCCCCACAGGTCTGTCCAAATTTGTGTCTACTAGCTGGAAACTGGGGAGGAAGATACAATCACACGAGTTCAAGAATCGAAGGAAAAATAAAGAAAAGAAGAACAGGAATTTGGCTTTTCAATCAATTAATAATTAAAAAAGGATTACTGAGAAGAACTAACCAGGGCAGAGAATTAAAGCGCACCTGTAAGCATTTTCCTTCACACCCCCAAGCATGTAGAAAGCCTGCTTTCTCTCCTGGGTGATCAAGACTGGTGTCAAGTTCCACTCCTGCAGTAGTTGAGGTTATTAGCCCTCCTTCCTTGTGTGCTATCTTTCATAATTACAATATCCAATTATAACCACCAGGGAAAGTACAGTAGGTATTTTCTATCTCTACAGGGAGAATTGACTGTCCATTAAAAGCATGTGTTCCCCCCCCTTCTCTTAAAAACTTTTACCCCACATTAATCACCCCCTAAACCCCACGTTTTTTCACTGTTTGTAACAGAATACATAACCCAGGTTCAGTCTGTAAAGTATGTGCTGTACCATAACATCATCTCATAGAGGGACATACCACCCCTTGCAACGTAAGTTTGGTCAGATGTGACTGAAAAAAATATTTTTCATTTCTGATATATGCTTCCTGCTATTGCCTTATTTAATTTTATCTTAAGCCTTTTACTGTTTCTGAATGTATTTTGGAGTACAACGGCCAAACCATAAATTAAACAAAGAAAAATCAGTAGAGCCCTATGTGTTTAACACAGATCAGCATGTTATTTCGGCCACTCTGTGGGTGTAAACCAGCCATATTGCTGCCAGCATGACAAGGGCAACGTACTGGAAATATCGCTGGTAGACCAGATGTCATTTTATACAGTGGAACTGGATGTCACCACTTGTTGATCCAACTCTCTGGGATTGTTGTTTAAACATCATCTAGGCCCTTAGGCGCTTGGACTCCCTGGGAGAAAGAGTAATAGGCACCATAGGTACATCTGTTGTTTCTAGGAAATGTGTCTATAGTTTTTTCAGAGTTGCACAACATACAACTGCTATCTGAAAGGCTCGAGGTCCTAAGGGTTTTTTATATCTGCATGAGCCTACCACCTGAGCTAGAAGTTACAATATCTGTTCTTCTTCCTGTCAAGAGAAATGATTGTGTCCTTGCAGTATTCGATTGCTTTTATGAGAAATCTCTTCTGATAGTAGATTAGAAAGAGAAAAACAAGCAATAAAAAGTGTTATTAATATGTTGACCAAGCCCATATTTCTATATGACACATACAATTCCAAATTTTATGAAAGTTATGATAGTAATTTCATCTAACAAACGGTGTCAAAGGTCAAATTGACAACCTATTATGTTTTTTTAGTGACCATGACCCTACCATTCTCATTGCAGGCAGCATGTATTGTCTTGTATAAAGAGAGTATGGATTCAAGGGAGGGAAAATTTAACTTCTCCCTTTCCAACGCATGGTAACCTATTGGAATATTCAGTGCAATTTGAATCCTGTGTACAAAAAGGACACTTAAAGGAAAGGGTTCAGCGAATGGCAACTCAAATTATAGGGGGAGGGGGAAGCTTGAATATGAAGAGAGACTGGAAAGTTACAATTATGTACGCTGGAGAAAAGGGGCGCTTGCGTGGGGGATATGGAATTACTGTTGTCTAATATCATTAACGGGCCATACATAAACTATCGGGGCATTTTCACCAATAGAACAAGTCAAAGGACACAAGACTCCTTATAGCCTTGAAGAAAAAAAGGTAGGCTCAAGCCTCGGAAAGGGTTTTTCACGGTGAGAACGGTAAAGCATATGGAACGTCTTTAGTGACGTTGTAATGGCAGGTCATTTGGTCAGTTTAAAAAAAAAAGCTGGATGAGTTTCCTGCAAACAATGAATGATTTTGCAGTTACGGTAGGATCATAAAGAGAGTTGTCAGGGAAATTTCCGATTGGCCACTTGGAGTCAGGACAGGAATTTTTTCCCCTTATAAATTGTTTGGTTTTTTTTTTGCTTCCTTCTGGATCAAGAGTTAGGCAGGAATGAGGTGATTGCTAGATGTGGTTTGCGGATGGACGTAATGTGCTTATTCACACTCAATACACTTACATACTAATTAAACTACCTCAAGCTGTAGTGCAAGTCAAAAATACAGCTAACTACATGTAAGCTTCATTACCTTTCCATAAATATTCGAAGCCTCAATAAACTTTTTCACCATTGACAGCAGGTCTACTTGTAAGAATCCATAGGCTAACAGTCCTACATAAGATCACGTAGGCAGGACAGTCCTCATAAGATCATAGGCAAACAGTCCTACTAATATCCATAGGCAGACAGTCCTACATAAGTCCATAGGCAGACAGTCCTACATAATATCCATAGGCAGACAGTCCACATAAGATCCATAGGCAGACAGTCTTACACAAGATACATAAGCGACAAGGTCCTACATAACGATCCATAGGCAACGTCCTCACATAGACCATAGCAGAGGCCTACATAAGACTCCATAGGAAGGACAGTCCTACATAACGTCCAGGCAGACAGTCCATGATCATAGCAAAGTACATGCCATAGGCAGGACAGTCCTACAAAGATCCATCAGACAGACAGTCCTACACAAACTCCATAGGCAGACAGTCCTACAATCATAGCAGAATCTACATAAGTTAGCAGACAGTCCTACATAAATCCATAGGCAGACAGTCATACATAAGATCCTAGGCAGACAGTCCACATGATCATAAGACTTTACAAGCATAAGCAGGACGTCCTTAATCAGCAACGTCCTCATAAGTATAGGCAGACAGTCATATACATCCATAGGCAACAGTTCCTACAATAAGATCCATAGGCATACCTCCTACATAAGATCCATAGGCGATACATCCTACATAAGATCCATGGCAGACGTCTACAGAATTCCTTCACACCTAGATCAAGAAGCTCATAGAGCGAACAGAGTCTACATCAGATCCATAAGCAGACGTCCTAAAAGATCCATAGGCAGACGTCCTAACAAAGATCCATGGGGAAGGGGAAAAATCCTCTACATAAGATCGTAGGTCCTTGAAGTACCATTTCAATAACTCACTCAAGCTGTGAGGCAAGTCACAAAACAGAGTAGACCTACATTAACATATATTTACCTTTCCTAATATCTGAACCTCCAATAACTTTATGCAGCCATTGACCAGAGGCTACTTTGTAAGATCCATAGGCTAAACAGTCCTAATAAGATCACTAGCAGACAGTCTACATAAGCTGCAACGTCTAATAAGACATAGACAGTCCTACATAAGATCCATAGGCAACAGTCCTACATAACATCCATGAGGCAGGCACATCCACAAAGATCCATCAGCAGACAGTCCTATCAAGATCCATTGCATAGTCTCAAGACTCTATGCCAGTCCTACATAAGATCCATAGGCAGACAGTCCTACATAGATCACTAGGCAGACAGTCCTACATAAGAATCATAGGCAGACAGTCTTACTTACACAAGATAATAAGCAGACAGTCCTACATAAGATCCATAGGCAAGCAGTCCTAATAAGCTCATAGGCCGACGTCTACATAGATCCTAGGCAGACAGTCTTACACAAGGTACATAAGAGACAGTCCTACATAAGATCCAATAGGCAGACAGTCCTAATAAGATCTATAGCAGACATCCTACATGATTGATATGGCCAGACCAGTCCCCACAATTGATCCATAGCAGACAGTCCTACATAAGATTACTAGGCAACGTCCTACATAAGATCATAGCAGACACTCCCTACAGAAGATGCCATAGGCAGGACATGTATCACTAAAACCATAAGCGCACAGTCCTACTAGATTATAGCAGACAGTCCTACATAGATCCTAAGCAGACAGTCCTACATAGACCATAGCACGACAGTCCTACATAAGTCCTAGGAAGACAGTCCCTACTAAGATCCATAGTCAAAAGTCCTATATAAGATCCTAGGCAAACAGTTTGTACATAAAATCCATAAGCAGACAGTCCACATAGATTTATAGGCAGACAGTCCTACATAAGATCACATAGACAGACAGTCCTACATAAGATCGAAGTGAAACACACGTGTTCAATAAGATTCTGGCGACAGTCTTAGATACCGATGCCAAGAGCACACAGTCTTAGATAAGAATCCTCTGGCAGGACAGTCCTACATGATCCATAAGCAGACAGTCCACAGATGTGGCAGTAGCAAACAGTTACATAACATCAATAGGCAGACAGTCCTACATAAGATCCATAGGCGACAGTACTATATAAGATGCTACGCAGAACAGTCCTCACATAAGATCAATAGGACAGACAGGCCTACATACGGTCCCATAAGCAACAGCCCACATAAGAAATCCATAGTGCAGACAGAATACATAGATCCATAGTCAGACAGTCCTACATAAGCTCATGGCAGACAGTCCTACTAAGTTCAGAGGCCGACAGCCTACATAAGATCCATAGGCAAGACAGTCCTACATAAGATCCATAGGCAGACAGGCTCGTAACACAGTAAACATAAGCAGACAGTCCTACATATGATGCTAGGCAACAAGTGTACATAAGATTCATAGTCAACAGTCTTAGATAAGATCCAATGCACACAGTCTTAGATGCATCCAGGCAGACAGTCCTACATAAGTCCATAAGGCACGACAGTCCCTACATATGAGCATAAAGGGCACAACGTCCTACATAACATCATTAGCCCGACAGAAGTCCATAAAAGACGCAATAGGCATAAATATAAGATGCTAAGCAGACAGTCCTCATAAGATCAATAGACAGACAGTCCTACATAAGATCCATAAGCAGACAGTCAAACATCAAGATCCTAGGCAGACAGTAATACACTAAGATCCATAGTAAGACAGGCCTCATAAGATCCATAGGCAGACAGTCCCCTACATAAGAGTCCAATGGCAGACAGCCCTACATAATATCCCTAGGCCAGACAGTCTACACAAGATACTAACAGACAGTCCTACTAAGATCCATAGGCAGGACAGTCCTACATTTAAGATCCATAGGCGGACAGTCCTCATAAGATCCATAGGCCAGCCAGCCTACATAAGATCGATAGTCTTGACGTACATTTCAATTAACCTAACTCAAGTGTGAGTGCAAGTAACAAAAACAGCTAACCTTACATGTAAAATCATTTACCTTTCCATTAAATATCTGAACCCTCAATAACTTTCAGCAGCCATTGGAAGCAGGGTACTTGTAAGATCCATTAGGCTAAACAGTCCTACAGAAGATCCATAGGCAGACAGTCCTACATAAGATCCATAGGCAGACAGTCCTACTAGATACATAGGCAGGACAGTCCTTACAAGATCTCCATAGCAGACAGTCCTACATAAGATCCATAGGCAACATTACACTCAAGTCCATAAGCAGACAGTCCTACATAACATCCAAGTAGGCAGACAGTCCCTACATACATCCATAAGCAGACGCTCCTACAAAGAGCCTAGGGCCGAGGCCCACCAAGCAGCACAGCCTACATAAGAACATAGGCAGACAGCACCCTACATAAGAATCCATAGGCAAAGCACAGTCTACATAAGATCCTAGCAGATCATAACAGATCCATACAGAATTCCAATACAATCCTAGAAAATCCTCATAAGCGACGCTATAGGATCATCAGACAGCGCTAGAAGGTCCTGACCTACCATTTCAATAACTCACTCAAGTCTGTGTAGTGGCACAGTCAAAAATACCAGCTAACCTTACAATTCATTTACCTTTCCATAAATATTTTTTTCTGAAACCCTCAAATACCTTCATGAGCCATTTGACAGCATGCTACTTGTAGATCCAAGGCTAACAGTACTACATCGATCCAAGTAGGCATACAGTCCCTATATAAGAACCATAGGCGG
The DNA here is from genome assembly GCA_019447015.1 of Hymenochirus boettgeri. NCBI lineage: Eukaryota > Metazoa > Chordata > Amphibia > Anura > Pipidae > Hymenochirus > Hymenochirus boettgeri. The sequence continues at coordinate 214,247,370 of CM033471.1, read as the reverse complement.
CCAATACATCCAAGCTAAGATCAGTCAGCTCGACAGTCTAAGATCATAAGAACAGTCCTACATAAGATTTTATAGGCAGAGGTCCTAAATGATCCATAGGCAGAGAGTCCACATAAGATTCATAGCAAACAGTCTCCTACAATAAGATCCATAGGCAGACAGTCCTACATGAGTACATAGGCAGGACAGGCCTACATAATCCATAGCAGGACAGCCCTACTATCAGGACATCCATAAGATCCATAAGTCAGACAGTCCCTACATAAGATCCTGGCAGAGCAGCAGTCCTAACTAAGATCCAAGCATTACAGCTCCTACCATAAGATTCTAGGCAGAACAGTCCTACATAAGATCTAGTCAGACAGGCCTACATAAGATCCATAGCGCCACCCCAGGCAGCAAGTCTACATAAGATCCATAGGCAGACAGTCCTACATAAGATCCGAGGCAGGACAGTCTTACACAAGATACATAAGGCAGACAGTCCTTACTAATTCTCAAAGTCTATATCATAGGAGACAGTCCCTAACCATAAAAATATCAACAGTCAATAGCGCCATGCGACAGTCCTACATAAGATCCATAGGAAGACCAGTTCCTACATAGATCCATAGTCAAAAGTCCTACAATAAAGCATAGGCAACAGTCCCTACATAAAATCCATAAGCAGACAGTCTAATAAGCATTTATAGGCAGACATCCTATCAGAAGATTCCATAGACAGACAGTCCTACATAAGTCATAGGAAAACAGTGGAATAAGAATTCATTAGGCAGACAGTCTTAGATAAGATCCGTGCACACAGTCTTAATAAGCATCCACTAAGGCAGGCACAGTCTTAGATAGGATCCATAGGCAACAGTCCACATAAGATCCATAAGCAGGACAGTCTACTATGATGCATAGGCACACAGGTTACATAAGAGTCATAGCAGACAGTCTGAGATCAAGATCATAGGCACACAGTCTTAGTAAGCTCCCTAGGCCAGACAGTCTTATGATAAGACCCATAGCAGCACAGCTTAGATAAGATCCATAGGCAGACAGTCCTACATGATGACATAGGTCAAACAGTTCCTAATATACATCCATAGGCAGACAGTCCTGACATAAGATCCATAGGAAGCACAGTCCTACATAAAAATCCATAAGCAGACCAGTCCTGACATAAGATTGTATGAGGCAGGACAGTCCTGACATAGATCATAGACAAGCACGAGTCCTACAAGATCATAGGAAAACAGGTTACATAAATCTCATAGGCGACAGTCTAGATAAATCCATAGGACACTGACGACAGTCCATTAGATACATCCATAGGCCGACAGTGCCTAATAAGATCCCTAGGCAGACGTTCTCCAAGATCATGCACAGCCTACATGATCATAGGCAAACAGTGTTACATAGAGATTCATAGGAGACATCTAGAGAAGATCCATAGGCACACAGTCTTAGATCATATCCATAGGCAACCTCCTTAGATAAGATCCATGCGACAGTCCCTGAGATTAAGATCCATAGGTACAGTCTTAGATAAGATCCATAGGCAGACAGCTTAGATAAGATCCATAGGCAGACACGTTCTTAGATAAGAATCCATAGGCAGACAAAGTCCCCCTACATAAGATCCATAAGCAGACAGTTCCCTCCAATATATGCTAGGCAAACAGTCGTCATAAGATTCATAGCAGACAGTCCTTAGATAAGATCCATAGGCAACCAGTCTTTAGATAAGATCATAGGCAGACAGTCCTTAGATAATGAATCCAAGGCAAGACAGTTCTTAGAGTAAGATCCATAGGCAAAACCCAGTCCCTACAAACATCCATAGCAGACAGTCCTGACATAAGATCCATAGGCAGACAGTACTATTATAAGATGCATAGCAGACAGCCTACATAAGATCAATAGCAGACATCCTAATAAGTATCCCTAAGCAGACAGTCAAACATAAGATCCATAGGCAGTACAGTATAGATAAGACTCCATATGCAGACAGTACTATATAAGATCATAGCAGACGTCTACATAAGATCAATAGACGACAGTCCCTACATATAGCCCTGAGCAGACAGTACTACATAGATCCATAGCAGACAGTCTACGGAGAAATAACATATACATAGCGACAGTCCGTACATAAGATACATAGGCAGACAGCCTATCAAGATCCATAGGCAGACACGTCCTCACTAAAATCCATAAGCAGACAGTCTACATAAGATTTATTATAGGCGATCAGTCCCTCATCAAATCTAGCCATCTACAGTACAGTAATTCACATAGAAGACCTCCTAGAAAGCATCCCAATCAATGTCAAAAAGTCCTAATAAGATCATAGGCAGACAGTCCTACATAAATCCATAAGCAGACATCCTACATAAAGATTTATATTGGCGACCATCCTACTAATATCCATAGACACAGCCTACCATAAGATCGATAGGAAACACGTCTACATAAGAATCATAGGCACACATGTTACATAGATTCATAGGACAGGTCTTAGATCGATAATCGCTGCACACGTCTTGATATGATCCATAGCAACCGTCTTAGTTGAATCCATAGGCAACGCAGTCTTAGATACAGATCCATAGGCAGGACAGTCCTACATAAGATCCATAAGCAGACAGTCCTACATGATGCATAGCGACAGTCCTACATAAGACCATAGGCAGACAGTACTATATAAGATGCATAAGCAACAGGCCCCTACATAAGATCCATAGGCAGTACATCCTACATACAGATCCCTAGTCAGACCGTCCTACATTAACCCCCTCCCTAGGCACGGTCCTACATAAGCTCCATGGTATGCAACGCCCTACATCCAATCCTAGCGCAGTCCTACATAAGATCCTAGCAGGACAGTTCTTACCAACGAGACATAAGCAGACAGTCCTAACTAAGATCCATATGGCAGACGTCCCACATAAGATCCATAGGCAGACAGTCTTACACAAGATACATAAGCAGACAGTCTACATATGATCCATAGGCCAGACAGTCCACATAGATCCATAGCAACAGTCCTACATAAGATCGATATGGTCTTGACCTACCATTTCAATTAACTACTCAAGCTGTGAGTGAAGTCAAAAAATACAGTAACCTACCTGTGAAATATCATTTACCTTTCGCATAAATATCTGACCCTCATAACTTCATGCAGACATGACAAGCAGGCTACTTTGTAATCCATTAGGCTAAACATCCGACATAAAACCATAGGCAACAGTCCTACTAAGATCCATAGCCAACCAGTCCTACATAAGACCATAGGCAAACAGTCCTACATAAGATCCATAGACAGCACGTCCTATATAAGCTCCATAGCAGACAGTCCCTACATAAGACCATAGGCAGCAGTTCCCTACATAAGTATCATAGGCACGACAGTCCTACATAAGCATCCATAGGCAGACAGTTTACACACAGGATTACATAAGCAGACGGCCCTACATAAGATCCATAGGCAGGACAGTCCTACATAGAACCATAGGCCAGACAGTCCTACAAAGATCCATAGGAAGACATTCCTAATAAGATTTATAGAACAGACAGTCCTACATAATCCAATAGTCAAAAAATTCCTACAAGATCCGATAGTCAAAAAAAGTCTACATAAGATCCATAGGCAGACAGTATATTAAGTATGCATAAGCGACAGTCCTACATAAGATCCATAGCAGACAGTCCTGACATAAGATCCGGATCAGCATCCTACATAGATCCTAGGCCAACGTCCTACATAAATCCATAGGCAGACAGCCGCACATAAGATCATAGAGACAGTCCTACATAAGATCCATAGGCAGCAGTCCTTACATAAGATCGATAGGTCCTTGACCTACCATTCAATTACTCACCAGCTGTGGAGTGCAAGTCAAAAAATCAGCTAACCTTACATGTAATCATCCATGTACCTTTCCATAAATATCTGAAACCCTCAATACTTTTCATGCAAGCATGACAGAGCTACTTTGTAAGATCCATAGGCAACAGTCCTTACATACGATCAGACATAGAGCAGACAGCACTAAATAAAATCCATAGCGACAGTCCACTACATAAGATTCCATAGGCAAACAGCCTACATAAGATCGCTAGGCCTACAGTCCTTATAAGATCATAGGCAAGACAGTCCTACTACCGCAGATTCCTACAGGACAGAGAGACAGTGCCTACATGATCCATAGGCAGCAGTTCCTACATACGAATCCATAAGCAGACAGTCCGTACTGACATAGAGACTTCAATACATAGCAGACAGTCCTACATAAGATCCATAGGCAGACAGTCCTACATAAAATCCATAAGCAGACAGTCCTACCAACGATTTATAGGCGACAGCCTAATAAGATCCATCAGAGGCACAGACATAGTAAGTCCTACTAAGATCCTAGTAAAGAGTCCACATAAGATCCATAGGCAGACAAGTCCTACATAATCCATAAGCGGACAGTCCTCATAGATATCATAGGCAGAATACAGTCCCTACATACAGTCATTTTAGCACAGTACAGAAGACAACAGACAGTCCTCACTAAGATCGATAGGAAAACGTCCTCATAGATCTAGGCAAACAGTGTTACATAAGATCCATAGAGAGACAGTCCTACATAAATCCATAGGCGACAGTCCTACATAAAGTCATAGCAGACAGTCCTAGCATAAATCAATAGGCAGACAGTCCTTACTTAACACAAGATATAAGCAAAATAAAGCAGGGACAGTGCTACACAAGATCCATAGCAGAACAGTCTTACTTCATACACAACATGATAGAAGCATAAGACAGTCCCTACACTAAGATCCATAAGCACGACATCCTCCATAAGATCCAATACAGGCAAAGAGCAGAGGATTCCTACATAAGATTCCATCAGACGGCAAGAACAGTCTACTATTAACAAAAAGATATAAGCAACAGTCCTACTGATCACAAAGAAAGTCTTACTAAAGAAGATAGCAGACAACAGCTCATAACATGCAAGAATCCACATAGACCCTAGGCAGACAGTTCTACATAAAAATCCATAGCAGACAGTCCACAATTAACAGATCACATAGAGAGTCTACCAGAATAAAGGACCCACGTCCACAAAGATCCAATAGGCAAGCAAGTCCTACATAAAATCTATGCAGAACAAGTCCTACTAGATCCAGATGGCGACAGTCCTAAATAAGATTTATAGATTAGAACAGATCCAATAGTCAAAAAGTTCCTACATAACGATCCATAGTCAAAAAAAGTCCTACATAAGATCCATAGGCAGACACGTATATATAAAGAATGCATAAGCCGACAGTCCCTACATAAGATCCATAGCAGACAGTCCCGACATAGATCCATATTCAGACAGTCCTACATAAGATCCTAGGGCCACAGTCCTACATAAGATCCATAGGCAGACAGCTCTACATAAGATCATAGCAGACACGTCCTACATAAGATCCATAGGCAGACAGTCCTACATAAGATCGATAGGTCCTTGACCTACCATTTCAATTACTCACTCAGCTGTGAGTGCAAGTCAAAAAATACAGCTAACCTTACATGTAAATATCATTTACCTTTCCATAAATATCTGAAACCCTCAAACTTTCATCAGCCATGACAGCACTACTTTGTAAGATCATAGGCTAACAGTCCTACATAGATACATAGGCAGACAGTCCTACATAAGATCCATAGCCGGACAGTCCTACATAAGATCCATAGGCAAACAGTCCTAATAGAGAGCTAGGCACAGTCCTATATAAGATCCATAGGCAGAGACAGTCCTACTAGATCCTCGCAGACTCCTACATACGATCATAGGCAGACAGGCCTACATAAGATCCATAGGCAGACAGTCCTACATAGATCCATAGCAGACAGTCTACACAAGATACATAAGCAGACAGTCCACATAAGATCCATAGCAGACAGTCCTACAAAAATCCATAAGCAGACAGTCCTACCAACGATTTATGGCACGTCCTAATAAGTCCATAGGCAGACAGTCCTACATAAGATCCTAGTAAAAGATCCCACATAAGATCCATAGTTCAAAAAGTCCTACATAAAATCCATATGCCGACAGTCCTACATAAATCCATAGCAGAATACATCCCTACATAAGATTAGGCACAGTCCTACATAAGATCCATAGACAGACAGTCCATTAAGATCGATAGGAAAACGTCCTACATAAGATCTAGGCACAACAGTGTTACATAAGATCCATAGGCAGACAGTCCTCAAAATCCATAGGCGGTCCTACATAAGAGTCCATAGCAGGAACAGTCCTAGCATAAGATCCAATAGGCAGACCAGTCCTTACTTACAAGAGCTAATAGGCAGGGACAGTCTAATAAGATCATACGGGCCTACATTAAGATCCATAAGGCAGACAGAGTCTACTTATACAACATACACCAGTCATAATAAAAGTCCATAAGCATAAGATCCATAAGCATAGCAGACATCCTCACATAAGATCATATAGCAGGAAGCTACGAAGATAGGCAAGACCAGTCCTACATAAGATCCATAGGCAAGAGCAGGACATAAGAGATAAGCAGTCCTACAAATCCTAGCTAACAAGCACATTAGATGCATAGAGCAAACAGTCCACTACCATCAGAGTCCCACAAAGATCATAGGCAGACACGTTCCTTACACAAGATATAGATAGCAAGAGTCAACAACAGATCCATCAGCAAAGTAATAAGACCACAAGTTACAAGATCCTAGAGAACAGTCCTACATAAGATCACAGACACACGCCTACATAAGATCTGCAGACAGTCCTACATATCCATACAAATCTACAGATAATAACGGACAGTACCTGACATCGTCCAAGAGTCCTAGTAACATGGCAGACGTCTACATAAATCCATAAGCAGCCATCCATACATCAGATCTTTGGCCAGACAGTCCTAATAAGATCCAATAGAAGCCAACTGTCCTCATAAATGCCACTAGCAAAAGTCCTAACCTAATCCATAGTAGCCGACAGTCGTACACAATCCATAAGGAGACAGTCCTACAATAACAAGCACGTTATGTTATAGGCAGACAGTCCTACATAAAGATCCATAGACAGACAGTCATAATAGATCGATAGGAAAAACAGTCCTAAATAAGATCCATAGGCAAACAGTGTTACATAAGATTCATAGGCAGAAGACATCTAGATAAGAATCCTAGCAACAAACAAACAAGCACAGTCTTAAGAATATGATGACCTTAAGGCAGACGTCTTAGAATATGATCATCAGCAGAAGTCTTAGATAATATTCCATAGGCACACATCTACTAAGATCCATAAGGGCAGACAGTCCCTACATATGTGCATAGAAGTTAGGCAAACCAAGTCCTACATAAGTCCCTAAGGCGACAGTACTATATAAAGATCATAAAGCAGCAGTCCTACATAAACCATAGCAGACCATCCTACAATAAGATCCATATTCGACCTCCTACATAAGATCCCTAGGCCAACATCCTACATAAGATCCATAGAGGGGCAGGACCGCCCTACATAAGACCATAAGCAGACAACAGTATTTACGAGTCCTACCATAAATCCAGAGGCAAGACGGTCTTACCAAGATCCTAAGCAGACATTCCCTACATAAATCCATAAAGGCAGTACAGTACCTACATAAGGATCCAAGAGGCAGACAGTCCTACATAAGATCCATAAGCAGAGACAGTCCTTACATACGTTTCCATAAAGGCAGACAGTCCTACATAGATCCATGCAGGCCAGACATGATCCTACTACATAAGACTCGATAGGTCCTTGACCTACCACATTTCAATTAACTCACACTCAAGCTTTCAGGTGCAAGTGCAAAAAATACAGCTAAAAACCTTACATGTAAATATCAGTACCTTCCTTCCATAAATACTGAAAACCCCTCATAACTTTCAGCAGCCATGACCGCAGCTACTTGTATATACATGTAAGGTTAGCTGTATTTTTTGACTTGCACTCACAGCTTGAGTAAGTTAATTGAAATGGTACGTCAAGGACCTATCGATCTTATGTAGGACTGTCTGCCTATGGATCTTATGTAGGACTGTCTGCCTATGGATCTTATGTAGGACTGTCTGCCTGTCTGTTATGGATCTTATGATAGGTACGTCTGGCCTATGGAGCTTATGTAGGACTGTTGCCTATGGATGTTATGTAGGACTGTTTGCCTATGCATTATATGTAGGACTGTCTGTTATGGATCTTATGTAGGACTGTCTGCCTATGGATCTTATTAGACTGTTGTGGACTATGGGATCTTATCTAAGATGTCTGCCTATGAATCTAGGTAACACTGTTGCCTATGCATCATGTAGGACTGTCTGCTTATGTATCTGTGTAAGACTGTCTGCCTATGGATCTTATGTAGGACTGTCTGCCTATGGATTTATGTAGGGCTGTCTGCCTATGGATCTTATGTAGGACTGTCTGCCTATGGATCTATGTAGGACTGTCTGTATGGATCTTATGTATTATGTCTGCCTAGGATCTTATGTGCTGTCTGCTATGGATCTTATGTAGGACTGTCGTCTATGGATCTATGTAGGACTGTCTGCTTTGCATCTTTATAGTACGGACTGCCTATGGATCTTATGTAGATGTCTGCCTATGGATTTATGTAGGACTGTTGCTATGGATCATATGTAGGACTGTCTGCTATTGGATCTTATGTAGGATGTCTGCTATGGATCTATCTAGACTGTTGCTAGGATCTTATTAAGACTGTGCCTATGGATCTTATGTAACATGTTTTCCTATGATCTTATGTAGGACTGTCGGTCTATGGATCTATGTAGGACTGTCTGCCTATAAATCTTATGTAGGACTGTCTGCTTATGGATTTAGTAGACTGTCTCCATGGATTTTATATAGACTTTTTGACTATGGATCTTATGTAGGACGTCTTCCTATGGATTTATGTAGGACTGTCTGCTTATGGATCTTATGTAGGACTGTCTGCATGGATCTTATGTAGGACTGTCTGCTATATCTTTGTAGGACTGTCTGCTAGGATTTATGTAGGACGTCTGCCTATGGATCTTATGTAGGACTGTCTGCCTATGGATCTTATGTAGGACGTTCTGCCTATAAATCTTCATGAGGACTGTTGCCTATGGATCTTATGTAGGACTGTCTGCCTATAAATCTTATGTAGGACTGTTGGCTATGGATTTATGTAGGGACTGTCTTTGCCTATGGATCTTATGTAGGACTGTCTGCTTATGTACTTGTGTAAGCTGTCTGCCTTGGATCTTATGAGGACTGTCTGCCTTATGGATCTTTGATTGAGGACTGTCTTGCTATGGATTTATGTAGGACGGTCTGCTATGTATCTTGGTGTAAGACTGTCTGCCTATGGATCTTATGTAGGACTGTCTGCCTATGGATCTTATGTAGGACTGTCTGCTTATGGATGTTATGTAGGACTGTCTGCCTATGGATGTTATGTAGGACTGTCTGCTTATGGATCTTATGTAGGACTGTTTGCCTATGGATCTTATGTAGGACTGTCTGCCTATGGATCTTATGTAGGACTGTCTGCCTATGGATCTTATGTAGGACTGTTAGCCTATGGATCTTACAAAGTAGCCTGCTGTCAATGGCTGCATGAAAGTTATTGAGGGTTCAGATATTTATGGAAAGGTAAATGATATTTACATGTAAGGTTAGCTGTATTTTTTGACTTGCACTCACAGCTTGAGT